>OX451737.1:75417081-76017081 GCA_948472305.1 Vicia faba | reverse complement strand
ACTGGATAAGCATCAGGAAAATCTTAGGGTCGATTTAACTGAACCGGTCTAGGTCTTGAAACATCTTCAACTGGATAAGTATCAGGGAGATCTTAGGGTCGATCTGACTGAACCAGAGAAGGCCTTTGACTGGGTAAGAATCAGGAAAATCTTAGGGTCGATTTAACTGAACCGGTCTAGGTCTTGAAACATCTTCAACTGGATAAGCATCAGGGAGATCTTAGGGTCGATCTGACTGAACCATAGAAGGCCTTTGACTGGATAAGCATCAGGAAAATCTTAGGGTTGATTTAACTGAACCGGTCAAAGTCTTGAGACGTGATTGAGAATTTCAACTGCATCTTTCCTGAAAAGTAAAGGTCAGTCATATGCAATGCATGATATGGGTCAAGCAATGATATTCTCGATATAAATGAGACTCGTAGGATGCAATACGTTATGCATGCTATGATGATGTATGTGAAGTTTTATGTATGTTTTTGTCTAGGAAAGTGAATCTTTGACGGGTGCCGGGAAGCCGTATCCTGGGCTGACGTTGAAGAATAGATATTGCTTCCGCTGGGGATGATGATTGCAAGAATACCGGTAGGAGAAGGTGACTCCGTTGCGGAATGAACTTGGTAAATGGAGGATTCTGCGGGGAGAAAAGATACTCTGATGACCATGCTGGGAAGCAATACTCTGTGGGGATAGAGATGCTTTGCTGATTGTTGATAGTTTGTTGAGGATACCCTTGTTGTTGGAAGTGTTAATGGACTTCGCTGGGGATAGGAAAGAACTACGCTGACGACGACCTTTCCGTGGCTTTTGGCTGAGGATAACCCAGTTATATCCTGTTAAGGAAATAACTCTTTAAATCAAGCCGGACGACGCGTTCGTGCTCTGCGAGGGGATAAGCTTCCAGAATCTACTGGGGATAAGCTTACTGCTTGGGGATATGATTTCCAACTTTGCTGGTGAAGCTGGATTGGACTCTTTGGGGAAGTTTTGGTATGCGGGGGAAGTGATTCCTTTGAATGTTGAGATACCGCCGGGGAACAATCTTTAGGCCAAGACTGCCGGGGATACTTGTTAAGGATGTATATATATATTGCTGCTGGGGAGGCATTGAGGTCTACGGGAGAATACTCAATTTCCTTGATATTTGACGATTTTGCTTGGAGAAGAATGTATTGACTTGTTGACCCACACTCTGGGGAATTAAGATACACTTGGCCGTGTTCTTTAGCTGAACCTACCTTGGTACCTTAAAGGATAGAACAATTAGACTGCTCAGACAACTCTTTATTGCCCCTGTTTCCAGTGTCACCTGCAATTAATTCCTTTGTTTCGTATGCAAATATTCATGAGTTAGCAAATTATTGTCAATGCATACATCACAAATTGAACCTTGGACGTTCTTCGCAAAACAAAACAGAAAAAAAGAAAAACACTTGGCACGTTTTAACTGAAAATATATTTGTATTGATTTTGAATGGCCCATGAATAGGCGTTTTGTATACAAGAGGCTGACGTCCTAGTAAGAGGTACGTCGCCGATCAAAGAGTTTATACAAGTTTTGTACAAAAGAAAAATAAAACAGCTGTGTGAAAGATGAATGATCCACTGGGTTTCAACTCTGCTATTGCCTTTATAACTCCGAGCGTCTCATCACTTGATGACCTTGGTTGAAGGTGAAGTTGACTGATCGATGCCGTTTGAGCTTGATGTAGATACCGGATTCTGGATGCAAAGTGATCAATGAGACATAGTTTTACGCTTTATCCCTAATTTTTGCCTGGACCGCCCTTTCGGGTTTTCAGTCCACCGGGATACCCATTTTTGCCCAAGCCGCCTTTTCAGGTTTTCGACTTGCCGGGTGTACAGATTTTTTCATTTTCATCCCTACATTTTGCCCGAACCCTTTCGGTTCGACGGGAAGCCCTAATTTTTGCCTAGGCATGTCAGCCTAGCGGGTCTTTTTCATGCGTAGTATTTTTTAACTATGTCTGCATTGGCGGGGTGAGTAAGGTCGTCACCGTCCATGTTGGTTAAGATCATTGCTCCTCCTGAGAACACATGCTTAACCACAAATGGCCCTTCGTATGTAGGGGTCCATTTGCCCCTTGGATCACTCTGAGGAAGGATGATTCTCTTGATAACCAGATCCCCAACTTGATATTCTTGTGGCCTGACCTTTTTGTTAAATGCCCTGATCATCCGTTTCTGATACGTCTGACCATGACAGATAGCAGCAAGTCTCTTTTCGTCAATAAGGTTGAGTTGGTCAAGTCGTGTCTGGATCCAATCATCTTCGTTCAGATTTGCATCCTTCATTATCCGGAGAGAGGGAATTTGCACTTCAATCGGTAAGACTGCCTCCATGCCATAAACCAGAGAGAATGGTGTTGCCCCGGTTGACGTCCTAGCTGAGGTACGATACCCATGCAGAGCGAACGGTAACATCTCGTGCCAATCTTTGTAAGTCACTGTCATTTTCTGCACGATCTTCTTAATGTTCTTGTTAGCTGCTTCTACAGCCCCATTCATCTTCGGTCTGTAAGGAGAAGAATTGTGGTGCTGTATCTTGAACTGTTCGCAGAGCTCAGCGATCATCTTATTGTTCAGATTGGTACCGTTGTCTGTAATTATCCGTTCAGGGACGCCATATCGACAGATCAGATTGTGCCGAATAAACCGTGCCACAACAGTCTTGGTTACTGTAGCATATGATGCTGCCTCAACCCACTTCGTAAAATAATCAATCGCCACTAGGATGAAGCGATGTCCATTGGATGCCGTAGGTTTGATCTCGCCAATCATGTCTATGCCCCACATTGCAAACGGCCAAGGCGCGGTCAGAACATTCAGGGGAACCGGAGGAACATGCACCTTGTCTGCATAGATCTGGCACTTGTGGCATGTCCTAGAGTGTTGGTAACAGTCAGCTTCCATTGTAGACCAGTAATATCCTGCCCGTAGGATCTTCTTAGCCATTGTATGTCCACTAGAATGTGTACCAAAGGTCCCTTCATGTAGCTCTTCCATGATTCTTTCCGCTTCAGTCTTATCCACGCAACGCAGTAAGGTTGAATCATGGTTTCGCTTGTACAAGATGCCGTTGCTTAGGAAGAACTTGGCTGCGAACCGCCTCAGGAATTTCTTATCATTGATAGAGGCACCTTCAGGGTATTCCTGAGCTTCCAGATATCTCTTCACTTCATGGTACCAAGGCTTCTCAGTTACCAATTCAGTTTCGAGATCACAACAGTATGCCGGTTCGTCCAGTTTCCAGATGATGATCCGGAGAGCTTCATTATCCCATTTGACCTTGAACATTGAAGACATTGTAGCTAATGCGTCCGCTAACTGATTCTCTTCTCTTGGAAAGTGCTCGAAGGTTATCTCTGTAAAGTGGGGAATCAGGGCCAACACACATTCTCTGTAAGGAATCAAGTTTGGATGTTTCGTATCCCACTCTCCTTTGATCTGATTGATCACAAGAGCGGAATCTCCGAAGACACTTAGAAATTTGATCCTTAGGTCAATCGCAGCTTGAAGACCCATGATACACGCCTCATACTCCGCCATGTTGTTGGTACAGTTGAAACATAGCCGGGCAGTGAGTGGAGTATGAGTACCTTGAGGGGATATGATTATGGCGCCGATACCATTTCCCAAAGCATTGGAAGCTCCGTCAAAGTGCATAGACCATCGGGATCCTGGCTCAGGTCCTTCATCCGGTCCAGGTACTTCACAGTCAGTTACAATCATGATGCTTTCATCCGGAAACTCGAAGTTCATTGATTGGTAGTCATCTACAGCTTGATGAGTTAAGTGGTCTGCCAATACACTCCCCTTGATGGCTTTCTGGGTTGTGTACTGAATGTCGTATTCCGTTAAGATCATTTGCCATCTTGCAATTCTCCCAGACAGAGCAGGCTTTTCGAATATGTACTTAATAGGATCCATCTTTGAGATCAACAAGGTAGTGTGAGTCAGCATATACTGTCTCAGCCGGCGAGCAGCCCATACCAAAGCGCAGCAAGTTTTCTCAAGCAGTGAGTATCGGGTCTCACAGTCGGTAAACTTTTTGCTAAGGTAATAAATGGCATGCTCTTTTCGGCCAGACTCGTCATGCTGCCCCAGCACACACCCCATTGAATTGTCAAGCACTGTCAGATATAGTATCAGAGGTCTCCCTTCAACCGGTGGCATAAGGATGGGTGGTTCTTGGAGATACTCTTTGATTTTGTCGAAAGCGGCCTGACATTCATCGTTCCAACGTAATACCTGATCTTTCTTCAGCAGCTTGAAGATTGGCTCACAGGTAGCAGTCAGATGAGATATGAAGCGAGCGATGTAATTCAGGCGTCCTAAAAAAACCTCTGACTTCCTTCTCTGTCTTGGGAACTGGCATCTCTTGAATAGCCTTGACCTTAGCAGGGTCCACTTGAATACCTTTATCACTGACCACGAAACCTAGCAACTTCCCAGATCTTACCCCGAAGGTGCACTTGTTCGGGTTCAATCTCAGCTTGTACAGTTTCAACCGATCGAACAACTTCTGTAGATGATCTAGATGCTCTTCCTCAGTCTGGGACCTAGCGATCATGTCGTCCACATACACTTCTATCTCGTGATGGATCATGTCATGAAATAAGGCTACCATGGCACGTTGGTAGGTTGCCCCAGCATTCTTTAGTCCGAACGGCATGACCTTGTAGCAGAAGGTGCCCCACTGAGTAACAAATGTAGTCTTTTCCATGTCTTCAGGTGCCATCTTGATCTGATTGTAGCCTGAAAAGCCATCCATGAAAGAGAATACTTTGTGCTGAGCTGTATTATCAACAAGGACATCAATGTGAGGTAAGGGGAAGTCATCCTTGGGGCTGGCCCTGTTCAGATCCCTGTAGTCGACACACATTCTGACCTTGCCGTCCTTTTTAGGTACCGGCACCACATTAGCAACCCACTGAGGGTAAGAAGTCACTGCAAGGAAACCGGCATCAAACTGTTTCATGACTTCGGCTTTAATCTTCTCTGACATCTCTGGACGCATCCGACGGACCTTTTGTTTAACTGGAGGGCAGTCTTCCCTAGTCGGCAAATGATGGACAACAATATCGGTATCCAACCCTGGCATGTCTTCGTAGGACCAGGCAAAGATATCCATATAGTCATGCAGCATCTTGGTTAACCGTTGCTTCACGCTGAGCTCTAGGTTAGCACCAATCTTTACCTCTTTTCTGTCTGCCTCAATACCCAGGTTTATGGTTTCCACTGGCTCTTCATGGGGTTGAATTGCCCGCTCTTCCTGAAGCAACAGTCTTGCAAGCTCGCCAGGCACTTCACAATCATCTTCACCTTCGTCTTCGGCTAAGTTGATCGGATTTTCGAAGTCATAATTGGCATTAGCAGAGCTGTTATCAGTGAGATCCAGAGTGGATTGGAACCTGTATGAGTGAGTGTGTGTGTAAATACAGCTGTTTTTTTGAAAATTTATGTAAAGGAAAGGAAAGATAGAAAAGGAACACAATATTTGCAATGCGAAAAGTACGTCCAAGATTTTCATTCATGATGTATAAAATGACAGTTTGTATGCCCTCACAAATAGAACCACGGTGCCTCGGGTAAGACACCGGGCCATAGAGTTTATCAATGTTTATTACAAAATAACAAAACATAGGAATTTATTACTTAGCAACAAAAGAAACAGAGAGATTGTCCTTGGCGCTCCAATTGTTAAGTCCTTCCTCGGTTACCGGGTAGATCCAGCTATCAAACTCAGCTTCATCAACTTCCTCTTCATCGCCAATAGCATTAACTCCATGAGCCGGCAGGGGAGCTGTCACCACATTAGGCTTGTCAGACGCCTCAAACTGTACCTCCTTAGCGTCAACGAGGTCCTGCAGCTTGTTCTTTAGTGCCCAACAGTCATCAGTAGAGTGCCCCGGGCTTTCTGAATGGTAAGCACAACGAGCATTCGGGTTGTACTTGGGGGATGCAGTATTGGGGAACTTTGGCGCCTCCCTGACAGTCACTAGATTAGTTGCGAGCAACTGTGGCAGGATCTGCGACAAGGTCATGTTTAACCGGGTGAATTCCCTCCGGGGTCTTTCAGCTTTCTGAGTATTGTTTGGCCGGGGAGCGGCAGCAGGCTTAGCAATCATGACCGCACTGACAGATTGGCGGTGTTCACTTCTTTCTGATCTCCTAGAACCATACACGGCACTAGACTCCTTTTTAAATGGTTTCTTGTCCGAACCAGATGATGATGCAGCCTTTGCAATCTTCCCAGATTTCAGCCCAGCTTCAATTCTCTCTCCAGTTAAGATCAAATCGGTGAAACCAGCAGAAGAATTCCCAATGAGATGGTTAAAGAATGGCCCAGATAGGGTCCCCAAGAACATGTCAACCAACTCCCGATCAGTCAATGGTGGCTGCACCCTGCCAGCCAGATCTCTCCACTTCTGAGCGTACTCCTTAAAACCTTCGCTTACGCCTAACGACATACCCTGGAGTTGGGTACGCGTGGGGGCAAGGTCGGCATTATACTGATACTGCTTATAGAAAGCAGTAGCCAGCTCCTCCCAGTTACGAACTTTGGTCCCATCCAGCTGATAGAACCATTCGAGATGAGTCCCTGAAAGACTCTCCTGGAAGAAGTGGATCCATAGATTCTTGTCCGCAGAGTACGGCTGAATTTTCCGCACATAGGACCTCAAATGCAGCTTGGGACAAGATGCCCCGTCATACTTGGAGAAGGTGGGTGCTTTGAATTTATGCGGGATAACCACACCAGTCGACAAACCCAGATCTCCGAAATCCAGCCCAGGTGCCTGTTGCACCTCCATAGCCTTCAACCTGTCCTCCAGTTGTTTGTATCTGTTGTCTTCAGGAGGGTACTGCTCTTCATCAAAATTTGTCTCGTTGTCGGAGACTTCTGGAGTAGGAAGCTTTACTTCTGCCTGAGAAGGGCTCTTGCCAACAGAAGAAACGGCCTCTTCATGCTGCAGAGTATTACCCAACCTTCGGCCCGAGTTGAATAGAACAGTTCTTCTTTTCTTCTTCTTCTCCTTCTTCAGGAGCATAGTCTTCAATTCCTCTTGGCCCTTAGCTAGACCCAGGATTAGTTCTTGAAACTGCGCATTCTGCGCCTGGAGAGCCTTGATTGATGTCTCTGTTGATTCAGATCCGGGATTCATGATGCTGAAATAAACAGCGAAGAACTGTAAGCAACCTGAAAAAGGGGAAAAACCTGCTATGCACATGATGTATGAAATGCGTATGAATTATGTTTTCAAAGACAATCGGGAATCAACTTTGTAAACAAAAAAGGAACACACTTTATTAGATTCAACTTTGCAACTGAAATTATTCAACAAGTTGCCCTTAGGCGTTTACATGAAATGAAACAACTGGAAAGGAAATAAAAACTGTAAAGGCACATTCAGAATTCCTCATTGATCCCATGGTCTCCTCTTCTCAGTACGGAGGTAGGCATTCAGGGCTCTCTCATTCTCCAACTGCTTTGTCAGCTTCTGGATCTTTGATTCCTGCTCGTTGAACTTTTCCCGGTAAGAATCCCGTTCTTCTTGCAGTTGCGACCAAGATCTCTTCAATGTCTCATAATCAGTAGGTATCTGAGGAGGAAGGACAGTTGGAGGAACACCATCTTTATCAGGACACTCAAGAATGACGGGTCTGACAGCTTCGTACGGCATACCTAACTTTTGAGCACGGATGCGGACCCATTTGTAGTAGGCTTCCATAGGTAAAGAAGTCTTTGGCCCTAGCTCTTGTGGGTCAACTTTATGAACCTTGTCCCAAGCCTTGATGAACCTACGACGCAGCTCATCACTATCCACCTGAAACTCGAAACTGATGTGAGGCACCAACATCTCATGGGGGCCTGCTCTTCTTGCTCTTCCAAACTGGCGGAGTGCTAGACATGGATTGTAAGAGATCCCTCCTTGAGTACCAATCAGAGGAACATTAGGATACTCCCCGCATCGATCAATAATAGCTATCTCATCCAAACCTCTGCAAGTCCAAATGATGTCTTTATCGGTGAGAGACATTAACCTGTGAGCCCAACCTCTTCCTTCTTGGTTCTTCAGTACGAACTTAGGGAGGTGCGAAATAAACCACCTCACCAACAAAGGGATACAACACCATAGGGTTCCTCGTCTTCGGGTAGTACGGGCATGAAGTTGTTGCAAGATGTCACCCAAGAGAGTGGGTACAGGGTTCTGAGACATAAAGATCCTGATGGAAGTGACATTGATGAAGTTGTCAGGATTAGGAAACAGGACTAACCCATAGATTAGGAGAGCCAAGATGTCTTCATATGCCCTAAAGTCCAAGTCATTCCAGAAGCTGTTAGCTTTACCAATCAGAAACTTGGCCAAGAAACCCTTAACTCCGCTTCTAGTTACCCAGTTGTCTGTTACCTCTTGATGGGTCAAAGGAAGAGCTGCAGCAATGTCCTCAAGCCTGAGGGTCTTTTCCCAACCAGTGAAGGGAGTCTGATCCAAGATAGGGATACCAAGCAGATTAGAGAACTCTTCCAGGGTAGGGACCAGCTGGAAGTCTTGAAAGGTGAAGCACTGGTACTGAGGGTCATAGAATTGGGTCAGAACACTCATCAACTGTTGATCCCGCTTTGCAGTGACTAAACTGAGAAGAGAACCATGCCTCTGAATGAAGGAAGTGGTGTTTGGAATTCTGCTAACCAACTCATCAATCAACTCAGGTGAACGAACAAAGTTGAACCGGATAGTATTCCTTCGCACAGGCATCATAATGTCCTACAAAACAGAGCAAAGATGAAACCCTCTTGTCTTTGAAATGGTCAGTTCTTATGCAGGATGCATGCAATGCTCATGATGCTATGATGTTATGATAAAGCACACCACATACAGATACAAAGGCAAACATAGTAAGGCACACAAGTCACACAAAGCAAGCCCCTAAAGTTTAGGCCAGCATGAGGTCTAGATACTACCCTCTTTCAGTTTGTTGGTTCATACCTGTCCTAATCAAAAGTAACCGGGTTCTTAGAGGATCCCAATATCATTGACTACCCTCAATCGGTCATAACTCCAGCATCGCAATCTTTTCTTGCGGCCAGAACCATCACGAGAGTTTAGCCTCAATGGGCGTAGCATACTGCTACTGTTCTAAAGGCCAAGTTGTGTCAATTAAGGTTCTAAGGTTGTTGGTGCTTAATGACTCCTTAGAAGACCCATATTCTCCTCGTTGCGACACAAGGGATATCGGTACAGACCAAGGTGCCACACCAACGTAGCCACTGCTTCACCTGTGTCGGTCTACGCCGGACAGGTCCCTCACAGCTTATGCTACCTAAACAGGGTCTCCCCAGATCCGGGTTAGGATCTATGTATCTCCGATGCAACCCACAATAGTAAAGCAAGCAAAACAATACAAGTGAAAACACAGTTATGACCTAGCCCTAAGGTACACCTCACTTTATAGTATCATCCCCAGCAGAGTCGCCAGTTCTGTGATCGGTGGATCTGGAACTGACTGTTTAACGCTGGTTCGCGAAATGTCGCGGAAGCAAGAGTCGCCACCGTCTTTTATTTTCTCCAAATGGAAAGGACAAAAGCACAGAAAAATTCCTTATAGAGATTGCTCTCGGTTCGGGAGGTAGATTATAGAAAGGGAAGGTGTTAGCACCCTTTCTATCCATGGTTATCCATGGGCTCTTAGATACTTGCTCAATGTGTTTTCAAAATTGTTTGCTTGCTTTTCAATGTGGGTTTTTAAAAAAAGTTTCTTTTGAAAAAGTTCAGATCGACTCGTACGTCAGAGTGTTTGAAAAATTTGCTTTTGAAAGCTTTTGAAAAGTGTTGGTGTGAAAAGTCTTTTTGTTTTGAGATTAGAGCAAGTATCCTTGAGAACCTACCTACCCTAAGGAATTCGTCTGTGTAAGAGTCCTTAAAAGTAGTGCCATCCCACCATTGAGAGGTAGGTAGCACCACCGTTGGAGGTGTTCGGGTCAATTCGATTTTAGGGACATGGTGATCACCGGAGCAATGGGAAGACACCTTAGAAGCTACCCTCATGCCAGGTTCCCGGATCATGAGGACTTACTAAGACATCCTCTACTCGACGACCACCTTTCGAAAGGCAACAGTGAGGCGTACCCTAGGGGTGGTGTGTGCGAATTGTGTGTCATGTTTCAGTTATTTGTCTTGTCATGTTTGAAGTGTTCTACGCTTGATTTTAATTAAGGCCATTCATTCTTGCATGCATATTTAACAGTTATATTTGCGGGAAAATAAATCTAAAGCTATTACAAATGGCGCGGGTCCACATCGCCTAAATTTCCAGATCCCGATTTGACGGAAAAGTAAATAATGCGAAGTAAATAAAAGTGCGAGAAATTTAAATTACAGTGCTTTGGGAGAGATACAAAATTATAATTAAACGACATAAAATAAATGCGCAAAATTAAATGATTAAACAATGGGCGTTGGACCCGTTTGCAAAAAATTAAAAGTTAATGAGAATTAAAAAATTAAATGATTAAATGCTTTTTTTTGGTATTTTGTGTTTTTTAGATTTAAAAGAAAAAGGAACAATTAATTAAAATTAAAATGCTAAACCCTAGTTCTAATATTTTTTAAGTTTATTATGAAAGAATTAAATTAAAACCTAAATTAAACTCTAACTTAATTTATGTACAATTTTTAATTTATGAAAATAAAATAATAAATAAATAATATTGTTATTCTGAAAAAAAAGGAAAATTAAAAAAGAAAATAAAAGGTTATTAAACCTAAATTCTATGTTTGGATTTTTACTATGAAAAATATTTGATAAACCTAAATTAAAGCTAAACAATTACAAGCATTTATTTAGAAAATAATTAAAATAAAAATTATATTTTTGATGTTTTTCTGATTTTTAATGAAATTAAATAAACAATAATTAGAATAACATAATAATTAAAATAATGATTAAAAGATATAAGAAAAAATAAATAAATGAAATGGGCAAACCAGGGTGGGGTGTAGCCCCAGATTAGGAGGTGCAGGCCCTAGAACATTGGCCCAATAAGCTGGAACTTGGTTGACTTTCTTGGATCATGTGTGGCATATTGACTTACATCCATGGTATGCTTTCAAACTGAACCTTTGATCAGATCTCCAGGACGCGTGGCTAGCTGATTTTTGAGTGTGCATGGTATACTGGGACATTAGCGCTGCATAGGATCAATTATAGAAAAATAATATTGAGCGTTTGCCAGACCTGGGACTTGAACCCAGGTCTTGAAGGTTACAAGCGTTGTCCCTGCCCACTGAGCCATTTGCATTTCATTTAACAAATAATAAACAATAAATAATATAAGAAGAACACGTTAGTGCTTTTGGAAATTCGCGCGAAATTCAAATGGATCAATCGTTGCTTGACACGCCTTCTTCTTCCTCACCATCCCTGTAACATAGAACACAGAGGCAACGGTTTTGTGTGTGCTTCCTTAGGGTCTCTAACAGAAAATAGCGAATAGCCCCTCGTCGCTCATAAATTGAGCGCGAGGGTCCAGACTTCTTCGCCTTGATGTACTGAGTCCAACCGTGGTGGTCTTAAGGGCCAATTTTATTGTATTGCAAAAGCCCTAAATCTAAGAACCTGCAAACCCTAGCAATCGATCATGGCACATTCATATATATGGCACAAAAATGCAATCAAACGTATCAGTTAGTTTAGAAACATCATCATGAATATGAATCAACAAAGAAAAATGCAAAAAGATGATGGAATCATGCTGTACGATTTCAAAAAATTTCAAGGTACAGTCCGGATTCTTGATACCAATTCAGGGTGTTTTGGTGATTGATATGGATTAAGAATCGTTCAGGGATGTCTCAGGATGCTAATGGAAGGAAAATTGAAGCTTGAATCAACCTCTAAGGCACTTTTCAGATTTGAGTTTTTTTTAGAGAAATTTTCAATATGCAATGGCTTCTTATGCGCAGCTTGCAGTCCCCAGGCATTAGGTTTCTGATCTTGTACTTGTATGGAACGATTTAGGTTAAGAAAGTTGTACAAAATCCTTTGAATTCATTGTTTGAAGATTTGATTTGCTTAAGGATCTTTTTGAATCTTATCATATGCAATTTGGTGTCAATTAGTTCCAATCAACCCAAAACCTTCCATAATTGACTAAGCACGAGATATTGAGCCTATAATGTGCATAAAAAGATTTTTTTAGGTTAGGTTTATATTTTTCATGTATTAAAATGATTTAAATGAATATAAATTAATATAAATTCAAATAAATAATTAAAAAATATGAAAATACTCCCCTTTGGGCCTAATGGTCGTGCATAGGCTTGGCATGAAGAAACTTGGAAGAAAAATGGGCTCATTTGCATTTTTAGGCCTTTTGCATCAATGTTGACTTTTCAAAATTCCTAAATATTTCCCAACTTCCACAAGGCATAACTTGGTCAATTTTTAAGCTTTTCACATGTTCTTGGACATTTTGGAAAGGTCTTTGAGTCCTATAACCAATGCCTTTGCTCCCATGTCATTTTGATTTACCAATCTCAAGTTATGGCCTTTGACTTAAAGTCACTTTTTGTTGACTTTTGAAAATGACCTATAATGTTGAAATTGATAACTTTTTGTGAGAGCATTTCTTGGACTTGGAATATGAAGATGAGTTGTAGGAAATGTCTTTCTCTTCAAAATGAGCTTTGGATGGAATTTTTCTGATAATCCATGTGAAAGTTATGCCCTGGTCAATTTCAGTTGACTTTTTCAGCTGTCCAAATATAGCAACTTTTGCATCTTTGATGATTTCTGAGCCAAATTTTGAGAATCATGATCAAGCATTGATCAAATGATGTTTGTGGCTTCAAAATGATATATTGACCAAAAATTTGAACTTTTGACTGTCAAATGACCATTTTGCCCCTACAGTTGACTGTAGTGCAATTTAGGGTTTTGACTGTGCAATTTTGAGCTGAATGCCTTGAAACTTGACATGAAGATGCTTGACCCCATTTGTAGGCATATGAGACTTGATTGGGCCTTTGAAAAGTTCCTTTGCTTGACCAGAACTCAAACCCTAGTTTTGACTGTGTAGGAGACAGTTGAGCTACACAACCCTTGGGGAATTTTGTGACCTTGACTTGACAAATCATGGAGAATATGGGAGGGCAAATTTTGGGGTGCAACAGGGGTTCAACGAGAAAAATAGACAAAAAAGAAAATAGCGGAAAACAAGATATATAGAGAGAGAGAGAGAGGGAGCCTGCGCGCTGTTGGGAGGCCATCAGAAGTTCTGACCCAGATCCGCTGTCGGATGATCAACCTGTTGGTGAAACTGGATGAGTCAGAACTTCTGACTCTAGAACCTGCAAAACAGAACCTTGTTAGTGGGGAAACCAGAAGTTCTGATTTCCCTGCGCTGCAAGACAGAAGTTTGTTAGTGGAGAACCCAGAAGTTCTGATTCTGCTGAAAAGGCAATAACTCTCAGAGGTTCTGATGTCATTGACAGCAAGACAGGCTTCAGATGTGCTAACGTCAAAGTCAGCATTTGGCTTTTTCCTGTACTAATCAGACCATCTGCAATCCTGTTATTACTCCACAAAACAGGAAACATATTTGGAACAGATCCAGCAAAATAGCAAAAATGTTTCAGAGTTCAGAATCACCAAGGTCACAGGCAAGTCCTATACTGGCTCAGAACGTTCTGAGGTATGAGAGTCCTCAGAACATAAACAATAATAACATGAATATTTACATTATGTTACTTGAATATGCACAGCTGATGATGCTTAACAGTGTGGTGAGGGTCAGCAGGTGCTTACCGGACTGTCTGGAAAATGGTGGTGGAAAGTTAGCTTTTGGTTCTGGTGGTGTTCTGGACAGATTTGGAAAAGGGGAAGTGAAGGTGTATACGTGTATAGGGTCAGAAGTTTGGAAAGAACGTTTTTGGTTTACAGAAAAGAGCTGGATGTTTGATGAAGTTGAAGGTAAGAAACTTAAAGTTATGAAACAAAGCTGGAGATTTTGGCAGAGTTTCAGAATGTTACGTTGCTAGGAGTTTCGTTTCTCTCTTAGCAATTTTTCTGTTTTTTCTTGAACGTCTTTTGCAGTGGTGAAAGCTCTCTATTTATAGGCAAAGTTCTTGTGGATGTCTTGAACATTTAAGGCGCCAACAGAGTTTGAATTTGTTCTTTGACAGAAATTCCTGGGAAGTTGTGATAACAGCTATCTTTCAGCCTAGGTAGCAGCAGCAGGCGTAGATTGGGGGAAGTGACCTCTGAAATGGGCGGTGGCGTGAAGACCCATGCCAGAATCTGTGCAAAAGCATTTTCCAAGCCACACGTGAATGCTCAGGAGTGGTTGGAAGCATTAATGGGCATTAAATGGTGACAAGACCTGTCAATACCAACATTCTGGTAAGGGAAACCAGCGTTGAATCAGCAGCGTAAACCATGCTCTGGCCTTGGCTACCTGTTGTCTTAGCAAACTCTGGAGATTCTCCTGGTTTTCTGGTACGTTCCTTGGATCTACTTCTGGATAATCTGGACTTAGAGATTCTGTATCAATGTGACACCTATCCTTCTGACCTTTCATCTTCTGATTTCAACCTGTTCTGAAGGAGCCTTCATACTTTCCTGTTTCTCTTGCATTCCTTTAGCAAGTTCTGACTGAGCTTGTGTAACTGCTGAAGGGGTATGTTCTGTTTGAGGCTTACACTCTGAACCACGTTTACAACTTCTGATTGAACTGATATAGCTGCTGAAGAGCCAACTTCTGACCACGCTGAGCCAAGCTTGCAGCTTCTGACCGTCTTCATCTGGAATGGGTCCAGAAGTTCTGAAGCGCTGATTTTTCTAAAAACACTTATTTTAAAGAAACATTCTAAGCACTTAGAATTTGATTTTCCTCAAGATGAAAGCGTTGTTTCCGGATTTTGGGAGATCATCTTGCTCTTGTAAGTGGCTTGCTTGGGCAAAAGGATAACCCAAGACTTGGATTTGTTTCAGGGGACTTTGAAAAATCTAAGATGGTTTCCTGAAGAAAGGGAGGGCAAATTTTGGGGTACAACAATGATGAACGAAGATGATTGCAAGAATAAACCGGTAGGAGAAGATGACTCTGTTGGGGATAAACCTGGTGAAGAGATTACTCTGTAGGGAATTACTCTATGGGGAAGAGATGCTTCGCTGAGATTTTAATGATAACTCCGCTGGGGATTCCGTTTGATAAGCTCTGTTGGGAGATAGAAAGAACTTCGTTGGGGATGATCTTTCAGTTGCAACTCGCTGAGGATAACCCAGTTAGACTCTAGTTGGGATAACCTTCTGAATATGGCTGGGGAGATACGTTTATACTCTGCAGGGGATAAGCTTCCAGAATCTACTGGGGAAGATGATTCAACTCTGGTGGGGAAGCTTTTTAGACTGCGCTGGGAAATGGCTCCACTGGGGGTATCTTGTATTCCGCCGGGAAACATTCTTATACTCTGTTGAGGAATATTAAGAACGTCGGGGATGCTTGCTGAGGAATATATGTATACTCTGCTAGGGAATATTAAGATCTTCTGGGGATACCCAACTTTTTCAGGACTGATGGTAGACCAACTCTGCTTGGGGGAGAGTATTGTTAACTTGCTGGGGATATTGTGCCCTTTTTAGGGCTGATGGGAGGCCAACTCTGCTTGGGGAGAGTATTGCTGAATCTTGCCTTACTCTGCGGGGAGTGAAGGTATCTTGGTCATATTCTTCAGCTGAACTTACCTTGGTACCTCGGTGGACAAAGCAACTAGATCGCTTAGACAATTCTTATTGCCCCTACTTCCGATGTCACCCGTAATTAGTCCTTTGTTTCGTATGCAAATATTTGTGATCAGCAATTAATGTCAAATGCATATATCAAAAATGAACATTGGACGTTCTTTGCAAAACAAAACAGATAAAGGAAAAACAATTTGCAATTTGTCTGAAAAATGAATTTGTATTGATTTTGAAATTTTCCTGTGAATAGGCGTTTTTGTACAGGAGGTTGACGTCCTAGTAAGAGAACGCCGCCGAACAAAATAGAGTTTATACAATTTGTAAAAAAGGAACAAAACAGCTATGTGAAAAATCCCACTGGGTTCCAACTCTACTATCGCCTTTATGTCTTCAAGCGTCTCATCACTTTGCTGCTTAGTTGAAGAGGAATCTGATTGATTGGTGCCGTCCGAGCCTGATGGTCGATACCGAAGTCTGGATGCAGGGTGATCAAATGAGACATAGTATTACGCTTATCCCTAACTTTTGCCTGGACCGCCCTTTCGGGTTTTCAGTCCACCGGGATACCCATTTTTTCCCAAGCCGCCTTTTCAGGTTTTTGACTTGCCGGGTGTACAGATTTTTTTTATTTTCATCCCTTATTTTTGCCCGAACCCTTTTGGTTCGCCGGGAAGCCCTTATTTTTTCCTAGGCCAGTCGACTAAGCGGGTCTTTAATCATGCGTAGTATCTTTTTACTATGTCTGCATTGGCGGGGTAAGGAAGGTCGTCACCATCCATGGTGGTTAGAATCATTGCTCCTCCTGAGAAGATATTCTTAACCATAAATGGCCCTTCGTATGTAGGGGTCCATTTGCCCCTAGGATCACCTTGAGGTAGAATGATGTGCTTGATTACCAGGTCCCTGACTTGATACTCTTGTCGTCTGACTTTCTTGTTAAATGCCTTGATCATTCATTTTTGATACGTCTGACCATGACAAATAACAGTGAGTCTCTTTTCGTCGATTAGGTTTAATTGATCAAGCCGAGTCTGGATCCAGTCATCTTCGTTCAAACCTGCATCCTTCATGATCCGGAGAGAGGGTATCTGAACTTCAATGGGCAGGACTGCCTCCATGCCATAGACCAAGGAAAAGGGTGTTACCCCTGTTGACGTCTGTGCTGAGGTACGGTACCCATGAAGAGCAAATGGTAACATCTCGTGCCAATCTTTGTAGGTCACTGTCATCTTCTGCACAATCTTCTTAATGTTCTTATTATTCGCTTCTACAGCCCCATTCATCTTCGGCCGGTAGGGAGAAGAATTGTGGTGTTGTATCTTGAATTGCTCGCAGAGCTCAGTGATTATTTTGTTGTTAAGATTGGTACCATTGTCCGTAATGATCCTCTCTGGTACACCGTATCGACAGATCAGGTTGCGCCGAATGAACCGTGCCACGACGTTCTTGGTTACGGTAGCAAAGGAAGCTGCTTCAACCCACTTCGTAAAGTAATCAATCGCTACCAGGATGAAACGATGCCCGTTGGATGCCGTAGGTCTGATCTCGCCGATCATATCAATGCCCCACATTGCAAAAGGCCAAGGTGCTGTCAAGACGTTCAAAGGAACTGGAGGAATGTGCACCTTATCAGCATAGATCTGGCACTTGTGACATGTCCGAGAATGTTGATAACAGTCGGCTTCCATTGTGGACCAGTAATATCCTGCCCGAAGGATTTTCTTTGCCATGGTATGTCCACTGGAATGAGTTCCGAAGGTACCTTCGTGCAGCTCTGCCGTGATTCTTTCTGCTTCAGTCTTATCCACACAACGCAGTAAGGTTGAATCATGGTTTCGTTTATAGAGAATGTCATTGCTGAGGAAGAACTTTGCCGTGAACCTTCTCAGAAACTTCTTGTCATTAACAGATGCGCCCTCAGGGTATTCTTGAGCTTCAAGGTACCTCTTTACTTCATGATACCAAGGCTTTTTTGTTACCTCTTCGGTCTCGAGATTACAACAGTGTGCAGGTTCATCCAATTTCCAAATAATGATCCGGGGAGCCTCGTTGTCCCATTTGACTTTGAACATGGAAGACATTGTAGCTAACGCGTCCGCCAACTGATTCTCCTCTCTTGGGAAATGTTCAAAGGTTATCTCTTCGAAATGGGGAAGCAATGTCAACACATATTCCTTGTAAGGAATAAGATTTGGGTGTTTCGTATCCCACTCGCCTTTGATCTGACTGATCACGAGAGCGGAATCTCCGAAGACACTCAGAAACTTGATCCTTAGGTCAATTGCAGCTCGAAGACCCATGATGCATGCTTCATACTCCGCCATGTTGTTGGTGCAGTTGAAACATAGTCGGGCAGTAAGTGGAGTATGAGAGCCCTTAGGAGATATGATCACAGCGCCAATACCGTTACCCAAAGCGTTTGAGGCTCCATCAAAGTGCATAGACCATCGGGATCCTTCCTCAGGTCCTTCATTCGGTCCAGGTATCTCACAATCAGTCACTACCATGATATTCTCGTTTGGAAATTCAAAGTTCATAGACTGGTAATCATCCACTGCCTGATGTGCCAAATGGTCTACCAACACACTTCCCTTGATTGCTTTTTGGGTTGTGTACTGGATGTCATATTCAGTCAAGATCATCTGCCATCTTGCTATTCTTCCGGACAAGGCAGGCTTTTCGAAGATATACTTGATTGGATCCATCTTTGAAATTAACAGAGTAGTGTGAGTCAACATATACTGTCTCAGCCGGCGAGCAGCCCATACCAAAACGCAGCAAGTTTTCTCGAGCTGTGAGTATCGGGTCTCACAGTCGGTAAACTTTTTGCTAAGGTAATAAATAGCATGCTCTTTTTTGCCAGACTCGTCATGCTGACCCATCACACATCCCATTGAGTTGTCCAGTACTGTCAAGTATAAGATTAGAGGTCTCTCTTCAACCGGTGGCATAAGAATGGGTGGCTCTTGGAGATACTCTTTGATTCTTTCGAAAGCGGCCTGACATTCATCATTCCAACGTACTACTTGATCTTTCTTCAGTAGCTTGAAGATTGGCTCACAAGTAGCAGTTAGATGCAAGATGAATCGGGCAATGTAGTTCAACCGTCCTAGAAAGCCTCTGACTTCTTTTTCAGTCTTGGGAACTGGCCTCTCTTGTATGGCTTTTACTTTGGTAGGGTCCACTTGAATACCTTTGTCGCTCACAACGAAGCCTAGCAATTTTCCAGATCTCACCCCGAAGGTGCACTTGTTCGGGTTTAATCTCAGCTTGTACAACTTCAACCGGTCAAACAGCTTCTGTAGATGGTCAAGGTGTTCTTCCTCAGTTTAGGACCTTGTAATCATATCATCGACATATACTTAAATCTCATGATGGATCATGTCATGAAACAAAGCAACCATGGCACGTTGGTAGGTTGCCCCAGCATTTTTCAACCCAAAAGGCATGACCTTGTAACAGAAGGTGCCCCACTGAGTAACAAAAGTGGTCTTCTCCATGTCTTCAGGAGCCATCTTGATCTGATTATAACCGGAGAACCCGTCCATGAAGGAGAATACCTTATGCTGAGCAATGTTGTCAAGCAGAATGTCGATGTGAGGCAGAGGGAAGTCATCCTTAGGGCTCGCCCTGTTCAAATCCATGTAGTCAACACACATTAGAACCTTACCATCCTTCTTCGGCACTGGAACCACGTTGGCAAACCACTGGGGGTAAGAAGTCACTGCTAGAAAACCAGCATCAAATTGTTTCATAACCTCAGCTTTGATTTTCTCGGACATCTCTGGGCGCATACGGCGAACCTTCTGTTTTACCGGAGGGCATTCTTCCTTGGTAGGCAGGTGATGAACCACAATGTCGGTATCCAACCCAGGCATGTCTTTGTAAGACCAGGCAAAGATTTCCACGTAGTCATGCAGCATCTGAATTAACCGTTGTTTCACATTAGACTCCAGATTGGGACCAATCTTGACTTCCTTTATGTCTGTCTCAGTACCCAGATTTACCGTTTCCACTGGCTCTTCATGTGGCTGAATGTCCCTCTCTTCCTGGAGTAGCAGTCTTGCAAGCTCACCAGGCACTTCGCAATCATCTTCACCTTCGTCTTCAGCTAAGTTGATCGAATTTTCGAAGTCATAACTGGCAGTAGCAGAGTCGTTACCAGTGAGATCCAGAGTGGATTGAGACCTGTATATGTGAGTGTGTGTGTGTAAATAGCTGTTTTGCAATATATAATAAAGAAAGACAAGGAGCTCAAGATTTGAAATGTAAAAAACGTCCAATGTTTTTATTAATGATATATGAAAATGACACACAAAAGCCCTCACAAATGAAGCCATGGTGCCCCGGGTAAGACACCGGGCCATAAAGTTTCACAATATTGTTTGTTACAAATTCAAAACAAAGGAGTTCATTACTGAGGAATAAAATTAATAGGGACGAAGTCCTTTTCCGTCCAGTTGTTTGGTCCACCGTCGGTCGTAGGGTAGATCCAGCTGTCGAATTCAGATTCCTCCACGTCATCTTCAATGGCATTTACTCCCGAATTGCTGATGAACACAGGAGGTCTTCCAATCCTTGCACTATGAACAGCCCTCTGAGCTTCTGCAGTGAAACCCAAACCAAACTTGTCAGTCTTTTGAGTGAAATCAGGAAGTCGGCCCCAGTTTGCATACTCACCCTTCTCAATAACAGCCCGGGCATCCTTTAAGGAAGCCATCTTCAAAGGAGAATCTTCAATCACAGTTTCAGCTGATGCCAGTGTCTGAGGAACCTCTTCAAAGTGTTGAAATGGGGTCTCAATGAACTCCCCATCCATTTCTATGTACCGGAACGAGTTGAGGTGGCTGACCATATACTCTTCCTCCCCCTGGACTGTCACGATCTTCCCTCTGACCGGGTATTTCAGCTTCTGATGTAGTGTGGAGGTCACAGCTCCTGCTTTATGGATCCAGGGACGGCCCAACAAACAAGAATAGGATGGCCGAATGTCCATCACGTAGAATGTAGAGTCGAATACCTGAGAACCAACTCTGATTGGAATATCAACCTCGCCGTGCACCATTCTTTTAGACCCGTCAAAGGCCCGGACAACAATATTACTTGGCTTTAGTTCCAACCCCTCGCAATCCAACCTGTCTAGAGCTTTCTTGGGAAAGACGTTCAATGAGGACCCAGTGTCAACCAACACATGTGCAAGATTAGTGCCCCTGCATTCAATGGAGACATGCAGGGCATCGTTATGGTTCTTCCCTTTAGCGGTCAGATCAGCGTCGGAGAAGCCCAAACCATTATCAACAGTTAGGTTGGCCATACAATCGGTAAACTGATCAGCTGACGTCTCTTGTGGCACGTGGGCCATCTTCAGGAAGGTAATCAAAGCCTTGGCATGGGCCTCTGAACACAATAACAGTGATAGCATAAAATTTTAGATGGGGTGTGCCCCAGTTGCTCAACTACGTTAAAATCACTCTTCTTGATGATCTTAAGAATCTCTTCCATCTCCTGCTTGGAAGCTTCAACATTGATTGTCTTCGGTGCCTCCGTCTGGGCAGGCATATCAGTGGCGATCCCTTTGCCCCAAGCGTTAGATGACTCGGCAGCAGGGGTAGAAATAGGAGCTTGATCAGGAAGGGAAGTGCACACACTTGCAGGTGTGATGACAATAGGTCTCTGGATAGTTGGTGGCGCAATATCTGGTGAGAAAAGCCTACCGCAGCGGGTGACTTTAGCAGGCCCGGTGATGTTGCTGACGCTGGTACTAGTATCAAACTCTTGCTTAACTCCGAGCACATAAACATCTGCCTTATAGTGCCACGGGACAGCTTTGTCGGAGGTGTAGGGAATAGGCCCCAGAATAGTGATGATTATGGGTGCAATCTTCTGAGCAGGCATAATTTTGACAGGCTTCCTTGAGGGAGCCTTGGGAGATTTGTTGAAAATGGTGACAATGGAAACTTCTTCAGTAGGGGTAGCAGGAACAACAATCTTTTCAAACAGGATTTCTTTATTATCCATCAGGTTTTGGATACCTGACTTTAAAGAAGGACAACCAGTAGGCGAAACAGAACATAGATGGCAACCTTTACTACATCCCGAAAATAAACCGGCTAGCAACAGGTTCCTCTTGACAGTCAACAGCAGAGTAACAATATCATCCACAGAGGCTACAAACAGGTCTTCCTCTACAGCATTCACTCCATGCCTGGGCATGGGAGCGGTCACAACATTGGGCCTTTCGGGCGCCTCGAACTCTATCTCTTTAGCATCAATCAGGTCTTGGACCTTATTCTTCAGAGCCCAACAATCATTTGTAGTATGCCCCGGGCTATCAGAGTGACAAGCGCAACGGGCGTTAGGATTGTACTTTGGGGATGTGGTGTTTACAACCTTCGGAGCTTCTTTTATAGTTACCAGATTGGTTGTCAGTAACTGCGGCAATATCTGGGACAAGGTCATGCTGAGACGAGTAAACTGCCTTCTAGGTCTCTCACCCCTTTGTTGGTTATGAAGCTGAGGAGCAGCAGCAGGTTTTGAAATAACCACCGCGTTGATAGCTTGGCGGCGTTCCGGTCTATTCTGTCTCCTTGAACCGTAGACAGCACTGGATTCTTTCTTGAACGGCTTCTTTTCAGTGCTCGGGGAGGCAACTTTCTGTATTTTCCCAGACTTGATACCAGCTTCGATCCTCTCACCAGTCAAGATAAGGTCTGTAAACCCGGCAGAAGAATTCCCAATCAAATGGTTGAAGAATGGACCAGACAGGGTCCCTAAGAACATATCCACAAGTTCACGGTCAGTCAAAGGTGGCTGCACCCTTCCATCCAGGTCTCTCCACTTTTGAGCATATTCTTTAAATTCTTCACCCGTCCCTAGTGACATATCCTGGAGTTGGGTACGCGTAGGAGCAAGGTCGGAATTATACTGATACTGCTTATAGAACGCAGTAGCCAAATCCTCCCAGTTACGAATACTGGCTCCATCCAGCTGATAGAACCATTCGAGTTGAGTCCCTGAAAGAATATCCTGGAAGTAATGGATCCATAGATTCTTGTCAGCGGTGTAAGGCTGGATCTTCCTTACATATGACCGGAGGTGCAGCTTAGGACATGAAGTTCCGTCATATTTGGAAAAAGCAGGTGCCTTGAACTTATGGGGAATCACCACCCCAGAGGATAAGCCTAGGTCTCCAAAGTCCAACCCGGGCACATTTTGTATCTCCATAGCACTTAAGCGGTCTTCCAACTGTTTATACCTATCCTCAGCAGGAGGATACTGTTCTTCATCATAATCCGTCTCGTTGTCGGAGACCACAGGACTAGGAACCCTTCTCTCTTGTGGGTTGTCTTTGCCTACAGATGAGGTAGTCAGCTCAATCTCATTCTGCAGTCCATTCCCAAATCTGCGTCCAGTGTTGAACAAGACGGTCCTCTTCTTCTTCTTCTTCTTCTTCAGAATCAGAGTCTTCAACTCCTGTTGACCCTGGGCTAGGCTCATAACCAACTCTTGGAACTGGGCATTCTGGGCCTGGAGGGCCTTGATAGCTTGTTCAGTGGTAGGTTCAGTAGACATGATGATTGTTGAAATAAACAGCGAAGAAGATAAGTGACCTGTAAAAAGGGTACATGTTATGCATATGATGGAATGAAATGCGTATGATTTATGTTTTCAAAGACAATCGGGATTCAACTTTGTAGACAAGAAGGGAAACAAACTTTATTAGATTAAACTTTGGAATTTAAATTGTTCAACAAATTGCCCTTAGGCGTTACAAGAATGGAAATACTGAAAAGTAAATAAAAGCTGTAAAAGAAACATCCAAGGCCCATCAATGCTCCCATGGCCTCTTCTTCTCGGTGCGGATATAATCATTCAGGATCCGTTCGTTTTCCAATTGCTTCGTCAGCTTCTGGATCTTCTGTTCCTGTTCATTGAACTTTTCCCGATAAGAATCCCGTTCTTCCTGCAGTTGCGCCCAAGACCTCTTTAGTGTACCAATATCAGTGGGTATCTGAGGATGGAGAACAGTTGGAGGAACCCCGTCTTTATCAGCAATTTCAAGAGTAATAGGCCTGACAGCTTCGTATGGCATACCTAACTTCTGAGCACGGATGCGAACCCATCTGAAGTAGGATTCCATTGGTAGAGAAGTCTTTGGTCCCAACTCATGTGGGTCAGCTTTGTGAATTCTATCCCAAGCCCGGATGAATCTACGACGCAGCTCGTCACTATCTACCTGAAACTCAAAACTGATGTGAGGTATCAACATCTCATGAGGCCCCTCTCTTCTGGCTCTTCCAAACTGACGGAGAGCTAAACATGGGTTATAAGAGATTCCTCCCTGGGTTCCGATCAATGGAACATTAGGATACTCTCCGCAACGATCAATAACGGCCACCTCATCTAAACCTCTGAGAGTCCAAATGATGTCATTATCAGTGAGAGACATTAACCTATGAGCCCAGCCCCTTCCTTCTTTGTTCTTCAGTACGAACTTAGGGAGGTGCGAAATAAACCACCTCACCAATAAAGGAGCACAACACCACAAAGTTCCCCGTCTTCGGGCAGTACGAGCATAGAGTTGTTGCAGGATATCACCCAAGAGAGTGGGTACAGGGTTCCGAGAGATGAAGATCCTTATGGTGTTGACATTAATAAAGGTATCAGGATTTGGAAACAATACTAGACCATAGATTAAGAGAGCCAGAATGTCTTCGTACGCCCTGAAGTCTAAGTCATTCCAGAAACTAATAGCTTTGCCAATCAGAAACTTAGCCAAAAAGCCCTTAACTCCACTTCTAGTCTCCCAGTTAGCCATTACCTCTTCTTTGGTCAAGGGAAGGGCTGCAACAATATCTTCAGGCCTAAGAGTCTTTTCCCAACCAGTGAATGGAGTCTGTTCCAAAACAGGGATACCAAGCAAATCAGAGAATTCTTCCAGGGTAGGGACCAGCTGGAAGTCTTGAAAGGTGAAGCAATGGTATAGCGGATCATAAAACTGGACCAGGACGCTCATCAATTGTTGGTCCCACTTTGAAGTGACTAAACCGAGAAGAGAACCATGCCTCTTGATGAAGGAAGTAGTATTTGGAATCCTATCAACCAATTCTGTAAGCAAAGCAGGTGGTTGAACAAAGTTGAGCCGGGTAGTATTCCTTCGCATGGGCATCATAATGTCCTACAAAACAGAGCAAAGATGAAACCCTCTTGTCTTTGAAATGGGTTAGTCCTTATGTAGGATGCATGCAATGTTATGATGGTATGATGTTATGATAAAGGCACACCACAAGTATTCACAAAAGGCAAACTTGGTAAAGGCACACAAGTTACACAAGACAGCCCTTAGAGTTCAGGCTGGCATGAAGGTTAGGTACTACCCTCTTTCAGTTTCAGTTGGTTAAGACCTGTCCTAAAAATAGTAACCGGGTTCTAGAGGATCTCAATATCACTGACTACCCTCGATCGGTCATAATTCCAGTTTGGCAACCTTTTCTTGCGGCCGGAACCATCGCGAGAGTTTAGCCTCAATGAGTGTAGCATACTGCTACTGTTCTATGGCCAAGTTGGTCAATTTAAGGTTCTAAGGTCAGTTGGTGATTAATGACTCCTCAGAAGACCCATATTCTCCTCGTTCCAACACAAGGGATATCGGTACAGACCAAGGTGTCACACCAACGTAGCTACTGCTTCACTCGTGTCGGTCTACGCCGGACAGGTCCCTCACAGTTTATTGCTACTTACCTACAGGGTATTCCCCAGATCCGGGTTAGGATCTATAAAACTCCAATACAAGCCCACAAAATTAAAGCACACAAAGCATACAATTGAAAACATAAGTGATCTAATCCTAAGGTACACCTCACTTATTATAACTCCCCAGCAGAGTCTCCAGTTCTGTGATCGGTGGGAATACAACTGACTATTTTGGAATGCTGGTTCGCGTTTGCGTTTCGCAAAATGTCGCGGTAAGCAAGAGTCGCCACCGTCTTTTATTTTCTCCAACAAGGAAAGGACAAAAGCACAACAAAATTCCTTTTCGAGATGTTTCTCGGTTCGGGAGGTAGATTATAGAAAGGGAAGGTGTTAGCACCCTTTCTATCTGTGGTTATCCACGGGCTCTTAGGTAATTGCTCACTATGTTTTCAAAAATGTTTGCTTTTCTTGTGTTTGTGGGTTTTGAAAAAGTTTGTTTGAAAACTTCGATTTGACTCTTGTATCTGTCCTCAAGAGTGTATGAAGTGTTGTTTGAAAACTTTTGTCTGAAAAGTGTAGGTGCAAAAAGTATTTTTTGTTTTGAAAGAGCAAATACCTGAGAACCTCTACCTACTCAAAAGAAATTAAGCTGTGTAAATGTCCTTTAGACAGTACTATCCCACTATTAAGAAGTAGGTAGCACCGTCGTTGGATTTTTCGGGTCAATTCGATTATAGGGACATGTGGTCACCAAAGCAATAGTAGGACGCCTTAGCGGTAACCCTAATATCCTAGATTATTTTTTATCGAGGCAACCGTTTCGAGGCAACTTTGATCTTTAGACAGGAGGGCGACCTCTAAAACACCCTATACTCAATGACCACGTCGAGGCAACCAAGTGAGGCGTACCCTAAGAGTGACATGTGCGAGTGTGTCAGGTTTCAGTTTATGTTATCTTTGTACATGTCGTGGTGAGCTACGATTGATTTTAATTTAAGAGAAGTCTTGTCATGCATAGCCTAGTTAGCATACACCTAGCAGTTAATATTTACGGAAAATAAATTGCGGAAAGTAAAGCTACACTATTACAAGGCGTCGGGTATTTACATCGCCAAAAACAACCCTTGAAAAGTAAATTGTGGGAAATAAATAAAAGCGATAAAAGGTCCTAAGTTAAAGCTATTACATCCTCGGAGAAAATACATAATTATGGATCAAAATTTAATAAAACAAACATACGCGCGAGAGAAAATTGAATCGGAGAAGTTCTTAGGGTTTTGACCCTTTTTTGAGAAAGAAAGAGTTTTTGCTATTTTGTACTTAATTAAATTAATCCTAAAACTAATTAATTAATAAAAAGAAAGAAAGATATTTTTTTTGAGTTTTTATGTTTTAAGAAAATAAAAATAAAAGGATTAAAATTGTCAAAAAAAAACCTAATTCTATGTTGATTTTATTTATTGTGAAAATATTAGAATTAACCTAATTAACTAAATAAATTAATAATGTTAGTATTTATTTACAAAAATAATAAAAAGGTGAAATTAATTTTAATAAATAATAATATTATTATTTTCTGTTTTCTGGATTTATTATAAAAAAATTAATTGGGTTAAATTAAATAATAATAATAATAATTAATAATAAAAATAGTTAAATGGAAAATATAAAAAGAGAAAAAAGAATAACCCAGGGGGTGTTGGCCCAAGTTAGGAGGTATGTTTGGAAATCTGAAGCCCATTGACAATTCCAACCACGTTTGATTTTCTGGATTAGCTACACGCCTGTTGACTGAGGAATATGGTGATCCTTCCATCTAGGCCATTGGATCTATGCTTGAAGACACTTGGCGCGTTGATGATTGGAGGTGTATGATGGACCTCACTTTGAAGCTTGCACATGAATGCCTGAAAAATAAAAGCAACAATCTTTTGGGGGACCTGGGATTCGAACCCAGGTCCCAATGCTTCCAAGCCAACGCACCAACCACTACACCACTTGCATGCTTTCGATATTATAATGATAAGCAATTATTATACGGGCAATCAACTCAATATGCTGTAAAAAGAAAAGTAACGCGCGCTTTTTCAAATTGTCCAATGAAGTATCAACACATCATCGTCTTCCTCGTTGTACCTGCATATTCAGAATCAGATAGCGGGGGTTTTTAACCCCCACTAACTAGCTGCACGAAAAATAGCGATTAGCACCATGGTACATATAAAAATTTCGCGAGGGGTCAGTTGTGTTCGTCTTGGCCTAACGGTTTCAACCATGTGTCTTAGGAGTCCTAATTTTTCCTGGTTCATAAAGCCCCAATTTCAAAGCTTTAGAATCCTAGAAATTGATCATGGCATCTTTGGATTCATGGAGTTATAACTCAATTAAACCATTCCATAAGCTTGGTATGACCTCTAGCAATGCAAAACAATCACAAAAACATGTTAATTATGCATGAATTAGGCAATACGATTTTGAAATATAAGTGCAAACCGTGGTTCTGTATTCAGTGATTTCTTGAGCTTTAGTGCGTGATTTCAATTGCAATTTGTCCCTGGGACCTCCTGCAATGTATTTGAATCAACAAATTGCCTTGAATTGGTCTGGAATACAAGAATAGGTTTTCACTTTTTTTGATATTTCTTGAATATGTTAGGGTCTTTTCTGCAGCATTTTCACGTCCTTTAGGTTAGGATTTGCTTGCATATATATAGGGCAATTGAATTAGGTCAAGAGTTGGGCAAAAATCCATGTGCAATGGTGATTGAATCTTTGATTGGAAATCAATTTTTTTTTATTTTTCATGATTGGAAAATGTTGCCAATTTTGGAGATTTTGCATCTTTGACTTTGAGCACGAATTTGCCAGCATATCTTGACCATATTTGCTTCACAAAAAGATTGAAAACATCAAATCTTCTATTTTCCTACAATTTAAATTAATTAAATGAATTAATATTAATTAAAAATCCAATTAATCAATAAAAATAAGAAAATAAATTCCATTAAGCTTGATGGGTCGTGCATAGGTCATAGATGAGGTTTCAAGAAGAGATTTGAGGCCCATTAGCAAAAATAAGGTGTTTTGAGCAAAGTTTACTTTTGCAAATTCATAAAAATTTCCCAACTTCTCCAATACACAACTTGCTCAATTTTGATCACATGACCATGTTCTTGGACATTTTGGAAAGGTCTTGAAGTCCTCTAACCAATGCCTTTGGTCCCATGTCATTTAGATTTACCAATCTCAAGTTATGGCCTTTGACTTAAAGTGCATTTTTGTTGACTTTTGAATTTGACCTATAATGTAAAAATTGATAACTTCTTATGAGAGCATTTCTTGAACTTGGAGTGTGAAGATGGATTGTAGGAAATTGCATCCCCTTCAAAATGAGCATTGGATGGGATTTTTCTGACAAACCATGAAAAGGTTATGCCCTGGTCAAGATACAGTTGACTTTTCTACTGTCCAAAAATAGTAACTTCTTGCATCTTGATGATTTTTGAGCCATTCTTGTGGAATCATGATCAAGACTTGATCAAATGATGATTGTGTACTCAAAATAAGATGTTGACCAAAAATTCTAACTTTTGACTGTAAAATGACCATTTTTCCCCTACAGTTGACTGTAGATCAAATAAGGCTTTTGACTGTGCAAATTGGCACTGTGAGTCTTGAGACTTGGCATGTAGGTGCTTGAGAATGTATATGGGCCTATGAGACTTGATTGAACCATTGAAAACCCCAAATTCCTTGAAAGAACCAAAACCCTAATTTCAGCTATCTTAGGAGATGGTTTGACTGTCTAATCCTTGAGCAATTTTGAGCAATTTGAGGATCATTCTTGACAAATCTTGAGGAATATGGGAGGGAAAATTTTGGGGTACAACATAGTCTCTCTTCTTAATGATTTTCAGTATCTCCTCTATTTCTTGCTTAGAGGCCTCCACAATGATTTTCTTAGGCGCCTTCGTCCGGGCAGGCTCACCTACAACCTCTTTGTCACGGGTATCAGATGGTTCACCGACAGGGGTAATAACTGGAGTAAGAACAGTAACTATAGTTGATGTACTAACAGGAACAGCAGACGGGATAATAATGGGCTTGTTGACAGTCTTAGGGGAAATCTCGGGAGAGAAGACCCTTCCACTTCGGGTAACTTTGCTAGTTCCGACAATGTTACCAATATCAGGATCAGCCTCTTCGTCTTTCAGATCTTGTTTGATGACATGATAGTACACATCGGCACCATAATGCCAGGGGATAGCTTTATCGGAGACAAACGGGATAGGACCAGGAACAGTGATTATCAGTGGAGCAATTTTTGGAGCAGGTGTAATCCTAACAGGTCTTCTCGAGGAAACCCTAGAAGGATTGGCGGAAATGGTTATAATGGCAACGTCTTCAACTGGAACAACATGAACTGTAGTTTTCTCAAACAGAATTTCTTTGCTATTTATCAGGCGTTGGACGCCTAATTTCAGCAAACGGCAACCAGAAGGTAGAAGCGAACACATATGGCAACCTTCACCACATCTCGAAAATAAATCGGCCAACAGTAAATTCGTCTTGACAGTCATGAGAGGAGTAGGAACTTCATCAATAGAGGTAACAAAAAAATCAGTATCTATAGCATTAACCCCACAGCCGTGTTTAGGCATGGGAGAAGTTATGACATTTGGCTTCTTCGGAGCATCGAAATCTATCTCCTTAGCTTCAATCAAGTCTTGTATTTTGTTTCTCAGAGTCCATCAGTCATTTGTATCGTGACCAGGACTCTCAGAATGATAGGCACACTAGGCATTCAGATTATATCGGGGAGATGTAGTATTTGGATACTTGGGAGCCTCTCTCAAGGTTGCCAAGTTGGATTTCAGCAGATGAGGTAGAACTTCAGCCAATGTCATATTGATTTGGGTAAACTGCCGTTGTGGTCTTTCCACCCTTTGTTGATTATTGCGTTATGGAGTAGCTGCAGGTCTAGGTATCATCACGACACTTACTGTCTGACGTTGTTCAGCCTTGTTCTGGCCCCTCGGGCTATAGATGGCACTGGCTTCCTTCTTACCAACAAAAGGCTTCTTTACTGAACTGGACGAGGCATCCTTCTGTATTTTGCCGCTTCAAATCCCGGATTCTACTCTTTCCCCAGTTAAAATCAGCTTGGTGAAACTAGCTGACGAGCTGCTGATCAAATGATTGAAAAATGGACCAGATAGCGTCCCCAGAAACATATCAACCAACTCCCTATCAGACAACAGGGGTTGAACTCTCCCAGCCATGTCTCTCCATTTTTGGGTATAATCTTTAAAGCCTTCACCTGCACCTATGGATATACTCTGGAGTTGAGCACGAGTGGGAGCAAGGTCGGCATTGTACTGATACTGCTTGTAGAAAGCAGCAGCCAGATCTTCCCAGTTGCGGACATTGGTTCCCTCCAGTTGGTAGAACCATTCAAGTTGAGTCCCTAACAGACTATCTTGAAAGAAGTGAACCCACTGATTTCTATCAGCTGTGTGGGGCTGGATCTTCCTGACATAAGAGCGGAGATGGATTTTTGGACAAGACACCCCATCATACTTGGCAAAAACTAGAGCTTTGAACTTTTGCGGGATGACCACTCCCGACACCAATCCCAATTCTTAGAAATCCAGTCCATGTATCCTCTAAACTTCTATGGCACTCAGACGATCTTCCAACTGTTTGTATTTATCCTCAGCAGGAGGATATTGCTCGTTGTTATAGTCAGTATCATTGTCGGAGACTGCAGGACTAGGGTCCTTCTCTCCTTCTTGGTTCTCCCCTTCCTTAGATGAAGAGGTCAGGTCGGCTTGTCGCTTCAACCGCTCTCCAAACCTTCGGCCCATATTCAGAATACCTGCAGCCTTCTTCTTTCTCTTCCTCTCTTTCAGAATGAGGGCTTTCAGATCCTCCTTCCCCTTTGCCAGACTGATGAACATTTGTTAGAACTGGGCATTTTGTGCCTGCAGGTCCTTAATGCTTTGTTCAGAAGACATTTCTGCTGAAATAAACAGCGAAGGAGATGAGAAACCTGTAATGGTACCTGTAATGATGTGTATGATAATGGTATGCGCATGCAATGATTTCAAAGACCTCGGAAAATTTAAATTTGCGAACCAAAATAAACAAACTTTATTAGCTGAAATTGAAGTTCAAATTCTTTAAGGCGTTACAATTAAAAATAAATCTAAAACTAGAAAGAAAAATCAAAAGTCCCATGGATGCTTCCTCTTTACACCGAGATAATCAGTCATTCCTTTTTCCTCCTGCAACTGTTTTGTGAGCTCTAAGGCCTTCCTCTCCTGAGCATAGAACTGATCCCTGTAAGTATCCCGCTCCTTCATCATCTGAATCCATGACTTCTGTAATTCTCCAAGATCAGTGGGCATGTAAGGATAGAGAACCGTATAAGGAATGCCTTCTTCAGTAGTGGGTTCCACAATTACTGGTAAAACGGACACATAGGGCATCATAAGCTTTTGAGCACGAGATCGTACCCATTGTATATAAGGTTCCATTGGAATGGAAGTCTTTGGCCCAAAATCTCTGACGCTCGATATGTTTACCATACCCCAATCTCGTACGAACCTCCGGCGATACCCTTGAATATCCTCCTCATAGCTGAATACAATTCCCTTGATAAGTAACTCATGGGGACCATCCCTTAGAGCGTAACCAAATTGTCACAGAGCTAAACAAGGATTGTAGGTTATACCCCCTCTGATACCAAGTAATGGGACATTAGGGTACTCCCCGCAGCGGTCAATGATAGCAATGTTTTCCATAGATCGAGAACACCAAATAATATCCGTATGAGCGAGTGACATTATCCTTTGTGACCAAACCAGACCTTCTTCATTCTTCAGTATGGACTTAAGGAGTGAGAAATAAACCACCTCGACAGCAATGGCATGCAACACATGAGAATTCCTCTTCTCCTCATGGTACGAGTATGGAGAGTGTGAAAAATATCTCAGAGTAAGATAGGCACAGGATTGTGAGAGAGAAAGATCTTGATAGCATTCACATATATGAATGAGTCCGGATTAGGGAAGAGAACTAAACCATATATAAGAATATCCAAGACCTCCTCAAAAGCCTGAAAATCCATATTATCCCAAAACAGATGGGCTTTGTCTATCAGAAACTTAGCTAGAAAACCCTTGACTCCACTTCTAGTTTCCCAATTGGATACCACGTCAGCCCATTTCAGGTGCAAAGCTAAGGCAATGACTTCTGGCTTAGGAACTTCTTCTAGACCTGTGAAGGGTACCTGTTCAAGAATAGGTATATCCAATAGCTGAGATAGTTCTTCCAAGGTAGGAACCAACTGATAGTCTGGAAAGGTGAAGTAGTGGTGCTTGGGATCAAAGAATTGAAAGAGTACACTCATCATCTTTTCATCAAAGTTTGAAGTAACCAGGTTGAGAAGTTGACCATGTCTCTTAGTGAACGTAGAAGTTTTAGAAACCCTTGATGCTAGCTCTTTGAGTTGGGAAGGTATCTTTACAAAGTTGATTCGGATGGTATTTCTACGAATGGAAGCCATAATCTGCAAAACAGAACAAAGATAAATTCCCTTGGTCTTTGAAATGGTTAGTGAAATAAGCATAAATGCCATGTTATGATGCATGATGTCATGATAAACCACAGGTATAGCAAACACAGGTATAGAAAACACAATCAAGTCACACCAAGTCCTTAGGTGTAAGGCTTGCATGAGGTTAAAGGTAGTAATCTCTTGAAGTTTAGTTGGTTCAACCTGTCCTAAAAAGTAACCGGGTTCTAGAGATTCTCAATATCACTGACCATCCTTTATCGGGCATTATTTCAGCTCTCAATGTTTTCTTGCGGCCAAAATATCCTGAAAGTCTGATCTCAATGAGTGTAGCATCGAGTATCAACCAGTTCTCAGCTCTACACTGAGGCCAGCTATCTCGCTACTTTCTAATGGCCAAGTTGTTCAACTAAGGTTCTAAGGTCAGTTAGTGCTTCACGACACCATGCGGCGGCCCCGTATTCTCCTCGTTTCCCCACGAAAGATACCGGTACCAACCAAAGTGCCACACTAACACAACCATCGCTTAAACCATATCGGTCTATGACGTACAGTCTCCACGATCTATTATTCTTTACCTAATGAGTGCCCCCAGATCCGGGTATAGGATCTATAGTAAACCCAAACAAAACCCTCAAAAGTAAAGCAATCAAGATAATCAAGATAAGCAATTTTAATGACCTAGATCCTAAGGGATACCCCACTTTCATTTCCCCAGCAGAGTCACCAGTTCTGTGATAGGGTGGCAGAGCCGACTGTTTAATACTGGTTTGCGTTTTGTGTTCGCAAAATGTCACGGTAAGCAAGAGTCACCACTGACTTTTATTTCATCCAATCAGGAAATGGAAAAAGAACAAAAAAAACCTTTTTTCGAGATATTTCTGAGTACGGGGGGTAGATTATAGAAAGGGAAGGTGTTAGCACCCTTTCTATCTGTAGTTATCTACGGGCTCTTAGGTAATTGCTCATTTTTTTCAAATTGCTTGTGTGTGTTTGTCTTGAAAATGTTTTTATTTCGTGATAACCCTTGTATCAGTCCTCAAGGATGTGACAAAGTTATTTTGAAAACTGTTTTTGAAAAGTGTTTGTGTGAAAAGTTTTATTTTGAGCAAGTACCTACTAGCATCTACCTACTCGAAAAAAGATCATTTATGTTCTATTTCCTTTAGACAGAGCTATCCCACTATTAAGGAGTAGGTAGCACCATCGTTGGAATTGTAAGGGACATTCGAAAGGGACGTACGGTCACAAAAGCAATGTTAGGACACATTAGTAACCATCCTAGAGTTCTAAAGTTCTTTTCTGAGGCAACATTCGAATGGGACAATTTGATCCTTTGGGACATAGAGGATAGCCTCTAAAACATCCTATGTTTCATGACCGTTTACCGAAGGCAACCGGAGTGAGAGTATACCCTAAGAGTGAGCATGTGCAAGTGTGCTTTGTTTCAGCTATTTTAATCTTTGCACATTAGGGTTTTCTAACTGTTTTAATTTTTCATGCATTCTTGCCATACAATCCTATTAGCCATACATCTAACAGTTAAAGATTGCGGAAATTAAAAGCGGAAATAAACCTAGCTATTACAAGGCTTCGGGGAGGGGGATTAATTACATAACCAAAAATCGGGGATTTAAAGCAAGAAATAAAACCCTAATTTAACTATTACAAACCCTGAACAGTTACAAAATAATGGAAAAAATAATTAACAAGAGCGCGGAAAATTAAATACGAGGACGGTAATTAATAACTTAAAACCCTAATTGAGAGAAAGAAACTTTTGTGGATTTTTATTTGAGAAAACATTTAATTGCAGATTAATTAAACCTAATTTCTAATTGTTTTTAAATTATGAAAGAAATCAAATTAACCTAATTTCCTAATTAAATTAAATAATTTATTATTAAAAAAAAGCTTTTTGTATTTTTGTGATTTGTTGGTTTTATGATTAATTAAAAAAACAATTAATTTTTGGTGAAAAATAAATAAACAAAAATTATTAAAACAAAATAAGTAAATAAAGAAGAGAAAAAGAATGGGCCTAGAGTGATGGAGCAGACTGGGGGTGCATGCTGAACTTCTGAACCCCAGAGTCTGGCGCCTGATCCAATGAGACCATCTTCTGGGGGCTCATGGTGGACCTGCGTATGCTGGCGTTAAATCTGGCTGGAGATGGATCCAGAGGATGATGATCCGGCTGAAGATGGATCTAGAGGGTGATGATCCTCAGAAGGTGAGGTGTGCTGGATCTGACTGGAGATGGGTCCAGAGGATGATGACCCTCAGAAGGTGAGGTGTGCTGGATCTGGCTGGAGATAGATCCAGAAGGTGATGATCCTCAGAAGGTGAGGTGTATGGAACCTGCAAGGAAATTAGAAGAAAAATAAAAGATGTTGGAGGTGTGGGTAGAACCCCTGACCTCTCATACACAACGCCTTATCAACCTTCCTGGACGCCACTGGGCCATCTAGCCTTTTGTTTACAAAAATAAACAAAATATAATATGATAAAAACGCACTATGCCCAGAACAAAAACGCGCCAACATTCAAACTAGCCAGTGGGACGTCGCCACATCATTGTCTTCTTCCTAGAAACTGTCGTTTTTGGGTAAAGGTTTTTACCTACGGTTCAACGTCTGTAGCTGTAAACCTGTAAATCTCAAAAATCCAATACAAGTAAGATAAATTAAATCCAAGCATACATAACAACTAGGTTTGACCTCGTGAGTATGATGGTACCCATCTTTTTCCCTGATTTTACCTGTATCAAAAAGCCCTAAAACGCAAGCTTAAAACCTAACAATGGCAGATGTCCATACATGCATCAAAACTCATAATTAATCATACCAATGCATTCTAAATGATGATACAAACATGAAGGTATGCTTAAAAATCATTAATCATGGTCGTATAGTCAGAACCAAAATAAAAAATAGTGTCAAACCGTAATGTATATGGAACGTGATTCTTGATGCTTCAGAGCTTGGCAAGGGTTGGAAAAGCTTCTGGAGGTGTCCAGGAACGTGTTACAATCCTTAAATCTCCTTGAGGATGGTTGTAGTATGGAATCCGATTTGAGATTTTTTGACAAAAAGTTGCAACTTGTCCTTGCCGTATCACACCATCCATCCTCTTTCTTATGCATTGGAATTATTATGTATATGTAGTGCACTGAATTAGGTCAACAAAAAGTATTTAAATGTTGGCAAATTAGGAAGATTGGATTTGATTTCCTCATGTATGATTTCTTTCCAAAACTTGCTTCAATCCAATCTTTTTCATCCCTAATGAAACTTGCACGATTTGGTTGGCATGCTAGCTGTACATGGACTCAGAATATGCATAAAAATCTCAAGATTTGATTTGCTTTCATTTTTTTGCCATTTAATTTGATTTATTTTGATTTAATTGAATAAAAAATCAAAATAAATGATAAAAGTAATAAAAAATAGGTGGAAAAGCTCAGGGGTCGTGGGTCCTATTAGAAACATGTTTCAAGCAAGAAAACACGGGGCCCTTTGGAAAAAATTCAAATTTGATCAATGTTGACTTTTGACAATTTTGCAAAAAAGGTCAACTTTGACAAGGCATATCTCCCTCAATTTTGACCCTAGGAGGATGTTATTGGAATTTTTAGAAAGCTTGGGATGTCCCCTAAGCAACCCTTTTGGTATCATCTCAATTTAGTCTTCCATGTTCATGTATGAAGCTTTTACCCAAAAGGTGTTTTTGTTGACTTTCCAAAAGGACCTATAATGTCAAAATTCATATATTTTTATGAGTGCATATTTTGAACTTGTGAGATGAAGATGAGTTGTAGGAAATTATATCCTCTTCAAAATGAGCTTTGGATGGAAAATTTCTGATAAAGTATGAAGAAGTTATGCCTGGTCAAAGTTGGGTTGACTTTTACTAAGAAACTCTAATTTAGCAACTTTTGGGTTTTGATGAATTTAGAGCATTCCTTGAGGAATCATGATCAACCCTTGATAAAATGATGGATAACACTCCAAAATGATGATGTTGACCAAAAATCTTGAGGTTTGACTGTATGTGGGCCACATTTGACTTTTGACCTAGTATAGTCGATTCTCACGCATCTGAGCCGTTGACTGATGGTGAGCATTTGGGATCCTTTGGACTCAAGCATCTTGATGAAAAATGAAACCCTAATTTGAGGTATACTTCCTTAGGAGAGAGTTTGTTTAGTCAACTCTTGGACTTTGTTGAGCAACTTGGGCACCTCAATTGACATTTGTTGAGTAAAATGAGAGGGCAAATTTTGGGGTACAACAGCTTCCCCTGTTCAATCTTCTTAAACCTGAGGATGTAGCTTGGTTGTGCTGCCTTTCGTGATCTGAAGGTGGAAGATGATTGAACACTAAAGTGCCTAGAAATTTGCACTCGCATGAAGTGGAACTTGACTTGTGATATCGGGAATGGGCTTACAGATGCCATTTGGAAGTCGATGATAGAAGATTATCAGATATGGGCTTAAAGATGCCATCCTGGATGTGGCGGAGAATCGTCGGAGATGGGCTTAAATATGCCATATAGAGGATGTCGATTTCCTGTCTTGGGAGATATAGAGTTTTAGGAACTTCAGTTGTCCGTTACTCTACTGGGGAATAACTCCAGCTTGAGGAAGCGGAAGTGTACTGCGTATCTGTTCGGAGTATATGTTGCACCACGACTTGCTGGGGGACTGTGAAACCACTCGTGTTTGATCGGGTCCCGGCCTTACAATGTTGGACCACTGCTTGGGGATAAGAGAGGAGGAACCTGGATAGTAAGGTTATGAGAAGGAACCTGGATAGTAGGGTTACTTCGATATGAAAGCCTGGATAGTAAGGCTGTTAAGAAGGAACCTAGATAGTAGGGCTGCTGAGAAGGAACCTGGATAGTAGGGTTACTGAGAAGGAACCTAGATGGTAGGGTTACTTCGGTATGAAAGCCTGGATAGTAGGACTGCTGAGAAGGAGCCTGGATGGTAGGGTTACTGAGAATGAACCTGGATGGTAGGGTTACTTCGGTATGAAAGCCTGGATAGTAGGGTTGTTGAGAAGGAACCTGGATGGTAGGGTTACTGAGAAGGAAACTGGATGGTAGGGTTACTTCGGTATGAAAGCCTGGATAGTAGTGCTGCTGAGAAGGAACCTGGATGGTAGGGTTACTTCGGTATGAAAGCCTGGATAGTAGGGTTGTGACAAGGAACCTGGATAGTAGGGTTACTTTTGAAGAAGTGAAAAACACAAGAAGGGGGGTTGAATTGTAAAACTTGAAATCAAATCCAGACAACACGTTGTTTTTATCCTGGTTCGTTTGATCTCAAACTACTCCAGTCCACCCGTCAAGGTGATTTCGACTCTCTCCAACGAGGTCTTAATCCACTATATTCAACTGAATATTACAACTGCTTTAACAACTGCTAAAGCCTTCTTGAGTCAAAACCACAAACCGGTTTCTCAAGGAAATACCTTCTTACAGATAAATGAAATCTAAGTGTGTTGAATGTTTTCTACAAAACTATTTATCACAACTGTGATATTACACAAATTAAGCTTATGAGAATTAGAATGCTAAAACAATAGAATAGGTAATTGAGAGCTTTAGCAAACTGGGAATGAGGATGAATATGAATAGCTTTAGGCGTGTAGAAAGTTGTAGAGCATTAGCCAATTCGTTCCTCACTTGCTTGTTTATATAGCATTGGAAAATGGTACGTTGGAGTCAGTTATTCCGTTTCAATGCCAATTACATTCTTTCCATATTAAGCAGATCTTTGTCTGGAATAATGTCGTTGATAATAAAGAGTCTTGAATGCACAGTACCGTTGTCAATTAAGCGTGTTCTGGCTTTGGCTTATTCTGACGCTGCTAGGTGCTGATGAATTGTTGTTGTCTTGATCAGAGTTTAGATTGTTACGCGCAGATCTGTTCATCAAGCTTCAGCGTAAGCACATGCTTTGATCTTCTGATTCTGGCATCTGATATAACATCCTCTGATGCTGATGTTGAAAATTCATCTTCTGATGCTGATGATGATATTCTTATGCTGATACTCATCAGAGTTTCTGTAAAACAAAACATAATTTTTAGGTAGCATATATGTCTTACATGAATCATACAATTTATATATTCTTGCATTTTGTTATCATCAAAACTTTAACTTAGGGTAGTAGATTCAAACTTTGTTCTAACAATCTCCCCCTTTTTGATGATGACAAAAACTAGATTTTTTTCAATTGAAAATTAACGAGAAAAGTATCAGAGATAACCAAATAATAAATTGTATTAGAGATAAACAGGTAGGTATCAGAGATAAGGAGGAATAAAAGGTATCAGAGCTTAAGGGGATAAGAAAACAACTATCAGATTTATGATTAGAAAGACTCCCCCTGAGTTTATTACTTCCCTTTTTAATTCCTTGAATCCTTTAGCATCAGATCTTTCTTGAACTTTCTTTTAGCATCAGATCTTTCTTTTACTCGAGCATAGCTTCAGTGTATCAGAGATAATTAACTTCTTGTACCTGTAAGCTTATGCAAAACAAGGAAACATCCAAGTATATCAGAGTGTTAGAATGTTTGAGACTTTTGTCTCAGTAATCCCGTTATTGAAAAATATCATTCTTTTTCTCCCCCTTTTTGTCAGCAATCAAAAAGTGCAAGTAATATAAGCTAAAACGATCAGAGAAAAAAAATTGTTATATTTAATTCAAAGCATAGGAGATAGTACAGAAAACATGGAAAGAAAACAATGAAAACATCAAGAATTAAAATCTAAGGTTGGGGTGGAAAGCGTGTGAACAGAGCTTCTAGCATGTTCTTAATCTAATCAGCAGTTTCCTTCTGCTAATGCACCATGCTGACTACTGTATCAATCTTTCCATCTTGCACATCCATCCTTTCCTTCATCCGTTGATCATTCTCATCCATTCTTTGCTGCAGACGAATATCATTCTGCTTCAGCTCTTCAAGAGTCTGCCTGTCCAAAGCAGCTTGAGAGACGTCAGAAACATGATGCTTCTGAGAGCTTTCTGCAACATCTTCTGCTTGACTAACATCTTCAGCTTGAATTTTCTGATCTTCTGCTAGCTGAACTTTTGAAGCTGGACGCTTTTCAGACCATGGCTCACTATCCAGAAAGAGAACTTCCTCCTTCAGCAGCTGACTCATGATTGGACCTTCAACTTCTTTCAGCAGTTTGCTGAAGTTCTATTGAGCCTGTTCATAGTTTATGTCTTGCAGCTTGAAGGTTTCAGCGCGTACTCAACTTCTGAAATGTGTCCAGAGTTGGTCTAAAGCAGCAGGATCAATCATTCCAGGACAAACCTGCTTTAGAGAAGCAATCCAATTCTGCATTCCTGTTTCAAAATTCAAGATGCTAGAACCAACATCTAGTTGTTTGGGTTTGGGAATGGCTATTTTGTTTTTAAGATCAGCAAGGCGGTCAAGGACTGTGAGGTCAATGAAGGTCTTGTTGTGGTCATTTGTATTTTGTTTGGGAGATGGAGTGGGAGAATCAGAAATGATTATTGGACTGTTTGGAGTATTTGGAGGGGTAGTTTTTGGTGAGGATGGCAGTTGGGGTATGTTTACAGTTGTACCACAAGGCAGTTGAATTGCCAAGGGTTGTGGTTCAGAGGATTGAAGTGAATGAGGTTCAGGGGTTTGAGGTTCATAGTGGTGAGACTCAGAGTGTTGAGACTTAGGTTGTGGAGATGATGGTTGAGGTGAAGGTGGATGAAGTTCTGGTTGTGGAGAGGGAGGTGGAGTTTCTGGTTGTGGAGAGGGTGGTTGTGGAATTTCTGGTATGGGTGAGAGTGTATGTTCTGGTTGAGGTGAGTGGGCAGTTTCTGGTTGAGTGTTTGGATTTTCTGAGAGGGGAGCGGAAGAACGTTGATCAATTTCAGAAAGAACTTTATCAAGTTCTGATTCTGTTGAGGTTGTGGGTTTTGGATTTTTGGTGCGGGATCTCCTGAGAGTTAGTGACTCAGAAGGGTCAAACTCTGGTTCGGTATCATCAATGGTTGGTATGGGAATTGGGAGTTCATATGAAGCTGGGGTTGGGATCAATGTTGGAACAGCAAATGAATTTAAAACATTAACAGCAGATAGATTACCTCTCTTCTTTGGTGTCTGCTGGGATGGTCCTTCTGAAGCAGCCTTTCTCTTCTTACTCTTCTTCAAAGTAACCTCTGGAGTTTGCTGGTGCAGATCTTTGATGTTCAGATCAGGATCTGTGCCATCGGCTTTACACGCATCCAAGTATCTGAGAACGATGACTGGTTTAGAGTCAATCTCAGAGAATATGGGAAAGTCGCTAAGAAGGACTCTTCTGCTGGTGATGTCAGCAAAAAGAGTGACGCTGGGCTCCTTTCTGATATTCTCTATCAGTTTCATCTTCTTCAGATTCTTGGCGTTCAGCTGCTTGCCAACAGCTGGTTCCAGAGAACTTATTTCCTGTGCTTCTGTAAGGTGTTCTATCAGTCTATTCTCAATTAGAATATCTGATATTAATCTTACGAAGGGTATCCAATCCCTTTTAGTCTTCTCTTCTTCTCTCGTCTCCTTGACGCTGGTCTTCAGATGATTGAACAGAAGATGAGCAAGGTTGATCTTGGTCTTCTTAGCAATAAAATAGAGCAGATATTGCTGATCTATGTTGATGTAGTCAGGAGAGCTTGTGGGCTTCCTGTGGTTGAAGCAGCCCAAGATGATCTTTGCCCAGATTATGCGTTGATCCTTCAAATCTCGGATCTTGCTGCTGGGAACCCCATGAGTGAAAATCTGTCTAGCCACTAAGCCAGTGTTTCCAGATCTTTCTGCCATGTCAATACAGCGGATGCCACCACCGTTGTATCCAATCAGTCTAGCAATGTGATCCTCAGTGATCACTATCTTCTTCCCCATGATATATGATGTGACCTGATGAGTTGAGGCAGAAGCATGAATCCAGAACTCTTTAACCAGAATGGGGAATGTTGGCCCCACCAACCTATCAAAATACTTCTCCCATCCTTGTGCCCTAATTTCTTCAGTCAAATCGAAGCCATTATCTTTCAAACTGGTGAAATCAACGATTAGTTTAGACAGAACTTCCAAGTTCTTCACCGGAGTAAGTAGAGTTCTGAAGGGAATTTGATATTGTTCAGATGAAGCTTCTTGCTCAAAACTTGCAGAAACATTGCTAGAAGTTGCCATGTTCACACTTAGGGTTTCTGTGAGAAAAGCTTGAAAAAGGGTCTCTTTGAAAAAAAATGAACACACAAGTAAGAATGTAGAAAAATTTTGGATGATTGCAAGAGACGGTAAAAATTTAATGAATGATGTTAAGGCATTTAAATAGATTTCAAAAGATGTTTTGAAAACGTAAAGGGTTTTAAGAGAGAGAATTAACTCATGATTACAATTTAACTCATGATTACGTGCATTTAATGCTTGCTGATTTTGGGGGATTTGAGAAACATATTTGGAACGGTTACCAGACATGTGTCTCAATGCATTCAATCAGCGTTTTGCCTTCTCAGAAGCGTGCACGCGTGTTTTGCTTCAGAGATTAGCTGATGACTGGATGACACTTGTTTGATTTAGTGAACAGCACATCTATCCTTGAAATGAGACGCTCAGATCTTTAAGGATAGACTCTGATACAATCTGCATGTCGAACTTTCTGAAAGAAGATTGATCAGAAATTCACAGTAAAAAGAAAACACATTCTAAAGGGTAAAATATAAAATTAAAACATTTTCACTCTGGGCAGAGCTTCATGCTGAGATGATTCAGAATGAAGTTGAACCTATCTTCAGAAAGTGGTTTAGTGAAGATATCAGCCCATTGATGGTCTGTATCAATAAATTTTAAGTTCAAAATTCCTTTCTGAATATAGTCCCTAATGAAGTGATGTTTTATTTCTATATGCTTAGCCCTAGAATGCAAAATAGGATTTTTACTTAAGCAAATGGCAGAAGTATTGTCACAGAGTATAGGGATGTTACTCTCAAAAATCTGAAAGTCTTCAAGCTGACTTTTCATCCAGAGCATTTGTGTGCTGCATCCAGCTGCTGCTATGTACTCAGCTTCTGCTGTTGATAGCACAATTGTGGATTGCCTTTTGCTGGACCAAGAGATCAGATTTTCTCCCAGAAACTGGCAGCTTCCAGAAGTACTTTTACGCTCTACTCTGTCTCCAGCAAAGTCAGCATCGCAGTAACCTACTAAGCTGTAATCATTAGATTTCTTATAAAATAAATCCAGATTATTAGTACCTTTCAGATACTTGAAAATTCGCTTAACAGCTGTTAAGTGAGATTCTCTAGGATCTGATTGGAATCTTGCACAAATACATATGCTGAATAAAATATCAGGCCTTGAAGCCGTCAGATAAAGAAGAGAACCAATCATACCTCTGTAGACCTTCTGTTCTACCTTTTTGCTTACCTCTTCTCTTTCCAGAATGCACGTGGGATGCATTGGAATCTTTGATGACTTACATTCTGAGAGATCAAATTTCTTCAGAAGTTCTCTGACATATTTTCTCTGATGAATGTAAGTTCCCTCTGGATTTTGATTGATCTGAATTCCCAGAAATAATTTCAGTTCTCCCATGAGGCTCATCTCAAATTCTGCCTGCATACACTTAGCAAATTTTCTTCCAAGAGAAGGATTAGTAGATCCAAAAATAATATCGTCAACATAAATTTGACAGACTAAGATGTCATTCTTAACTGACTTACAGAATAAGGTAGTGTCCACCTTCCCTCTGGTGAATTCTTTTTCTAACAGAAAGTTACTTAGTCTTTCATACCAAGCTCTGGGAGCTTGTTTCAGACCATATAGTGACTTCTTTAGTTTGAAAACATATTCTGGATTTTTTGTACTTTCAAAACCAGGGGGTTGGTGCACATAAACCTCTTCTTCTATATATCCATTTAAGAATGCACTCTTGACATCCATCTGATACAGAGTGATGCCTTTATTAACAGCAAACGAAATTAAAAGTCTGATAGATTCTAACCTGGCGACTGGGGCAAAGGTTTCTGTATAGTCTATCCCCTCTTGCTGACTATAACCTTGTGCTACCAGTCGTGCCTTGTTTCTGATGACTTCACCTTGTTCGTTCAGTTTGTTTCTGAACACCCATTTTGTTCCAATGACGTTGAATCCTTTTGGTCTGGGAACAAGATCCCATACATCATTTCTGGTGAATTAATTCAGCTCTTCTTGCATTTCTAGAATCCAGTCGTTGTCCAGAAGTGCTTCATCAATTGAGGAAGGTTCAATCAGAGAAACAAGTCCCATGAGGGATTCTTCAGAGTTTCTGAAGCTGGCTCTTGTTCTTATTGGATCTTCCTTTCTTCCTAAGATAGTTTCTTCTGGGTGATCCAAGCTGCTTCTGGGTAGTCTTTTCTGAGGTTGGTCAACAGATGTTGCTGGATTGCTAGCAGTGCCTCTTTCTGATGTTGAAGAAGTGTCTTTATTTAGAGCTTCTGATGACTTGTCTTCAGAACCTGTAAATTTAACTTCCATACCTGCAAAAACTTCATTCTGCTTTGACTTTTCGGAGTCAAGCTTATCATCAAAACGAACACTGATTGATTCTTCCACAATCTGTGTTTCTGTATTGTATACTCTGTACCCTCTTGAGCGTTCAGAGTATCCTAACATAATACACTTCTGTGCTTTAGAGTCAAACTTGTTCAAATAATTTTTATTTAACATAAAACAAGTACATCCAAAAGGATGAAAATATGAAATGTTGGGCTTTCTGTTCTTCCACAATTCATATGGAGTCTTTTCCAGAATAGGTCTTATGGAGATTCTATTCTGAATGTAGCACGCTGTGTTTATTGCCTCTGCCCAGAAGATCTTAGCAACGTTTGTCTCATTTATCATGGTTCTGGCCATTTCTTGCAATGTTCTGTTCTTTCGTTCTACAACTCCATTTTGCTGGGGAGTTCTAGGACAAGAGAAATCATGCAGAATGTGATCGCACTAAATCGCACTCTGTTTCTGACTCAAATATCACATGTTTTCCTTAGTTTTTATTGTCATTTTCTCGTATTATGTTCCTTTTTCCTTTGTTTTCAGGATTCTTGTCATTTCAGAGCCTTCTGTGAAGAAACGAGCCAAAACGCCAAGAAATTAGGGTTTTTCAAGATATTCTGCACTTATGGCGTTCAGCACCGCGCTGGCTACAGGAAACGCGATGACGTGGCCCACTTTCACCCAGAGATCAACTGCCACGTTCCCATGATGTGGCGGTTCCAGGCACCGCGCCCGCGGCCACCCTTACCGCGCCCGCGGCCTTCACAAAAAGGTTCCCGCTCAAAAGAAGTTAAGGGGCATGCTGGTCCTTACGCACCTCAAAGTTCCTCTATAAATAGCTTTCGATTCTCATTCTTTAGTTTCATCCAAGCTTAGTACAATCTTAAGCCATATACTATCAGTTTCTGTAAAGTAATAATCTCTTCACATCGGGGAGTTATTGCGGTGTAGATTGAGTTGTAATCGAGTCTTGGAGCACTTTGGTTGAAGTTCATCATACCGGCCTTACTTTTCCGTAGATTTGTATCAGATTCAAGTCTCCTACCGGAGCAAGGTTCTAATTTATTGCATTTCTTTATTTAATTGCTCTTATCATAGTCTACACGTTTTATAGACTTTAAATGCTCTTATCATAGTCTACACGTTTTATAGACTTTAAATGCTCTTACCATAGTCTACACGTTTTATAGACTTTAAATGCTCTTACCATAGTCTACACGTTTTATAGACTTTAAATGCTCTTACCATAGTCTACATGTTTTATAGACTCGCACTTATTATGTCTGGCTAAACTATAAAGGTTAGGATGTAATGATTGTCATCGTGGTTGTGTTCCAATTATCATGCTAGTGAAAATACTCTGGGGATGTTTTGCTTCTAACTTAAGTCAATTGTGTTTTAATGTTTATTGGGTAAGATCGAAAGCCGTCCAAACTAATGATACGACTTGATTATTATTTAACCAAACAAAAAGAGCGACAGCCGTTGATTGGTTAAATAGGAATCATTGACCTTTTTAGAAAACGATTTTGAAACTATTTTCGGACACGTTTGTAGGTTTAAAATCTGACTCTTAGTCAAAAGCCAAAAGTCTCTTTAAGTTAATCTTTCCGAGTAAGACCACTTTTCTGTTAAGTCAAAACTATCAATTTCTTAAAAATAGGTTTACCTCTTTAACGCGGAAGGCACCCTTTATATGTGACAATAAAGGAATTTAATTTAAAGAGTAAACTCGGTTCTTAGTAGTCAAAAACTACAAGTTCCCGTTAAACTGATTCTTTGCTATCAATAGAAAATACTGCCCCATAAGTAGGTTCATCTACGCATGACCGGACCAATATCTGATTACATGATTTACATTCCAACCTGTCTTTTAAATTGTTATTTCCCTCGCTCATTTACTTTGTGCACTGCACTCACATCAATATCCTTATTCGCCTTAGATAAGCACCTTAGCAATAGAGTTGATAGATTGACAATTTGTCTCTGTGGTTCGATAATCTTATATATTACTTCGATAGGCTGTACACTTGCAGTACTACATTTAGGCTATACGTTACAGATTAAACCCCATCAAGTTTTTGGCGCCGTTGCCGGGGACCAACTTCGTCAAATTTCGTACCCTACTGTTATCCCGTTTAGACTAAGGCTATTCTAGCCGGTAGATGCGTAGAAATCGTAGCACCGGCAACCTAATAGATCCTTTAGTAGAACCTGAACATTACGCTCGTGCCCGTCTTTTTATTCGCAAGATAAGAAGAGCTATGGCAGAAGATCGTAACCAAAGACCGCTCAAGGAATTCGCCCAACCATCTAACGAGGAACCTAGTTCTAGTATAGTAAACCCTGCTATAACTACCAACAACTTTGAACTAAAGCCCTCGTTACTACAATTAGTACAACAAAACCAATTCGCTGGTCTCGCTACCGAGAACCCGAATCAACATTTGAAGGTATTTATCCAGTTAGCTGACACCCTTAAGGCAAATGGAGCCACGCCCGAAGCTATCCGATTAAGACTATTTCCTTTTTCCCTTAGAGGTAAAGCTCACGACTGGTTAGACGCCCTTCCAACTAACTCAATAACAACTTGGGAAGACCTTAGGAGAGCTTTTCTTGCGAGGTATTTTCCACCAAGCAAGACCGCTGTTCTTAGGAACCTGATCACTTGTTTCACCCAAAACCAAGGCGAATCACTTTTTGATGCCTGGGAGAGATATAAATAACTTTTAAGAGCCTGTCCGCACCATGGCCTAGAGCAATGGTTAATCATACATACCTTCTATAATGGACTCCATTACAACACAAAGATGTCCATAGACGCTGCCGCTGGCGGAGCGTTGATGAACAAACCCTACCCTGACGCTTGTGCCCTAATAGAGGACATGGCCCAAAACCACGCCCAATGGGGATTAGAACGAGCGACAGTAGAGAAAAAGGAGAGCCATGGAGGAAAGCATGAGGTAAGTTGCATGGACATGATTAATGCCAAGATGGACGCCCTAGCCTTGAGAGTCGAGAACATGTCTCAAAACCCAACCGCAGTAGCAGCAATCCAATCGGAGTGCGAACTCTGTGGAACTCAAGGACATCAAACCTTTGACTGTAACCTTTTGAACGAATCAAGCTCAGACCAAGTTAACTATACTCAAGGGAACCCTTTCTCGAATACCTACAATACTGGATGGAGGAACCACCCGAATTTCTCTTACAAAAACAACAACCCTATCCAAAATCCCGGACCTTCGAGACCTCAAAGATTCCAAACGCAAAAACAAAACCAACCTATGCAAATAGTACCCCCAAGACCAAACCTTAAAGAAACCATAGACACCTTTATTCAAGCTCAAACCCAGCAAAATAAGGAGTTTATGAACCAACACATTCACACGAACGAACTAGTTACTCAACTAGCAACCAAGTTTGACAAGATAATAACCCACACCAAAATGCTTGAGACTCAGATTTCCCAAGTAGCACAAAACACCTCTGTACAAGTTGCACCTGGAGGACAATTCCCTGGACAAACTCAACCAAATCCAAAAGGCCAAGCAAATTCTATCACACTAAGAAGTGGAACCGCTTATGAAGGGCCTAGAAATCCTAACTTAAGCACATCAGAAAAACCTATGGAAGATGCTACGCCCAAAGACCAGGTGGAGGAACCAGAGAAACCAGGAAAGCAATCAAAACCAGAAGTAGAGAAAAACACTCAACAACCTTATAAACCACCTATTCCATTCCTACAGAGGCTGAAAAACACCAAAGTAGAAAACCAGTACCAAAAGTTTATTAAGGTAATAGAGAAACTCCATGTTGAGATTCCTTTTACTGAAGCTATAACCCAGATACCATCATATGCTAAGTTTTTGAAAGATATTTTGACCAATAAACGGCGACTCGATGATCCCAAGCCTTTAGAATGTCATTTTATATCCGAAAATAAACTCGCCAAGAAAGATAAAGACCCTGGAAGTTTTTCTATCCCTTTCATCCTAGGTAACCATATGATAGACAAAGCATTTTTAGACCTAGGAGCAAGTGTAAGTCTGATGCCTCTGGCCGTCTGTAAGAGGTTAAAATTAGGAGAACTTCAACCTACTAAGATGTCCTTACAACTAGCTGATAGATCTGTCAAATATCCCATGGGTATTTTAGAAGACATACCTGTCAAGATTGGTCAGTTGTACATTCCGACCGACTTCGTCGTAATGGATATCAAAGAAGATGAAGACATCCCAATCCTCTTAGGAAGACCCTTCCTATCGACCGCCGGAGCTATAATAGATGTTAAGAAAGGGAAACTGACTTTCGAGGTAGGAGATGAAAAGATTGAGTTCATTTTATCAAAATTTATAATGGCACCAGTGATAGGAGATGCGTGTTATGCCATTGACATCATTGATGAATGTGTAAATGAGCTCGAACAAAACGAATTCTTAACCAAATTACCATCAACCCCTATTTTAGAGGATGACGGATTTGAGAGTATCGAACCGTACATTGACGACAACCTTTTCGAATGCTTAGCTCTTACCCATGACCTTATGCCACGTACTGAGAAAACCACTATAGAACTTAAGGAACTACCCAAGAATCTAAGATATGAGTTTTTGGATGAGGAGATGAATAGACCTGTTATAATTAGCGCCACTCCAAATAGAAACAAATCAACTATTAGATACCTTGCGAAAATATCCCTCAGCTTTAGGGTATAAAGTTTCAGATTTAAGAGGTATAAGCCCATCCGTATGCATGCATCGGATTATGCTAGAAAAAGATTCGAAACCCTCAAGAGAACATCAAAGAAGAATAAACCCTATCATGAGTGATGTAGTCAAGAAAGAAGTTCTTAAGTTATTAGAAGCTGGTATCATATACCAAATTTCGGATAGTGAATGGGTAAGCCCAGTCCATGTGGTACCCAAGAAAGGAGGTATCACTGTTCTGAAAAATGAGAAAGGTGAGCATGTGGCAAAACGAACAGAAGGAGGATGGCGAATGTGTATAGATTACAGAAGGTTGAATAAGGCAACAAGAAAAGACCATTTCCCTCTCCCATTTATAGATCAGATGCTTGAACGTCTAGCAAGACACTCATGTTTCTGCTATCTTGATGGATATTCGGGATTTTTCCAAATCCCTATTCACCCAGAGGACCAAGAAAAAACCACATTTACCTGCCCTTATGGAACATTCTCTTATAGACGAATGCCCTTTGGACTCTGTAATGCACCTGCCACTTTCCAACGTTGTATGATGTCAATTTTCGCAGACTACCTAGATGGAATTATGGAAGTATTTATGGACGATTTTTCAGTGTGTGGGTTTGATTTCAAAAACTGCCTCTCGAACTTGGAGAAAATCTTAAAAAGATGTGTGGAAGTAAACCTTGTGTTGAATTGGGAAAAGTGCCACTTTATGGTAAGTGAAGGGATAGTCTTGGGACACATTATTTCTGAAAGAGGTATAGAAGTCGATAAGGCCAAGATAGAAGTTATAGAACACTTAAACCCACCTAAGACCGTTAGGGAAATAAGAAGTTTCCTAGGACATGCTGGGTTCTACCGACGTTTCATCAAGAATTTTTCCGCAATAACTAAACCCTTAACTAACTTATTGATGAAGGATGTCGAGTTTGAATTCGACCAAAAATGTCTTGAGGCCTTTGAAGTTTTAAAGCAAGCTCTTATTTCAGCACCTATCATAAGACCACCTGATTGGACACAACCCTTTGAAATCATGTGCGATGCTAGTGATTTCGCTGTAGGGGCTGTACTAGGGCAAAGAAAAGACAAAAAACTGCATGCAATTTACTACGCTAGTAGAACACTAGACGCAGCCCAGCTAAATTATACAACCACAGAAAAAGAATTGCTAGCCGTAGTTTTTGCTATTGATAAATTTCGATCTTATTTGGTGGGAGCAAAAATAATAGTATACACAGATCATGCAGCAATCCGGTACTTGTTAAGTAAGAAAGATGCTAAGCCTAGATTGCTCAGATGGGTACTTTTACTCCAAGAATTTGACTTGGATATTAAGGATAAAAAAGGAGCTGAAAACTTAGTAGCTGATCATCTCTCTAGGTTAGAACACCTTAAGCCTGAACTTATACCTATAGACGATCACTCTACTTATGAAAGATTAATAGCTGGGATAAACTCAACTGAAGAAGAGACCTATGAGGAAATCTCAACCATGAACAACATACCATGGTACGCAGATATTGTGAATTATCTAGCCGCTGATATCATACCCCCTGACTTAAGCTACCAACAGAAGAAGAAGTTTTTTAGAGATGTTAAACACTTCTTTTGGGATGAACCCCTCCTATTCAAAAGAGGAATAGATAATATATTCCGACGATGTGTGCCGGAGGAAGAAGTAGGCAATGTCATTAAACATTGTCATGCTTCACCTTATGGTGGACATGCAAGCACGTCTAAAACATGCGCCAAAATATTTCAAGCAGGTTTTTATTGGCCTACTGTATGGCGCGATGTCCACACTTACATTACAAAATGTGACCGATGCCAACGCACTGGGAACATCTCAAGACGTGATGAAATGCCTTTAAGAAACATCCAAGAAGTGGAAATATTTGATGTCTGGGGTATTGATTTCATGGGACCTTTTCCTTCCTCAATGGGTAACAAGTATATCCTAGTAGCTGTCGATTATGTCTCAAAGTGGATCGAAGTTGTTGCATCACCCACAAACGATACCAAGGTAGTTATCAAACTGTTTAAGAATATTATTTTTCCTAGGTTTGGAACCCCGAGGTTAGTCATAAGTGATGGAGGATCGCATTTTATATCTAAGATATTTGACAAGCTTCTAAGCAAATACGGAGTAAAACATAGAGTAGCATCACCATATCACCCGCAAACCAATGGCCAAGTAGAGGTATCGAATAGGGAGATTAAGCAGATCCTAGAAAAAACCGTATCACTATCCAGAAAAGACTGGTCTGGAAAACTTAAAGACGCCTTATGGGCTTATAGAACGGCTTATAAAACCCCTATTGGAACAACTCCTTATCAATTGGTTTATGGAAAGTCCTCTCATTTACCCTTCGAATTAGAACATAAAGCCTATTGGGCCATTAAATCCTTGAATCTAGATTACCTGAAAGCCGGAGAAAAACGTATCCTGGACATTCACAAGCTAGAAGAGCTTCGCTTGAATTCCTATGAGAATGCCATCATATATAAGGAAAGAACCAAAATGTGGCATGATAAAAAAATCATCAAGAAAGATTTCAACATTGGTGATCTTGTTCTCCTATTTAACTCAAGGTTACGACTTTTTCCTGGTAAGCTTCGTTCAAGATGGACAGGTCCATTTGAAGTGTCAAAAGTTCTAAAGTCTGGAGCAGTAGAAATCAAAAACAATTCATGCGCTCCATTTGTGGTAAATGGACAAAGACTGAAGCTCTACAAAGGAGGCGATTTGCCTGTTGACTACTCTAGTCATATTCTTATAGACCCACCAATACCCACATAAAGTAAGATCTAATCGTCAAGCTAAACGACGTTAAAACAGCGCTGCATGGGAGGCAACCCATGGTTTATTCTTCATTTTATTTTATTTTTATTTTAGTAATTTATATATTTTATCTGGACTAATTTCTTGTGTTTATATTTTCAGGATGCATTACCCCGATGGTATGGTTGTGATTTTCAGAGATGAAGCACAAAAGGCCCGATTTGCTACCTTATCTGCTAGACCTATGGTACCCACTAGGTACCCCGATCAGAGCTGCATGGAGGCACTCGGGATTGAGCCAAGTATTCGGTATCTATGCAACCAACTTAGCTGGGATTCTTATGCTGATGATGTCCACAAAACCTACAGGAACCTTACTCTGGAGTTTCTTAGCTCTATGGACTATAACCCACGAGTGGGTGAAGGAGATGAGCGAGGACGCCTGAGTTTCAGATTGTTTGGCACCGAGTATACCCTGACCACCAAAGAATTTGGGGATTTGCTTGGTTTCCAAACTGGACCGACCGCTATAACTGAGTTCCCATTGAGTTGCTACATGGACAGAGACATTGATAAATTTTGGCAGGACATTACTGATAGAGCCAGTCTTGACCCCTCTACCCAGCTGTCCCGGAAGATCCATAACCCGGCCTTCCGATACTTCGAGATGATCCTATGCCACACTTTCTTTGGGAGGAGTTACTGTGACCACTTGGTCACCGCTGAGGAGATCCTTTTCCTATACTGTGCTAGTCAGTCCAGACCTATAGCTAGTGAAGGTTTTCTGATAGAGAGCCTCGAGCAGACTGCTCGATCCGCTGTAGGTCTCATTCATTCCGGAGGGAATGTGACACAGATAGCTTCTGCTTTGGGTTTAGACAGTATGATAGCACAGCTGACCCCATACTGTGGATATACTTTTCTGGATTTAGACTTTTGCATGGATCGTGGATTCATGAGGAGGGCCTCTTTCCACCCATATCGGTACAGATTGCTTATCAATGACCAGACAGTTTACACCTTCACCATGCCAGACCCTCAGATGACTTGTGTTTCCAACTCTGCTAATTGGAACTATTCTGTAGAAGGTTGGGGTGAGATATCAGAGTACACTCCAGAATACACTCCTGCTTCCGAAGATCTCACTCCAGAATACACTCCTGCTTCCGAAGATCCCACTCAGGACTACACTCCTGCTTCCGAGGACTCCGCTCCGGATCACACATCCCGACCCGAGGTTACACACACTACTGTTCTTACTAATAACCTCAGCTTGCAGGAACCTGATATTCGCACTCTATTGACTGCTATGCGCACTGAGATAACCACTCTCCGCAATGAGGTGGCTGACCTTCATTTGCAGTTGGAAGTGAATGATGTTACCTTTGCTGGTGAGTTAGATGAATTAGCTCACGAGGTGGCAGAGATTCGACGCCAGCTGACTGAGCTGCGTGGCCCAGGCACTCCTGCAGAGCATCCTACCGGTTGGCAATAGATCTGTATTGTTCACAAGATATCTAGTTTCAGTATTATTAGTATTATGTTGATTTCCTTTTCAGACTCATTTTTATTTTTGCATTATCTGTTTCCTGAGTTGTTAATATTTATTTTGATGACCCAATGTCCGTACCTATATCTATATATATATATATATGCATATGTTTTATTTATTTACTAATGTTTTTGTTTTTCTAGGTCACCATAGTTTTAATATAAAAATAAAATAAATATACATGTGTATATGTATTCACGTACATATATGCACATTTATAAGAAAAATAGGTACACCTCCAGAAATTGAAGATAATGGCGAGGAAGAAAAAGCCCAATGGAAAGAAAGCCAGGCCAGCCCAACTGACCTCGACCTCACCGCGCCCGCGGTAGGCCCTGCCGCGCCCGCGGTGACGCAACGGTCACCTAACGGCTAGTAGCTCGTTTTTCCCCCCATTTTACCACTTTTTCCATTTCCAATCCCATTTTCTTCCATTTTTTACCCACTTTATTACCCATACCAACCCACTACATTTATTTCCATTATTTTCATCATAAATATTTACAACCACCATTTTCTTTCTTCCCTTCCTATAAATACCCCCCACTATTTCATTTTCTTCCTCACACCTTCATTACTTCTACATCCCATTCTTTCTCTCTTTTCATCCACAAGAAAATCCTATGGAATATCACGGTTACATTTTACGTGGTGGTCAAGCCGGAGAAAGGCAACTAAAGCGGCTTGAAAAATTGCTGACAACACCAATACACTCTACCAGGTATATCGATGAAAACTGTCTATATTCATTAGGTATATACCATAGTGTATTCTTCCTTCTAGATAAAATAGGTATGCATGATATTTTTGCTACTCAAGCACCAACCTACCCTAGGCTGACGTTCGAGTTTTTAAGTTCTTTAATTTATAACGTCTCCCTTAACACTGCTAGCACCGTAGGTGGAGTCAAATTTAGAATGTTTAATATCGAATATGATTACTCCACTGACGGTCTAGCCGCCATGTTAGGATTGCCTTATGGGGATGGTGCCATTTGTGAAGCACCTTTAGACACGGATTGGGCATTTGAAGCATTTTGGGCCAGAATTACTAAACAAAATGCAACATCTTTTGATGGCCTTCTTGCTTCTCACATCCACAATCCTGCCCTTCGTGTCTTTAGATTTCTTTTAGCATCCACCATCTTTGCTCGGGAAAACCCAAACAAGGTGAATGCTAAAGAATTAATTATCATGCAGAGCTGCCTCACAGACACCAAAGTTAATCCCGTCCCATTCATGATTGCCCACATGCACCATGTTTTAAGAAAAGGTGGGCCGATTTCCTTTGGTGGACTGATTACCACTATTGCCCGTGCCATAGGATTGGATACGGAACTTGCCACCCTAGAACCACTTCCTCCTCGGATTGCAAATCTTAAATTTTTCAGGGATATGCGTTTATGCAAGACGAGGAAGGAAGGTGGTTACTTCCTAATGGTTGGAGGTGCTGCTGTACCCAGTGTTGTTATGCCTTGCACCCGTCGTACTGATATTAGATTTGAGCGTAACTGGACCTACGATCTCAACGCTCCTGCTTTTATTGGTCCGTTGCCCCCTAATCTACCTTTAAATGAGGGTAACAACACTGATGATGAGTATGATTTCCAAACAGAGGAACCACCCCATTTTTCACCACCACACACGGCACCTTCTACCTCTAACCCACATGCAGGTACAACTCCTAGCTTCCATGTCACTGAGGACATGTGGCGTGAGCATATGGCCCGAGAGGCCCAGAGGGATACCCTTCTTGCTACCTTGCAGCAACAGGCGGCCGACAACATGGCCTTCATGCAAGCGTCCCAAGAACAAAATGCTAGCTCTCTGCGCACTATTATGGAAAGTCAGCTGGCTTTTCAGCGAGAACAGCACCTACACCAGACCACATACGCTCGTCACTTCCAATTGATGGAGGCAACCCAAGGCACCCTCATTGGTCGGACCCAAGAGCTACAAGCGGCAAATGCCGCCTTGTCAGAGAGACTGGAGCAGCTTGTTTTGGACCGAGATAGCCGCCGTCGCAGCCGTAGCCGCCGTTCCGGTCGTACCAACCAGGATGGTGAAGGTCCTAGTGGCCCCCACTAGTGTTTTCAGGTACCTCCTCCTACCTTATTTTGGGACATTGAGGACAATGTCTGATTTAAGTGTGGGAGGAGCATTTATCGCTTTTATTTCCCATTTTCGCTTTTATTTATCGCTTTTATTTTCCGTTTTTCCTGTTTTTATTTCCCTTCCGCATTTTTCCTTTTTTATATTCGTAGTTAATAAAATGCATGTGATAGGCGAGTCTTTCTGCGTAGTGTACCCTTTCATTTCCCCCACCTTTTAGCCTTACAAAATTTTTATTTTTCAAAGATTTATGGTTGTTTTTAAGGATTTGGGCTATGAGACAGGTCCTAGATAGGGTCTGTTTCTCGGACACTCACTTTTTGAAAAATTCGTTATCATTTTTTTTACACCATAAGCCTTTTTGAATATTTAGATTAGATCCTTTCTCCCCAATATGCTATGATTTTGAATAAAACTGTACAAATAGGTCTTCAAGTAGTTTATCTTAGCAGTCAGCTCCGGCCTAAGCATGCTCTAAGTGTAGGATCGATGAATATAAGTGGATGATCTCTATTTTTGCCTTAAAAGTTACAAAATAAAGTATGAATACGACTACGAGTTGGGTGATCCTCACAAAGATTACTTAACTCAAGAAAGTTGTAAGCACTAACAAAAACAAAGAAAAAAATATATATAAGGCATATCTGTTGTGGTTGGTTCAGAGGTATCTGGTGCTGAACTTGGTAGGGCGGACTACGGTCCGATCCCCCGCAACTGCAAATGGGTAAAATAAAAAGGGATTAAACCAACTCTTGTACCAGAATCCCATCACTTGAGATCAGAGTCACTAACCGGTCACTACACCATGAGTATGTATGGATAACGGGCTTAATGTGATTGCGCCTGAATGAAAAAGGACCTCGTACAAAAAGAAGTCTTAGCATAGTAAGGATATTTGGATCAATCTGTATACTTATGAGGTTTATGTCCGCATTTCTGCGAGTAGTGTAATTACGATACCCTTGATTCAGATAGTTAGTGCCTGACAACACACCCTTACTCGGACTTAGAAGCCCTCTTTGCCCAAAACCTGTATACACCATAAATTTCTTTCATCCACTTTTAAGAGTTGTTGCTTGAGGACAAGCAAAGGTCTAAGCGTGGGAGGATTTGATCGCACTAAATCGCACTATGTTTCTGACTCAAATATCACATGTTTTCCTTAGTTTTTATTGTCATTTTCTCGTATTATGTTCCTTTTTCCTTTGTTTTCAGGATTCTTGTCATTTCAGAGCCTTCTGTGAAGAAACGAGCCAAAACGCCAAGAAATTAGGGTTTTTCAAGATATTCTGCACTTATGGCGTTCAGCACCGCGCTGGCTACAGGAAACGCGATGACGTGGCCCACTTTCACCCAGAGATCAACTGCCACGTTCCCATGATGTGGCGGTTCCAGGCACCGCGCCCGCGGCCACCCTCACCGCGCCCGCGGCCTTCACAAAAAGGTTCCCGCTCAAAAGAAGTTAAGGGGCATGCTGGTCCTTACGCACCTCAAAGTTCCTCTATAAATAGCTTTCGATTCTCATTCTTTAGTTTCATCCAAGCTTAGTACAATCTTAAGCCATATACTATCAGTTTCTGTAAAGTAATAATCTCTTCACATCGGGGAGTTATTGCGGTGTAGATTGAGTTGTAATCGAGTCTTGGAGCACTTTGGTTGAAGTTCATCATACCGGCCTTACTTTTCCGTAGATTTGTATCAGATTCAAGTCTCCGACCGGAGCAAGGTTCTAATTTATTGCATTTCTTTATTTAATTGCTCTTATCATAGTCTACACGTTTTATAGACTTTAAATGCTCTTATCATAGTCTACACGTTTTATAGACTTTAAATGCTCTTACCATAGTCTACACGTTTTATAGACTTTAAATGCTCTTACCATAGTCTACACGTTTTATAGACTTTAAATGCTCTTACCATAGTCTACATGTTTTATAGACTCGCACTTATTATGTCTGGCTAAACTATAAAGGTTAGGATGTAATGATTGTCATCGTGGTTGTGTTCCAATTATCATGCTAGTGAAAATACTCTGGGGATGTTTTGCTTCTAACTTAAGTCAATTGTGTTTTAATGTTTATTGGGTAAGATCGAAAGCCGTCCAAACTAATGATACGACTTGATTATTATTTAACCAAACAAAAAGAGCGACAGTCGTTGATTGGTTAAATAGGAATCATTGACCTTTTTAGAAAATGATTTTGAAACTATTTTCGGACGCGTTTGTAGGTTTAAAATCTGACTCTTGGTCAAAAGCCAAAAGTCTCTTTAAGTTAATCTTTCCGAGTAAGACCACTTTTCTGTTAAGTCAAAACTATCAATTTCTTAAAAATAGGTTTACCTCTTTAACGCGGAAGGCACCCTTTATATGTGACAATAAAGGAATTTAATTTAAAGAGTAAACTCGGTTCTTAGTAGTCAAAAACTACAAGTTCCCGTTAAACTGATTCTTTGCTATCAATAGAAAATACTGCCCCATAAGTAGGTTCATCTACGCATGACCGGACCAATATCTGATTACATGATTTACATTCCAACCTGTCTTTTAAATTGTTATTTCCCTCGCTCATTTACTTTGTGCACTGCACTCACATCAATATCCTTATTCGCCTTAGATAAGCACCTTAGCAATAGAGTTGATAGATTGACAATTGGTCTCTGTGGTTCGATAATCTTATATATTACTTCGATAGGCTGTACACTTGCAGTACTACATTTAGGCTATACGTTACAGATTAAACCCCATCAGAATGCCTTTGTCATTAAAGAATGACTCAAAATCTTTGTTTTCAAACTCTCCACCATGATCACTTCTGACTTTAACGATTCTAAGATCCTTTTTCATTCTGAACTTGGTTACAGAAGGTGACAAACACAGAGTGTGACTCGTCCTTGTGTCTTAAGAACTTTACCCATGTCCATCTGCTATAGTCATCTACGATTACTAACCCATACTTCTTGCCACTGACTGAAGCAGTTTTAACTGGTCCAAATAAGTCAGTGTGCAGAAGTTCTAATGGCTTAGAGGTAGAAACAACATTTTTAGATTTGAAAGAAGGTTTTGCAAACTTGCCTTTCTGACATGCTTCACACAGAGCATCTGAATTGAACTTCATATTAGGAAGTCCTCTGACCAGATTGAGTTTGTTAATCTGAGATATTCTTCTCATACTAACATGCCCCAATCTTCTGTGCCAGATCCATTGCTCGTTGTTAACAGACAGAAGACACTTTACATTCTGACTTTTCAGTTCAGAAAGTTTGATTTTATAAATGTTGTTTTTCCTCTTTCCATTAAATAGGATAGTCCCATCTTTCTGACTAACAGCTTTACATGATTTTTGATTAAAGATTATATCATAACCGTTATCACTTAATTAACTTATGGATAACAGATTATGCATTAATCCATCTACTAGCAGAACATTGTTTATAGAGGGAAGATTTCCATTACCTACAGTTCCAGAGCCAATGATCTTTCCCCTCTGATTGCCTCCAAAGCCTACGTGGCCTCCAGGCTTAAGTTCCAGGCTTTGGAACATATGCCTTCTTCCCGTCATGTGTCGTGAGCAGCCAGAGTCCAGGTACCATGACTGGTGTTTCTGATTTTCTGCTAAAGATATCTGCAACATGTATTATTTTATCCTTAGGTACCCATATTTTCTTGGGTCCTGATTTATTAGCTTTACCAAAACTCTGGTTGAATTTTGGTTTCACATAATAAGTACTACTAGTATATTTAATGTCATGTGTGTGACCATACACAAAATGTGAGTTCAGAGGAGTGTGTTTAATAATTAAATCCATGGCATTCTTTGGTGTAGGAACCTTACCTTGGTATCCTATTCCCTTTCTGCCGTTTCTGCTAACTCCATAGATCATTGAAGCGATTTTGCTTCTATCTATGCTTTTAGCAAGGAACTTTTGAAAACTATGATCATACTCCTTGATGATCTCATCAGCGCTGCTGGGAGTTTCAGAAATTGTTTCCTTCTGAGAGTTTTGTAAAACATTTTCTAACTTTGAAATTTTATTTTTCAGCTCAGAATTTTCCAATTTAAGACTCTCAGTTTTATCAGAGTCAGATTCAAGATTCCTTTTCAGGTTTCTGAATTTAACTCTGATCTGCTGATATCTTTCCAGAATTTCGTTAAGGCTTTCAGCAAGTTCAGCCTTAGTAAAATTAATTGCAAAGTCTGGAAATACCTCTTCGGTGTCTGATTCTGAGTCTGATTCAGAAGCTTCACTGTCTTCTGATATATTGGCCATGAGAGCTATGTTTGCTCTCTCATCATCTGATTCTGAGTCAGCTTCAGACGAGTCAGAGTCATCCCATGTAGCCATGATACTTTTCTTCTTTTCTCTTCCAAACTTCTTTTTGGGCTTTTCCCTCTGAAGCTTTGGACAGTCACTCTTATAGTGTCCTTGCTCGTTGCATTCATAGCAAGTGATGTCCTTGGTGTTTGGCTTTCTGCTTCCTGAAGAGCCTTCAGATCTTCTGTATCCAAAAGAAGAGTTTGACCTTCTGTATCTGGAAGAGGGCTCATTCTGATCAGATCTTCTGGGATTCCTGAACTCCCTTTGCCTCTGCTTCCATAGTTGGTTCACTCTTCTGGAGAGGAGGGAAAGTTCGTCTTCTTCTGATGAGGACCCATCAGATGTTTCTTCAACTGCCTGCAAAACTTTAGAGTCAGATTTTCTGTTAGATTTTAATGCTAAAGCTTACCTTGCTTCTGAGGTTCATCAGCTTCTAGCTCAATCTCATGACTTCTGAGGGAGCTGATAAGTTCCTCCAGAGAGATTTTGTTTAGATCTTTAGCTAGCTTCAGCATTGTAACCATTGGCCTCCACTGTTTTGGCAAGCTTCTGATGATCTTCTTGACATGATCAGCAGTAGAGTATCCTTTGTCCAGAACCTTGAGACCAGCCACCAGAATTTAGAATCTTGAGAACATTGTTTCAATGGATTCACTTTCTTCCATTTTGAATGCCTCATACTTCTGAATGAGCGCAAGAGCTTTAGTTTCTTTGACCTGAATGTTGCCTTCATGCGTCATTCTGAGTGAGTCAAACATGTTCTTTGATGTGTCTCTGTTAGAGATCTTTTCATATTCAGCGTAAGAGATGGCGCTGAGAAGAATGGTTCTGGCCTTGTGGTGATTTTTGAAGTCACGCTTTTGTTGATCAGACATTGCTTTCCTGTCAATCTTCTGACCGCTTGCATTCACTGGGTGCGTGTATCCATCTGTCACCATGTCCCACATATCAGCATCATGTGCCAGAAAGAAGCTTTCGATTCTGTCTTTCCAGTAATCAAAATTCTCTCCATCAAAGACTGGAGGTTTGCCGCTGAATCTGTCTCTATCTTCATTGTTGTCATTGTTGCTGTGTTGATATGTTCCTGCCATTGTGTTTTTCTGACGCTGGATCTTGTACTGACACGGTTAAGTGTTTTAGCTCAGAACCAGGCGCTCTGATGCCAATTGAAGAAGTGAAAAACACAAGAAGGAGGGTTGAATTGTAAAACTTGAAATCAAATGCAGACAACACGTTGTTTTTATCTTGGTCCGTTTGATCTCAAACTACTCCAGTCCACCCGTCAAGGTGATTTCGCCTCTCTCCAACGAGGTCTTAATCCACTATATTCAACTGAATATTACAACTGCTTTAACAACTGCTAAAGCCTTCTTGAGTCAAAACCACAAACCGGTTTCTCAAGGAAATACCTTCTTACAGATAAATGAAATCTAAGTGTGTTGAATGTTTTCTACAAAACTGTTTATCACAACTGTGATATTACACAAATTAAGCTTATGAGAACTAGAATGCTAAAACAATAGAATAGGTAATTGAGAGCTTTAGCAAACTGGGAATGAGGATGAATATGAATAGCTTTAGGCGTGTAGAAAGTTGTAGAGCATTATCCAATTCGTTCCTCACTTGCTTGTTTATATAGCATTGGAAAATGGTACGTTGGAGTCAGTTATTCCGTTTCAATGCCAATTACATTCTTTCCATATTAAGCAGGTCTTTGTCTGGAATAATGTCGTTGATAATAAAGAGTCTTGAATGCACAGTACCGTTGCCAATTAAGCGTGTTCTGGCTTTGGCTTATTCTGACGCTGCTAGGTGCTGATGAATTGTTGTTGTCTTGATCAGAGTTTAGATTGTTACGCACAGATCTGTTCATCAAGCTTCAGCGTAAGCACATGCTTTGATCTTATGATTCTGGCATCTGATATAACATCCTCTGATGCTGATGTTGAAAATTCATCTTCTGATGCTGATGATGATATTCTTATGCTGATACTCATCAGAGTTTCTGTAAAACAAAACATAATTTTTAGGTAGCATATATGTCTTACATGAATCATACAATTTATATATTCTTGCATTTTGTTATCATCAAAACTTTAACTTAGGATAATAGATTCAAACTTTGTTCTAACAACTTTGATATGAAAGCCTAGATAGTAGGGTTGTGAGAAGGAACCTGGATAGTAGGGTTACTTCAATATGAAAGCCTGGATAGTAGGGTTGTGAGAAGGAACCTGGATAGTAGGGTTATTTCTATATGAAAGCCTAGATAGTAGGGCTGTGAGAAGGAACCTGGATAGTAGGGTTACTTTGATATGAAAGCCTGGATAGTAGGGTTGTGAGAAGGAACCTGGATAGTAGGGTTACTTCGATATAAAAGCCTGGATATTAGGGCTGTGAGAAGGAACCTGGATAGTAGGGTTACTTCGATATGAAAGCCTGGATAGTAGGATTGTAAGAAGGAACCTGGATAAGGTTGTTTCATGAGGAGTTTGGGTAAAACTGCATCTGAACCGAGAAGGAACCTGGGTAAGTTTGCTTTGAGAAGAGTTTGGGTAAAACTGCATCTGAAATGAGAAGGAACCTGGGTAAGGTTGCTTTGTGAGGAGTTTGGGTAAAACTGCATCTGAAATGAGAAGGAACCTGGGTAAGGTTGCTTTGTGAGGAGTCTGTGTAGGGCTTTAGGAGGAACCTGGGTAGGGTTACTGCGAGATAAGTCCATGTAAAACTTCGGCAGGAACCTGGGTAAGGTTACTTGGGGATGAGTACGTGTAAAACTTCAGGAGGAACCGGGGTATGGTTATAAGTTTGTGTAAAACTTCAGGAGGAACCGGGGTAAGGTTACTTTGATCTGATAATGTAGATTAGTTGACCCGTTTGATTTTGGGAACTGAGTTTCCATTAGTTATCTGTAGATGTGATCTGTATAATTGTTGGATTCGTTGAAGCTAATCGTCTCTTCCTGAAAAGATATCAGGGTTAGTTGTATGCGATGCATGAAATGCAGGGTGAGATGATGTTCTCAAAATAAATGAGATTATGCTGTATATGATATGTATGTATATGTCATGATGTATGTTCATGAAATGCCGTCGGGGTATACTCACGTCTGGGAAAATAAATCCCTGACGACTGCTGGAGATTTACGAATATTCTACCGGGAAGAGATGCTGGAGAATAACTCTGCAGGGACCAGACTTTGGGGGAATAGATACTTTGTTGGTTAACCTGCCGATCTGGAGGAGCAAACTTAGTTGGGGATGAAATTTCGTCGCTGGAAGTGATGAGCTCTATTGGAGATTGAGCTTCTGCATCTATAGAAATAGACTCCGCTTGAGGAATGAAATTTGTTGACTCGCCTGCGATTATGAACCTTGGTTGTGGATAGTTATGTCCTATTTCGGGGGAGCTAACATCAATGCCTTTGGATATTTTTACTCTGTGGGGAGTGCGCATACCGATAATTATGTTCCCAAGCATGACTCTATCCCGATACCTACGAGGCAAAGTGACTGTAGGGTTCGGTACTTCTTATTTTCCTTTTTTCTGGAATTACGAGTAATTGCCTTTTGTTTCTTATGTAAATATTTATGAGCAACAATCATTTCCAAATGCATATATCAAAAATAAATCATTGGACGTTCTCGCAAAACAAAACAGAAAAAGAAAAAGAAACAAACTGAAGTTTTGTAAAAATGACTTGTATTGATTTTGAAATTGGCCTGTAATAGGCGTTTTGTACAAGGAGGCTGACGTCCTAGTAAGAGAACGACGCTGAAAGACAGAAATTATACATTTTATGTAAAAGGAAGAAAAACAGCTATGTGAAACAACCCCATTGGGTTCCAACTCTTCTATTGCCTTTATATCTTCAAGCGTCTCATCACTTTGCTACTTGGCCGAAGGTTGATCAGATTGATTGGCGCTGTCTGAGCTTGATAGTTGATACCGAAGTATGGTCGCAAGATGATCCAATGAGACTTAGTGATACGCTTTAATCCCTAACTTTTGCCTGGATTTCCCTTTCGGGTTTTCAATCCACCGGGATACCCTTTTTTGCCCAAGCCTCCCTTTCGGGTTTTCAACTTTCTGGGTGTACAGATCTTTTTATTTTCATCCCTTAATTTTGCCCGAACCCTTTTGGTTCTCTGGGAAGCCCTTATTTTTAACTAGGCCAGTCAACCTAGCAGGTCTTTGATTATGCATAGTATCTTTTCGCTATGTCTGCATTTACAGGGTGAGGAAGGTCATCATCATCCATGTTGGTTAGAATCATGGCTCCTCCCGAGAAAATGTTCTTAACCACAAACGACCCTTCGTACGTAGGGGTCCATTTGCCCCTGGGATCACCTTGCACCAGTATGATGCGTTTGATCACCATATCCCCGACTTGATATTCTTGATGCCTGACTTTCTTGTTAAAATCCTTGATCATTCGCTTTTGATACGTATGACCATGATAGATAGCAGTAAGTCTCTTTTCGTCGATTAGATTTAACTGATCAAGCCGGGTTTGGATCCAGTCGTCTTTGTTCAAACCCGCATCCTTCATAATCCTGAGAGAAGGTATCTAGACTTATATGGGTAGGACTGCCTCCATGCCATATACCAGGGAGTAGGGTGTTGCCCCTGTCGACGTTCGTGCTGGGGTATGTAACCCATGAAGAGCGAATGGTAACATCTCATGCCAGTCTTTATATGTCACCGTCATCTTTTGTACAATCTTCTTTATGTTCTTGTTAGCAGCTTCAACCAACCCCATTCATCTTCGGCCGGTAGGGAGAAGAGTTATGATGATGTATCTTGAACTGTTTGCAGAGCTCGGTGATTGTTGTGTTATTAAGATTCGTACCATTGTGAGTAATAATTCTCTCTGGTACACCATATCAATAAATTAGATTGTGTCGGATAAACCGCGCCACGACGTTCTTGGTTACTGTAGCAAAGGAAGCTGCCTCAACCCACTTTGTAAATTAACTAATGGCTACCAGAATGAAGCGATGCCCGTTAGACGCAGTAGGTCTGATCTTGCCGATCATATCAATACCCCACATCGCGAAAGGCCAAGGGGGCGTCAAAACATTCAGGGGCACTGGAGGTACATGCACCTTATCAGCATAGACTTGGCATTTATGACAGGTTCGGGAGTACTGATAACAATCGGCTTCCATAGTGGACCAGTAATATCCTGCCCGTAGGATCTTCTTAGCCATGGTATGTCCACTTGAATGGGTTCCGAAAGTGCCTTCATGGAGATCTGTCATGATCCTCTCTGCTTCGCTCTTATCTACACACCGTAGTAATGTAGAGTCATGGTTGCGTTTGTAGAGGATCCCATTACTGAGGAAGAACTTTGTAGCGAACCTCCTTAGGAACTTCTTATCGTTGACAGATGCCCCTTCAAGATATTCCTGAGCCTCGAGATACCTTTTGACTTCGTGAAACCGGGGTTTGTCTGCCACTTCTTTGGTATCGATCTCACAGCAGTGTGCTAGTTCATCTAACCTCTCAATGGTAATCTGGGGAGCTTCATTGTTCCACCTAACCTTGAACATAGAAGACATGGTAGCTAGCGCGTCCGCTAACTGGTTCTCCTCTCGTGGTAAATGTTCGAAGGTTACCTCCTCAAAGTGAGGGAGCAATGTCAATACATACTCTCTGTAAGGAATGAGATTCGGGCGCTTCGTATCCCACTCGCCTTTGATCTGACTAATCACCAGGGTGGAATCCCCAAATACACTTAAAAACTTAATCCTCAGGTCAATAGCAGCTCTAAGTCCCATGATACACGCTTCATACTCTGCCATGTTATTGGTGCAGTTGAAACATAAACGGGTGGTGAATGGAGTATGATAGCCCTCGGGAGATATAATTACAGCACCAATGTCATTACCCAGTGCGTTCGAGGCTCCATCAAAATACGTAGACCATCGGGATCCTTCCTCAGGTCCTTCATCCGGTCTAGGCTCTTCATAGTCAGTCACCAACATGATATTCTCATCCTGGAACTCAAAATTCATGGATTGGTAGTCATCCACGGCCTGGTGAGCCAAATTATCAGCCAATACACTCCCCTTGATTGCTTTTTGGGTCATATATTGTATGTCGTATTTAGTTAAGATCATTTGCCACTTTCTATCCTTCCGGAGAGAGCGGGCTTCTCGAAAATATACTTGATCAGATCCATCTTTGATATCAACAAGGTAGTGTGAGTCAGCATATACTGTCTCAGCCGGTGAGCAGCCCATGCCAAAGCGCAGCAATTTTTCTCGAGCAATGAGTATCGGGTCTCACAGTCGGTAAACTTTTTGCTAAGGTAATAAATGGCATGCTCATTTCGGCCAGACTCGTCATGCTACCCTAACACGCACCCCATTAAATTGTCTAGCACTGTCAAGTATAATATCAAAGGTCTTCCTTCCACTGGAGGCATCAAAATTGGTGGTTCTTGAAGGTATTCCTTGATTCTCTCGAAAGCGGTCTGGCATTCATCATTCCACTTTACCACTTGATCTTTCTTCAGAAGCTTGAATATTGGCTCACAAGTAGCAGTCAGATGTGAAATGAACCTGGCAATGTAATTCAGACGTCCCAGGAAACCTCTAACTTCCTTCTCTGTGTGGGGAACCGGCATCTATTGTATGGCCTTTACCTTTGCAGGGTCTACCTGAATACCCTTGTCACTGACGACAAAACCTAGAAGCTTACCAGATCTTACCCCGAAGGTACACTTGTTTGGATTCAACCTCAACTTGTATGTCTTCAACCTGTCAAACAATTTCTGGAGATGATCAAGATGCTCTTCTTGAGTCTGAGACCTGGCTATCATATCATCAACATAAACTACCTTCGATTCACCCTTCTTTTGCCTTATTTCGATTGAGTTTGAGAGTTGGCATGAGCAACCTTCGATTGCACCCTTTCCTGCTTCTTTCGATTGAGCTTGGGAGTTGGTATGAACTACCTTCGATTTCACCCTTTTTTGCTTCTTTCGATTGAGCTTGGAAGTTGTTATGAGCAACCTTCGATTGCACCATTTTCTGATTCTCTCGATTGAGCTTGGGAGTTGGTGTGAGCAACCTTCGCTTGCAACCTTCGCTACTTCTTTCGATTAGACTATGAAGCAATATGGACATGCAGAGCAGAATGCGTGTATATCCTTTATTCACACCCTTTTTGTATTTAATTTGAGTATGTACAGGTTAGTTCCAACATATATTTGGACAAGAAAAGCAAACAAACAAAAAGACAAAAACAAAGAATATAACTAAAAGGCTATGTTATGCTGAAACGAGAAATAAGTGAAAGGTTATTTACATATTATGGTGAAACGAAAAATAAGTGAAAGGCTATTTACACGATATGCTGAAACGAGAGATGCAAGGTCAAGAGGACTTACCTTGCTTGAAACTGGAACTTGTGTGTAGACTGGAGTTGTTGGATGATCTTGGATTCGAAAGGAGAGAGGCAAGTGTGGTATGATATTATGGAATTTTGAAAAAAAAATGTACGCTTCTCTTAGGCTGTGTATGCGTGTAAGGCAATATATGTGTAGTTCCCAGGCCTCTATCTCTAGTCTCCTGGCCAATCTCCCTAGTGTATATGTTTGGCTTTGTATTTATAGGGATGTGAGGGTGAATGGAAATGGCAAGGGACAACCATTTAACTAGGCTTTGAAGGCCATGAGACAAGAATCCAACACATTGAAAGTTGGCCATATTTGGATAATTCTTGCCATTTTGAAATCTTGAGTGAACCTGGACACATTTGACTCTTTCGAATACCTTCCAGCCTTGCTCTTCGATTGGCCTTGATTTGCCTCCTTCAAATTGCTCTGGTTTCGTCTTTATAGCTCCTTCGATTAGCTATGACTTGCTCCTCATGGCTCCTTCGAATGGACCCAACTATTTGCCTTAGCTGCTTAATTCAAATAGCCCAAATGAGAACTTCATTATGGCCAATCAAAGCCTCTTTTGTCACTTCCTTCGAATTCCATTGCGCATGAGGCTTGGGCCTGGAAACATGTAGGACCAAGACTCATCATAAGACAAACTTGCTTTCCATAATTATGTGTCTCCTTCGAATGGCCACCAATGTGTGTCCTTTGAATGGACCTTTGGAGTGCTCTTTCGAAGGGGTCATGTTGTGTGTCATAGTGTAGAAACTGTGTTGAGGGGTTTTAGCCTTGTGCATTGAAAGCAAGCACAGAGAAATTCTTTGCCTTTGAGAATCCTAGACAAGTCTAAGGAAGCCTCTGCCTTGTGGATTGAAGGCCAGTTGAAAGGAGACTTTGACTTAGTGAATCCAAGGCAAGCATGAAGAGGCCTTTGCCTAGTGAGTCGAAGGTTGCATGCATAGGCCTTTCACCTTGTGAGTCGAAGGTTGCATGTAGAGGCCTTTTGCCTTGTGAATCGAAGGTTGCATGTAGAGGCCTTTTGCCTTGTGAATCAAAATAAACATGCAGGAGGCCACTGCTAGTGAATCAAAGGGAACTTATAGGGGGTTCTTGCCTAAATGAAACTTGGACCAAGGCTTGCTCGAAGGGGACCCAACGCTCAATCGAAGCTGGTGGGCCAATGCTTGATCGAAGGGTATTAGATGCCCAATCAAAGCTTGTGAGACAAATATCGCTCGAAGGGTTTTAGGAGCCCAGTCGAAGCTTGTTGACATGCCAATCGAAGGACACTTTGCTCTAATATTCCAATTGAAGGACATTGTTCAGATTCCAATCAAAAGACATTATTGACATACCAATCGAAGAACATTTGGTTGACATGCCAATCGAAGGACACTGTTCACCTGCCAATCGAAAGACATTTTGCCATCATTCAAAAAAATTCATTTTCTTTAGGCAAGTGTTTGTAACCACCTACGTAAGAGAAAAACCTTGGGAAGCATGAGAGGGAAAATTTTAGGGTACAACACATGCCAAGCCACAAATCCCTTTATTCTTGCCTTGCCATAGCTTCTTCATCTTCCTCTCATTTTCTCACATGAAAAAGAAAAAGAAATGTTAGCAAGCAACCAAAACAATTAAACTTGAGCACAAGCAAAGGAAGCTTTCAAAGAGTTTCTTTTTCAATATCATCATTAGGGTATCGTGATAGGAATCAGAAAAAATTGGGGAGTTTGAATTCAATCATAAATCCAATAAAAGGCCTCATACTTTTTCTTAGTAAATCAGAATTTCAAATTCAATCATGGGCCAAAAGACCTCTACTACAAATCACAAGAAAATGCCAGAACTTGGTTCACAATAGAGGTTCAAAAAGAATTTTCCTACAGTAAGAAATATCTCTACAAGCCCATTAAAGCTTTCACAAACTCAGAAACAACAAACAGAAATCGCATCTCAGGCCCAACAGGAATTGGAGTAACATATCTGAAAATATAAAACATATCAAAAGGCCCAATGATAAAAATCCAGCAACACAAAATTATATATGTATAAAAGAATGATTGGAAAAATTTTCAAGAGAGGGCAACTGTTCACAAAAGCTGCACGAAACCCTAACCCTAAAGTTGTTCATCATTTTCCCTAATCACAAACCCTTCAGAAATTCGAAAAAAGAAGAGAAGAGTGAAAATCGGAAAGATCTCACCGGATAGAAAGAAGAAGAACAAACAAAAATAGAAGCCTCCACGGTGCCTCCCGCTGCGAGATCCTCACCATGAAAAGTCGGATCTTTGACAACCACTATCTCCTTCCTGCAACCGTCAACCAACAGCGACGACGGTCAATGATCGCTCTTCTGCGTGCCGCATACACTCTGACCCTCTGTTGCAATATGTCCCTTATACGCCATCGCTATCTTGAACTGGTTTTAGGTATGCCCATCATGTTTTGAATCATGGATCCTAACTATGTTTTTTTATTATAGATATGGGTGCAAAAGTTGATGAAATTGGGAAGGTATGCTTGTTTTACAAAAGAAAGATGATAAGGGTAGAAGAAGAAAAACGAAGAAGCGGTGTGTTTCCAAGAGAGAGAAATAGGGTCCGATTTATGCTTGGCCAATGTTATTTATTTTGTTTTTTCTAAAATCATGTAACATGTATAACATATGGTGTGTTTGGTTCCACCTTACTAGCATAAACATGTAATGGCATAGCGGTAAAGCATGCATTTGAGGAAGCCAGAGGGCGTGGGTTCGACACCCACCCCTGACGCTTTGAGTTTTATATTTTTTTCCTGTTTTTCAGGTACAAAACAAAAGATGCTGGCTCACATTCTACCAACAGAAACAACACAATGGTCCAGTGGAGGATAGAACGCCTGTGAGACAAAGAGGGTGGATTCAAGTACCACCCCATGCAATTTCTTTTTACTAACCCTTTTTTTCTTATTTATTTTCATTAATTCATGTTTTTAACTAAAACCAATAATTAATAATTAGGGCTATAACTAGTAATTATGTTTTCTTGGCATATTTTTATTATTAACTAGTTAATCAATTAGAATTAGGGTTTAATTAATCATTTTTTTATCATTTAGATTTTAGAGTCTTGTTAATTTAATTACTTAACTTTTCTTAATCAATTAAAATCAATTAGTCGTTAGGTTAATCATCAAGTCTTTTCCATCGAATATTTTTCCTCTTATTTTACAATCTTCACGCGCTTTATTTTTCTTCGCGTTAGTTTTTCCTATTATGTAATTGCTACGGAACATAATAGATTAACTAGGTCTATATTTGCTTCCTGTTTCCCCCAATTTTTATGGTTTGTACCCCTTCCCCGAAGCGTTGTAATAGCGTAGGACATTTAATTTCTTCCTTTAATGCTTTCCTTATTATTGCTAGTTTAATAGGATTGTATGGTAAGATCTAAAACAAAACACTAGATAACCTTAAGTACAAGATAAAATAACTGAATCAAAATACTATTCACACATGCACCTCTAGGGTGACTCCACTTGTTGCCTTCAGATAAAATAGGCATGTCCCTCGAACGTGGGGGATGCTTTAGAAAAGACCCTCAAAAATAAAGATCATAGTCCCTCGATGACCCTTCAATGCTGCCTTCGATAAATGATCTTAGTCCCTTACGATAAATTGCTAAAGCACCCCTACAAGTTTCCTTTATGACTGTATGATGACCCGCACCTGTCCCTCCCACATCCAACGATATGGATTCTTACTAACTAATGGTAGGATAACACTATCTAAAGGAGGAGGAAAATAACATGAAAGACATTCGAGTAAGGGTAGAACTGTTAATCGCTTGCTCACACAAATTTCAAAAAAACAAACAATCACACTTTTTTCTGAAATATTTTCAAAACAAACACTTTGTATGTGTTCTCAACTGATACGAGAATCATTACATAGTTTTCCGTACTTAGGCATTTTCAAAATATTTTCAAACACAAACATAAAGCATTTTCAAACAAAGTGAGCTAGCGATTAAGAGCCCGTAGATAACTACGGATGAAAAGGGTGCTAACACTTTCCCTTTCCATAACCTACCCCCCGAACTCAGAAAAATCTTAAAGGTCTTTCCTGTTCTTTTTACCTTTTCCTTATTGCATAAAAGAAAAGTCGGTGGCGACTCTTGCTATCCGCAACATTTGTGATAAGACGCAAAACCAAGTCAGTTCTCCCACCATATTACACTTTATACAAAAGTAGACTCGAAGTGACCACATGTCCTTATAGCTCCTCTAAACTTGTTGCCTTGCTTTCTCTTCCGAAGTTAGTTAACCCTTCTGTACAGAAGCGGCAACTCATCTTCGTCTTCATCAAAATCTTCTTCATATTCTTCTTTCTCTTCAGCTTGAAGAGCTATAGTCTTCTCAGATCTACCACTTGATTCGAGAGCTATAAATTTTCCTTTTCTTTGAGGCTCATCCTCATTAATCTCAATCTCATGGCTTCTTAAAGAACTAACCAGTTCCTCAAGAGAGGTGTTGTGCATATCTTTGGCAAGTTTGAATGCAGTTACCATAAGCATCCATTTCTTTGGAAAGCTTCTGACAATCCTCTTCACGTGATATGTGTTGCACCCCAAAATTCTCCCTCTTCATTTTAACCCTAAATGTCTTATACATCATAATGATATGCATACATACATATCATTGGGTATATACTCAGGGAATCAAGGTTTTTCTCTGCAAGAAAGAGTTACAAAATTTGATTATTTTGTTAAGCAGCACTATGAAGCAGAACTCGGGGTTTTCGGATTTTTAATGCACGCCACACATGTTCTAAGATATACTACCATGTATTAATAGATTCATCATCATATCAAGCTTATATGTGTCTTGTCATGCTTTGAATTGCGTAGAAAGTTAAGCGTTTTAATTGATTTGAGACAATGCAGACAAGAAATTCAATATTGTGTATTTCAAGCTCATAAATTCATAACTTGCAACCGGAAAATGGTTTGCGAATGGTTCTACAGTCTTTATAACCTTCTTGAGATCTTCTCCAGTTCATCTGTTCAAGTCTAAGGATAATTTTGTGAGGAAGGTTTACAAAGGCGCAAAATACCTGAAATGTGTTATATAGTGGATTTGCTAGTTCGCTGGTTTTTAGATGCTTAAAAATCCGTAACTTCTTACTGAAAGACCATCTTTGAGTGGTTCTTTGAGCATTTAAATCGTCTTGTTATTTACTTCAGTTTTCGTGTTTGGCTCGGAAGCCAATTCATTGAGGAAGATCTTCGAATGTGTGAGTACTATGAAGAAATATAGTGAAAATACCATGAAATAGTGTGTTGAACTGCTATCGGACATTCAAAATTTCATAACTTTTTCTTGGTTCGACATTTTTGGATGGATCTTTGGGCATAAAATCTGTATTGATTTCAACTTCGATTAGTATGTTCGGGTGAGAAGTTATTTCTTTGCAGAAGATCTCCGAAAGTGCCAATTACCAGAGAAAAGTGCACCCTGAAGTGGTTTTTTAACGAACCATTTCTTGATATTGAAAAATCCGTTACTTTCTCAACTTTTATTGGTTCAGTACAATTCTCAAAGTGTGAGATAAAAAAAATTTCTAGCTACAACTTTTCTTCAGGTCCCGAGTTCGGATTCTGCTTTGAAGGCTTCGATTTGTGATTTGCTTCCTAAAGTACACATGAAAATAAGCTAAAATTTTCAAGACAGCAAAATAACTCCACTGTTCCTCGCCATTCGGAAAATCATAACTCTCTTGATTTTTATCGTATCGGGGCGATTCTTTCGGCACAATGTTAATAATTTTGTCACCAACGATTTTGTTTCAGATTGCACATCGAGATTCTGTACCGAAAGTCATGATCTTGTGGTTTGTTCGCAAACAATACACAAAATAAGTTAGGAAAATCTACACTGAATTTTAATATTGAATTCTCTCGTTCACAGCACCGTAACTTGCTCAATTTTTATCGTAATGGGACGGTTCATTCAGCACCGCGTCACAAATTTCGTCATCAACATTTTTGTTTCAAGTCTCGTGTCAGGATTCTACGTCGAACGTTACGAGCTAGGGGTTCGATGTTGACCGATACATGAAATAACCTCTCACCAAATTCTCCAAATTCTCTCCTAAATCAAACTCTATTCTCTCTCAATTCTCTCATAAATATCAAGAACATTCAAAGGAAACTCAAGAATCTTCATCTTATTCCTCACTCTCAACCGCGAAACACCACCATACTCCCTCACCTCCGCCACTTGCACCGCCTACCACCGGTCTCTCTCTGTTTCTGACCGTGACGCCTCTATCTTTGCGTGATTTTTTGGCAGAGATCTTTGCCTCTTCTCCGTGCGATCATCCATGGTTTTCTCCCTCCGTCCTCACGAGCTGCTACACCACGAACTCCTCCCATTCCTCTGTGATTTTTGGTGTCGATCTCCTCCTTTCTGATTCAATATCTCTCGACTCTGATTCGGTAACTCTTTGATCCTTACAACTTGTTAATTGTTGTTCAAATTAATTTATAAGTTTTTAAGTTAATTGATTGTTGAATTGAGAAATTTATATAATCTTGAATTGAATTCTTGAATATTATTTGAGATTCTTGATTCTTGAATCATGATGATGAAGTTCAAGTGTGGAATTGGTTGAATGAGAATTTATCGGTGTAGATCTTGATTTTTATCATTAAAATTATTTTTGATTTCTGTTGTACCCCAAAATTTTCCCTCTCTCTTTTCCACGAGAAATCACAGCTTCGGGCTTTTCCTGATTTTCCAGATTAGCTCAAGAATCGGTCAAACAGACTTTTCCTATCAGTCAAACAAAATTAGGGTTTCCATTAACTTTTGAATCAGTTCAAGCAGATTGCTAGGGTTTGGTTGAGTTTGGCTCAGGATTTGGTCAAGCAGACGCTTCTTTGACAATAAATCAAGAATTAGGGTTTGCACGCACATTTTCAGAAGAATTTGAATCCACAGTGTCTTAATTGGCTGTTACACTTCTTTGACGTTTGCTCAAGATTTCTGTTTGTTTCTCAAGGTCTAAACATCTGGGATATGGGCTGAGGCTTCTGATTGAGAGTTTGAAGTGTTGGTCTAATCAGTGAAATGAAAGGCGTATGGACATTTGTTTTGATTGACTGTGCAATACATATGGTTAATTGGGACGCCGGGTTTATTATTGATTAATGCAAAGTTGCAAGACGACGGTGTTTATTAATTATTTATTTTATCTAAGTTAGAATAATTAGGATGTACTTCCAGTTATTTTAATTCAAGAAACTTAAATAATTAAATAGACAGTGAATTAAAAGAGATTAACTGACAAAAGATTTTTTATTCACTTTTAATTATTGTTACAAGTGTTATTTGAATACAGTAAATTTATTTATAGTATTTATAATAATGTTTATTACAAACAATTGAAAGAGAAAATAAATCTATCCTAAGTCTTCATCTTCTACTACTGCTCCCCATTGCTCAACTGATATTTATCTGCAAAGACAAAAAAAAAGGAAGAAGTCGGTACAGATAAATTAAGAGCATTCTCAGACAGTTAATCAAAAACTCATCATTAAAAGTGTTGGTCGGAATCAGTTTGTTCGTCCTCTCTGCAAATCGTAAGTGTTGTACCCCAATTTTTGCCCCTAAGATTCCCCTATCATATCATGTCAACTTGATCATAACAAGATCACATTAGGGTTGGTTCTTCCTCTTTTTCCTATCTTTAAGTTTGCTCTTGAGGAATCTCCAATCACCTTCGTTGTGTATTTTGTATATGTGTTGTTGACTAACTTCTAATCAAAATACAAAAAAAAAATATTTGTCTTTGTCTTTGTATATTTTTGTTTTGTAGGTACCAAGTCGAAGCATATGGCAAATAAGGTTTTCCGGTATTATTTCCCTAAAATCTCTATTTGGAAAGGAAAAGAATTAAAAAAAATTCATTTTTTTTCACTGTACAATCGATTGCTCCTAGAGTGCAATCGATTGCACAAAGTGAATTTTGCACAATTTTTGGAAAAATACACTGTGCAAATCGATTTGCAGTATAGTGCAATCGATTTGCATAGAGTGAAAATTTGAAAAAAAATCAACATTTTAAACTTGTAAATTTTTTGGCTCCAATTTTCCTTCACTTTTGAAAGATGTATAATTAATTCAAATTTTAGTGCCAATCTTTCATTTTTACAAAGAATTATCATTAATTCAAATTTTGGCTCTAATATTTGAAAGAATTACCATTAATTCAAATTTTGGATCTAATATTTGAAATAATTATCATTAATTCAAATTTTGGCTCCAAAAATCAATTACCAAATTACCACTAATCCCAATCCTAAAACTCTATAACTAGAGCCCTCATCTCATTCAAATTTCAAGCTTTTGATAGCCAAATCCACCTTGCTAAAAAATCTCTCAATTCTCTCCTTCTACCAAATTCACTCAAAGCTCCATTTTCAAAAAGTTAGTAAGCTTTGCATTGAAGCTTACTAATCTTTGAGCTAAACCTTCACCAAAACACTTTTTCTCCATCAATTCTCTACATCCAAGCTTGATCAATTGATTCTTGTGGTTGAATTAAAGCAAATTCTTGAAGTTGTTTGATAATTCTCTAGATCTACCTTTGGTAAGTTTGGATAATTCATCTTTCACAATGTGATCTCTTGGTGATCTTTGGGACTGATTCATTGAGCATTCTTTTATGATTCCAATGGTGTTATTTTCTCATAATTTGATGGAATTTTCGTGCTCAATTGGATCCATGATCATGAGGTGTTTGATGGAAAGTTTGAACAAGAAATTGGCCTTTTAAAATGCTGTTTTTGGTTGTTGTTCTGTGTGTAATCGATTTGCACTATGTGTAAATCGATTTACACAGCACGATTTTGCATAAATTTTTGAAAATAATACTGTGTAAATCGATTTACATAGCAGTGTAAATCGATTTACACCAGAACATAATGTATTTTTTTCCTTGTTTTGGGGCAGCTTTGATCCAAAATGCTTTTTCTACTCATTCCTTGTGATTGTTGGTTTGGATTGCAAATTTAAGTGTCCAATTTGTCTTTAAACTCAATGGACTTTGTGATGTAGATGAAGTTGGATAAATGTTCATCAATTCAAATCTACCTAAGAGTGAATTATTTAATTCATTTTTGGTGCTTTGGATTAATGATATGTTTAGTGCTTTAATCCATCTAGAGGAGTGGTTGAATTTAAAGATGAAAGAATTTTGAAATGGTGATCCAAATTAGCTTATCATTTCACTCCCTCTTCATCTTATCCCTTTCTTTTTTTAATTGTGCTACATGTTAAGGGATGGTGATCTCTATATCATTTATCCAAACATGAAGTACATAGATTGCTATTGACCGGCCTCAAAATAGGTGCGACTTCTACATAAGTCCACTTACGATTGCTTAACATAGCGCTAAATTTTGTCCCGATTCGAATAAATAATCATTCGTGGCCCAAACTTATGATTGCAAGCCCAAGTATGTTAATTTGATCTCTTTGATCCAATAACCTTGAGATTCATCGTGTAGAGGCTTTGGTTCTACCAATCCTCTGATGGATCTACAACACCTTTGGTCAATGCGGATCACTTAAACATCGTTGATCATTACATGTTGCCTTGAGAGAATTCCAAAATGGATGATATACTTGACAAAAAGCAAATGCAACTTGTTGTATAGAGGCGTTGGTTCTACCAATCCCCTAATGAGTTCCAAATGCAAGTTTCAAGATGGTCATCCAACTAACCACTAATTACTAACCACTAATTACTAACAATTAACTTTACTTTATGCCCTTTTATTTTTATGCTTTATGTACCATTTACGTTTCATGCTATTTTCATCTTCGCTCATTTGAGCATTTACTTTTATGTCATTTTTATTTTGCTCACTTGAGCATTTACTTTTATGTCATTTTTATTTTGCTCACTTGAGCTTTTCTTTTCCTTTTAAAAACACTTAATAATCAACATGAACCATAAAAATCATTAATGATACTTGGACTACATGGTTACTATCATTTGCATTATGGAGTGATGGACTTCTTGGACTTAGGATTAGAGACCTTGGCCTATCTTGGAGACTTTGTGACTTTATTTGATATTTTGTCTGGAGTTCTTGAGGTTTACCTCAAGACATTGGGTTGTTTGTTTGTTTATGTGCAGGTAATTGAGATTACGATCTTTGTTTGTAATCTGGAATTCACCCGTATACAGCCGTTACTCTGCCCAATTTTTGCGAAGACTTAAAACACTTGAATTTTGGTTCTCTCAAGAGGTCTAGTATCTTTGCTTGCTTGGTTTCAATCCAAAGAATGGGAATTCTATATTGACTCATAATGTCAAGTTTCGGCTTCATGTTGGTTAGATGGTTCTTATCCCTAGCTTTTACCTTATGCTTTAGGATAGCCTCTTCTTATCCTCCCATCTTCTTTAATTTCAAAAATCTTCTCCCTCCTTAAAAAAAAAAACTCTTCTTGTTTTGAAACATGAAAAATTTTCATAATAAACTTGGACTTAGGTCCATGTATCTTTGAAACATTTTCATAAATAAATTTCAATCAATTTAATAATATCTTGACTTTTTTTTTGTGAGAAGACTAAAAGTCTATCAATCTCATTTCAAACCATTTTGCCACTTTGGCTTTTATCTTTAAACTTTTCTCAAAAGATTAGACTCTTGTCAATCTTTGTAGTGATGCAAACAACTATACTTCTACAATATATAGTGAAGTGAGATATTTTCCACTTGGGTGTTGAGTGAGGCATTGTTGATTTTAAAATCCAAGCCATATCCTCCACTTTGAGATGATGCAAATTCTCCTTTCTCATGATTGTGGGTAGTAAGTATGTTTCTCACACGGACAATTGTGATGATGTCTTATCTCATAAAATCAACCAACACACTTGTGTTTCAAATTTTTAAAAGAGGAACTACGTGTACCCTGATCCCCTATTGCACGAAAGGTGGTACGTAGGCACTAAAGGTTCGCAACTGCGGCGGGTGCAAAAATCATAAAAAAATATTTCTTTTCTCACCTCCACCATCCATTTTTTATACAACACATTTTTATAGCCAAAATATACAGATTTTTCAAAGAGGTTCCTGCGGAGTACCGTAGATGTTTAGGGTGCTAATACCTTCCCTTTGCATAACCAACCCCCTTACCTTGAATCTTTCCCCCTTTTTTGGGTTATTCGCTCTTTTCCCATTCCTTTGGAAACAATAAAGCGCGGTGGCGATTTTTATTTTGATTTGTATAAAGTCTAGTCAATCCAATGGCTTAGTCTTGCACATTTCTACCGCTACAGAAAAAAATGGCGAATTCACTGGGGATAGATTGACCTCTTGCTGGTCCATCCCTAAGTGGGTTAAAGCTATCTTTGTTTATATCTGTATATGTGTTATTGTTGTTTATGTGTTATATTTTGTATATATGTTTGTCTGGATTTTTCCTGGTTTACAGGGTGCTTGGTGATTACTCATAAGTCCTATACCCAGACTTGGGCAAACTTTAAGATAGGACGGGCGGTATAGTCATGTTAACTTTGAGGGAGTAATCCCAAAAAAGGAGGCATGAGATCCCCCACTCAGTGGAGGCCCCTTTGACTGTAGTATCGTTTACCGAGTAATCGGGAAGACGTACTGCTTTCGACCTGGGAGCCTGCGAAGCTGAGGACCGTAGATTACCTAACCCCTCTTGGCCTTTTAGGTGTAGTGTGGAAGCTATGACGGAGTAATTCGGAAGTAGTTGTCACGCGATACTACGCTCGGACGAGTCTTTCTTGAGAATATTACTAATTACCGAGTAATTGGGAAGTTGGTAATATCCGAAGGAAGGATGTAGACTCTGGGAACCTCTAGAACCTTGTTCGACAGGTGATAACTTTTTAGACCAATACCTTATGGGTAGTACCTTCGACCTCATGCTCATGACGTTGAACCTATGAACCCTATATGTGTGATCTTGTGTGTGATTGTTGCATCATGCATCCATGCACTCATAAGCATCTTTTGAAAAGAAAAAAAAAACAATACTTCAAGGGATTTAAAGGTTGACTATTTGTGAATATCTCAGGTACTTTTAAACCATGGATTCTGGAAAGAGAAAGACCGGGAAATACAGTTTCAAGGATCCTAAGATAGATGAGTTGATCAGTCTAATTCCCGAGATCGAGTGTTCTGCAGACTTTCGGAAGAAGTATGGATCCATTATTCCTCTCATGAAGCTGAAGATGAAGGAGGGTCTTCTCTCAACTTTGGTCCAGTTCTATAATCTGGTGTATCACTGCTTTACTTTTCCCGATTATCAGTTGATGCCAACACTGGAAGAGTATTCCTATCTATTGGATTTACCTGTTACCGATCGCGTTCCTTTTACTGGTTTGGAAGGTGAGCCAAAACCACATGAGATTGCTATTTTGATTCATCTGGGGAAGTCTGAGGTGGAAGCTCATATGACTACCAAAGGAAGGATTAGAGGATTACCAGCTCAGTTCTTATTGGAGAAAGCTCGTTACTTTGCCAGGATGAAGAGTACGGTTGCTTTTGAGGCCATCTTTGCTTTACTCGCCTATGGATTATTCTTATTTCCTAATGTGGACAAGTTTGTCGACATTAACACTATCAAGATTTTCATGATTAGAAACCCGGTTCCTACACTGTTGGGTGATGCTTATTACTCTGTTCATCTTAGGAATTCTTATCATGGGGGAATGATTATATGTTGCACGCCTTTGTTGTATCGGTGGTTTACCTCTCATATGCCTCAGTCTGACGCCTTTTGGGATGTCAAAAAGGAACCTTGTTGGGCTCCTAAGATCATGGCACTTACTCACTCGGATATTGATTGGTATCATCGAGCTCACCAGGATGCGGAGATTATTGACATTTGTGGTAGTTTCCCCAATGTGCCTCTTCTTGGTACAAAGGGAGGAATTAACTATAACCCTGTTCTTACACGAAGACAACTTGGGTATCCGATGAGGGATAAACCGAACAATATTCATCTGAGTAGTTTCTTTCTGAAGGAAGGAGAAGACCAAGGGGAAGCTAGGGAGAAGATTGCGAAGGCCTGGCGTCACATTCATAAGAAGAGTAGGAAGGATTTCGGACCTAGGGGTGTTGTTTCTTTGGAGCCATATCTTCAGTGGGTCAGATCGAGAGCCATTCAGTTGAAGATGTCGTATACTCGGGAGACACCCATGCCTGATTTATTTGTGAAGACCACTCCTCCCTTATTAGATGATCTAGAAGAGCTGCAGCTTGCTTTGGTTAGGATGCAACAGGAAAGGGATGCTTGGAAGAACAAGTTCCAGACTTTAGAGAGTTCCTACAGAGCAGACCTGAAGGAGAGAGATGATTTGATCGAGGTCCTTGAGAGTCGAGAAGTAGAGTCTATGGAGAGGCAGGGAGATTTATTTTCTTCTATGCCTCAAACAGGTGTTGTTTGTTCACTTCCTGATTCAAATGATTGGAAGGAGGTTGCCATCAGACATGTGGAAGAAAACCAGAGGCTGAGAGCTCAGATTGCCAGGCTCACAGGGAAGAGCATTCGTACAGATTGATCTCTATCAGTTCCTTTTCTCAGGATTTTAGATTGCATTTTCATCTTGTACTTGGGATCATTGAAACTTGTAACCCATTTCGAAGTTATTAAAATGAAATTTTTCAGTATTTCAAATGCGTTGTTATTTTGATGTTTGCAATATGTCTTTAAATCTTAAATCCCTTGAAATATTAAAAAATAAAATAATAATAATCATATACATTGCATATCATGCATCATATTGCACATGTTTTTGCATTTGTTATGCACATCCAGGTGCCTTACCCAGCTTCTTTACTTCACTCAGCAAGCTGACTCATCACTACAACACTCGGGCTAATTTCAAAAAGAAGATGGACAACTTAGAACAGGAGAATCGTGAGCTACGCGAAGAAGTTTCTGCTTTGAAGGCTGGCTTGGCCAACTTGACTACTCTGATGGAAGCTCTGGTGGTTGCTCAGAATCAGCCACCGAGTGTTCAACCTCAACCAACAAGGGCAAGTACTGAAGTTCTGATTGTTCCTGTATCCGCTACTCCGGCTGTTGTTCAAAACCGTATGCCTCAGGGTTATCCGTGGGGAATGCCACAGAATTTTACACCTGAAGGTTTCAATCTGGGTCCTCAAGATGCTCCAATGGTTCCAAATGTTATTACTCCTGCACCTCTTGTGGTGTATACTGTTCCTGCTGCACCTCTTTCGGTGAATTTGGTTCCGTTTGTTAATGAAGATGTGTGTCATCCTTTCCCTCCGCCGAGTGAAGACTTGGGTCTTTATGACAGAATGGATGATTTCCAAGAGCAGTTTGATAGAATGCAAAGAGAGATGAAGGCTCTTAGGGGAAAAGAGTTGTTCGGGCAAAATGTGAATGAGCTGTGTTTGGTCCCGAATGTTAAAGTTCCTTCTAAGTTCAAGGTCCCGGAATTTGAGAAGTACAAGGGCAACACTTGCCCTCGTGCTCATTTGGTGATGTATGTGAGAAGGATGTCTACCCATACTGATGATCAGCGTCTGCTAATTCATTTTTTCCAGGATAGTCTGACCGGTGCTGTGTTGAAATGGTATATGAGTTTAGACAGCATCAATATCCATACTTTTAATGATTTGGGAGAAGCATTCATTAAACAATACAAGTACAATATGGACATGGCGCCTGACCGTGACCAGCTTAGAGCCATGGTTCAGAAAGACAAAGAATCATTCAAAGAGTATGCACAGAGATGGCACGAAGTGGCTGCACAAGTGATTCCGCCCATGGAAGAGAAAGAAATGACCAAGATTTTTCTAAAGACGCTAGGAGCTTTCTACTACGAAAGAATGGTAGCAAGTGCCCCAAGTGATTTTACAGAGATGGTAGGAATGGGTGTCCGCCTAGAAGAGGCAGTAAGAGAAGGCCGTTTGACAAAGGGTAAAGGATATGGAGGTGTGAAGAAGCCATCTTATGGGTTTACAAAGAAGAAAGAGGGGGATACAAATGCTGTTATGCAAGAGAGAAAGGTAAACGCTCCTAGAAAGAATTATCAGCATCATCAGCAAGTCGCCTCAGTTACTCCTGTTATGAATGCCGCTTCAACTACTGTTGCTTATCAGATACCATCCCAGCAGGGGAATCAAGGGTATAATCAGAGAAAGGAGAACTATGATCCTATTCCCATGATCTATGCAGAGCTATTACCAGCATTGGTTCAGAAGAAGTTGGTCCAGACGCGACCACCTCCCGTTGTACCATCACCATTGCTGTGGTATTACAAAGCAGACCAGACGTGTGCCTTTCATCAGGGAGCACCAGGGCATAGTGTTGAGAGTTTTTATCCTTTAAAGAATGAAGTGCAAAGGTTGTTGAAGTATTGAATTTTATCTTTCAAAGACGTGGGACCTAATGTGAAAGACAATCCTCTACCCAAGCACGGGGGAGTGAATGCTGTGAATATGGTGGCCGGTTATCCAGGTGACTTTCGAATTTTTGACATTATTCTGGTTAGAGGGGATTTGGTGAAGATGCATGCAGACCTCTATGAATTCAGTTATTATACGCATGACCACGCTGGTTGTGCTGTTTGCAGTACAAACATACAGGGTTGCGAGAAGATAAAGGCTGATTTACAGGAGATGATGGATAAAGGTTTAATCCATATAATCAGGCCTAGGGTGGAATATGAAGAGAAAGTGAATATGGTTTCTGGATGTCCGGGTGAATTCAGAATTTTTGATGTGGATCATTTGAATGAGGATCTAGTGCTGTTACATGCTACCTTCTGCCATACTGCTGGTCAGGTCGAACACCAATATGGATCTTGCATAATTTGTTGTCGAAATCCCCGAGGATGTTCTGTTGTGAGGGAAGGTGTTCAGTTGCTGTTAGACAACGGAACCATCAAGATCACAAGTCAGAGAGATGATTATCATGAGGTTGATATGGATGAAGTCTGTTTGATGGAAGAGTCAGAGGAAGAGTATGCCTCCGCAGATGAGTATTTCTCTTCAGACGAAGATTTGTTTACCGGAAATGAATTTTTGATGGTTGATTGTGTTGAGGAAGGGGTGAATGTCATTGTACCTTGTTTTGGTGCACCCACTCATCTTGAGGTGGAGTACCATAGCAAACCAGCTGTTGCCCCATTGGTAATTAGTCTGCCAGGTCCTGTTCCCTATAAATCAGATAAGGCTGTGCCTTATAAATACAACGCTACGATCTTAGAAGATGGGGTGGAGATTCCCATCCAGCCGATGCCAGATGTTGGAAATATAGCTGATAATAGCAGAGTGACCCGTAGTGGTCGTGTATTTGCACCGATCATTCGAAGAGATGTTGTTGCTGGAAAGAAGATTGCTGAGAATGATGAGCCTAAGAAGTCTGCAGGAGAGACTAGTGGAGATATATTAGAGAAAGAAGTGGATGATATCTTGAAGATAATTAAGATGAGCGATTACAGAATTGTAGATCAGTTATTGCAGACTCCTTCAAAGATATTTATTCTAGCCTTATTGATGAATTCCTCTGCTCATAGAGAATCGCTGATGAGAGTGCTAGACCAAGCTTTTGTAGAGAATGACATGCCATTAGATCAATTCAGCAGCGTAATTGGAAACATTACATCATGTAACAATTTGAGTTTCTGTGATGATGAGTTACCAGATGAAGGGAGGAATCACAACCTGGCCCTCCACATATCCATGAACTGTAAGAATGATTCGCTGTCCAATGTGCTAATTGATAATGGATTCGCGTTGAATGTCATACCAAGAAGTACCCTCTTGAAATTAAAGTATCAAGGAACATTATGCGCCCGAGTGGCATCATTGTGAAGGCTTTTGAAGGGTCGAGGAAATCTATCATCGGTGAAGTGGACCTGCCCATCCATGTAGGACCACATTTGTTCTTGATAACCTTCCAGGTTATGGATATTATTCCCGCATATAGTTGTTTGCTTGGACGACCATGGATACACGAAGCAGGGGCTGTCACTTCAACTCTGCATCAGAAGCTAAAGTTTGTGCGTGAAGGGAAGGTAGTGATCATAAATGGGGAGCAGGCGTTGTTGATATCCCATCTATCCTCTTTCAGTATTGTAGAAGCGGATGAGGCTGCTATTGGAACCCAGTTCCAAGCCCTATCCATTGACAACATAAGGAGGAATGAGAATTCTGTAGTTTCCCTGAAGGACGCGCAGCAGGTTGTGCGCAATGGTTATAATGCAGTTTGGGGACGACTGGTGGATCCACCCGTGAACAAGAATAGAACTGGTTTGGGTTTTTCTTCGAAGAATGGCAAAGGCGAAAGTTTAAAGTCAAAATCTCTTGTGAACAGTTATCATGATGTTTTCCGCAGCGGAGGCTACCTCCATCCAATTGGTTCAGGAATCAATGTTGTTGAAGAAGATGAAGCAGAGCGGGAAGTACCGAATTTTGTGACGCATGGAGTCCGCGTACAGAACTGGGTCACCATTGATGTTCCTTCTTGCATACATATTTCAAAGTAATTTGTTTTGTTAATTTGTTTCTTTCTTTGAAAAGCTTTCACTCTGCCCAAGGTGAAAGTATTGTATGGGCTTATCCGTTTGCTTTGATTTTTAAGATCATTAATAAAAGTTGTCTTTGCTTCCAAAAAAATATGTCTTTATTTTCTGCTTTTTCTTGGGAAATGGTAATCAAATAAAAAACCCTTTCAAAATAAATGATAACTGAAAATTAATCTGCATAATCACTTGTTATATGTGTCAGTTTCTAAAAGCAATCATAAATCATATGTGCAGATTAATTAAAAAACCCGTTGAATACAATGACCATGCACCCTCTCCCAACTTTGAATGTCCTGTGTTTGGGGCTGAAGAAGAAGATTATGATGAGATTCCAGAAGAGGTCTCACGGTTGCTTAAGCACGAGGATAATACCATTCAGCCATATAAGGAGCCTTTGGAAGTGATTAATTTGGGTTCGGAAGAAGATCCGAAAGAGATTAAGATTGGAGCATTGTTTCATCTTGATGTGAAGAGCGGGTTGATTAAGATGTGGAAAGAATATGTGGATATTTTTGCTTGGTATTATCAAGACATGCCTGGTCTAGATACAGACATTGTTGAGCATCATTTGCCATTGAAGCCAGAGTGTCCGCCAGTTAAACAAAAGTTGAGAAGAACCCACCCAGATATGGCAGTAAAGATCAAAGAAGAGGTCCTAAAGCAGATTAATGCTGTTTTTCTTGTGCCGTCAGTGTATCCTCAATGGATTGCCAATATTGTCCCAGTACCAAAAAAGACGGAAAAGTCCGCATGTGCGTAGATTACAGATATCTAAATAAAGCTAGTCCAAAAGATGATTTTCCATTGCCTCACATTGATATGTTAGTGGATAGCACAGCAAAATTCAAAGTATTCTCGTTCATGGACGGATTTTCCGGGTATAATCAAATAAGAATGGCTCCAGGGGACATGGAAAAAACAACGTTTATCACACCCTGGGGAACATTCTGTTACCGAGTGATGCCCTTCGGGTTGAAGAACGCTGGTGCAACGTACCAGAGGGCTATGACAACCCTATTCCATGATCTGATGCACAAGGAAATTGAAGTATATGTTGATGATATGATTACCAAATCCCAAACTGAAGAAGGGCATATAAAAGATTTGTTGAAGTTGTTTCAGCGTTTGAGGAAGTTTCGTCTCCGCTTGAATCCAAATAAATGCACCTTCGGAGTTAGATCGGGGAAATTGTTGGGTTTTATTGTTAGCCAAAAAGGAATTGAAGTTGATCCTGACAAAGTCAGAGCGATTCAAGAAATGCCAGCACCAAGAACTGAAAAGCAGGTCAGGGGTTTCCTCGGGCGTTTGAATTATATTTCCAGATTCATTTCCCACATGACTGTGAAGTGTGAACCGATCTTTAAGTTGTTAAAGAAAGATCAAGGTTGTGTGTGGACGGATGACTTCCAAAGGGAATTTGAGAGTATTAAAGAATATCTGCGTGATCCTCCTATCTTGCTCCCTCCCGTAAAAGGAAGACCGCTGATTATATATCTAACGGTGTTAGATAAATCCATGGGTTGTATTCTGGGACAACAGGATGAAACAGGAAAGAAAGAGTTCGCCATTTATTATCTCAGCAAAAAGTTCACTGATTGTGAGTTGCGGTATTCCACGTTAGAAAAGACATGTTGTGCTTTGGCCTGGGCGGCGAAGCGTTTGCGGCAGTATATGTTGAATCATACTACTTGGTTGATTTCCAAAATGGATCCAATCAAGTATATTTTTGAGAAGCCTGCTCTTACTGGGAGAATTGCCCGCTGGAAGATGTTGTTGTCTGAATATGATATTGAGCATCGCACTCAAAAAGCTATTAAAAGTAGTATGTTGGCAGATTACCTTGCTCACCAACCGGTGGAAGATCATCAATCTGCAGAATTTGAATTCCCTGATGAGGATGTGATGTTCTTGAAAGTGAAAGATTGTGATGAACCATTGCCTGAGGAAGGCCCTGACCCTGAATCTCATTGGAGTATGATTTTTGATGGAGCGGTAAATGCTTATGGTAAAGGAATTGGTGTTGTGATTGTCACTCCTCATGGATCGCACATTCCTTTTACTGCGAGGCTAACATTTGATTGCACTAATAATATGGCGGAATATGAGGCTTGCATCATGGGTCTTGAGGAAGCTATTGATCTCAGAATCAAAATTCTAGATGTGTATGGTGATTCAGCTTTGGTAATAAATCAGATTAAAGGAGAATGGGATACTCGTCACCCTGGCTTGATCCCTTACAAAGATTATGCTCGAAGATTGCTACCCTTCTTCAATAAAGTTAAATTCCATCACATCCCTGGAGATGAAAATCAAATGGCAGATGCTCTGGCAACTTTGGCTTCCATGTATCAAGTGAATTCTTGGAATGATATACCTCGTATTGCAGTTCGACGGCTGGATAGGCCCGCTCATGTGTTTGCGACAGAGGAGGTAGCAGATGAAAAACCTTGGTATTATGATATCAAGCATTTTCTTCAGACTCAGGAATACCCGATTGGTGCATCGAGGAAATATAGAAAGACATTGAGAAGATTGGCAGGCAGTTTCTTCCTCAGTGAAAATGTTCTATACAAGAGAAATTATGACATGGTCTTGCTCATATGCATGGATAGACACGAATCAGACATGTTGATGCATGAGATTCATGAAGGTTCATTTGGCACTCATGCAAATGGACATTCGATGGCTAAAAAGATGCTAAGGGAAGGTTACTATTGGTTGACAATGGAATCTGATTATTGCAAATTTGCAAAGAAGTTCCATAAATGCCAGATTTATGCAGATAAGATCCATGTGCCTCCGACACTTCTCAATGTAATTTCCTCCCCATGGCCTTTCTCTACGTGGGGTATTGATATGATCGGGATGATAGAACCCAAAGCTTCAAATGGACACCGTTTCATTTTGGTAGCGATTGACTACTTTACTAAATGGGTAGAGGCTGCTTCTTATGCCAATGTTACCAAACAGGTGGTTGTGTGTTTCATCAAAAACAATCTGATATGCCGGTATGGTGTGCCGAGTATAATCATCACTGACAATGGCTCAAATTTGAACAACAAAATGATGACAGAACTGTGTGAAGAATTCAAGATTGTCCATCACAATTCATCTCCATACAGGCCAAAGATGAATGGGGCTGTTGAGGCTGCTAATAAGAATATCAAGAGAATTATCCAGAAGATGGTTATTACTTATAAGGATTGGCATGAAATGCTCCCTTTTGCCCTACATGGATATCGAACATTTGTCCGCACTTCAACAGGAGCAACCCCGTTCTCCCTGGTATATGGAATGGAAGTTGTACTCCCTGTTGAGGTAGAGATTCCCTCGTTGCGTGTGATAATGGAAGCCAAGTTGACAGAGGCTGAATGGGTCTAGAACAGGTTTGACCAATTAAATTTGATTGAAGAGAAGAGAATGACAGCTTTATGTCATGGGCAGTTGTATCAGAAAAGAATGAAGAAAGCATTTGATAAAAAGGTCAAACCTCGTGAATTCAGAGAAGGCGACCTCGTGCTCGGGAAGATCATGTCTTTTAACACTGATTCTAGGGGTAAGTGGACTCCCAATTTTGAAGGCCTATATGTTGTCAAGAAAGCCTTCTCTGGTGGTGCATTAATTCTTGAAACTATTGATGGCGAGGAGTTCCCACGTCCCATGAATGCTGACGCAGTCAAGAAATACTTCGCCTAAAGAAATAAAAGAACAACTCGCTAAGTTGAAAACCCGAAAGGGCGGCTTAGGCAAAAAGGAGCGTCTCGGTAGGCTGAAAACCCGAAAGGGCGGTCTAGGCAAAAATTAGAGACATAAACAGAATAAATTTCCCGCTAAGTTGAAAACCCGCAAGGGCAGCTTAGGCAAAAGTTAGGGATTTTTCTTGGCAAGTAACTACGTCAGACAAGACTTGATCGTTGAAGCAACAATCTTCTTGGATCCTCGCCATGCTTCAACAAAAGTTGCTGCTTAGGACTTCAAAAGTTGTTAGGGGATGGTGGTCATTGTATCTCAATGTATCTTTTCCATTATATATTACCATTTCCCAAATTTTTGTAATCATCCATGGAGTCTCGCCATTCGCAGACTACCATTCTATTAATAAAATTCGAGCTTTTGCCCAATTCTTTGTGTTCTTATTTTTATTTAGCTTGCAAAGACTTCATTTATTACTGATAATAACTTTCAAAGCAAAAAGATTAAAAAAACAAAATTGACTTTTCAAAAAGAAAGACATCTTTACAATTCAATTTACTCTGGGATTTGTGATGAAACAATGACAACAAAAATGGTGATCCTCGGAATGAACAAACGCCATTTGTTTTAATAATATTTACGTCTTTCGTGAAGGTTTTTCTCAGGTCATCCTGTTGGTATATGTGCAATCTTTGTGTGTTTCTCGGATAGTTGAAGATGATACCAGTTGGCGTAAGGTACAATATTTGGTTTGTGATCCCATGATCCCCGGCCAAGTCTTGGTTCGTTTTTGATTTTGGGTTTGCATGGTCAGAAGCCTCTGTCCCAGGTTCCCCAGTGAAGTTTTCCCTCATATGATGAAAGGTTTTATTCCCTCGGTGTGCTAAGATATCGCTCTTTTTGCAGTATTGGCATTAGTGTTGACTTCTTGATTTCCCAGGAAGACTACACCAGGGCATCTTTTGTTGGAATAGGTTTGTATGATATGAAGACTCAATCCAATATTCTCCAGGGAAGGCCTCGTTTATTTGATAGAAGTCCTTTCTCCCCAAAGAAGTTGGTGCAATAATTACTCTTGAAGCACGTGTCTCTGGTTTCCCCAGTGAAGAACGTATCTCCAGTGATGAACGTGTCTCCGGTTTCTCCAGTGAAGAACGTATCTCCGGTTTCCCCATTGAGGAACTTATCTTGGTTTCCCCTTGATGATGTGGTTTTGACCTCCCCAATGAAGTCAGCATAAAGTACCCAGTAGATGTCTCGATGATGAAGTATTGTCTCCCTTAGTGAAGTCCGTATGTTTTTATTCCTTCAAAGTGGGCCTGATTTCCCCAGTGAATGTTTTGACAATTTGGTTTCCATTTGCCTTATTCACAATCAGTATCGAAATCCCCAGTAGGAGTACAGACTTTGAAACATTTGTTTCCCCTTTGAAGTCTGTGTGTTATTCCCCGGGAAGGCTATCCCATGGCATCTCTTGTTGGAATGAGTATTCATGATTGAAAAGTTTTCAATCCTCAGTTTTTTCTCCAGGAAAAAGGTTTGAATTCCCCAGTGAGGTTTGGTTATCTCGATGTCAGTCTGCTTTATTTGAGGCTGATATTGCAATCTCCAGTAGGAATGTTGCTTTAAAAAAATGGTTTTTCCAATGAAACCGGAAGAAAGATGTTCTATCCCAGTATCTGTTTGATTTATCTACATCCGGATTATGTTTCTCCTCAATGAAGTTAGGACAGACAATAGCGCTCCTTGCTAAGTTGGACTTGGTTTTCCCTCTTGAGTTTATTTCTCAAAGGATGTATCTTCTTTGGCCGTCTTGCTCCAGTGTGTTTCTAATTGGATTTGTGGTTGCATGACGAAATTAATTACTTTGGATTTCCGAGAACTTCGAGTTTTGGTTTGTGCATTTATTTTGCACGAGAAGACTTTACCTCTTCAGCAGGAATAATGTGGCATTTCCCCAGGAAGTAATATCCTTTTTCCCCAGGAAGTCATATCTCATTTCTGTAATTGCAAGCTTCTCAAGTCATATTTAAAGCATGTGTTTTGATGAAGACAACATGGACATCAACTTTCAAAGGATGTGCAAAAACCTTATCAACATCAAATAAAAGTCTTGAAGATTATTGAAGAATTATTGAAGAAATCATCAAATGTCAATATGGTATAAATAATTCTTAAAATCTTGAATATAGATGTTCACAATATGCATTCATCAACATATACATATTCCATAACTTTAAGATCAAGAAAACTTTGTTTGAAATATCTTTCAAAAAATATTTTTGAAAATAATCCTTTAGGAACCGGTTCCTCCCTAACAGGGAACCGGGTTCCAGCAATTCTCAAAAAGCATGTCCCTGGATTTTGTACCAGAACCGGGTTGTACCAATAGGGGAACCGGTTCCTGCATGATATTTTTGAATTCCAACTTATAACGTTCACTAAGAACCGAGTTCTGTCAGTGTCGGAACCGGTTCCTAGCGAACCAGTGCAGCTTTTACTTTGTTTTTTGAACATTTTTCAAGTGGTATCTTTTCATGAATTCATTGCAACTTTTCATATGAATTGGCATGAATGAAGAGGTTCTTACAACTTTATAAAATGCAGATTTTCTTATTTCAAAAAAATATACAACAATGCTTCAATTTTCAAATTAACAAATATACTTCTTCATTAACAATTTTCTCATTTTACTCACATTTGAAAATATACTTTCATGTGTTCATAATTTTGTGAAACTTGCCATATACACTTTCATTATCATTACAAGTTTCATACATACATTGAAGATTGATAAAGCTCTCCATATATTTCAAACTAAATCATTGTATTACTTAAAGATTTTTCCTTACTATCCAGGATTGTTGGAAGTAAGTGTTGTGATTTGAAGAGGATTGTTCTCCATTCACATTAGTGTTTGTTTGGTCTTAAAGGTGTTAAGAACCTTTGATCACCCTATAGGTTAGATAGTAAGCATAGGTTGTACAATCATTCTAACTATAGTGAAATCTCTTTCGTGTTGGAAAGGGGACTGGAGTACTCTCGGATTGTGAGGGGGACCAGGATATATCACCGTGTTCTTTACTTTTCCGCATTTATCGCTTTCATCACCATAATCAGGAAAAGATAAAGATATAATCAAAACCTTCAAACTCTTAACCAAAAATTACTACCAAGCATTCTCATAAACCGAATAAATTTTATAAGACCTAATTCACCCCCCCTCTTAGGCACTCTGAGACTTACAATTTCCCCAGGAAGCCATATTTCTATCCCCAGAAAGTCGTTTCTTTTTGCAATCCTCCATGATAATAAGCAACAGGTATCTTTGTTTGAGCAACTCGTGCTTCCCTGTACAAGTCGATGTAACTTTTTTTGCTATTTCCTCTATGAGTGGTTAACTTGCAGTCCGTCGTCAGTTTACGCCAGTGGATCGCAAGACTTTCAAATTCACAGAAATTGCTCGTTGTGAAATCTTTGCAAGTGGAAGTCTCTTTATTTGAGACAGCTTACATATTACCCTTTCCAGGCGGAATTCCTTGGTTAAGAAAGAAGTTGAGACCCGTTCTAGTTGAAACACCAGAAGTTTGGGGAACATATTATATTTTCTCTCTACCTTCAGTGAATGTTGGTAGTACATCGGCAGTGAAAGTTGGTGTTTGTTATCTTTTTGCTATCTTCAGTGAATGTTGATAGTTCATCGTCAGTGAACGACGGTGATATTATATTTTTCTCTCTACCTTTAGTGAACGTTGGTAGTACATCGGCAGTGAATGTTGGTGTTTGTTATCTTTTCTCTATCTTCAGTGAACGTTGATAGTCCCTCGTCAGTGAACGGCGGTGATATTATATTTTCTCTCTACCTTCAGTGAACGTTGGTAGTACATCGGCAGTGAACGTTGGTGTTTGTTATCTTTTCGCTATCTTCAGTGAACGTTGATAGTTCATCGTCAATGAACGGCGGTGATATGATATATTTTCTCTCTACCTTCAGTGAACGTTGGTAGTACATCGGCAGTGAACGTTGGTGTTTTTTATCTTTTCGCTATCTTCAGTGAACGTTTATAGTCCCTCGTCAGTGAACGGCGGTGATGATATTATATTTTCTCTCTACCTTCAGTGAACGTTGGTAGTACATCGGTAGTGAACGTTGGTGTTTGTTATCTTTTTTCTATCTTCAGTAAACGTTGATAGTTCATCGTCATTGAACGGCGGTGATATTATATTTTCTCTCTACCTTCAGTGAACGTTGGTAGTACATCAGCAGTGAACGTTGGTGTTTCTTATCTTTTTTCTATCTTCAGTGAACGTTGATAGTTCATCGTCAGTGAACGGCGGTGATATTATATTTTCTCTCTACCTTCAGTGAACGTTGGTAGTACATCGGCAGTGAACGTTGGTGTTTGTTATCTTTTCGCTATCTTCAGTGAATGTTGATAGTCCCTCGTCAGTGAACGGCGGTGATATGATATATTTTCTCTCTACCTTCAGTGAATGTTGGTAGTATATCGGCAGTGAACGTTGGTGTTTGTTATCTTTTTGCTATCTTCAGTGAACGTTGATAGTTCATCGTCAGTGAACGGCGGTGATATAATATATTTTCTCTCTACCTTCTGTGAACGTTGGTAGTACATCGGCAGTGAACGTTGGTGTTTGTTATCTTTTCGCTATCTTCAGTGAACGTTGATAGTCCCTCGTCAGTGAACGGCGGTGATGATATATTTTCTCTCTACCTTCAGTGAATGTTGGTAGTACATCGGCAGTGAACGTTGGTGTTTGTTATCTTTTTGCTATCTTCAGTGAACATCGATAGTTCATCGTCAGTGAACGGCGGTGATATTATATTTTTCTCTCTACCTTCAGTGAACGTTGGTAGTACATCGGCAGTGAACGTTGGTGTTTGTTATCTTTTTGCTACCTTCAGTGAATGTTGGTAGTACATCGGCAGTGTACGTTGGTGTTTGTTATCTTTTCGCTATCTTCAGTGAACATTGATAGTCCCTCGTCAGTGAATGGCGGTGATATTGTATTTTCTCTCTACCTTCAGTGAACATTGGTAGTACATCGGCAGTGAACGTTGGTGTTTGTTATCTTTTTGCTATCTTCAGTGAACGTTGATAGTTCATCGTCAGTGAACGGCGGTGATATTGTATTTTCTCTCTACTTTCAGTGAACGTTGGTAGTACATCGGCAGTGAACGTTGGTGTTTGTTATCTTTTTGCTATCATCAGTGAATGTTGATAGTTCATCGTCAGTGAACGGCGGTGATATTATATTTTCTTCCTACCTTTAGTGAACGTTGGTAGTACATCGGCAGTGAACGTCGATGCTTGTTATCTACCTCTCTGGTTCTATTTCTTTTGGTCCACCAGTGATTTATTTTCCTGGTGGGGTTGCTCCTTTGTTTCTTCATTTTTGTGGCATCCTCAGTGTTACTTTGCGTCTCTTTTGTTATGTTCATATGCATCCATAATCATAAGCATTGCATGGCATCTTAGAGACAAAAATAGGGCTTGTTTTATATTTAAGTTTCTTCAATCGCGTCGACACGAAGATTTGTAACCTTCGTATCTCCGGATAGAAGACACTTAAATAAGGGCAGCTGTTGTACCCCAATTTTTGCCCCTAAGATTCCCCTATCATATCATGTCAACTTGATCATAATAAGATCACATTAGGGTTGGTTCTTCCTCTTTTTCCTATCTTTAAGTTTGCTCTTGAGGAATCTCCAAGCACCTTGGTTGTGTATTTTGTATATGTGTTGTTGACTAACTTCAAATCAAAATACAAAAAAAAAATATATATCTGTCTTTGTCTTTGTATATTTTTGTTTTGTAGGTACCAAGTCGAAGCATATGGCAAATAAGGTTTTCCGGTATTATTTCCCTAAAATCTCTACTTGCAAAGGAACAGAATTAAAAAAAATTCATTTTTTTCACTGTACAGTCGATTGCTCCTAGAGTGCAATCGATTGCACAAAGTGAATTTTGCATAATTTTTGGAAAAATACACTGTGCAAATCGATTTGCAATATAGTGCAATCGATTTGCATAGAGTGAAAATTTAAAAAAAAAATCAGCATTTAAACTTGTCAATTTTTTGGCTCCAATTTTCCTTCACTTTTGAAAGATGTATAATTAATTCAAATTTTAGTGCCAATCTTTCATTTTTACAAAGAATTATCATTAATTCAAATTTTGGCTCTAATATTTGAAAGAATTATCATTAATTCAAATTTTGGCTCTAATATTTGAAATAATTATCATTAATTCAAATTTTGGCTCCAAGAATCAATTACCAAATTACCACTAATCCCAATCCTAAAACTCTATAAATAGAGCCCTCATCTCATTCAAATTTCAAGCTTTTGATAGCCAAATCCACCTTGCTAAAAAATCTCTCAATTCTCTCCTTCTACCAAATTCACTCAAAGCTCCATTTTCAAAAAGTTAGTAAGTTTTGCATTGAAGCTTACTAATCTTTGAGCTAAACCTTCATCCAAACACTTTTTCTCCATCAATTCTCTACATCCAAGCTTGATCAATTGATTCTTGTGGTTGAATTGAAGCAAATTCTTGAAGTTGTTTGATAATTCTCTAGATCTACCTTTGGTAAGTTTGGATAATTCATCTTTCACAATGTGATCTCTTGGTGATCTTTGGGATTGATTCATTGAGCATTATTTTATGATTCCAATGGTGTTATTTTCTCATAATTTGATGGAATTTCCGTGCTCAATTGGATCCATGGTCATGAGGTGTTTGATGGAAAGTTTGAACAAGAAATTGGCCTTTTAAAGTGTTGTTTTTGGCTGCTGTTATGTGTGCAATCGATTTGCACTATGTGTAAATCGATTTACACAGCATGATTTTGCATAAATTTTTGAAAATAATACTGTGTAAATCGATTTACATAGCAGTGTAAATCGATTTACACCAGAACAGAATGTATTTTTTGCCTTGTTTTGGGGCAGCTTTGATCCAAAATGCTTTTTCTACTCATTCCTTGTGATTGTTGGTTTGTATTGCAAATTTAAATGTCCAATTTGTCTTTAAACTCAATGGACTTTGTGATGTAGATGAAGTTGGATAAATGTTCATCAATTCAAATCTACCTAAGAGTGAATTATTTAATTCATTTTTGGTGCTTTGGATTAATGATATGTTTAGTGCTTTAATCCATCTAGAGGAGTGGTTGAATTTAAAGATGAAAGAATTTTGAAATGGTGATCCAAATTAGCTTATCATTTCCCTCCCTCTTCATCTTATCCCTTTCTTTTTTTAATTGTGCTACATGTTAAGGGATGGTGATCTCTATATCATTTATCCAAACATGAAGTACATAGATTGCTATTGACCGACCTCAAAATAGGTGCGACTTCTACATAAGTCCACTTACGATTGCTTAACATAGCGCTAAATTTTTTCCCGATTCGAATAAATGATAATTCGTGGCCCAAACTTATGATTGCAAGCCCAAGTATGTTAATTTGATCTCTTTGATCCAATAACCTTGAGATTCATCGTGTAGAGGCTTTGGTTCTACCAATCCTCTGATGGATCTATAACACCTTTGGTCAACGCGGATCACTTAAACATCGTTGATCATTACATGTTTCCTTGTGAGAATTCCAAATTGGATGATATACTTGACAAAAAGCAAATGCAACTTGTTGTGTAGAGGCGTCGGTTCTACCAATCCCCTAATGAGTTCCAAATGCAAGTTTCAAGATGGTCATCCAACTAACCACTAATTACTAACCACTAATTACTAACAATTAACTTTACTTTATGCCCTTTTATTTTTATGCTTTATGTACCATTTACATTTCATGCTATTTTCATATTTGCTCATTTGAGCATTTACTTTTATGTCATTTTTATTTTGCTCACTTGAGCATTTACTTTTATGTCATTTTTATTTTGCTCACTTGAGCTTTTCTTTTCCTTTTAAAAACACTTAATAATCAACATGAACCATAAAAATCATTAATGATACTTGGACTACATGGTTACTATCCTTTGCATTATGGGGTGATGGACTTCTTGGACTTAGGATTAGAGACCTTGGCCTATCTTGGAGACTTTGTGACTTTATTTGATATTTTGTCTGGAGTTCTTGAGGTTTACCTCAAGACATTGGGTTGTTTGTTTGTTTGTGTGCAGGTAATTGAGATTACGATCTTTGTTTGTAATCTGGAATTCACCCGTATACAGCCGTTACTCTGCCCAATTTTTGCGAAGACTTAAAACACTTGAAGTTTGGTTCTCTCAAGAGGTCTAGTATCTTTGCTTGCTTGGTTTCAATCCAAAGAATGGGAATTCTATATTGACTCATAATGTCAAGTTTCGGCTTCATGTTGGTTAGATGGTTCTTATCCCTAGCTTTTACCTTATGCTTTAGGATAGCCTCTTCTTCTCCTCCCATCTTTTTTAATTTCAAAAATCTTCTCCCTCCTTAAAAAAAAACTCTTCTTGTTTTGAAACATGAAACATTTTCATAATAAACTTGGACTTAGGTCCATGTATCTTTGAAACATTTTCATAAATAAATTTCAATCAATTTAATAATATCTTGAATTTTTTTTTGTGAGAAGACTAAAAGTCTATCAATCTCATTTCAAACCATTTTGCCACTTTGGCTTTTATCTTTAAACTTTTCTCAAAAGATTAGACTCTTGTCAATCCTTGTAGTGATGCAAACAACTATACTTCTACAATATGTAGTGAAGTGAGATATTTTCCACTTGGGTGTTGAGTGAGGCATTGTTGATTTTAAAATCCAAGCCATATCCTCCACTTTGAGATGATGCAAATTCTCCTTTCTCATGATTGTGGGTAGTAAGTATGTTTCTCACACGGACAATTGCGATGATGTCTTATCTCATAAAATCAACCAACACACTTGTGTTTCAAATTTTTAAAAGAGGAACTACGTGTACCCTGATCCCCTATTACACGAAAGGTGGTACGTAGGCACTAAAGGTTCGCAACCGCGGCGGGTGCAAAAATCATAAAAAATATTTCTTTTCTCACCTCCACCATCCATTTTTTATACAACACATTTTTATAGCCAAAATATACAGATTTTTCAAAGAGGTTCCTGCGGAGTACCATAGATGTTTAGGGTGATAATACCTTCCCTTTGCATAACCAACCCCCTTACCTTGAATCTTTCCCCCTTTTTTGGGTTATTCTCTCTTTTCCCATTCCTTTGGAAACAATAAAGTGCAGTGGCGATTTTTATTTTGATTTGTATAAAGTCTAGTCAATCCAATGGCTTAGTCTTGCACATTTCTACCGCTACAGCAAGAAGACTCTCTTCTTGGTTCACAAAGAGGGAAAGAAAAATGTTGCAAGCATACAAATCATTTAAGCAAAATACAAGGCTGCATAATTTCAAACCAAACTGCATTGTCAAAATGGGCAAACAAGCTGCATAAATTCAAATTGGCAAAAAGGGCAAACCAAACTGAAATGCCAAGAAAAGTTGTCAACAAATGCCAAACTAAACTAGGCAAACCAAACTGTCAAAAGAAAGGCAAAGGGAGCTGTCAACAAAACTGTCCAAGAGCTGTCAATAAAGCTGCCTACAAGCTAGCAAAAAGCAAAGGCAGAAAATCTGGAAGATATACAGAGGAAAGCCAAAGATGCAAGCAATATTTTCAAATTTCCATCATTTTCCAGGCCAAACACTTTTTCAGAAAATAAGTACAGTTTAAAGCAATAAAAAATGCTTTTTTCTGTAGAGAGAGAAAGAGAGAGAGAAGTAGAGAGGCTTACAGTTTCAGGAAGGCTAGAGATAAATAAATATAACAGATCAGAATTGTCAAAAGGAGGTAGAATACACATAGAAAGATAACCAAAGCTTGCCTCAAGCTTTGCAAACTGTCAAAAAACCAGTTCAAACAGCAAGCCATGCATAGCCTAAGGACCAAGACTGCATAAGTCCTCAAGCCTTGCATCCTGTCTAAAATACATGGCAAAAACTACACAAAGCCATACAAACCTGTTAAGCTTCAAACATATCAGCCTGCATAAAACATTCAACCTACATCAAAATTCCAAAACAACTAAAATATCAACAGGCCTGTTTTCCTCCAAGCCAAACAAGCCAAAGCCCTGAAACCTGAATAAGAACAAGCTTCAAACTGCCTTGAAACCAAAGCAAAACTGGTAGAAGCAAGCCTGTCAAAAACTATACAGCATTCAAGCTTGCCTTTAAACCTGTTAAACCCTTCAGCTTGCCTAAATCAAATAACCAAACTCAAACAAACCTTTGTTCAAACATAGGCCTGCCTTCATTTCAAAATCCAAACATCAACTATTGCAATCCATCATCACAGGGTCAAACAAATAAGCATATCAAAAGCATCTCAGATTCAATATTATCATCATTGATAAAAAGCCAACTCAGAATCAAAGCCAAAAGAGAGAGGAAAAACAATCTCAGAGTAATCATCATTGAAAAAAGCCAGAAAGCAACTCAGAAGCAAAAAATATTGAGGCAAAAGCAACAACAACATCATTAAACTCAGAAATGGGCAAGCAAGCAGAAGAGGAAAAGAAGTTTCAGAAACAGATTCCTTAGGGTTTTCAGAAGCACAACACTCATCACAAAACCATTCAAAAGAAAGATACGAGGTTACCAGCAAGCTCTCGTCATCATACTCCCTCGTCGTGGCCGCCTAAGACGCCTCCAGTCCACTCCTCCGTCTCCTCTCCAAAGGTATTGTCCTCCTTCCTTTTTACACCTCACAGAAACAAATAATACAAAAGATCAGAATATGTAAAAACATGCATGAATCCAGAATCCTAAAACGCGATAAAACGAAATCGTTACCTTTTTTTTTTAATCATGGCCTCGAGCAAACCATGAGAATGGGGAGTTGGAGGTGGCGTCCAGTGGCCAGGCATGGAAGGATTTAGTCAGAAGTTCGCCTTGGTTAAGAAAGATGAAGAGGACAACGAAGAAGAAGATGGAAGCGGCGTTGTTCAACACAAACCCTATTCTGAAACAAAACAAAGCAAACCCTAACAAATTGTCACACGCGTTTGGGCTTGCCACTTTGAACCAAAACTGTTAAGCCCATTTGACTATACACCCCCCCCCCCTTTTGTTTTAATCCATCTTTATTTTACACTTTGGGCCATATATACCCCTAAGCCCATTAAATTTTCTTAATTATTTTTATATTTTTTTGAAAACCAACGCCTTTTTATTATTATCACTTAATTCTTTTTTTTTCATAACTTAATTCTTTCTTTTTTATTGTTAATTAATATACTAATCTTTCCATGTAAAAATTTTATTAATACCTTTTATTACACTTTAAAATACATAAATATTAGGTTTAGTAAGTTTAAACAATTTTCTTGTGTTAAAACTTTTTTTGTTTAGTTAAACTTTTTATATAAGCCCTTTTTTAACATTAACTAAAATACATGAATAATAGTTTTCTTTAACTTAAACATTTTTCTTTTCTTTTCTTTAAAACTTTTGTTTATATATAATTAAAAAAACAAATAAATAATATAAATACTTAATAAATACATTAGGTTAATATTTGCATCATTTGTAAATAATCACATACATTTTACAATCCTTTTGATTCTCTTTTATTCTTATACATTGCTATATTTTACATTGAGAATGCGATTCGATTTGGTTGTAAATATTATTTGGACACTACTATCCTGATAAGACTCATCCCCATTTGTAAACATTTGTACCCCCATCCCCGGATACTTATTTGTAATAGCTTAGACTTTAAATTCCCGCAATTTATCGCTTTCTATATACTGTATAGTAATTAGGGTTTGTATGCAAAGATTCAAAATCAACCGCTAGATAACCTAATACAAAGATAAATGCATGACAATCAATACACAATTCACACTTGCACCCCTAGGGTAATCCCGCTTGTTGCCTTCAAAAATGGGCCATGTTTGCATGTCAAGTACTTTGGCAAAACAAAAACAAACAAAATGATCATAGTCCCTCGATGATGCTTTCGAAGTTGCCTAAACAAAAATGATCAAGTCCCTCAAGAAAATTGCCAAAGACACTTGACACTATTGCATTCATGGTATATATGATGACCCACGCCTGTCCCGTTAACATCCTAACACAAGGTTGTTCACCAAATACAATGGTGAAACAACACTGTTAAAAGGGTTAAAAACATAAGGAAAGATCTTTGAGTAAATTTAGGGGTAGACAACTCTTAGTTACTTGATCAAACTTGCAAAACACGCTTTCCTACTTTCAAAACACACTCCACAACACAACTTTCAAAACAACTTTCAAAAACCTTGAAATATCTTTTCAAAAAGACAAACACCTTTGTAAAACATTCGAGTAAAGAATTATTACAACGGTTGCCTAGACAAGGCATCTTTTTCAAAACATTTTCAAAACTACACACACAAAGCACCATTTCACACAATTGAAAATCAAGGCAAGTGATCTAAAACAAGTAACTAAGAGCCCATGGATAACCATGGATAGAAAGGGTGCTAATACCTTCCCTTTCTATAATCTACTCCCCGAACCCACGAAAATATCTCAAAGGTTTTTCCTGTGCTTTTTAACCTTTCCTTAGGATAAAATAAAAAGTCGGTGGCGACTCTTGCTAAACCGAACAAGTGTGAATACAAACGCAAAACCTCAAGTCAGTTCTCCCACCGTATCACAGAACTGGAGACTCTGCTGGGGATTTTTATAAAAGTGGGGTTACCTTAGGGTTTTAGATCACCTTTACATACTTGCTTTGATTGCTTTGATTGCTTTACTTTTTGGGTCCTTGTTTGGGTTTGTTGTAAATCCTACACCCGGATTTGGGGGCACCTTTTTAGGTAAATAGCAATAAAACTGTGAGGGAACTGTGCGGGGTATACTGACATGGTTGAAGTAGTAATCTATGTTAGTGTGACATATTTGTGAGTACCGGTAGCCCATGAGTAGTAAAGGAGAATACGGGGCCGCTGAGCGATGTCATGAAGCACTAACGAACTCTTAGAACCTTAATTGACCATTTTAGCCTTTTTAAGGGTAGTGAGATGACCGACTTTGGTGCAATCCGAAGTTGGTAGATACTCGAGACTACACTCATTGAGGATTGTTTTCTTGGAATATTTTGGTCGCCAGTTAAGTGGCTAAACCAAAACAATTAACACAGAAAATAATCCAGTGATATTGAGCTCCTAGAACCCGGTTTCTATTTTAGGACAGGATAAGCCAACTAACTTCAAGAGGGTACTTACCTACAAACCCCATGCAATCCTAAACCTAAGGACTTGTTTGCTCTGTGTGAATATGATTACCTGTATATACACTTACTTGCTTTTGCATACATGTACATAATATCATAACATCATACCATAGCATTTTCAATAACCATTTCAAGGATCTCGAGGGTCTTTTGATGCAGGGTCACGTTGAACCAGACGTCTACCAAAGGGCAAAAGGGTTATCCTCTAAACAAATGCCATCAAAGATCAAGTGCAACAACTTGAATCAGGGGCTATGACCCACTTGACATGGTGAGCTTGATTCTCGTGGAAAGACATCCACCACTACAAGGTTCTCCAATCAAAGATCGAAGTTCAACCTCTAACATTTTCTCGTGTTTACCCCGAGAGATCCTTGAAAACATGAATTCACATATCATGCATTGCATCATAACAGTTTTTCCTTTTCAGGTTTCCTTATTCTCCTACTGTTTATTTCAGTAGAGATGGCTCTAGAGAGGACTGTCAAGGATATCCAGGATCAAAATGCTCAACTTCAGGAAATGTTCTTGAACCTGTCCCAGGGGCAAGAAGAAGTGAAAGCTCTCCTCACAAAGGGCATGGTCCAGGGGAATTCAAGCAATGCCAGGAGTGATCAGTTGGAGGAACTGCAGTTTAAGCTGGCAACAATGAGGATCCAGATGATGGGACAACTGGTGGGCCAGATGGCTCTCATCCAGGACTTGGCTCAAAGACAAGAGGAGCTCAGAGTTCTCGTCAACCAACTGCTTCGGGACAACCAAGTGGGGAAAACATCTGAGGTTGAAGAGCAACTCATCATTCAACCCCCTTTGAGACAAGAAGACAAGGGAAAGGCTCCTCTACTTGCTTCAGGGTCACAAGCCCATCAACAACTGCGTCAGCGTCAACGGGGTAATCGGCGTAAGCAAACTACGTCTGGAAGACAGTTCACTGAGACTGACATATCGTCATCTCTAATACTGGAACGCTTGTTGGAGGTCAATCTGACTGCTTTAAGGGATCCTATTCGGAAGCCCAATACCTCCGCTCCTAGCTATCATCCCAACGCATTTTGTGTATACCACTCCTATAGTCTGGGACATGACACTAACGACTGTTGGGCCTTGAAGAACAAGATTCAAGATCTGATTGGCATTGGAGTGCTGAGATTCATGCCAGATGGCGAGATGAAAATCTTCCGTTAAGGGTTTCTCCACCTGAAATGACAAAGCTCGAACTGAGAGACTTTTGTTCCATTTTAATTTTCAAGTTGTAATTTCTTCTGTTATTCAAACAATTATCTGTTGATGTCAAACTCTATTTCCTTAATGCATTGCATATGTTTGTCTTGAATTCATCCATTCGTTTTCACTACTCTTATGCTTTCTTTATGATATTTAACTCTTGCAAAAGCTACAAGCCTTTAGAGGGAGGATGACGAAACAATACCATAATCTCATACAGTATGCTTTTGAACAGACCTTGCTGGTGATGTACAGGCATTTCTTTCAATTCCCAAACACTAGAGTTATAAGGAAGATAATCCCTAGTCAACCCCTTTGAGCCAAAGAAGTAGGATTTTTCTGTTCTAAACAATTTGAAACCTTTGATTTAAACCTGGGGCAGGGTAGTCTCTCAGTTAGTTAAAAAAAATGCGCATTGAAGTCGCAAACTCTCAGTTCGTAATACAACGAACAACATCAAAAAACATTCCTTTGGAATCAAAAGACAGTGATGGTTCCTTATCTCATAGGCACTCATTATCTCTCAAAAAAGAAAAAGCCCACTGAGCCAAAACCTATAAAGGAGGCTTAAGAAAGCTGGTGCATCCCGCTGACTGTAATCTCGAAAACAGGAACAGTCAGGCAAAAGTTAGGGATAATAAATCAAAAGAACGAGGTCATTACAAATCCTCAACAACATGAAAAATGTTGCAAAAAAAAGGGAGATGATGACTGCCCTCCAAATTCAACTTGTGTGAACCATCACCAAAAAAAAAGTCGTTCCAAATTCGAATAGAGTTTGACGCACAATTAACTGAGTTTAAGGTTGAAGAACATCACGAAGAGCGGGTGGGTACAAATATACTTTGAGCCTTTATCCTTTGTTTCTTAAACCGTGAACCAAGCCACGTTATAACCCTTCAAAAGTCCTAATTGAAGCATGGGTTAGTTCGAAAGCATACTGTTACAAAAGGTATCCTGACTCCTGTAAGGCTTGGCCCTAAATCTTGTGTTGAATTTGTCTTACAAAAAGTTTTCTGCTAAAAAACGCATTTTTCAAAACTTCGAGACAAGCATAAACTTTGCATTATTTGAATATCGTTGTTTGCACATGGTTATTTGTTTGACAGCGAAGAAATTCCTACAGCGAATGTTCGGAGGAACGAAAACTCTCTCAGTGAGTAAAATCACTTCAAGAAGGATGACACTTCCATTGACAAATCTCATATCAACAAGGGGGCATGACATGTCACTATCCAGTTAACCTGGGGCAGCCCAGTCAAGATTTCAACAAAATCTTTCAAAGCTCAATTAACCTGGGGCAGTCCAATCAAGATTTCAACAAAATCTTTCAAAGCTCAATTAACCTGGGGTAGTCCAGTCAAGGTTTCAACAAATCTTTCAAAGTTCAGTTAACCTGGGGCAGTCCAGTCAAGATTTCAACAAATCTCTCAATTACAGATTAACTTGGGGCAAGTCTCCCTCACTATCACTTGGGGCATTCGAATGTCAAAACTAAGGTCGTTCAAATTTCCTTCATCACCTGCTGGAAGTTGCGGTCATCATCAAAAATTCCTTCATCACCTGCTGGAATTCAAGAGCGTCCAAAATTTCCTTCTGGAAGTTGCGGTCATCATCAAAATTCCTTCATCACCTGCTGAAAGTTACAACCACCAACAGAATAACGGACAATTGAAGCTCCTGAAAATCTGTTTCTCTCAAGAATGAAGACTCTCATCCTTAAAACCTCAGAAGATTGGTATACTCCCAGTTTCTGACTGTTAACAGAATGAAGATTCTCATCACCTCAGAAGATTGGTATACTCCCAGTTTCTGACTGTTAACAGAATGAATATTCTCATCACCTCAGAAGATTGGTATACTCCCAATTTCTGACCCTCAAGAATGAAGACTCTCATCCTTAAAACCTCAGAAGATTAGTATACTCCCAGTTTCTGACCGTTAACAGAATGAAGATTCTCATCACCTCAGAAGATTGGTATACTCCCAGTTTCTGACCGTTAACAGAATGAAGATTCTCATCACCTCAGAAGATTGGTATACTCCCAATTTCTAACCCTCAAGAATGAAGACTCTCATCCTTAAAACCTCAGAAGATTGGTATACTCCCAGTTTCTTACCGTTAACAGAATGAAGATTCTCATCACCTCAGAAGATTGGTATACTCCCAATTTCTGACCCCCAACAGAATGAAGATTCTCATTCTCAAAGTGGCGTATAATCCAAGTTCCAGATTAATACCTATAACAAGCCAGGAAAACTATATGTGGACGACTGATTGTAGATTAATACCTGAAACCAGCCAGGAAAACTATCTACATGAGGAGATTAAAGATTAATACATGTAACAAGCCAGGAAAACTATCTTTCTTTCTCAGGTCAGAGATTAATACCTGAAACCAGCCAGGACAACTATCTCACCGACCAACCTTTTCAAGATCCCAGATCAATACCTGCAGCAATCAAAAGATTCTTGCAATCCCCAGCGGAGCTAAAACTTCCAACTATCAATCCCCAAGCAGAATGAAGACTCTCATTCTCAGTTCCTCACGGGATATTCAGATATTCCCCAGTGAAGATCTCCTCAAGACAAGAATCCCCAGTAGATTGGCATACAACCCAAGCTCTTGATTCCCCAACAGCGGTCCCAGGACTTCTCATTTTCAACAATCAAAGGATTTTCAATCCCCTGCAGCAGTCAAGGATTTACTTTCCCCAGCAGCAGTCAAAGATTGCATTATCCAGGATTCATCTTCCTCAGCAAGACAGCTACTCAGCTTACATGCACATCCATTACATTCATATCATAAACATTGATGAAGCGCAATTTATTGCATCATACATATCATGCAACATAACTCTATGTTTAGCTAACATTTTGTCTTTTTCAGGATAAGAACACCGGTTCCTTCTCTTTCCAAGGTGCAGTTTTACACGGACTCATCATCAGGCAACCCTACACCGGTTCTTTCTCCATTCCAAGACTTCTGAAAACAGTTTACGGATTCTCCAAACACGGATGTTAATCTATCGCTTGTTCAGACTCAACTTTTGAAAACAGTTTACGGACGCTTCCCAACATGGATGATGATCTATTGCTTATTCAATTCCAAGACTTCTGAAAACAGTTCACGGGTTCTCCAGATACGGATGTTAACCTATAACTTGTTCAGATTCTCCATTTCTGAAAACAGTTTACGGATTCTCCAAACACGGATGTTAATCTATCGCTTGTTCAGATTCAAGACCTCTGAAAACAGTTTCCGGGTTCTCCAGATATGGATGTTAATCTATCGCTTGTTCAGATCCAAGACTTCTGAAAACAGTTTACGGATTCTCCAAACACGGATGTTAATCTATCGCTTGTTCAGATTCTTCAACTTCTGAAAACAGTTTACGGATTCTCCAGACACGGATGTTAACCTATCGCTTGTTCAGATTCTTTAAATTCTGAAAATAGTTTACGGATTCTCCAAACACGGATGTTAATCTATCGCTTGTTCAGACTCAACTTTTGAAAACAGTTTACGGACGCTTCCCAACATGGATGCTGATCTATTGCTTATTCAACTTCAATACCTCTGAAAACAGTTTATGGGTTCTCCAGACACGGATGTTAACCTATCGCTTGTTCAGATTCAAGACCTCTGAAAACAGTTTACGGGTTCTCCAGACACGGATGTTAACCTATCGCTTGTTCAGATTCAAGACTTTTGAAAACAGTTTACGGGTTCTCCAAACACGGATGTTAACCTATCGCTTGTTCAGATCCAAGACTTCTAAAAACAGTTTACGGATTCTCCAAACACGAATGTTAATCTATCGCTTGTTCAGATGCAACTACTGAAAACAGTTTACGGATTCTTCAAACACGGATGTTAATCTATCGCTTGTTCAGATGCAACTACTGAAAACAGTTTACGGATGATTCCAAACATGGATGTCAGTCTATTGCTTATTCAGATCCCCAGTACAAAGATGTTCCAAACAGGGACACCTTTCTGATACTCACCCACTCACCAACGACATACAGTTCAACAAACATTCTTGGATGTCATCTACAAGCCCATCTCCAACAATATACAATCACCTTCAGATGGCATCTCTAAGCCCATCCTCCTACCAACAATTTCCAGGTGGCATCTTTAAGCCCATCTCCAAATGGCATCTTTAAGCCTATTCCCTCAATCACATCACTGAGTGCAAATTTTTTGGGAACTCTAGTGTCCAATCTCCTTTTACCTTCGAGTCGCGAAAGGCAAACCTGCCAATCTAACTCTTCAGGTTCAAGAAGATTGAACAGGGGCAACTGTTGTACCCCAAAATTTGCCCTCTCTCTTTTCCACAAGAAATCACAGCTTCGGGCTTTTCCTGATTTTCCAGATTGGCTCAAGAATCGGTCAAATAGACTTTTCCTATCAGTCAAACAAAATTAGGGTTTCCATTAACTTTTGAATCAGTTCAAGCAGATTGCTAGGGTTTGGTTGAGTTTTGCCCAGGATTTGGTCAAGCAGACGCTTCTTTGACAATAAATCAAGAATTAGGGGTTGCACGCGCATTTTCAGAAGAATTTGAATCCACAGTGTCTTAATTGGCTGTTACACTGCTTTGAGGTTTGCTCAAGATTTCTGTTTGTTTCTCAAGGTCTAAACATCTGGGATATGGGCTGAGGCTTCTGATTGAGAGTTTGAAGTGTTGGTCTAATCAGTGAAATGAAAGGCGTATGGACATTTGTTTTGATTGATTGTGCAATACATATGGTTAATTGGGACGCCGGGTTTATTATTGATTAATGCGAAGTTGCAAGACTACGGTGTTTATTAATTATTTATTTTATCTAAGTTAGAATAATTGGGATGTACTTCCAGTTATTTTAATTCAAGAAACTTAAATAATTAAATAGACAGTGAATTAAAAGAGATTAACTGACAAAAGATTTTTTATTCACTTTTAATTATTGTTACAAGTGTTATTTGAATACAGTAAATTTATTTACAGTATTTATAATAATGTTTATTACAAACAATTGAAAGAGAAAATAAATCTATCCTAAGTCTTCATCTTCTACTGCTGCTCCCCATTGCTCAACTGATATTTATCTGCAAAGACAAAAAAAGGAGAAGTCAGTACAGATAAATTAAGAGCATTCTCAGACAGTTAATCAAAAACTCATCATTAAAAGTGTTGGCCGGAATCAGTTTGTTCGTCCTCTCTAAAAATCGCAAGAAGACTCTCTTCTTGGTTCACAAAGAGGGAAAGAAAAATGTTGCAAGCATACAAATCATTTAAGCAAAATACAAGGCTGCATAATTTCAAACCAAATTGCATTGTCAAAATGGGCAAACAAGCTGCATAAATTCAAATTGGCAAAAAGGGCAAACCAAACTGAAATGTCAAGCAAAGTTGTCAACAAATGCCAAACCAAACTAGGAAAACCAAACTGTCAAAAGAAAGGCAAAGGGAGCTGTCAACAAAACTGTCCAAGAGCTGTCAATAAAGCTGCCTACAAGCTAGCAAAAAGCAAAGGCAGAAAATCTGGAAGATATGCAGAGGAAAGCCAAAGATGCAAGCAATATTTTCAAATTTCCATCATTTTCCAGGACAAACACTTTTTCAGAAAATAAGTACAGTTTAAAGCAATAAAAATGCTTTTTTTCTGTAGAGAGAGAAAGAGAGAGAGAAGTAGAGAGGCTTACAGTTTCAGGCAGGCTAGAGATAAATAAATATAACATATCAGAATTGTCAAAAGGAGGTAGAATACACATAGAAAGATAACCAAAGCTTGCCTCAAGCCTTGCAAACTGTCAAAAAACTAGTTCAAACAGCAAGCCCTGCATAGCCTAAGGACCAAGACTGCATAAGCCCTCAAGCCTTGCATCCTGTCTAAAACACATAGAAAAAACTACACAAATCCATACAAACCTGTTAAGCTTCAAACATACCAGCCTGCATAAAACATTCAACCTGCATCAAAATTCCAAAACAACCAAAATATCAACAAGCCTGTTTTCCTCCAAGCCAAACAAGCCAAAGCCCTGAAACCTGAATAAGAACAAGCTTCAAACTGCCTTGAAACCAAAGCAAAACTGGTAGAAGCAAGCCTGTCAAAAACTATACAACATTCAAGCTTGCCTTTAAACCTGTTAAAGCCTTCACCTTGCCTAAATCAAATAACCAAACTCAAACAAACCTTTGTTCAAACATAGGCCTGCCTTCATTTCAAAATCCAAACATCAACTATTGCAATCCATCATCACAGGGTCAAACAAATAAGCATATCAAAAGAATCTTAGATTCAATATTATCATCATTGATAAAAAGCCAACTCAGAATCAAAGCCAAAAGAGAGAGGAAAAACAATCTCAGAGTAATCATCATTGAAAAAAGCCAGAAAGCAACTCAGAAGCAAAAAATACTGAGGCAAAAACAACAACAACATCATTAAACTCAGAAATGGGCAAGCAAGCAGAAGAGGAAAAGAAGTTTCAGAAACATATGCCTTAGGGTTTTCAGAAGCACAACACTCATCACAAAACCATTCAAAAGAAAGATACGAGGTTACCAGCAAGCTCTCGTTATCATACTCCCTCGCAGTGGCCGCCTAAGACGCCTCCAGTCCACTCCTCCGTCTCCTCTCCAAAGGTATTGTCCTCCTTCCTTTTCACACCTCACAGAAACAAATAATACAAAAGATCATAATATGTAAAAACATGCATGAATCCAGAATCCTAAAACGCGATAAAACGAAATCGTTACCTTTTTTTTTAATCATCGCCTTGAGCAAACCATGAGAAAGGGGAGTTGGAGGTGGCGTCCAGTGGCCAGGCATGGAAGGATTTAGTCAGAAGTTCGCCTTGGTTAAGAAAGATGAAGAGGACAACAAAGAAGAAGATGGAAGCGGCGCTGTTCAACACAAACCCTATTCTGAAACAAAACAAAGCAAACCCTAACAAATTGTCACACGCGTTTGGGCTTTCCACTTTGAACCAAAACTGTTAAGCCCATTTGACTATACACCCCCCCCCCTTTTTGTTTTAATCCATCTTTATTTTACACTTTGGGCCATAGATACCCCTAAGCCCATTAAATTTTCTTAACTCTTTTTTTTTTTATATTTTTTTGAAAACCAACGCCTTTTTATTATTATCACTTAATTCTTTTTTTTTCTTAACTTAATTCTTTCTTTTTTATTGTTAATTAATATACTAATCTTTCCATGTAAAAATTTTATTAATACCTTTTATTACACTTTAAAATACATAAATATTAGGTTTAGTAAGTTTAAACAATTTTCTTGTGTTAAAACTTTTTTTGTTTAGTTAAACTTTTTATATAAGCCCTTTTTTAACATTAACTAAAATACATGAATAATAGTTTTCTTTAACTTAAACATTTTTCTTTTCTTTTCTTTAAAACTTTTGTTTATATATAATTAACAAAAACAAATAAATAATATAAATACTTAATAAATACATTAGGTTAATATTTGCATCATTTGTAAATAATCACATACATTTTATAATCCTTTTGATTCTCTTTTATTCTTATACATTGCTATATTTTACATTGAGAATGCGATTCGATTTGGTTGTAAATATTATTTGGACACTACTATCCTGATAAGACTCATCCCCATTTGTAAACATTTGTACCCCCATCCTCGGATACTTATTTGTAATAGCTTAGACTTTAAATTCCCGCAATTTATCGCTTTCTATATACTGTATAGTAATTAGGGTTTGTATGCGAAGATTCAAAATCAAACGCTAGATAACCTAATACAAAGATAAATGCATTACAATCAATATACAATTCACACTTGTACCCCTAGGGTAATCCCGCTTGTTGCCTTCAAAAATGGGCCATGTTTGCATGTCAAGTACTTTGGCAAAACAAAAACAAACAAAATGATCATAGTCCCTCGATGACGCTTTCGAAGTTGCCTAAACAAAAATGATCAAGTCCCTCAAGAAAATTGCCAAAGACACTTGACACTATTGCATTCATGGTCTATACGATGACCCTCGCCCGTCCCGTTAACATCCTAACACAAGGTTGTTCACCAAATACAATGGTGAAACAACACTGTTAAAAGGGTTAAAAACATAAGGAAAGATCTTTGAGTAAATTTAAGGGTAGACAACTCTTAGTTACTTGATCAAACTTGCAAAACACGCTTGTCTACTTTCAAAACAAACTCCACAACACAACTTTCAAAACAACTTTCAAAAACCTTGAAATATCTTTTCAAAAAGACAAACACCTTTGTAAAACATTCGAGTAAAGAATTGTTACAACGGTTGCCTAGACAAGGCATCTTTTTCAAAACCACACACACAAAGCACCATTTCACACAATTGAAAATCAAGGCAAGTGATCTAAAACAAGTAACTAAGATCCCATGGATAACCATGGATAGAAAGGGTGCTAATACCTTCCCTTTCTATAATCTACTCCCCGAACCCACGAAAACATCTCAAAGGTTTTTCCTGTGCTTTTTAACCTTTCCTTAGGATAAAATAAAAATTCGGTGGCGACTCTTGTTAAACCGAACAAGTGCAAATACAAACGCAAAACCTCAAGTCAGTTCTCCCACCGTATCACAATTTCGAACGCCGAATTTTGGATCTAAGTGTTTGATTATAGAATTGTGATGAGAATCAATTTTGTTTTCATGAGTTAATGCAATTTTAAATCGATTTGTTGATGAATTCAATTTTTCGATGTTAAAAACCTCAAATCCAATAAATTGCATTAACACTTGAATTATGTTGTTTGTGGTTTGGAATCATTTCTTGCAAGCGGAATTAATTGTTGCAAAGTGTTTGTAATTTCTAAGCGGTATTACATGAATCAATGAATATTTTTGTGTATCCATTTATGAGTTTTAAACTCGTTTTTGACCGATTCTGATATATGTATGCATTGTTACCCGGAGAATGCAAATACATTGTGGCTTGCTCTTTAATTGTTTCTTATTTCATAATTGATCATAATTGAGCATTTGTTGAGCATCTATGTTGAGTTTTTTTCGTTTTCGACACGATTTTTCAAGCAATGTTGTAATACATTGCAATGCTGCCCAATTTCGATAAGTTGAGCATATGGCACGTTTTAATTGATGGTTAATGTTAAAGTGACTTTGTTTTGGTACTTGGATGATATCTATGGCAAGTTGTGACGATTTCTGATCAACATTTTGTACAGTTCATGTGTTAACAGAAATGCTGCCCAGTTTTTGATGTTGATGTTCGAATGCTTGTTTGGATTACTTTTCTTCACATTTTAATCTTGATTTAATTTATGGTGCAGATACTTGACTCCGATTTTGTTTCCTTGTTATTTCTATCATGTTTGTTGACTTGTGCAAGGGATTTCAAGAGCGCTTTCAATCGATTATCTAACTCTTAGTTATTCGATAAAAGCATTTATGTTCCACTTTCTTTATGGATTCAAGTTCGCTTCCGATGCGATTGATTTTGATTCTCATTTTATGAGATATATAAATTGCTTGTGTTTTTGTCTGGATGTGAATTTTTGTACAGGTGTATTGTTTTTTATTCGGATGTATCTGATGCACATTTCACATGTGATTTATTTTCACATTGTTGATACTTTGGCACATATGTCGAGTGCCCAATCTCTGACCGCTTTGTTTCTTGATGCTAGCTTGCACGAAGCTTTTCGAATTTCTTTTCTTTGCTTGCTTGATACGAACTCTTGTTTGTTTGATATTATTCTGATTCTGGTTTAATTTTCCTTATTTTCTTTTCCTTTCCTTGCCATGAGAAGTAGGAATAGAGATGCATGACTAGGAGTCCCTAATTTAGATGGGCGATCTGTTTAAAGTCCTTAAAGGAGGCGATGTTTGTTTTGCTCAAAGACCTCAAAATGAGGCAATGTTTGTGTTTTCTTGTGTGCAAAAGACCTCAAAAAAGGGCAAGTTATTTGTTTAAAGACCTCGACAAAGGCATTGAGCAAAGTCCTCAAAGAAGGCAATTCCCCTGCCCTTTTAATTTATTCTTTCTATCGAGTCAAATAAGTAGAGCAAAGGGCCCGTAATCGGCCCCCACACATTCTAGTACATGTCGTTCTTAGCTCTCATTATGCGTTGACGCTCTGAACCATGTATATTCTTGTCCATTGAGTCAAATTAAGTGGAAAAGGGTTTGTAACCAACCCCCACACTTTATCATTTGTTCTAATGATGTTAGCTCACGTTTTTTCAAAACATTGACGCTCCGAGTTGTTACTCGATGTCGGTGCTCGAGCAAACCAAGTGGAAAGAGTTCCTTACTTCCACTTTGAGATCCATTGGACTATTTGTTTGTTGCTTAGCTCGCACTCGATTTCATTTTGTCTTCGGCTCGACTTTGTTTGATTGCACTAGTGCTTGTGCTTTTCTTTACACCTTTGTATGTTCCCTTAGAATTCACTTGTTTCGCTTCCGATGCAAGTTAAACATTAGGATCGTAATCCATGCATGCTAACATAACTAGAGATTGCCCTTTGTTATCCTCAACTATAGGATCAATCATTGTATAATAACATTAGGGATAGAGTTAGATAGTTTCCCTTAGATGTTTTCTTTTCCTTTTGAATTATTAAAAATAAAACTCTCTTTTTATTTGAAAATGCTAAAACATCTAATAATGGAAGATGCGAATCGTATGCAGTTAAGTCTTGTGGGATAGAGCGAATCGGTTTAGACAGAATCTTGCTATATTTTCACTCCGGACTTTATTACGGTTTAAATCACAAACCCTTTTTCAAGGTAAAAGAAATCAACCAATTCAAACTCTTTCACCTTCGGGCCGTTCTTTGAAACTCTCAAAAGGATGTGTGAATTCTACTCTACGCAATACGATGCATAAATCCCCAAAGGTTGGGTGGAACTATGTCTACTTGCTAGAGCACGAATGTAGCATTATCCGCCTTCGGGAATTTTTCTTTTGAAAATACCTTTTCATGTAATAACGTGTTAATTCATTCCTATGCCAATGCATGAGTCTCCAAAGGTCGAGATGCGGTAGGAAGCGAAATTAATATTATTTATAAAAAAATACAAAACAAATGGAAACTTTGGAGCCTAACTATGATGCTCTGATTCCTTGAAAGGGATACGTAGCATTTGGTCACGGGGCCTAGGCGAGCGAAACTTTGTAAATATTCCTTCTTTTCCCCATGTTTTCTTTTTCATGCATTCCCTCTTTGCATTTTTCCTTTAGCTCGTAAGCTTTAGATTAGAACACACCCTTTGATTAGAACAACAAGAGTGGATCCTATAGAGTACCACGGATATGAGGGGTTCTAATACCTTCCCCTTGCGTAATCGACTCCCTTACCCGTATCTCTCGGTCATTTGATCGTGATTTCACCCTTCTCAAGTTTACTTGATATTTACCTTTCCCTTCCCGTGGGATAAAAAACGTTCGATGGAGACTTCATTGATTTTCTCTCAATGATTTCCGGCCAGTTGTTTCAATCTGAAGTAGAATACCATTTTTCCAGAACCTTCAGTCCTGCAACAAGAGTTTGAAACCATGAGAACATGTTCTCAATAGTTTCATCATCTTCCATCTTGAACGCCTTATACTTCTGAATTAAAGCAAGTGCCTAGGTTTCTTTTACTTGGGCATTTCCTTCGTGAGTCATTCTAAAATAATAAAAAATAGATTTTGTAGTGTCTCTATTAGTGATCTTTTCATACTCATTATAGGAGATAACATTCAGCGAAATAGTTTTAGCCTTATGATGATCTTTATAATCTTTCTTTTGTTGTTCTGTCATGACTATTATTTCCAATTTGTTACCACTAGCATCTATTGGATTTGTATATCCATTGAATACCATGTCCCAGAGATCTACATTGTGACCAAGAAAGAAGATTTCGATTCTATCCTTCTAGTAGTAAAACTTATCTCCATTAAATATTGGATGTTTGGCACTATAGTTATCTCTTTCAACAATCTGTGCAGCAGGTGGAGGGATTTCAGCCATAGTGTTTCTAAAAACTCTATACCTTTATCTGACACGGTGAAGTGTTTGATAATAACCATTACAAGAACCTACACTCTGATGCCAATTAAAGGTGCAAGAAACACAAGAAATAGGGGGAGGGCTTGAATTGGGTTTCTATAAATAAAATCTTTTCAAAACCAAACACATGAAGTTAAGACAAGAACAAAAATAAATAAACATAATTATTTTTATCATGGTTCACTGTTAACTAAGTTAATCCAGTCCACCCACCAAAGTGATTTGCCTTTCTCAATAAGTATTTAATCCACTATAACCAAACTGGTTACAAACACAAACAAAGATTGTTTGTCGATGTTTACAACCACAAAGACTACACGTCAATGTCTTCTTGAGAATTCTAACTAAAGCCATAGTCTCTCAAGGAACAATCAACTCAAGGTTGAAATACAAGATTATGTGTTTATAAGATGCTTCTAAGAAAGCAGATTAAACAAGTTGAAATACACAAAAATAACATAACAGTGTTAAAAGCAAGTTAGCAAACAACAATTCCTTGCTAGCAAGTTAACAAAATAAAGTTCCTTGATTTATAAAACTTTACAAAAGATTTACAATGAAATTTCAGCAGCGTTTTAGCATAATGATTCAACGTAAATTTGTTGTTTTCCAATTCTTCCAACGCAAAAAGAAATCCGTTGGAGGGTAAAATAAGAATACCAAATTTCAAGTTATCTTCTTGCATAATGAATCATGTTTAGAAGGATCAAAACAGTCTTCAGAACCTTTGTCTTCAGAATCTTCGGAACTCGTTCAACAAAACCTTGTCTTCAAAGTCTTCAGCATGTTGGTCTTCAAAACCATTAGTCTTCAGAGTCTACAGAACTTATTCATCAGAACCATGTCTTCAGAATCTTCAGAACCTTTGCAAAAGAACCTATAATCTTTAGAGCTTGAGAATCCTTCAAAAGCTCTACCATTATAGTCACAAGTAGAAGCTTCAGAGTTAGAACCTATTAGCAAAAGCTACAAACTAGATAAAACCATTAGGGGTAATAAATTGTTATCTAATTACCCATGTATTGTTATCATCAAAACTAAAGGCCAGATGAAGAACTAAATCTTGTTCTTACACCTTCTGCATTTAACATCAGAGCACTCTATACCCTCACAAGCGCATTTAAGATTAAGTTTCTCATTTAACTTATTTTGATTTTTGAATAATGTATTAGCTCAAATGTACTAGTTTTAATGCATTAGATAGCTCAAATAGGTTAGTCTACAAGTTTTAAGATTTTGTTTATATGATTTGGATGAGTTTTGTTGGGTTTGGATGAGATATGACAATTGGAGAAATGGTTCTTCTATTGAAGTTATCGAAGCTTTTTTTCCGGATATGCATATCCAAACTGTGTTGTTCCAGATTTTCGGATATGCATATTCAAACTTGTTCCCTCCTCTTATTTTTGTTATGTTTTTTCTCCAGGATGGTTGAAAACCAAGAAAGGAAGAGACTTGGGAAACCCACCCTAACTGCCTCTGCTCTTCACGAGAGGGCTCGTCATCACAAACGGGCTAGAGACGTCCCCCCCTCAGCCTCTAGGACTAGTCAACTATCACGAAGACCGGGATCCCATAGTGGTGTGCACCATGATGAGGATAACCCAGTTGCACCTCAGGTATAGCTTGCTGAGGATGCCCCCCTAGCAGAACTGTTTCCATGAGGGCCCACAGACACGTCTTTACTCATATACTAAACTCATCATGACAATCTAAATTGGTGGCCATACGGTACTCACTAGGACACAGTTCTATTTGGCCCCATTTCCTTATACTCTAGATGGTTGGCATATGACATGGTTCTATAATATGTCACACCCTTACATGACACAATATGCTCCTGGACATCCACCTAAGTTTGTCCATGAGGAGATCTTGGAGAATGAGCTGACACGTGATGATCATGTTGTTGACGCCTTGCCAATTTGTTAGACCATCATGAAGATTACAAACGAGGGCATCGATTCCAGACTGTTCGAGAGAGATGGTGAGGAAGCGATACATCTATCACGTGACTTTTTTATGAGGCACTGAATGCCTTAGGTTACCATAGCCAGAGGATGAGCCAGGGTGTTAGGATTAGGCATACATAGTAGAGTATGCATTTGATTGTATTTTGTTTAATTTTAATCGACTTTGTGAACAATTGTTATAATTTTATATTCAGTTTCTATGATATTCGGTTTTATTAAAGCTCTACATGGTTATATAATATTCATTTTTATTATTCGTTGAAACAAATAACAATAAATTTAATCGAATAGAAATGAGTTTCGATTGAAAACACCACAAACTTAGAAAACAAATTCTGTTAAAAATCACCCAGGCAACAATTCGGAGATGCATCTCTGAATTATGTCCACACATGGTTCGCATATGCATCTCCGAACCAATTTTGTTGAGAAATAAGGGCTGTTTGATTTTCTAAGGTTGAAAGGGGACTTCAGAGTTGCAAATCCGAATTTACCTTTAAGGTTAGTTTAGATATGCATCTCCAATCTATATTTAAAAAAATGGTATTTGGTGCATTCGGAGATGCATCTCCGAAGTCACTTAAAGGAATTTTTGGATTTTCAGAGGTGCGTCCAACATAACAAGGATGAGAAGAGAAATTTCCTTAATGTGAGGGAATGTTTAGTGAGGTAGTGAATGTTAGTGGATGTAGTGATTTTAAAACGAATTTCAAAGTATGGAAATAATACAAGCAATAAATGGATGAAATCATGACATTGAAAGAAGACAATAAAAATGTAATCCCTCTTTCCCACACTAAATGATCCATTTTGAATAAAATAATATCCCAAAATGAATGATTCTTTCAATTTTCAATATACTTTTTCCAATTCTATCCTTTAATTAATAAAAATTTCATCATTTCCAATATATGATAAGGGGTACTATAGTAAAAACATTATTCTCTTTCTTACTATTATACACTTTTCTTAATATGCGTGAAATGTTCAACTGAATCATTCATTATGGGACGAAGAGAGTACTAACAATATTCAACACTTAATTCTTATAAATTAATGACCAATAATATTATTGTAACTCGTGTTGGTAGTGAAGTGAAGGAAGGAAATTCTTGACACTTGTTCATCTCCGTCTGGTTGTGGTTTATGATTTAAGAGATAAGTTATTAGTACCCTTCATACAGGGAAAGCGAATTTTCTAACTTATTTCTTGCATAGGATGTCAACAAAGTTAATTAATCAGATATGATTGACTAATTTATTCTTTGAATTACATAACCTTTTTCTTCCAAATAGCAAAATTTATTTATAACAAAACATGATAATAGAGTGCATTAACATCAAGTCAACATGTTATTTGATTGAAGATTTGGTTCTCACAAGATCTTTCTTGATTCCCAAGATAAGATATTTTAGATGTGAAGACTTGTACTTCCATTGATGACTAAGACTAGAGCCACTAACATTGTCTAGTTCAACAGATGAAGAAGAGTCTTCTGCATCACAAGAGGAATTGTTGCCAATTGCAATTTCTCTTGAGGGTTTTGATTATATATTTTCCACTATCTGAATATCTGTTATTTTTGCAACTAACTTTGATGTATCATAGTCAAGATCTTTATCATTAAAACTTACATGCATTGATTTTTCAACGACCAATGTTTTCTTTATTATACATCGTCTAACCTCTAGATCATTGAGAGTTTACTAATGAGATACACTTTTGTGCTTTTGAATCTAACATGTTAAGATGTTCTTTGTTGTTTAACACCAATCCACTACAACCAAATTGATGAAATTATAAAGTGTTAGGCTTTCTATCTTTCAACAATTCATAAGGAGTATTATTCAATATAGTTCTAATATAGATCATATCTTGAATTTAACATGTTGTGTTTACAACTTAATCCTATAAGTGTTTGGCAACATTTTTCTCGTTGATCATGGTTCCAACCATCTCTAGAAGATATTTATTTCCCCTTTCTATAACTCTATCTTTAGTGGAGTTTTAGAAGAGGATAAATCTTAGCGCTTACTTAAAAAAGGGGGTCATAGCTGGTGTGTTTGAAGGTTTGAAGGTGTATTCAGACATGTTTAAGGTGTCTAATCTTTAGTATGTGGATGACATTATACTGGTTAGGCTCCCGTAAATTGAAAACCTTTTGACTATCAAGGCGGTTTTCAAAAGTAGTTTGTTTGATTTTAATGTGAATGGGCCTTTCTTGGAGCTGGAAGAAGACTTTCTTCACTATAATGTGTATTCTTTTCCTTTCAAGTATTTTGGGCTTCTAGTGAGTGAGAACCAGAAGAAGGAAGGGACTTGTGATCCTCTTGTCAAGCTTGTTTCTAAGAGATTAACCTTTTGGATAAATATATATGTGAGCCTAGGTGATAGGGTTGTCCTACTAAATTAAGTGTTGAACTTTATCCCGATATTCTTTTTGTATTTCATGAAGATGGCGGTCTCAATTTGAAAGAAGTTAGTTGGTTTGCAAAAGTTTTTTCTCTAGGGGGCTCAAAATGAGAAGCAAAGGTCACATAGGTTAAGTGGGAGGATGTGTGTAAGGTTAAAAGGGAAGGTAGTTAATGGGTGAAAGATCTTAGACTTGTTACCTTGTTAAGTAAATGGAGGTGGATGATTCTTTTAGATTTCTCGTTGCTTTGAGTTTATATTACCAAGGCTAGGTATGGATCCTAGGGTTTTAACTCCTCTTTATGATTAGATTTGAAGGCCTTATGAGGGTGTCTCATTGGTGGAGTAGTGTTTCTCTCATTGGATCTTCTCTAGATTAGAAGTTTGATTGGTTTACCTCTTCTTGTGTTAAGTTGGTCGGGGATAATCAGAAGACCAGGTTTTGGCATGATGTCTGGGTGGGGACTACTTCTTTGTGTGTATATTTCGAGAGGTTATTTCTCATCTTGAAGCAAAAAAAATCAAGTGTCGGGTTTTTTGGGTTCTTGGGTAAGGGGTTTCTCAATTTGGAGTTTTAGGTGGAGATAGACTTTTCTTATCTAGGAAGAGGAGATTTTTTAGGCTTTGCTCGATCTTATCTCGGGTGTTATTAGGTGTGGAATTTAGATTCGACCAAGGGCTTTTCAGCTAGTTCAACTTATGTTAACCTTTCAGATTTGGCTCGGGGTCAGGGAAGGTAGGTCTAATAGGGTCTTGCGGGAGTTTACTAGGGTTTGGAAGAGCTGGATGCTTGTGAAAGTGGATTCTTTCTCTTGCTAATTGATCCGAATAGATTGCTGACTATGCAAAATCTTTTGAGATGCCAAAGTGTGTCTGACTTGCGAGGTGTATTATGTGCATGAGGCAAGTGAAGTCGGTTGATCATCTCTTTGTATTGTGTGGGGTTGCTTCAGCCATTTGGTATAGAGTTATTAAGTGGACGAAAGCGGTCAAGGCCTTTGCTACCAATGATTATAGGGGTGTTTAAGATGTTTTAGAGTCGAGGTCATGTGAGAAAAGCGTCTTGAGGCTTGGCCTCGATCTAAGAATTTATGGTATAGACTATTTGAAAAATGTGAAACAACATTATTATTTTTTTGGAAAAGCTTGACGATTAATCATTGGATGTCCTTGATTATTAATTTGTTGTGGAAGATGGATCAATCTCATACTCTGGGTTTTGTCGTTTCTCTTGTTGATTAGGAGCGAAATCCACTCAAGTAGCTAGGAATGGTGCGCATGGCCAGATGTCCTTCTATTGTTTATGTTTTGTGTAGGTGGTAGTGTCTTCCTTCCTCCAACTTACTCTCTCTATAAGTTTGTTGTGTCCGACACTTTAAGATAGTTCGAATTATTAATATATTTCAGATGTGTTTTTCGTGTGAATTTTAGCCATGTTCGAGTGCTCTATCCTACTTCTGTATTATTTGTGACCTTTGTTTATTTTTAAAGTAATGCATTCTTTCTGATTTTCTATTAAGAAAAATCGTAAAGGAGCACAACAAATTTTATAATTTAGCACATTATTTCTATTTTAATTATTTTTAAATTAAGTGTATGAAAAACTGAACACATATTTTTTTTTGTATTATTACTTTGTTTGATAAGACATATTTTAAATTTATAGTTTATAAGTTTATATGATAATTTATATTTATTTGATAACGGTTTTTTTATCACGAGCTTATAATTTATTTTGTTAGCTTATAATTTATTTTTAGATGGTATTTTAAATAACGTTTTAGCTTATAATTTATAACTTATCATTTTTTATTCATTTTTTATCTTTATTATTTTAACAAAATCCACTTTTATCTTTTATAGTTTATTTCAATTTAAAATGAAATAATTATGTATTAAATATCTTTTATGTCATTTTATATTAGTTGAACCGTTAATTTTATCAGACACTTCAATTAGCTTATCAGTTATCAGTATCAACCATTACTTATAAGTGATAAAACTATCAATCATCAGCCATCAGTCATAAATTATAAACTATCAATTAATTTATCTGTGAACCGTTATTTTTACCAAACATATTTATATAAAATGATCAATTTTATAGTCAAGTAAGACAAGACCATCTCACAATAATTAGTTTATATGAAAAATAATCAAAATTTGATATAATCGAGAGGAGACTTTTGCAGAAGAGCTCAAAATAAATTATTTTTTTAATGTATTATTCAATTTACAAATTCTTACACCAGACCGAAACATGTGAAGGATCGAAAAGCATCATTATGGATAAAATACAACAAATTTTTGTTAGTTCCCAGTCTTTTTTTTCTATTTATCAAATGGAGCAGTTTCGTTCAATTGTATTTTTTTAATGGCAAGTTGGCTTTATACTTAAAAAGAGTACTAATATTATAAAGAATCCATGACACATAAACTCTGCAACAGAGAAAGAATCACATAGATCTATCAGGTGAAAAAATTTAGAAAATGGATGCAATATATTTAGGGTTGTTTGGTGTAGTTATTGGGTTTGTGCTATGGTGGTGGAATGAATATTGGTATGTTATTCCTCTCAAATTCAAGTGCTTAAATTCTTCAACAAAATTGCCACCTGGTCATATGGGTTTACCTTTCATTGGAGAAACGATTACTTTTCTTTGGTACTTTAAAATTGTTCGACGTCCAGATGATTTCATTAACGCCAAGAGACGCAAGTAAGTTTTCTTAGAAATACAATTACTTTAATATATTTGTTATCTATATATTGATATTGTTGTAGGGTTAACGAACACGCAATATCGTCTAAAATTATCATATAAGATATGTGACTGAATACACATCGTTTATTAGATGATGGTATAAACTTCTTTATACAATCAGTGTATCACATATTTTTTCATTGTTGTATTATTATCGATGTCCTTTATAATTTGTTATTAAATATTCAATGTTACTATAACACATGATTGTTGATGAACAATGAAACAGATATGGCGATGGAGTGGACATGTTTAGAACACACCTATTTGGAGCACCTTCTATCATAGTATACACTCCTGCTGTTAACAAATTTGTGCTATTTTCAGACAGCAACTTCAAACAAGAATGGCCAACTGTTGAACTTATGGGTGTAACTTCAATGGTGGCTGTCCATGGTAAGGCTCATACACGGGTCCGTAAATTTGTCACCAATGCTATCAATCGGCCCGACACCCTAAGCCGCATTGCGGCTCTTGTTCAGCCTCATATAGTTACTTCTCTACGATCTTGGGCTGAGATGGGGAAGATCAAAGCAAAAGTTGAAACTCAAAAGGTATTTAACAATTGATATAGTTGTTAGTAAAATACATCTTAACTTAGAGTCTTTATTGTTGTATTATTATCTTATCTTAAGTTAACCACAATATTTTAATGACATCCTCACATCATGTGATGCTCTCCGGTTAACTTTATATAATATTTTATTCTATGGTAGTATTTAAATTTATTAAAAGTTAATGTAGATTTATATATTTAAATTATGTTTAACAAAAATTATGATTGAACTATTATAATACTTTTTATTTAAAATGTCAACTTGATAGGATTAATATGTTTTTTCATTCGATTTATATGTATTTTCATCCGTATTAGAAAGGAGTATTATTACCGAGAGGTTGCTTAATAATATATCCTATATATTTTTCAAAATGCCTCCTCATCACATTCAAAGTTATCTTCTGAATATACCTTAAAGTTTTTTTTCAACAAATTTCGAAGGTTTTACTAATATTTTAATATTACTCGCATATATATACCTGCAAGTAATAGTATCAAAATTGAATTTTTTTAGTAAAAAAAATACATAAATAATCATGTTTTAGAGAAAATTACGCAAATAATCATGTTTTAGAAAATTTCACAATGGAGGAGTCAATTGAGTTGGCGCATACACTTAAAATTAAGAGGAGGCGCCAAGTGAGATGGCGCCTAGGTGCTAAATGGTTGTTCTAAGCCATCTCAGGTGACGCCTAGGTGCAATAGATGTGTAATTTTTTTTTTGTTTTTTATTTTAAATGCGAGACAATAGGTAAACGGTATAGCTTAACGAAACTTCGACTTTTCATTAACAAAAAACGATTACATAATGAAAAAAAACCATACAAAACAATTAGTGGTCCCCTGGAACTCGGGAACGACCCATAGTTCCGCATCCTCGTCCTCGCCTATCTCGTGGTGGATTTCGTCGAATTTCCTACTACGGCAGGGTCGATGGCCCAGTGAAGTCAATGCGTTCAGATCCATGAAATCGGTCAGATCACTATATCTGGAAGATCCGCTTTGGTACAGTCGGTTACCCATGCCCTTAAAGTTTGGTCGTCTTGGTGGGGGATGGGGTTCCATGGATGGTCTATAGCACTGGTCGTCTGAGTAAGGGGGGTAAAAAGGAAATGAATCTTGAGGTGTTTGATATTGTGACTGTTGGGTGCTATGGTGGTTGATGGTAAGTTGGGTCATATTCTTCGGGAAATCCCAGATCAGGGCTAAGGTTAGATGTTGAGGGCCCACATTGGGATATGGAGAAGACTGAAATTGTGTGTGGGGCATGTTGGTGTATTGGTATTGTGATTGAGATTGTGGTTGGGTGTGGGGCATATGGGGGTATTGGTATTGAGGTGGTGATTGTGGTTGGGTGTGGGGGCATATGTGTGTATTCGTATTGTGGTGGTGATTGTGGTTGGGTGGTTGTGGATCTATATTGTTGGGGTGGTTGGTGGGAGGTTGATCTGTGTTGGGTTTGTTATTGGGGATTTGAGGTTTGTGCCTGTTGTGTTCGTGGGTCAACCAAATACCTCGGATGAGACACGTCCATTTTTGGGTTACTAACCGATCTTTACCAAGCAAAATATTGATCAGTGTGTCGCATATTATTCTGGTTGAGGAAAACAGGGAATTGCAAGACATGTTAGTGACGCCTATGCCACATCTTACACCATTCTGGAGCAAAATATTTCCAATTAGTAAGACCCCATTGGGCGTCGATCCTTTTGAGATGCCAGAGGGACAAACAAGTTGGAACGCATGGTATCTCTTGATGCATTCCGAACTGCATCTTGATACGGCCGCTGTGGTGTATCTCCACAATGTTGAACCGTATAAGTGCAGTTTTTATAGTCCAAACTGCTGCATCCTCGGGGTTTGGTTCATGGTCCAAACCCAAATATGGTCTCCAGATAAACTGTGGATAAAATTAAATCAGCATAATGAAAACTTAATAAATAAATAATTTAAAAGTAGAAAAGTTCAAAGGTACGGCGTACATCATTCGGGCCAAGGTGATCCAATAGAATACGATATAAAGCGACATTGAATCTTGGATTCTTGTCGTAATCCATACCCGTCACGCAGTACCTAAATGAATTATAAAATAGTTTATTTTAAACATATATTTGGCGAACCGATGAATAATAAATGATTTAAGTTCTTGACTTACTTTGTGCTAGAGTAGTGTAGCGACAAGCAACAAAAGTTTTTGGAAATATTTATCCGGGAATTTATCGTATCCACAGAGATTAGTTATTGAATTGACGTTCGACAAATCTCTCGTTAATGAGTTTGGAGATAAATGGGTTTGTAAAGAAAATATTATCAACAGAAAATAAATGTAAACAAAAGAAAAAAACTAAGGAAGAATTTATCAAGCATGCATATAATCTACTCATCACAAACTTAAATTTATCGACCAGTTACATTCAACCTAACAATACTCATCAATGTCACCACGTATCACTCACAACCTAAGTCATTTCTAACCCAAATTAAGAGACTGACTATATCACCAAGGAAATGATCTATCCACCTCCTCAACAATACAGAAGATAACTATGTTACTCACACTGACGATCTCTCAGCACAACACAACCAACACAGAGGCATTAAGCTTTGATACTCTATGTGAATGCTAGCTCTAAATCTATCTCTAGAGTTTAGAAACTAAAAGATACTTATCCTAGATAAGAATCTAAGCAGTATATGACTTTAATAAATCAAATCCATAGCACAGAGCAAAAATCCAGGACAACAATTGACAAAGATTTATAAAGCAAGTTTAATATAACGCCATGGGAGACAAATGTACATAAGTTCAGAGTAAATACATGTACAACCTCAACACATAAAGAATACACAAAAAGGAAGAGAAATGAACCACAAATCTCCTGGTTTGTCAGCGTCAATTGATGAGAAATCCATCCCGGATCATCCGTATGCAAGCTTCAATGTTGTTTTCTAACCTAATTATATCAAAAAATGAAGGTTGATGGAGTTGGGATCAAAAATTAGTTTGTAACCATACCCAAAAAATGTGTTTTTACACCTAAATACACATTTCTGACTGTCCAGCATCGCTCGACGACCAAAAAGCGTCGCCCGGTGACCAAAACAACATTTTTCCCACGCTACAACTCGTCTAGCATCGCCCGGCGACCAAAAAAGTGTTTTTCCCACGCTACAACTCTCCTAGCATTGTCCGGCGACCAAAAGCGTTGCCCGACGACGGATGACAGAAGGTTGAAAAATCAGCACATCATTTTGCATTGTTTTGTCCATAACTCTTGAACCGTAATTCTGATTTATGCCCGGTTCGAAGCGTTGGAAAGCTTACTCAATGCTCTTTATAAAAATGAAAAAATATAAACCAAATTTTATGATCTATTATTCTTTGGTTTTTAGCCTTATTCATTGACGAGTTGCTCAAAATCGCACGTTTGAAGTCGTGTCTTCGACTCTTTATTGCTCATGCTCCAAATACGCATCAATATCTATAAAATGAATAGAAAAACATAAAACGGTACACTATATACACAAAAACACAATTAAATATAAACTAAACGAATTTACACAAAAGTTGGGATTATCCAATAATATTAACAAACAAAAAGTCGATAAGTGCAACAAAAAGTATATACAAAAATAGATACAATTTGAACTTATCAAACTCTCCCCAACTTAAAAATTTTTGTCCTCAAACAAAGCCAAACAACTCAAAGAACCATAAGTAATCAACCAAAATTTCATGAATCAACAAGTTTTGAAAACGGAATACAAATGCAATGATTCAAATGAAAAATGGTACACACGAAGAAACATACTTACCACTAAACTACGACGATAATATAAACATGAAACTAATGCTAAATACAAAGAATATTACAAACATTATAAAATAATACTTGGTCACAAATGAATCACACCTAGCAAACATAATCATCGGTAGAGTAAAAATACACAAAAATGAGGTATTTTCACTCATCCAACAATCTTGCAAACAATAGACTAAATTATGCATTTATCCAAAAATTTATATTGAAAATATAAAAGCAAGAATCTCAAGGGTTTTTCAAGGTTGTAATGTGGCTTGGTTAACAAACATGTGATAAGTCTTAAAACTAATCGAAACAAAAAATTGCCTAAACCTAAGGGAGTAATTACTTCCACAAAGTTTCAAACAATAGAATTTCAATCAAAATTCTTCTTCATCACAAGTTTCAAACCAACACACATCACTTATTAACACAACATTATTCCATCCTCTTTTTTGTTTTTCTTTTTTCAATGCTTTTTCAATTCTTCTCTTTCTTTTTCTATCTTTTCTATTTCACTTTTTTTTTCTTCTTTTCTTTTTCTTTTCTTTTTCAACCTCATAGCAATCACAACATAAGCACATACGAATTCCTCTCCCCAACTTGAATTCAACCATCATCATAATGTGAGTACTCCCTACTTTCTAAGGTAAGGTAAAAATTCAACTATAAATCATAGTTAATGGTTCAAGAAAACAAGGAATAAATATCCATACAAAAAGGGAAACTAAACACTCATATACAAGCATTTAGCAAATACAACATGGATATCGACAAAAAGCTCAAAGAGGTTACTAATGATCATACACTCACAAGGTGAATTGACTATTTTGCTAGGTATTTATGCTCAAAATGGAACAAAAAATGCTTTGATCACTTTCTTGCATTCATACAATTAACATAAAACAAAAGATTAAGCACAATAAAATCCAGTTAAAACAAGAATTGTGGCCTCCAGCATATGTGAACAATGGAAAGCTACCTCACAAAAAAGGTGGGATCTAAAGTGATTCATAAATGAACAAGTATACAAAAGAATGAATGACATAAAAATTGTAAAAAGTATAAGTATCATGAATATGCTAAAGTATAGAAAGCGATAAACGCATACCTCGAACGTGTACAAAACTTTAACAAAATCATTACCATGCATTCGCAAGTCGAAACGATCAAACTTGAAAAATCACCTCAATATTCTGCAAGTTACCGGACCAAAACGCGAGTCCAAACAACAATAAAAGAATTAGAAAAATAATACTCCTACAAAATTTCAATGTACAAAATTTACAATATATACAATGAAGAAAACTCCTCAAGCTAAACACGACAAGCTTTCGGAAAACACAAATTGACATAACAAAACAAATACAAATAACAATATGAAAACCGGGTGAAAATGAATTAACAAGTTGAAAAGTGAAGATTTGAAATTCAGAATACTTCCTTGTTTCAACTTGTTAAAACACAAATCACCACACACATAAACAAATACGAACAAACATGCTTGTTTCACGTCGTAAACTCAACGCCTTCATTGTGCGAGCTAGTAACCTCCTCCCATCATATCATGGTATTGTCACACCGTGCAAACCTAAAGCAAGTGTCCTAACAATCACACAACAAATGTTATGAAAACGAGATAATTCATAACAATACGTGAAAACACATATATGCATAAATATCATATATAATTTAATGTACAATTTCTATACAACATATACATTAATTACAAAACTCAAAAACAAAATAATTATCGTAATGCAAAGACAATAGAACCAATCCCCGGCAACGACGTCATTTTTCTGGAGTGGTGTAGCGGGAAGCAACAAAAGTTTTTGGAAATATTTATCCGTGAATTTATTGTGTCCACAGAGATTGGTTATTGAATTTTCGTTCGACAAATCTCTCATTAATGAGTTTGGAGATAAATGGGTTTGTAAAGAAAATGTTATCAACAGAAAATAAATGTAAACAAAAGAAAAAAACTAAGGAAGAACTTATCAAGCATGCATATAATCTACTCATCAGACTTAAATCTACCGACCAATTACATTCAACCTAACAATACTCATCAATGTCACCATGTATCACTCACAACCTAAGTCATTTCTAACCCAAATTGAGAGACCGACTGTATCACCAAGGAAATGATCTCTCTACCTCCTCAACAACACAGAAGACAACTATGTTACTTGCACTGAAGATCTCTCAGCACAATACAACCAACACAGAGACATTAAGCTCTAATACTCTATGTGAATGCTAGCTCTAATTCTATCTCTAGATTTTAGAAACTAACAGGTAATTATCCTAGATAAGAATCGAAGCATATATGTTTATAACAACTCAAATCCCTAGCACAGAGCAAAAATCCAAGACAACAATCGACAAAGATTTATAAAGTAAGTTTATAACGCCATGGGCGACAAATATACATAAGTTCAGAGTAAATACATGTACAAACTCAACACATAAAGAATACAGAAAGAGGAAGAGAAATGAACCATAAATCTCCCAGTTTGTCAGTGTCGATTGATTAGCAATCCACCCCGGATCATCCGTATGCAAGCTTCAATGTTGTTTTCTAAGCTAATCCTATCCAAAAATGAAGGTTGATGGAGTTGGTATAAAAACTACCCAAAACCATACCCAAAAAATATGTTTTTACACTTAAATACGCATTTCTGACTGTCCAGCATCGCTCGGCGACCAAAAAGCGTCGCTCGGCGACCAAAACAACATTTTTCCCACACTACAGCTCGCCTAGCGTCGCTCGGCGATCAAAACAACATTTTTCCCATGCTACAGCTCGCCTAGCATCGTCCGAAGACCAAAAGCATCGTCCGACGACGAATGACAGAAGGTTGAAAAATCAGCACAACATTCTGCACTCTTTCGATCATAACTTTTGAACCGTAACTCCGATTCGCGCCCAGTTTGAAGCGTTGGAAAGCTTATTAAATGCTCTTTCTAAAATGACAAAATATAAACCAAATTTATGATTTCTTATTCTTTGGTTTTGAGCCTTATTCGTTGATGAGTTGCTCAAAATCACACGTTTGAAGTCGTGTCTTCGACACTTTATTGCTCATGCTCCAAATACACATCAATACCTAGAAAATGAATAGAAAAACATCAAACGGTACACTATATACACAAAAACACAATTAAACATAAACTAAATGAATTTACACAAAAGTCGGGATTATTCAACAATATTAACAAACAAAAAGTCGATAAGTGCAACAAAAAGTATATATAAAAATAGCTACAATTTGCACTTATCACTTTGTTGCGTATGGGAAAATGAATGCGTTGTTGTTGACGGGGTTTAGGGACTCCATTATCCACAAACCACAGGCTTGGAGTAAGAAATCGCATCCATAAAAAGTACATTTATCCTTTGTTGTATTTTTACACAAATAACTGTATAGATGGGCTAAAACAACAGAAGCCCAACTATACTTTCTTGTTTTTCAAAGTTCCTAAGTAAACTTAAATACATAAAATTTACACTATTCCCCGTACTTTAGGGAAATAACAAGCTTCTAAATAGTATCATCATATAATTTCTAGCTTTTATTACTCTTGCTATCTCGGAAGAATTTCCGTTCAACTCAAGAGTCGCATAATGTTTTTTGAGTTCAGTTAGTAATATGCCTTGGCCTCTAGCACCACCAACTTCAACCATATCTTTTCCCAACAATTCCTTGCATAGAAAATTGGGTTTTTGAATCGACCCGTTAAACGCCTTAACATCGATAGGGAAACCCAATAACATATACAAGTCCTCTAGTGTGACGGTACATTCACCTATTGGTAGATGAAATGTGTGTGTCTCGGGTCTCCACCTTTCCAATATTGCAAGTATAAACTTTGAATCAATTGTGCAATTTGAGATTTTTATAACATTTCCAAAACCCGCATATTCGAGATAGGGCACGATCAAAAGGTTGGGAGCAATGTAGTTATATGAGCGAATCCTAAATCTTTTAGTATCCTAAATTCAAAATGTAAAAAGTGTAAGAGTCCATAAGATGACTAAATCAATAATAGTATTATAAAAAATATATTAGTATACAAGAATATTTGAGAATTTATAAAAACTTGCAAATGCGGAAATGTTGTCCCTTGTGCCTCTGTGAGAATCGCGAATTGTGAGAAGCGCCATAGTTGAAATTGTATAAGACAATGAAATAGTTTGTATCAGAGACTAAGATGATTATTGATGCAAAACAAGTATATGAGGCATTGTATTTATAGGAGAAATTGTATCAGAGAGTGAATAAATGAGGTGGTTGGTGGTTGTATGCATGCATGATACATGTCACTCATGCGACAAGTCAAATGGTGCCTACATGCAATTTAGAGAGCATGCGCCATTCAACTTGGCGCGGGACATGCCTAGTTGTAACATAAGAGGCAGCGTATGTGGCAGGCATAGGTTGCAACGTAGGTGCAGGCTAGGTGCAGGATACGGGAAGGCTTTTCTGCATGCATGTAATATGATTGGACATGTAGGTAGGCACTATTTGACTTGGAGAATGAGTACAAAATTGAAAGGTTTCGCCATCCCAATTGGAGAATTAGTGGTGGCATAGGTTGAAGCGTAGGTGTAGGCTAGGGGAAGGCTTTTCTGCATGCATGTAATATGATTGGACATGTAGAGAGGCGCCATTTTACTTGGAGAATGAGTACAAAATTGAAAGGTGTCGCCATCCCAATTGGCGAATTAGTGGTGGAATAGGCTGCAGCAGAGGTGCAGGCTAGGTGCAGGCTAGGGGAAGGATTTTCTGCATGCATGTAATATGATTGGACATGTAGGGAGGCGCCATTTGACTTGAAGAATGAGTACAAAATTGAAAGGTGTCGCCATCCCAATTGGCGAATTAGTGATGGCATAGGTTGCAACATAGGTGCAGGCTAGGTGCAGGCTAGGGGAAGGCTTTTCTGCATGCATGTAATATGATTGGACATGTAGGGAGGCGAATTAGTGGTTGCTTACTGTTGTACTATTCAAATTTAATGCAACCTATTTAATCCTAAATGTATCAAAACACTTCTATACTCAATCACTCAAACACTCGAACATTCAAACAATTAGACACTCAAACACTCAAACCTTCAAACACTCAAACATTGTGGCCTCTACACCACAATACGTTATCAGTGCATATTTCAACAGTAACACATACATTTATCCCACCTCTGGGTTTTTGTTTAGAGACACTAAGAACATCTGATTTTGTTTAAACAGGAAAGCCAATTTCTTGTATTTCAAAAAACGATTGGAGGTAAAACTTGGACGAGGTCCCGTGGCACAAATCTTCTATCAAAATCCGGTTTTTTTATGAGAACCAAATAATATATTATAAGGTAGAGGTTCAAGATGATGAGGACCTTCAGAATATGTTTTCCAGTCATGAGTATTCTGGTTACGACTCTATTGAGTTATACATTGTGTTGCGGGAGCCTCAGCTGTCACGACCAACTCAGTCACAAGTGGTTGATCCTCTCGAAGACGAACAAGCGGAAGTAGATGTCGTTGACGAAGAAGAGGAAGATGACGAGTTAGAGTTTGACGACATGGTCAACGATGATTCTGAAGACGTTGGGATGCCTGGATTACCTCTAAATGAGATCTACACACCACCTCCACACATGACAAACTTCAACATGGGCGGAGATGAACCGTCATCTGATTTTTTTTAATTCGTATATGTAGTCGAATGAAAACTTAAAAGAGAAAAACAAATTTCGTAATAGAGAAGATTGTATCCGAGCCATAAAAAGTTTCACATGCTAGACTCAGTCGATTTTAAGGTAGATCGTGTAAATCCAAAAAGGTACAACCTCAGGTGTGTTCACCCAGATTGTATGTTCAAACTCACTACATCATACAGGTTAAAAGGTGATTGTTGGGTGATAGGTTCTATGTCCACCCACACGTGCGTCAATTCTACTCAATCACAGGATCATCGAAAACTAAATTATGATCTCATATAACAAGAAATCCTACCTCTCGTCAACAATGATCCGTCATTGAAGGTGAACACCATAATCTCTCACATCACTACGGTATACAACTATACTCCGTCATACCGAAAGGCATGGTTAGCAAAGACCAAGGCGATTGAAAATGTATATGGAAATTGGGAGGAGTCATACAAAGAACTTCCACGCTACCTGCATGCACTTCAGACGTATTCTCCGGGTACTGTTTATATTATGGAAACATTGTCAGTGTACACCCCAGATGGTACTCATGTCACCGGAAATGGAATATTCAGTCGAGTGTTCTGGGCTTTCAACCTTGCATCACAGGGTTTGCATCATACAAACATATTATTCAAATTGATGGGACTTGGTTGTACGGAAAATACAAAGGCAAGCTATTGATGGCAGTTGCACAAGATGGCGACAACAAAATTTTCCCAATTTCCTTTGCTCTAGTCGAGGGAGAGACTGGTGGTGTTTGGATTTTATTTCTCGGGAATCTCCGAACACATGTGGCTCCTCAACCAGATATCTGTTTGATCTATGACAAACATGCATCAATTGAGAGTGCATACAATAATCCTGCAAATGGTTGGCATGGCCCTCTTTCTACGCATGTCTACTGCATTAGACATATCGTACAAAATTTCACAAGGGAGATCAAAGACAAGGCTCTTAGGGAAACATTTATGAACGCGAGGTATGCATTAACACAACCTACATTCAAACACTATCACAACGAGCTTAGATTGTCAAATTCGGACACAGGTAGGTGGATCGATAATATTCTGGTGGAGAAATGGACAAGGTCATACGATAATGGACAACGATGGGGCCACATGACAACAAATATTATCGAATCCATGAACAATATATTCAAAGGCATACGAAACCTCTTAGTAACCACTTTGGTTAAATCAACATGTTTTAGGATGGCTTCATTGTTTGCCAAAAGAGATGAAACATGGAATGCGGTCTTACAATCGGGAAAACTATGGAGTGAAAGCTGCATTAAGTATATTAAGGCAGAAAGTGCCAAAGCCAACACCCATATGATTATAAGGTTCGACCGACATAATCACAACTTCATTGTCAAAGAGACAATCGACCATAACGAAGGGCTGCAAAGACAAGAGTATAGGGTTATACTACCATCTCGTTAGTGTGATTGTGGCAAGTTTAAAGCCTTTTGTATACCTTTCTCTCATCTCATTGCGGAATATGTGTATACTCATCAAGACGCATTACAACTTCTATCTCCGATTTACAAGTCTGAAACCTTGCTCGACGTATACAACAACGACTTCCCATTGGTAGTGAAACCTGATTATTGGCCTGCATATGACGGGGAAATAGTATGGCACAACGATCAAATGTGAAGGAATAAAAAGGGTTATCCCAAAAGCAAATGTATCACAACTGAAATGGACTCCATTGACAAGCTAGAAAGAAAATATGGTTTATGTCGTCAGGTCGGACACAATCGAAAAAATTGTCCCACTCGGGCTACAAGCTTAACAACATAAAAATTGTATGCAAACCATCTGCACTTTTTTAAGTTCTAAGCATTATTATTTTTCATTAAGAGCATTTGTTACAACAAAACATACGCAAACAACAAGTAAAAACACGATAAAACATCTAAGAAATTACAACCGTCAGAATAATTTCATCTGAGCCATGCATCATCACCATTACGTCTCCGTTTGTTTTGACTTCCTCCAACCAAAAATTAGGTCTTCCAGTTGCAAGTGAGGTGGTTGTTCTTCTTCTCTGGATCCTTCTAATTTGTTCCTCATCCTCGATGTCTCCCTCTAGCCATCACATCAACTCTCTCTTCAGACGCTCCACGGAGTGAATGTGCCAAAATTTCATTTTCATCGGAGGTTTGGTGGCCGAGAAAATAACATATCCATCTCTGGTGAAAATCATGGGAGATGTCATGACGCAAATAACAGAGAAAAAATAAGAAGACAGTGTGAGAAAGTGTGAAGAATGACGGGGAAATGAGTGATTTATTTATAGAAAATACAATTGCACGTAGTAGCCAAGTGAGATGGCGCCTCCTCTCCTTTTTATAGTGCATGTGCCATCTCACTTGGCAAAAATAGAGAGCATGCGCCAAGTGAGATGTCGCCTAGGGAAAAAAGCTAGGTGTATGCACTAACTTAGTTGGCTCCTCCATTGTGGGGTTTTCTAAAACATGGTTATTTGTGTAATTTTCTTCGAAACATGGTTATTTGTGTAATTTTTTTTCAATACCTAGTTATTGCTAAAAAAAATTCACCAAAAGTTTAAAATAGAATAGGTGTGTTTTTCGAATATTAGGATTTCCTGCCGATTTTACTCCAGAAATTTTTGCTGTAAATAGTTTTAATAATTTTTTAAAAGAAAGCCTTAAAAGACTTTTTACTACTATAAGTGTTTCTCAAACATTTTAGAAAATTTCTCTCTTTTTTTTTCCCGCTTTCGCACACCTAATACTCTTCTTCCAGATCTTAGGCAAAAAATCTAAAATATCTTCAGAATTCGGATATGCATATCCAAACGCACCATATTTTTTACCAAAAAAGTGGTTTAAGATATGCATTTTTGAATACACCTCATTTTTTATGAAAAGTGATTTCGGATATGCATATCCCAATAAACCTCATTTTTTACGAAAAAAAGTGGTTTCGGATATGCATATTCGAATTTTACTCTGTTATAAAAATCTAAAAATATAACTAAAAATCAAATAAAATTAAAATAAGTGTCTACAATTTTTTTTTGAAAATATGAAAATGGAAAATAAATCAAATAAAATAGAAAAAAATGAATTTAGGTAAAATTTTAATTCAAAGTCGGTTTTTTAGAAAACTGAGTTTTTTATGTTTGATCGCGTAAATGCCAGTGACGCAGGAACAAAAGGTCTAGAACACCAAGATTACTTAGTTACATTTTATTTTGTTATAAAATATAGCATTGTTACATTTTACCATTATAATTAGAAATTTAATTATTGCATTCATGGTTTAATTTCATATCATAAATTTACTTTAATATTTAGTTTTCAATTATAAATTTAAGTTATTCTTTATTAACAATAATTCAATTTAATCATAATAACTATATTATAAATAAATATCTTTTCAAAATAAAAATAAAAAAATTGGAATTGTGAGATATTGGATCGAACTCTATTGGGTCGAAGAGTAACTTCTGGTTCGACGGGATTTATGCATGTCGTCGAAGTATGTTCACATGCTGGTGTCAAAGACCTACATACTATAGTCAAGTGTGTTCTAGTATGTAAGTGTTGAAATGATAGGGTAGTTATTATTTTGAATTGGGCTTGTTTGTTATGTCCAATTGTTTAAGTTAGCTTATATCCTAAGTTAGCTTATAATGGATATTTATGGAAAAGCCCATTAGTTTAGTATGTTAGGTTTATTATAAATAACATACTAGCCTCTCATCATTGCGTACTGTAAATCCTAATTTAGGGAGAGAGGGTTATTTTTTATTCTTGTGTACTTGTAATCTTGTTTGAAGAGAAAGTAAAGAATAACAGTTAATAACCAATCCTTGTTGTTCTTCGTGTTTTTCATTCTTTTCTATCCTTGTGGGTTTCTTGCCTTGAAGAACCCTGTTATAATTTATTTCAAAGGTATCGTGTTTCATAACAAATTGGTGCGGTGAACATGGAGAAGATGCCTTCAAAAAAGTATGAGATTGAAAAGTTCACTAGAGTGAACGATTTTAGTTTGTGGGGCTTGGAGATGAAATCCCTACTGGTTCAACAGGGTTCCATTGATGATGCATTAACCGAAAAGGAAAAGACGACCATGATATAGAAAGCCCACAACACAATCTTATTGAGGCTTGGTGATAAGGTTCTTTGACAGATATCAAAGGAGAGGACGACATCAGGGTTATGGGTGAAACTTGAAAGTTTGTACATGACCAAATTGCTGGTAAATCGACTTTACCTGAAGCAAGCTTTGTATTCATTCAAGATGATTGAAGAAAAAATGTTGGTTGAGCAGTTGGATATGCTCAACAAGATGATTCTTTATATTGAAAATATTTATGTGAAGATCGACGATGAAGATAAAGCGTTGTTGTTGTTATTGTGCGCTTTGCCCATAACACATGCTCACTTCAAAGAAACTTTCTTGTATGGAAGGGAGTCTCTGACCTTTGAAGAAGTTAAATCAACCTTGTATTTTAAGGACTTGAATGAATGAAAGGAGCATAAACCTTTGACAGTTGGTGATGGTTTGGCCGTTAAGGGAAAATTCTTGCGAAAGGAAGGTAAGTTCGACAAGAAGAAAGGTAAAAGTTAGTGGGGAAACATCTGGTATTCGGTGTTATCATTGTAAGAAAGAGGGTCACACAAGAAAGGCGTGTCTTAAATGCCTGAAAGATCATGGAGGTAAGGATAATGGCAATATAACCATTGTTCAAGATGATTTTGACTCATCTGATGTTCTTGTGGTTTCAAGCAGCGACTCAAGAAAAGAGTGGATTATGGATTCAAGTTGCACTTGGCATATGAATCCAAACAAAGACTTGTTCGAGGAATTATGTGATCAAGATGGTGGATTTGTATTGCTAGAAAACAACAAAGCTTGCAAGATTGAAGGTGTTGGATTTGTGAGATTTAAGCTCCATGATGAGTTAATAAAGTTGTTGACCGAAGTCAGGTATGTACTTGATTTGAAGAGAAATCTGATTTCTCTTGGTGAATTAGTCAAGAAAGGATATATTTTCCAGGGAGAGAAAAGCATCCTAAGAGTCATGAAGAGGTTGAAGGAAGTCTTGAGAGGCGTGAAGAAATAAGGCTTGTACCCTTGATGTTATAGTTGTAAGTGGTTCGACAAATATTGAATCCACGAAACCTCTGTCGAAGATGGAAATTTGGCATATGAGATTGGGTCATGTCAGTGAAAGGGGTCTGGTCGAATTAGGGAAACAATATTTTCTTGGTGGATACAAAGTCGAAAAGCTGATTGTGAACCCTGTGTACTTGGAAAATCTTGTAGAGTGAAGTTTAACAAAGGCAAACAAAGAACACATGGATCCCTTGATTACATCCATACTGATCTTTGGGGGCCTGCAAGGTGTCCATCACATTCAGAAGCAAGGTATTTTCTATATGTAGTAGATGATTATTCCAAAAAGTTATGTGTATTCATCTAGAAGACTAAGGATGAAACTTTTGAGAATTTCAAAAGTTGGAAGACTCTGGTCGAAACTCAAACTGGCATAAAGGTCAAGAGGTTGAGAACCGACAATGGCCTTGAATTTTGCAATAAGACTTTCGATAGTTTTTGTGCTACTTCTGGTATTGCAAGGTACAAAACTACTGCATGTACTCCACAAAAAAATGGTTTAGATGAAAGGTTTAATCGAACTACTTTGGAGATAGTTAGATGCATGTTGACTAATAATTTAAAGAAGGTGTTTTAGGATGAGGCTGTTTCGAAAGCAACATATCTGATAAAGAAATGTCCTTCGATTGTGTTAGATATGAAAACACTCGAAGAAGTTTGGTTGGGACATCCACCAGATCGACAAACTAAGAGTATTTGGATGTGTAGCCTATGCTCATATTAGGAAAGACAAGTTCGGACCTAGAGCTCTGAAATGCATGTTCATGGGATACTCTGAAGGAGTCAAAGCTTATAAGCTATGGTGCCTAGAGCCAGGTCACGGGAGGATTATCACCAGTCGAGATGTAGTTTTCAATGAAGCTGAAATAAATTTAAAGAAAACTGATGATGTTGATCGAAGTGAAGAAATATCCGACAAAGAGCTGGAACAAGGGAGATTCATGTTGAGGTGGAACATGTTGATGTTGAATTGTGTATCCCAGATAAAGTCGAAGAAGAAGTAGAAGATGTAGAGGAAGTTGATGAAACCGTTGATGACTACCTATTGGAAAGAGATAGAATGAGAAGAGTCATCAAGCCACCTCAGAGACTTGGGTATTCATATCTTATAGCTTATGCCTTAATCTCTACAAGTGAGGTTCTAGACAAAGAACCTAGAGACTATAAGGAAGTTATGAGGAGTCAAAATAAGACTGAATGGCTGAAGGACATGGATGATGAGATGAAATCTCTTCATGATAACAACACTTGGGAACTGATCAAGAAACCTGCTGGAGCCAGGTTAGTCAGTTGTAAATGGATTTTAAAAGTTAAGGAAGGAATTGAAGGAGTGGCGTAAAAAAGATACAAGGAATGGTTGGTTGCAAGGGGTTTCACTTAGAAAGAAGATGTCGACTTTAATGTTGTGTTTTCTTTTGTTGTGAAGTACAAGTCTATTCGAATGTTGCTTTCCATGGTGGTACAGTTCGAACTTGAACTAGAACAAAGGGATGTGAAGACTGCATTCTTGTATGGTGATCTAGATGAAACAATCTTGATGAGACAACATGAAGGGTATGTCGAAAAGGGAAAGGAAGATTATGTGTGCAAGTTGAATAGATATTTATATGGGCTGAAACAATCTCCTTGACAGTGGAATGGGAGATTCAACAGGTTCATGGAATGCATAAGTTTCATTAGAAGTCAGTTTGACCAGTGTGTTTACTTCAGATTTCGACCTAGTAATTCATTTGTTATTTTGTGGCTTTATGTTGATGATATTCTCATAGCAAGTAGTAATATCAAAGATGTAATGAGGGTGAAGGCTGAACTAAATAAGGAGTTTGACATGAAGGATCTGGGAGTTCATCCAGGATTCTTGGGATTGACACCCGAAGAGATAGAAAGCAGTCGAAATTATGCTTATCTCAAGAGGAATACCTAAATAAGATTCTCGAAAAATTTGGTATGTCGAATTCAAATTTTGTTGTGACTCCAAAGATAAGGAAGGAATTGAAGGAGTGGCGTCAAAAAGATACAAGGAAAGGTTGGTTGCAAGGGGTTTCACTTAGAAAGAAGATGTCGACTTTAATGATGTGTTTTCTCCTGTTGTGAAGTACAAGTCCATTCGAATGTTGCTTTCCATGGTGGTACAGTTCGATCTTGAACTAGAACAAAGGGATGTGAAGACTGCATTCTTGTATGGTGATCTAGATGAAACAATCTTGATGAGACAACGTGAAGGGTATGTCGAAAAGGGAAAGGAAGATTATGTGTGCAAGTTGAATAGATATTTATATGGGCTGAAACAATCTCCTTGACAGTGGAATGGGAGATTCAACAGGTTCATGGAGCGCATAAGTTTCATTAGAAGTCAGTTTGACCAGTGTGTTTACTTCAGATTTCGACCTGGTAATTCATTTGTTATTTTGTGGCTTTATGTTGATGATATTCTCATAGCAAGAAGTAATATCAAAGATGTAATGAGGGTGAAGGCTGAACTAAATAAGGAGTTTGACATGAAGGATCTGAGAGTTGCATCCAGGATTCTTGAGATTGACACCCGAAGAGATAGAAAGCAGTCGAAATTATGCTTATCTCAAGAGGAATACCTACAAAAGATTCTCAAAAAATTTGGTATGTCGAATTCAAATTTTGTTGTGACTCCAAAGATAAGGAAGGAATTGAAGGAGTGGCGTCAAAAAGATACAAGGAAAGGTTGGTTGCAAGGGGTTTCACTTAGAAAGAAGATGTCGACTTTAATGATGTGTTTTCTCCTGTTGTGAAGTACAAGTCCATTCGAATGTTGCTTTCCATGGTGGTACAGTTCGATCTTGAACTAGAACAAAGGGATGTGAAGACTGCATTCTTGTATGGTGATCTAGATGAAACAATCTTGATGAGACAACGTGAAGGGTATGTCGAAAAGGGAAAGGAAGATTATGTGTGCAAGTTGAATAGATATTTATATGGGCTGAAACAATCTCCTTGACAGTGGAATGGGAGATTCAACAGGTTCATGGAGCGCATAAGTTTCATTAGAAGTCAGTTTGACCAGTGTGTTTACTTCAGATTTCGACCTAGTAATTCATTTGTTATTTTGTGGCTTTATGTTGATGATATTCTCATAGCAAGCAGTAATATCAAAGATGTAATGAGGGTGAAGGTTGAACTAAATAAGGAGTTTGACATGAAGGATCTGGGAGTTGCATCCAGGATTCTTGAGATTGACACTCGAAGAGATAGAAAGCAGTCGAAATTATGCTTATCTCAAGAGGAATACCTACAAAAGATTCTCAAAAAATTTGGTATGTCGAATTCAAAGCCTGTTGTGACTCCAACAAACCCTCAATTCAAGCTGAGTATACATCAATATCCCAGTACTGAGATTGAAAGAAGTTATATGAATATCATCCCATATGCTAACATAGTGGGCTCTTTGATGTATCCTATGGTTTGTACTTGACCCGATATAGCATATGTAGTAAGTCTTGTAAGCAGGTACATGGCGAACCCTGGAAAGGCTCACTGGAAAGCATTGAAGTGGATTCTAAGGTACATAAATGGGTCTCTGAATATAGTCTTAATTTATGGTAGAGCCTTGGGTGAAGATAGTAAAACAGTAATCGAATGGTATGTCGACTCTGATTATGCAGGTTGTATGGGTTCTAGAAAATCTATTTTTGGATATGTTTTTACTATGTTTGTCACAACAATTAGTTGGAAAGTGACCCTTCAGAAGGTTGTTATTTTATCAACCACTGAAGTATAATATATTTCCCTCATTGAAGCTGTGAAAGAAGCATTGTGGCTTGAAGGTTTTGCTAAGGAGCTGAAACTTCAAGGTCGAGTTATCACTGTTAAATGTGATAGTCAATATGTAATACACATGTCGAAGAATTCAGCCTATCATGAACGAACCAAGAACATCAATGTGAGGCTGCATTTCTTTAGAGGGGTAATCGAGCGTGGAGAAGTCTAAGTGCTGAAGGTTTCAACATATCATAATATTGATGATATGATTACTAAAACATTGCCAAGTTGCAAGTTTTTCCACTGTATGCAGTTGATAAAGCTGCATAAAGAAAGTTAGTTGGTTCTTTGATATTAGAGTTTTTTCCAAGGTGGAGATTTGTGAGATATTGGATCGAACTCTAGTATGGTCGAAGAGTAGCTTCTTGGCTCGACAATTCGACATGATCTTAGCATATCGTCGAAGTTTGTTCACATGTCGTAGTTGAAGCCCTGCAATGATGTAGTCAAAGTATGCTCAAGTATGCAATAGTTGAAATGCTAGAATTGTTGGCATGTCGAATTGGGCATGTTTGTTAAGTTCAATTATTTAAGTTAGCTTGTTCCTTAAGTTAGCTTGTGTAATAGGCATGTGTGTAAAAGTCTATTAGTTTAGTGTAAATTTTCTTATAAATAGCATACTAGTCTCTCATCATGGCATACTGCAGATCCTAATTTAGGATGAGAGGGTTTTTTATTATTCTTGTGTACTTGTAATCTTGTTTGAAGAGAAAGTAAAGAATATCAGTTAATAACCCATCCTTGTTGTTCTTCGTGTTTTTCATTCTTTTCTATCCTTGTGGGTTTCTTGCCTTGAAGAACTCTGTTATACTTTGTTTTAAAGGTATTGTGTTTCACAACAGGAATATTGGATTATTTCAGATATGCATATCTGAAATCTCCCTGAAAATGAAAAATAGAGATTTCTTCGGTTATGCATATCCAAATAACCCAATATCCCAAATTCACAAGATGCGTTCGGAAGTGCATATTCAAAGGGTATTATCGGATTTCCTGAGGTGAAATCACCATTACTAGATGTAAAGAAAAATTCTCACATTTTATGTCTATACAACCATTTTCTTTTCTAGAAACCCTACTTTATTAAAATGACAAATGTTAGTTACAAAAGTTTGCAGAAACTAAGACCATTTTAATAAATGGAAAAAATTAAAAGAAAATGATTGATGCAATGACAATGTAATATAATTTTATACTGTTAATCAATCACAATCATATATTTAATTAAGTCACTCTTTTATTTTTTATTTTTTAATAATATGAAAAAATACTGATTTTTTATTGAAAGACACTATAAAACTATTTTACACTTTCACTTTACTATCTTTTAACTTAAAATTTAAGTATTTTTTTGTCGGTCTTTATTTTTATGTAATTGATGCTATAGTTTTAATTTTATCTCAATCATCATACCATGTAATAGTTATGTGAAATTTCTCAATAAGCTTTTAGGAAACTTTATTTTTATGTAATTGATGCTATAGTTTTAATTTTATCTCAATCATGCATAGCATGTAATATTTATGTGAAATTTCTCAATAAGCTTTTAGGAAACTAAATTATTAAATATTTAATGCAGTTGTCACTTGAGAACATTGGAAAACTTTTCTTAGGCAAGGAGCCAGGCCTATTTCTAAATTCATTGGATAAACTCTATCAAGGTGTGCTTCCAGGTGTGAGAGCTTATCCAATTAATATTCCTGGTTTTACATACCACTATGCTCTTCAGTGTAGAAGAAAACTCGATGATATTTTTTGGATGGAGTTAAATAAGAGAAAATCAAAGAATAAAAATAAGGTGGAAACAATTGATTTAATGGACGGGTTAATGCAAATTGAAGACGATGATGGTGACAAATTAAGTGATAAAGAAGTTGTAGACAACATTGTCTCTCTTGTCTTGGGTGGATATATCTCTACTTCTCTTGTATCCATGTGGGCTATTTACCTTCTTGCCAAGTATCCAAATGTGCTAAAATTGCTAAGGGTTGTTATTTATTTACTTTTTTTAAATTGTTAGCTTTTATGCATGTTTAGTTTAAATTAAGATGAAACTCTTTATTTTTTATCACTATATTTATTAATTTTTTCTGCTTTTGTTTGCAATTGTAGGAAGAAAACATGGCTTTCACAGAGGGAAATTCAGGAGATTTTATTACAGCTAAAGATGTTTCAAATTTAAAATATACAAACAAGGTTTTTCAATATATATATATATATATATATATATATATATATATATATATATATATATATATATATATATATATATATATATATATATATATATATATATATATATATATATATATATATATATATATCATATTTGGTATTTTGACACCCACATCCTATATCAATATCTACACAATATATATTATTCACCATATTTATATGGTGAACAATATTTTTTAATAAAATAATAATATTTTTAAAATTATTTATTTATTTTTTAAAAATAAATATTTTTTAAATTTATTTTCTAACATAAATATTAGATCGTGTCATTAATTAATTTCACAATTTTATTAACCATAAAAATATATATTATTAACTAATTATTTTACTTATAATTCATTAATTATTTTTACTATTTTATTAATTAATAAAATATAATTATTAACCATGTTCTTGTTAAATTGTAATTCAGTGTGTCAAAATTATGTGTCGAAAAGATTAGATTTGTTTAGATTTAAATAGATTTGATTTAAGTTTAGAATAAATTAGATTTGATTTAGTAACAAAATAGATATTTTGGGCTTTGAGCTTAGGGTGCAAGCTCAGTTATAAATAGAGGGAGTAACCCCTATTTTTTGTAAGCAAGTCAATTAATTTGTATTCACAGAATTTGCAGTTGCAAGTGAATGACAGTTTTTCCCAGATTGTGGGCAGAAAGAAACTCTGCAGAAAATAATTATCTTCTTTCTTTTCTTGTTTTTCTCATAATTCATTGTCATTCAAATAGTAATTCATCATAGATATTTGGTGGATTTCCAACATCTGGTATCAGAGCTTTTGTTTCGATTCAAGGGAATTATCAATCAAGAACAATTGAAGAATTCACGATGACAAGTTATGGGAATGCAACTATCCAACAACCCTACCAATTCTGAAAGTTGACAACTATGAGAATTGGTGCAAACAAATGAAAGTCTTATTCAGGTGTCAAGGTCTTTGGGATCTTGTAAAGATGGAGTCGAAGCACTTGGAGAAAACGCTTCAGAAGAAGAAAAGATGAAATACACAGAATCTGAGAAGCTGAGTTATAAAGTATTATTTATAATTCATCAATGTGTCAGCCCAGACAATTTCGAAAAGGTTAGTGATTCAGAATCTGCAAAAGAAGCTTGAGAAATCCTTGAGAAGTCTTTTGGAGGCGCTGAGAAGGTGAAACAAGTGAGGTTACAAACTCACAAAAGAAAGTATGAACTACTTCAGATGGAAGACAGTGAAAACATATCTGATTTCTTCACTAGAGTTACAAAACTAGTAAATCAAATCAAGATATGTGGAGAAACGTTAACAACAAGAGATGTTGTTTCGAAGATCTTGAGATCTTTAGCTCCTAAATTTGACCACATAGTGGTGGCGATAAAAGAGGGGAAAGACTTATCGAGATTGACAAAGGAAGAGCTTCAAGGGACACTTGAATCTCATGAACAAAGAATGAATGAAAGAGCTGCAGACAAATTGAAGAGTGGTGTGGCCTTGTAGGCACATTCAGCAAAAGAAACCAAAGGCAAAGGAAAGTTTTTCGACAGAGGTAGAGGTGGCTACAACAAATCGAATGGTAGAGGAAACCAAATAGAAGGAAACATGTCGAATCAAAGAAGACCATACCAAGGAAACCAAAGAGGTGGTGTTGCAAATAGAGAAAGAGGTGGTGGTCGAAAACCTGATAAGAGTCATATTCAATGTTACAATTGTCAGAAGTATGGACACCATTCGAGTGATTGTCCAGAAAAACGAAAGAATCAAGGAAGTGATGCAAAGCTTACAAAACATGAAGAAGAAGAGATGATGATGATGGTCACAACAAGAGATGGAGATAGATTCAAGGACCAATGGTACTTGGACTCAGGATGCTCATCACATATGTCTGGAAGGAAAGACTGTTTTGTTAATATAAAGCCCTCAATGAAAAATATGGTAAAATTTGCAAATGACAATACCCTAGCAGCTGAAGGTATTCGTGATGTTATGATTATGAGAAAAGATGGCAAAAGGTCAGTAATCTCCAATGTGTTGCACATACCAGGCATGAAGAGCAATTTGCTTTGTATATGGTAATTGGTTGAAAAGAACTATAAAGTGTCAATCGAAGATAAGATGATGAGAGTCGTTGATGCAAATGAGAGATTAATCTTGAAGGCTCTTATGCCTCAGCATCGAACCTTCAAGATTGAACTAAATGTGATGGAGCACAAGTGCCTTTAGACTGCAGCTAGCAGAGATGAATGAATATGGCATTATAGACTAGGCCATCTCAACTTCAGAGACATCAGAGACTTGAAGAGAAAAAATATGGTTTCAGGATTGCCTGAAATTGACATTCCAAACGAAGTATGTGAGGAATGTGTGCAGGCGAAGCAACACAAGAATAACTTCAGCAAGGATGCAGGAAGCAGATTGAAGGTTATTCTTGAAGTCATATACTCTGATGTATGTGGACCAATCCAGGTGGATTCGATGGGAGGTAACAAATACTTTGTTATATTCATAGATGATTTCAGTCAAAAGCTGTGGACTTATCTGATCAAGAAGAAAAGTGAAGTGATCGAAGTATTTGCCAAGTTTAAGTCTATGATCGAAAGACAAAGTGGTCGAAAGCTCAAAGTTTTGAGAACTGATGGTGGTTGAGAATATGTGTCGAAAGACTTCGACAGACTATGTGAAAAGGAAGGGATTGTGCATGAGGTGGTGCCACCCTATACTCCACAACAAAATGGAATTGTAGAAAGGAAGAATCAAACCATCATGAATATGGTGAGAAGTATGTTGAAAGGCAAGAATTTACCTAAAGAGTTTTAGGGTGAAGCTGTTTTGACTGCAACATATATTTTGAACAGATTTCCTACAAAGAAGCTAGAAGGAATTACTCCAGAAGAATGTTGATCTAGTGTGAAGCCTAGCTTGAGTCATCTGAAGGTATTTGGATCTATTGCACATAGACATGTGCCAGATCAATTGAGAAGAAAACTTGATGACAAGTCAAGTCAAATGATTCTGGTTGGATATTATTCGACAGGAGGTTACAAGTTGTTCGATTCAGAGAACAAGAAGATTATGATCAGCAGGGACGTGATCATAAATGAGTTTAAAGAATGGGATTGGACTGAAAATGTCAAGAAAGATTTAGTGGGAATCCTATTCGAAGAACCAAAAACTCAAGTCGAAAGAGAAGTTCGACAAGAGGAACCAGCAGATATACCAAGTACAAGTAGACCTCAAAGAACAAGACGTATGCCTACAAGATTGCAAGATTGTGTGATTACATCAGATGATGTGATAGATGATGAAGGTGAGCTGGTACATTATGCTTTCTATGCATATGTCGAACCTGTTAATGCAGCTGAAGCATTGAAGGATTCAAAGTGGGTGAAAGAAATGAACGAAGAAGTGAAGTCTATCGAAGACAACAACACTTGGTCACTTGTCGAATTACTTCAAGGCAAGAAGGCAATTGATGTCAAGTGGGTATACAAAGTGAAAACGAATTCGAAAGGGGAAGTAACTCGACACAAAGCAAGGCTTGTGGCGAAAGGATTTCTACAGAAAGAAGAAATATACTTCGATGAAGTTTTTGCACCTGTTTCTAGGATCGAAACAATCACGTTGGTTGTTGGTCTAGCAGAAATAAACAGTTGGCACATATGTCAGATGGACGTGAAGTGTGCATTTCTAAATGGACCCTTAGACGAAGAAGTTTATGTTAAACAACCAGTTGGATTTGTGAAACATGATGAAGAAAGAAAGGTGTACAAGCTACATAAAGCCCTGTATGGATTGAAACAAGCTCCAAGATCTTGGAATAAGAAAATTGATAATTTCCTAAGAGAGAAGGAATTTGTGAAGTGCACTACTGAACATGGAGTATATATAAGAAGAAGCAATAGTGAATTGCTTATACTATGTCTCTATGTAGATGATTTGTTGATAATAGGTAGCTGTAAAAGTAAGATCGAAGACTTCAAAGGTGATCTCAACAAGGAATTCGAAATGTATGATTTGGGTGAGATCTCATATTTTCTTGGTATCGAATTCTACTAGAGCAGTGGAGGTTTGATGATGCATCAAAGAAGATATGCAGGAGAAATCTCAAGAGGTTTGAGATGGAAGAATGCAACTCAACTTCGACACCTGCAGAACCAAGACTGCAACTGTCGAAAGATGCAGATGAAGATGATGTTAATCCAACCCAATACAGAAGACTTATTGGATCATTGAGACATCTTTGTCATACAAAGCCTGACTTAGCATATAGTGTAGGCATGGTAAGTAGATTCATGCAAAAGCCAAAGGTATCACATCTAGCAGCAATGAAGAGGATACTGAGGTATCTCAAAGGAACTCATGACTATGGTATTTTGTTTCCTGTAGCTGATAAAGGAAAAGAATGCAAGTTAGTGGGATACACTGATTCGAGTTGGTGTAGTGATGCTAAAGATCGAAAGTCAACAGCAGGATATGTGTTTATGCTAGGTGGTGCACCAATCTTGGAATTCAAGAAAGGAATCAGTAGTGGCATTATCATCATGCGAAGCAGAATACATAGCTGCTTCTCTTTGTGCATGTCAAGCAACTTGGATGGTGAACTTGGTCGGAGAGATAACTGGGAAAGATCATGGAGTAATTACCACGAAAATAGACAACATGTCAGCTATCAATCTGGCGAAAAATCCAATAGCACATGTTCGAAGTAAGCACATCAAAATGAGGTTCCATTATCTTCGAGAGCAGGTAGCTGATGGGAAGATGAATTTGGAACACTGCAAAACTGAGAATCAGATTGCAGACATCATGACGAAGGGAGTGCAAGTCGAAGTATTCAGAAGACTAAGAGCCATGATGAACATAGATAGTTTAGACACAATGAATTATGTGGTGTGTTAAATTGTAATTCAGTGTGTCAAAACTATGTGTCAAAAAGATTAGATTTGTTTAGATTTAAATAGATTTAATTTAAGTCTATAATATATTAGATTTGATTTAGTAACAAAATAAATATTTTAGACTTTGGGCTTATGGTGCAAGCTCAATTATAAATAGAGGGAATAACCTTTATTTTTTGTAAGCAAGTCAATTAAGTTGTATTCACAGAACTTGCAGTTGCAAGTGAATAACAAAGTTTTCCATAGATTGTGGGCAGAGAGAAACTCTGCCGAAAATAATTGTCTTGTTTCTTTTCTTGTTTTTCTCATAATTCATTGTCGTTGAAGTAGTAATCTATCATAGATATTTGATGGATTTCCAACAGTTCTGACACTAAATTATAAATGTATTAATCAATTTTTATATTTCATTAACTAATTTTATTTTACTATTTAATGTTTTTATGTTTTAGAATTTATTAATCAAGTTATAAATCGTATTAGCCAACCTGTATTAATTAAATTTTAATATTTTATTAATCAAAATAATTTTAAAAAAATTAAAAAGTTAAAATAATATAAAAACGTATTTGTGAACATTATATTACGGTGTATAGTGAAAAATAGTTAATGGTTTTATATATTAATTAATAATTATACACAGGTTGTTGAAGAAGTGATAAGAATGTCCAATGTTGCAGCTTTTGTTTTCAGAAAAGTTGTAAATGAAGTTGATTATAAAGGTATGTATGTGATTTGTAGTTGTTGAGAAAGTTACTTCTCTCTTTCTATTTTATTTTGTCACTTTCTCAAAACTTATACATTACACTCATTTTGTAGGTTATAAGATACCAAAGGGATGGAAAGTAATTTCTATGCTTCGTTATATTCATACAGATCCAGAAAACTTTAAGGATCCCATGTATTTTGACCCTGATAGATGGAATGTACATTTGCTGACTATTTTTTATTTTGTTTTTTCATACTAGATAATTTTTTTAACTGATTAATTTATAAAATAATTGTCAATTTTTTATTTATAAATTATTAGGAGTTGGCAAAACCTGGAACATATCAAGTTTTTGGTGCTGGACAAAGACTCTGCCCTGGAAACATGCTAGCAAGAATTCAACTAGCACTTCTGCTTCATCATTTGTCCATAGGATACAAGTAATGTTTCATCATAGTGTTTGATATATAATATATTTTTCTTTTAAAGTTTTATATCAAGGTAGAATAAATGTCACTTTATATTTTAATGATTTAATGATATCTTTTATATATAATTATACATGTATGAATTGAATGCAGGTGGGAGCTGGTTAATCCAAATGCAAATATAATTTATCTTTCACATCCTGCTCCTATGGATGGGGTTGAGGTCAAGTTCAGCCAATTGTGAAGATAAATCGTAGAAAAATTCTGAATAAATTTGTAACACATACTCATTTGAAGAAAAATTAATTTGTATTTCATTCTTCTACCTAAGGTTATCTGATCAAATCCTGCTAAGGTCAATATTTGTATTTTTTACAATTAATTTTTTTTAATGTCATGAGATCAAATCCTAATGAGCCTTTTTTCAATTTTTTTTTTAATATTTGGTTAATTCTTTTCGAATTTAATATTTTATTAGCTTCACTTCCTTATTCTCTTAAGAAATAAATTTGATTTGAATTGTTAATAAATTATCAAAACAATATATTAATAATCCACTAAACTTATTTTAAAAAATTTAATCCAATTTATTTATTAGAAATAAATTTGATTTGAATTGTTAATGAATTGTCAAAATAATATATTAATAATCGACTAATTAATTTTTTAAAATTAAATTAAATTTATTTTGTTAAGAATAATGTCCATTCAATCCTATTATTTTAAAATTTTCTAAAATATTTTTTTATGTAATTTTTTTCTCTCTCTGTCATACATAAATTTCTTGGTTGTTGATTTTTTTCCTCCCCGCATACGCACATATTATTTGGTTGTTGTTTTTTTTCACATCAAATACTTTCAATCAATTATTAATATACAAAGGCACAAAAATTAATAAAAATAGAATCATAAATTTAATTTTTGCTAGTAAAAAAAAGTGAAAGTAAATAGAATAAACATTATTAACCCACCTAAAAAAATTGATTTCAAAATGCTAACCCAAGTTAAATAATAGAAAGAAAATTGATTTCAAAATGCTAACCCAAGCTAAATAATAGAAGAAGAAAAATTGATTTCAAAATGCTAACCCCAACTATATAATAGAAAGAAGATATAATTAGTTTACTAAAAGAACTCATTAGCGACATGATATTCAGTTTATATATTTTGTTAATATACACATCAGTTATTATTATTTTTGGTTAGTTATTTTTATATATTTGCCCCCTTAACAATTCAATCCTGGTTATGCCACTGCTTGATTGTAAATTTGAATTTTAATAAATTCATATAAAATTAGGTTTACTCGATTGGACTAGTAATGACCTATATTATTAAGAAGATTTCAAATTTCATATTGTTTATAGATGAAGGTTGAAAAGATTTTATATAGAGCTACACTCATCTCCTTACAAGTCGGTTTTGTAAACATGAATTAAGCTGAACTCTAATTTTAATATGGATTCAGATCCTATCGATCGGACCAGAGTCAACCATCATTTATATCCATGCACCAAGTCTAATAGAGTGTTGAGTGTGAGGGGGTGTATTGGGAAGATCCTAAGTTTCACATTGGTTAGAGATAGGGATTTAAAATGATTTATATAGAGTAAAACCCTTCACCTAACAAGCCAATTTTATGAGTGTAATGGATCAGGATTAAAGATAATCAGTGGGACAACAAGGTAGTGCTTTGCTACGTTGGACTTGAGCTTCTTGTGCGGTGGAGAGGGGACTGATCTGTAAGATTAACACTTCAACGCCCAAGTTAGTAAGAGAATAATGAGTAATGTGTGAGTGAGGGTTTGAGTCATACCTTTTCCTTCTTCTCCAATCCTTTATGTATGATAGTTGGTTGGGGCATCTCAAATCTGGATCAGATGTGAGCTTCCTTTTATTGGGTGTTTGGATGACCCCGAACACTTTCTTCTAAGGCTTCTTGTGGCATCATAGCGAGAAGCCTTTTAGATAACTCAGTTGGATTCCTTACACCGTGGTCATTGCTAGGAGAAATGGAAGAGGTTTAGTGGTCGGTGATGATACCCTACGGAACAAGTGTATTAAATGTGAGTCTCATCATTAAGACATTTCTAGAATAAGAAGTGACGTCTCATCCTAGGATACTTAACTACACTCAAGTGTCATTATATTCTTGAGGCAAAATCCAATCATTGCTTTTTGCCTCTCCATTTTTATCAATTTGAGCCATTGATTGATTTTCCTCGCTTCTCTATATATGGGTCACTTGGGATTTCAAAACTTATTTTTCCCTTTACACAAATTTAAAGTTCTTTTTCTTCTACACGCTTTAGTTTTCCTCTATGAACTTTGGCAACACCCATTTTATCAATCTTTATATTTCATCGGGTTATACATTTACTTGTCTATCGCATTTTCTGAGTCATCTTCTTTAACTATTTTCTCCATTTTCGGCTCTCTCACGTGCCATATTTCTCTTTAATGTTTACAATTCATTGCTTCCTTTCATTGTTCTAGTTACGACCCACATAGTTAAAGTATATGTGAATTTAATTAATACACCTAGTAGTGATGATTCCTCTCGGCTACTAGAATAGTGAACCAAGGAATGCCAAATGTTGACCCTTTAGAACCAACCTAGTGCTAACATTATTGTGATTAGCGATAACGCTAGGTCTGGAGGGGGTTCTATTGAAGATGGAATTGAACCCTCTAGTTTTCATTCTATTGAATGTGAATATGATTCCTCTAAAGAATATGAAGAGATGAACCATGATAGTCCTATTGTTAGGGGTGTGGATGTTGGTTCCCTTCCCCCATATTGTCTCCTATAGATTTGGAACCTACTGAGGTTTCTCAAAATGAAAGATTAACTCACTATTTCATTAAATCTTTTATGGAAGCGAATGATCGGGATCCTAGTGACAATGAGGTTAGAGATCATATTCTCTTAAGAAGTCATTCCCAGATTCATTCCAATGCCTTCCTCCACAGGCAATTCATCAGACGCCTCCAACAACATTCTCTACTGGATCGAAGGATAGTATCCTTCACTGGATCGAAGGATAACATCCTTCACTGGATCGAAGGCCACATATCTTCATAGGATCGAAGGCCATCCTTCACTGGATCGAAGGCCATCATTTTTCTTTGATCGAAAGACTCTTCTTCTTGTATTTATTTTTATTTTTACTCATTTCTTTTAAATCAACAATCAAATAATAAAAATCATCATAAAAATTAGGATTAGATTTTTATTAATTAAATTATTTTCTGAACTAATTAATTAATTAACTTTAACATTTTTTTTCAAAATTAAAATAAGTTAGAACTTAGGGTTTAATTTATGTTTAAATTATTTTCTCATAACAAAAAAACAACAATAAAAAACTTAGACTATTTTCTCAATTAAGATTTTTATTTTTTTTTCTAAACAAAATTTAGGTTAATCCAATTTAGTTATTCTCTAGATGAATCAAAAAAATAAACAAAAAAAAAAATTCTTTATTCATCTAGAATTGCCTTAGACGTTCTTTTCCATTTCGCGCGCATTTACATTCATATTATTGTATCTGTCTACTGGATGTAATAGTTAAAATTAGGACTTTTTTCTGCTTTATCCCCCTCATTTTTTGACATGTAAATACCCTCCTCGAAGCTTTGTAATAGCGTAGGATTCACATTTCCCACATTTTATTCCTGTGCATATTAACTGCTTAGATGTATGCCTAATAGGATTGCATGACAAAATTAAAATCAAAACGTTAGCAAACCTAACATCTAAGACAAAAATAACTGAATATAACACACCTTGCACATATAAACCTCTAGCGTACGCCCACTTTGGTTGCCTTCGGAAATAAAACAGTCATGTCCCTTAAAAGTAGGGACGCTTTAGCAAAGACCCTCAAATCAAAAGATCATAGTCCCTCGATGACCCTACATTGTTGCCTTCTGGTAAATGATCTAGTCCCTTAAACAAAATTGCTAAAGTGTCTCTATATGTTTTCTTTATGACTGTACGATGAGGCTACCTACTCACTAATAGTAGGATAGCACTGTCTATAGGATAGGAGGAAAATAACAAACCTTTCGAGTAAAAGTAGATAGTTCCTAGATGCTTGCTCAAAACAAATTTTTCACACTTACACCAAAACATTTCAAAAACACTTTCAAAAAATGCTTTATCAACACTCTTGAGGACTGATACAAGAGTTATCATAAAGCGAATCATCGTACTAAGGCATTTCAAAATACTTTTCAAAAACACACAAAAAGCAAAAGGTATTTCAAAAATGAGCTAAGCATCTAAGAGCCCGCAAATAACTATGGATGGAAAGGGTGCTAACACCATCCCTTTCCATAATCTACCCCCCTTACTCAAAAATAATCTCGAAAGGTCTTTTTCTATTCTTTTCACCCTTTCCTTTGTTGGATAAAAGAAAAGTCGATGGCGACTCTTGCTTACCGCAACATTTGTGAACACAAACGCAAAACCAGTACAATAGTCGGTTCTGCCACCATATCATAGAACTGGAGACTCTGTTGGGGTTATTGAAAAGTGGGGTTACCTTAGAGTATTAGTTCATTATTTTAAAGTGCTTTCCTTGTATGTTTTGCTTGCTTTATCTTTGAGGGTTTGTTGGGGTATTCTTGTAAAGATCCTACACCCGGATCTAGGGCACATTTTTAGGTAAACAACAATAGATCATGGAGACTGTATGGCGTAAATCGATATGGTTGAATCGATAGTTGTGTTTGTGTGACACTTTGGTTGGTACCGGTATCCCTTGTGTTAAATCGAGGGGAGTACGGGGCCGCTGTGTGGTGTCATAAAGTACTAACAGACCTTACAACCTTAGTTGAAAAAACTTGGCCATTAGAAAGTAGTGAGATAGCCGACCTCGATATAAAGCTGAGGATTGGTTGATACTTGATTCTACACTCATTGAGATAAGACTTTCGGGATATTTCGGCCGCGAGAAAAGATCGCTTGAGCTGAAACAATGTCTGATAAAGAAAGATCAGTGATATTGAGACTCCTTAGAACCCGATTACTTTTCTAAGACAGGTTGAACCAACTAAACTTCAAGGGGGTATTTGCCTATAAACCCCATGCAAGCCTAAGCCTAAGGTCTTGTGTGTTTTTCTTGTATGTGATTAAACTGTTCAAACACAACATCATGCCTCATAACATCCATATTTCATTTCACTAACCATTTCAAGTACTAGGGGATTTATCTTTGTTCTATTTTTCAGATCATGGCTTCCGATCGTAGAAACACCATCTGAATCACTTTGTGAGAATACCTCTCCAACTCAAAGAGCTAGTATTAAGGGTTCTCGAGACTTCCTCATTTACCAAGAAATATGGTCGACTTCTCAACCTGGTCATTACAAGCTTTGATGAGAAGATGATGGGGGTACTCTTTCAGTTCTTTGACCCCAAGCACCGTTGCTTCATATTTCCCAATTATCAGCTAGTACCCACCATGGAAGAGTTCTCTCAATTATTGGGTGTACCCCTTCTGGATCAGATTCCTTTCAACGGTTTAGAGGAAGCTCCAAAGCCATAGGTCATTGCAGCTGCCTTACATTTGAAATGGTATGACATCATATCCAACTAGGAAACAAGAAGCGGAGTCAAGGGTTTCCTAGTCAAGTTCCTATTGGAAAAGGCTCAGTTGTTTTGGGATGATTTGGATTTCCAAGCCTTCGAAGAATTCCTAGCTCTTTTAATCTATGGGTTAGTACTATTCTTTAATCCGGACTTACTCATAGACGTGAATGCTGTCAAGGTTTTTCTTTCTCGTAACCCCGTGCCTACTTTGCTTGGAGATATCTTGCATTCCCTTCACACCCGTACCATGAAGAGAAGAGGGATTCTTATGTGCTGCATGCCTTTGCTGTCTAGGTGGTTTATTTCGCACCTTCCTCAATCAATATTGAAGAATGAATAAGGTTTGAGTTGGTCACAAAGGATAATGTCCCTTTCTCATTCGGATATTCTTTGGTACTCCAGATCTTTGGGAGATATTTATATTATTGACCGTTATGGGGAATTCCCTAATGTCCCACTCCTCGGCATTAGGGGGGGTATCACTTATAATCCTTCCTTGGCTCTAAGACAGTTCGGTTATGCTCAGAGAGATGGTCCACATGATATGCTTATCCAAGGCATTATGTTCAACTACGAGGATGATGTTCAAGGGTATCGTCAAAGTTTTATACGAGCCTGGGCTATGGTAAATAAGGTGGATAATAATGCTTTGGGACACAAGAATTCCATCCCCATGGAACCTTATCTTAGATGGGTACGATCTCGTGCCCAAAATCTTAATATGCCATATACAGCCATCTTACCAGTGGTTGTAGAATCGATCGCCGCAGAGGATGTTCCTTATACAGTTCTCTATCCTGATATGCCCACTGATCTTGAAGAGCTGCAGAGGTCTTGGATTCAGCCGAAGGAAGAACGAAATACCTTTGGAGATCAATTCCATACCAGTGAGAAGAGAGTGTGGGAGCTCACAAAGAAACTTCACAAAGAGGAAAGTCTTAATGTTTACCTCGACACGAAGAGAAATCTCACATGGGAAACCTGATGTTTAGATTTTAAGAATTTTCAATTTTCAATTGTAAGCCTAAGAGGCATTTGTAATTTGAATTCTACTAATAAAATCTTTGTTTCATTTTAGCTCACAAATTTATATTTCCAGAAGTCCTTGAAAACATTGCATAAGCATATCATACATTTCATTGGATAAGCAGGTATTTTGAGACGGGTTTCTTATCTTTTCGTTGTTTATTTCAGCAAAAGAAATGGTTCTTGAACAAACAGTGAAGGATCTCCAAGCTCAAAACGCTCAGTTTCAGCAAATGTTCCTGGCTCTGGATAAGGGGAAAGAAGATCCGAAAGCTCTAATCATCAAAGAGAAGACCAAAAAGCCAAAGAAACCAGACGGTGTCTTGAATCTGGGAATAAGGTTTAGAGGGCCGGCCAAGCGAGCTCTAGATTTTGCAACCCCGTAAAATGAGGGGGATAATCAAGAAGAGAATCCAATAGAAGAAAACAATAATCCAGGGTCTAAGGAAGATGAAGCTGGCTATTCTGAGGAGCAGTATCCTCCTACTGATGATAAATACAAATAGCTGGAGGATCAGCTCAGTTCTATGGAGATCTGGAGGATACTCGGGCTGTATTTTGAAGAGATAGGACTGATCTCAGGGCTGGTCATCCCGCAGAAATTCAAGGTCCCTACATTTGCTAAGTACGACGGTGTCTTCTGTCCTAAGCTGCACTTAAGGTCATATGTCAGGAAGATTCAACCCCACACTACTGATAGGAATCTGTGGGTACATTTCTTCTAGGAAAGTTTGGCAGGGACTCAGCTGGAATGATTCTATCAACTGGAAAGAACCAACATTCGTAATTGGGAAGATCTGGCTGCTGCTTTCTACAAGCAGTACCAATATGACGCTGACCTCACCTTAACTCGTACATAGTTGCAAAGTATGTATATGGGTTCCGGTGAAGGTTTTAAAGATTATGCCAAAAGTGTAGAGATCTTGCGGGAAGAGTCTAGCCTCCTTTGTCGGACAGAGAACTGGTGGACATGTTCTTAGGCACGTTGTATGGTCCGTTCTTTAACCATCTGATTGGAAGCTCTTCTGCTGGTTTCACTGAATTGATACTGACTGGTGAACGGGTAGAGGCTGGTATTAAAAGTGGTAAAATCCAGAGGGATGCATCCTCCAGCACAACAAAGAAACCTTTCACTGGAAAGAAGGAAGTCAGTGCTGCATATGGACAAAGAAATTAAAGCAAAACTGAACATCATCTAACGATATAGGCTATTATGATTTCCAATCCTGGATCAAATCAGCAATGAAACAATCAACGTAGGCCAGATGCGCCCAGAAGACAGTTCACCCGGATCAACATGACCCTATCCCAAGTTTTGCCACATCTGCTAAAGTCCAATTTGGTGACCCTAAATGAGGCTCCTAAGAATCCCAATACTGCATCTCCCCGCTACAACCCAAATGCCCGATGTGCCTACAACTCTGAAACTCAGGGGCATGATACAAATGACTGTTGGGCTTTAAAGAATAAGGTACATGATCTCATTGAGGCGAAGGATATTGAGTTTGATCTTCTAGAGACACCTAACGTAATAACTGCACCAATGGCCAAACATGGCCAAGGTGTCAATGCTGTTGATGATGATCGGTTTGTTTCTTCTACAGATGAGTTAGCTACTCCTCTTCTAACTGTTAAAGAGAATCTGTTATGAGTCAGTTTATTTCTGGGTTGTGGTGAAGGTTGCCACATATGTATGTCTCTACCAGATGGTTGCTTGTTGTTGAAAATGGGTGTCCAGCGCCTGATAATTAACAAAGAAATTTTGTTTGAAAAAGTTCCCCTTACAAAAAGTTTTTGTGAAGATGTCTTGATAATTACCATTTCTGACAATCCTCCCAGGGTCTCCACCAAAAGACCCGTCAGGATTACATCCGTTCCCAAGTTTGCTCCCTTGATCATCACCCTTCCGGGGCCAATACCATATTCCTCTAATAAAGTTGCTCCCTAGAATTATGGGGCTGACGTCTATTACTATGGCGTCAAGCAAGACCTATTGGCTGTCAAAGATAAAGTTGCTGAAGATACTGATCCTGACATTGACAACATCGTCGGAACCAGTAAAATTATGAGAAGTGGAAGAGTTTTCTCTCCCGAGATCTCTCCAAATACTGTTGCTACTCCTGTGATCATTCCTATTGCTACTCCTGTTAGTACTCCCATTTCTACTCCTACTATTATCCCTGCTATTGAGTCGGCCGAGACTCTGGGCAAAGAGGTATTGATTGAGCTTGTCCAGACGAAGGCACACTAAGAAGTCATTCTTGAGGCTTCTAAAAAAGAAATGGAAGAGATATTAAAGATAATAAAGAAGAGTGATTATAATGTCGTGGAGCAATTGGGGCAGACCCCTTCAAAAATCTCAATGCTGGCCTTACTTTTGTGCTCTGAAGCCCACGCTAAGGCTTTAGTAAAATTCCCGAAGTCTGCCCATGTGCCTCAAGAGACCTCCGATGATCAATTCAAGAATTGCATGGCCAGCCTAACTGCTGACAATGGACTGGGTTTTTCTAATGCTAATTTAACTCCTAAGGTAAGGAAACACAATGATGCCATGCATGTCTCTATTGAGTGCATGGGCACTACATTAGCCCATGTTCTGGTGGATACAAGTTCGTCGCTGAATGTCTTACCCAAGAATGCTCTGGACAGGGTTATTTGCGAAGGACTCACATTGAAGCCCAGTAACATTGTGGTGAGGGCCTTCGATGGTTCTAAAATAATGGTGCACGGGGAGGTGGACATCCATATCAAAGTTGGTACTCGGACTTTTGACTCAACCTTCTATATGATGGACATCCACCCGTCTTATTCCTATTTATTGGGTCGACCCTGGATCCATGGGGCTAGTGTTGATACTTCTACCCTGCATCAGATATTGAAGTACCCAGTCAACGAAAAGATTATCATATCCCATGGGGAGGAGGAATACATGGTTAGCCACCTGAACTCTTTTAGGTATGTTGAGATGGACGGCGAGTTCATTGAGACCCCCTGCCAGAACTTTGAGGAGGTTCCTTAGAAAATTGCTGCAACCAAGACTGCTATCAATGTTCCAAAGATTACCAGACCTCCGTTGAAGATGGATTCTCTGAAGGATGCCAAAGCAGTAGTCGAAGAAGGTGGGTGTACCATTTGGGTCCAACTCCATGATATCCCCTACAAATCTGACAAGTTTGGTTTGGGTTTTAATTCAAGAGCCCAAAGAGTTATTCGTCTTGCTCGCGCCGGAGGACCACCACTATGCATCAGCAACCATGGAATCAATGCTTTGGAGGACAGTGACAGTGACAGCGACATGGACAAGTGGATCTTCCCAACTATCAGTGGTGGACTCAACAATTGGGAGGCCAAGGATTTTGTTTCCATTACTTTTATCCAGGAGTAATTGTCTTTTTGTTTTTGGAATATGTAATATTTGAACAATTTAAACTCTAAAGCCTTGTGCTTTACCCAAGGCACAATGGTTTATTTGTGATGGTTATTACTTCATATTCATATGTCATTAATAAATTATTGGATGTTTTGCATACAAATTTTACGCTCTCTGTCTTTCTTTTTCTGCTTTTACTTTATCAAAATAGCTATGCTCTCTTACACACACCCACATATCAAACTGCAGATCCACATCCACTCTGGATCCCATTGGTAACGGTTCTGCTATTGCCAATTATGACTTTGAAAATCCGATCTACCAAGCTGAAGACGAAGGTGAGGAAGATTGTGAAGTACCTGGAGAGCTTGCCAGACTGTTACAACAAGAGGAAAGGGCAATACAACCTCATGAAGAGCCGATTAAGACAGTAAACTTGGGTACTGAGGAGGATAAGAAGGAAGTCAAGATAGGTGCCGATCTGGAGCATAGTGTCAAAAAGCGGTTAATTCAGATGTTACTTGACTATGTTGAGGTCTTTTCCTGGTCATATGAAGACATACCGGGGCTTGACACTGATATTGTGGTTCATCGCCTGCTGGTAAAAGAAGACTGCCCTCCCGTAAAGCCAAAGGTTCGTCGTATGCAACCAGAGATGTCAAAAAAGATCAAGGTTGAAGTCATGAAACAGTTCAATGTCGGTTTCTTAGTTGTTACTTCTTATCCATAATGGGTTACTAATGTTGTTCTGGTGCCTAAGAAGGCTGGTAAAGTACGCATGTGTGCAGATTACAGAGACCTGAATAGAGCAAGCCCCAAGGATGACTTTCTGATTCCCCATATTGATGTTCTGGTTGACAACACAACACAACATAAGGTATTATCCTTCATGAATGGTTTCTCTGGGTACAATCAGATCAAAATGGCGCCTGAAGATATGGAGAAAACAACCTTCGTCACGCAGTGGGGCACTTTCTGCTACAAAGTTATGCCATTTGGGTTAAAGAACGTCGGGGAAACCTATCAACGTGCCATGGTAGCTTTGTTTTATGACATGATCCATCACGAGATAGAGGTCTACATCGACGATATGATAGCCAGGTATCAGACTGAAGAGGAACACCTTGATCACCTGCAAAAGCTATTTGAAAGACTGAAGAAGTACAAATTGAGGCTGGACCCGAATAAGTGCACCTTTGGAGTAAGATCTGGTAAGCTTTTGGGCTTCGATGTTAGTGGAAAAGGAATTGAAGTGGACCATGCAAAGGTTAAAGCTATACAAGAAATGCCAACTCCTTGCACTGAGAAGGAAGTTATGGGATTCTTGGGACGTCTAAACTACATTTCCAGGTTCATTTCCCATCTGACCGCTACTTGTGAGCCAATCTTCAAGTTACTGAAGAAGGATCAAGCAGTGAAGTGGAATGACGATTTCTAGAACGCCTTTGACAAAATCAAGGAATATCTTCAAGAGCCTCCAATCTTGATGCCGCCAATTGAAGGAAGACCTCTGATCATGTACTTAACAGTGTTAGAGAACTCAACGGGGTGTGTGTTGGGGCAGCATGACGAGTCTGGTCGAAAAGAGCATGCAATATACTACGTTAGCAAAAAGTTTATCGACAGTGAAACAAGATACTCACTACTCGAGAAAACTTGTTGTGCTTTGGCATGGGTTGCTCGCCGACTAAGATAATATATGTTAACTCACACTACCTTGTTGATATCTAAAATGGATCCTATCAAATACATCTTTGAGAAGCCCGCCCTCTCCAGAAGAATGACAAGATGGCAAATGATCCTGACCGAATACGAAATTCAGTACACAACCCATAAAGTAATTAAGGGAAGTGTATTAGTTGATCATTTGGCTCATCAGGCTGTGGACGACTACCAATCCATGAATTTTGAGTTCTCGGACGAGAACATCATGTTAGTAACTGATTATGAAGAACCTGGACCGGATGAAGGGCCTGAAAGAGGATCCCGATGGACTATGGTTTTTGATGGAGCTTCCAACTTACTTGGCAATGGAATCGGTGCTGTGATCATATCTCCTGAAGGCTGTCATACTCCTTTCACAGTCAGGCTATGTTTCAATTTTACCAACAATATGGCTGAGTATGAAGCATGTATTATGGGTCTCAAAGCTGTTATCGACTTGAGGATCAAACTCTTGAGTGTAATTGGAGACTCGGCCTTAGTGATCAATCAAATCAAAGGAGAATGGGACACAAAGCATCCTAATCTTATCCCTTACAGAAAGCATGTATTGACACTGATTCCATACTTTGAAGAAGTTACCTTTGAGCATTTTCCACGAGAGGAAAATCAACTAGCGGACGCACTAGCTACTATGTCATCCATGTGACAGGTCAGATGGGATAATGAGGCTCCTCAGATCACTATTTAGAGAATGGATGAACCCGCATACTGTCATGATATTGGTACTGAAGAAGTAGTGGACAAACCTTGGTTCCATGAAGTCAAAAGATATCTCGAAGTCCAAGAGTATCCTGAGGGAGCTTCAGTCAATAATAAGAAGTTCCTAAGAAGGTTCTCTACCAAGTTCTTCCTCAGTAACAGGATCCTCTACAAGCGCAACCACGACTCTACCTTGCTTCGGTGTGTAGACAAGAGTGAGGAAGAAAAGATTATGGCTGACTTGCATGAAGGTACCTTTGGCACCCATTCCAGTGAGCACACAATGGCTAAAAAGATCTTACGGGCAGGATACTATTGGTCCACCATGGAAGCGGACTGCTATCAGCATTGGCGAACTTGCCACAAATACCAGATCTATGCTGATAAAGTACATGTGCCTCTGGTTCCTCTAAACGTCTTGACTGCTCCCTGGCCATTCGCAATATGGGGCATCGATATGATTGGAGAGATTAGACCTACAACTTATAATGGGCACCGCTTCATCCTGATTGCCATTGATTACTTCACGAAGTGGGTCGAGGCAGCCTCATTTTCTTCCGTTACAAAGAATGTTGTGGCCCGATTCATCAGACATAACCTCATCTATCGGTATGACATTCAAGAAAGAATCATTACGGATAATGACACCAATATCAATAACACTATGATCACCGAGCTCTGCATGCAATTCAAGATCCAACATCATAACTCTTCTGCTTATCGGCCGAAGATGAATGGTGTTGTAGAATTTGTTAATAAAAATATCAAGAAGATCATCCAGAAGATGACAGTGACATATAAAGACTGGCACGAGATGTTACCATTTGCTCTTCATGGTTACCGCACCACAATGCACATATCAACAGGGGAAACTCCTTTCTCTTTGGTATACGGTATGGAGGTTGTCCTACCCATTGAAGTCCAGATCCCTTCTTTGAGAATCATGAAGGATGCAGGTTTGAATGAAGATGAATGAGTTCAGACCCGACTTGACCAATTGAACCTGATTGATGAGAAGAGGCTCGCGGCTGTCTGCCATGGTCAGATGTACCAAAAATGTATGATTAAAGCTTTTAACAATAAGGCCAGATGTCAGGTATACCAGGTTGGTGACCTGGTAATCAAGCACATCATACTACCACAAGGTAATCCCAGGGGAAAATGGACTCCCACATACGAAGGGCCATTTGTGATTAAGAACATATTTTCTGGTGGAGCCATGATCTTAACCACTATGGAGGATGACAACCTTCCACACCCTGTAAACGCGTACATAGTTAGAAGATACTGTGATACGGTGGGAGAACTGACTTGAGGTTTTGCGTTTGTGTTTGCAAATGTTGCGATTTAGCAAGAGTCGCCACCGACTTTTCTTTTATCCAAAAAAGGAAAGGTGAAAAAGCACAGGAAAGACCTTTAGAGATGTTTTATTGAGTTCGGGGGGTAGATTATGAAAAGGGAAGGTATTAGCACCCTTTTCATCCATGGTTTTCCATGGGCTCTTAGCTACTTGCTAGATCACTTGCTTTTGTTTGAAAAAAACGTGCTTTGTGTGGTTTTTGAAAGTATTTTGAAAATGTAACTTTGTAATGATTCTCGTTTCTATAAGAACAGATACAAAGTGTTTGTTTCGAAAATAGTTCAAGGAGGTGCTTGTGAGATGTGCTTTTGAAAGTGATTTTGAAAAGGTGTCTTTGTAATGATTCTTGTCTCTATAAGAATGCATACAAAGTGTTGTCTTTCAAAAGTGTTTCAAAGTGAAAGTGTTTGGTGTATAAAATGTTTTTGTTGTGAGCAAGCGCGTAACTGAGAGCGAACCTACCTACTCAAAAGGTTTTAAATGTGCTTTTCCTCCTCCTTTAGATATTGCTATCTTACCATTGATTTGGTAAGAATCCCCATCGTTGGATGTGAAGGGACGGGCGTGGGACGTTTGTATAGTCATAGAAGGCAACTCATGGAACGTTTTAGCAATGTCGTTTTGGGGACTAGATCGTTTACCGAAGGCAACATCGAGGGTCATCGAGGGACTACGATCTTTTTTATCGAGAGTATTTTCTAAAACACCCATGTTCGAGGGACATGAATATTTTTCCGGTAGGCAACAAAGTGGGATTACCCTAAGGGTGTTAGTGTGAAAGTGTGTTTGATTGCATGCATTTTGTCTTGATTAGGGTGATCTATTTGTTGATTTTCATATCTTGCCATACACACCCTAATTACTAGCATTTACATTTGAAAGCGATAAGTTGCAGATATGTAAAGTCCTACGCTATTACAATATTTAGGGGGATGGGGAGTACAAATTTATGAATGGGGGTTGCAAGTAAAAATAAGTCCTAAGTTACTATTACAACCATATTGAAATGTACAATATAAGAAAGAAATGGACTTGTTTAGAGAATGTTTTTTGTCTCAATAAAAAAAGGGAAATAAATCAACTAATGAAAGAAAATATTTGTATGTCTTTTTTATATTGATGAAAAGAGTTTTAATGTTGAAAGTGATAAAAGGGAAAATAAATGAGACATAGGACCATCGTGTTGCTACAAGCAAAACAAACGGAATTAGAAGTTCTGAAGCCAGGCGCGTGATAACTTAGAAAGGAACGTGAGTGGAATCAAAAGTTCTGGATTGGTAAACTCTGAGGTCCTGCAAGACACGTTAGAGGGAAAACACAGAAGTTATGGGTAGTATCCAGATAGTGGGCCACAAATCAGAAGTTATGTATTACACTAAAACAATGAGTAAACTTCAGAAGTTCTATATTGTCAGCATGTGAAAATCAGAAACTCTGAGTGTTTGAAAACAACGAATTGAAACATCAGAAGTTCAGTGTATTTGACATGTAAGGAGGAACTCAGAAGTTCTGTTCTGTGTTAGAACAGTGAGTGAATCATCAAAAGTTCAATGTGTTATCATCATGTAAGAATCAGAAGTTCAGTGTGTGTTAACCGTGAGAAAAATCATAGAAGTTTTGTGTGTTAAAACAGTAAAGAGAACTCAGAAGTTCTGCGTGCTTAAACAGTGAGAAAATACTAGAAGTTATGTGTGTTAAAATGGTGAGTGAAAAACAGAAGTTATGTGTTACATTTTGACTTTTAATCAGCACACCAACAATTCATTCAGTTCTTATTAAACAGCAAATCAGAAGGATAACAACACAACAGCTTATAGAAGTTCTAATCCTAAATCAGAGTCTAGCCCTAATCAAGAAACTCTGATCCACCATTTTTTCTACTTATGCAATAATATGAAGAACATCAATACTATGATATTTACATGTTAATGATGTTCATAATGAAAAACAAGCAAAGTCAGAAAGACTTACCTTGAACTTGAAGCGTGCTTGGAGCTTTGAGTTGCTGCCTTTGGATGTTCTGGAATCAGCAAGAGTAACGGAAGAGAAAATGCCAAGTTCTTTGATTCAAAGGGAAGAACAAAGGTTTGGTTTTTCTGTTTGGGAAATCTGGATTTTTATGAAGGTTTCACAGCTTTGTTTTCTCTCCTTTTGCCAACCTCTCTCCAAAAGCCATCCCCTTGAAAGTGTGATGGAGAAACTTATTTATAGATGGGTTTGTTATGGTTTTTTGGGGAAAAACAAATGGGATTTGAACCTTTTTTGGCATCTTGTTCCCTTGCTTTTTGGTCACAGTCTTCGTATGCTAGTTTGGTGCAATTATGGGATGCAGACGTAGGCTGAATTAGCTGTTGGTCATAGGCCAGCAGCGGATTGTATAGACAAGGTTTTTGGGATTTGGTCAAGTTTTGACCAAAGCGTTGAATATAGCCTTCATATGCTAAAGCGCTGCCTTGTTCTTGAAGCAAGCATGGTGGTTGTCAGTAGGAAATAAGGAAAAGGAAAAGCAAAGCATGGGTCTAGTACCAACGTTTGCTATCCCAAGACAGTAGAGGTACACGTGGTGAAAATCCTTTGGATAAAGACTCAAAAAGTGGTTGTGAGCATTAAATGATGATGAGACTTATCACAACCAGAAATCCTGCAATGTGAGATTCTACACCATGACTTAGTTCTGGATCAGAAGTTCAGCTTCAACATACATCCAACCTTTGATCTTTGTATCTTCTGGCTCCAGCATGTTCTAAAGGAGTTTCCAGACTTTCCAGGAAGTTTGTAACGCGCTTTGTAAACCTTCTTTGAACTGTTCTTGCAAACTCTGACTAAACCTTTATGAAAACTGGCCCAGAAGTTCTGACCAAACTCTGTCTTGAGAGTGTCCAGAATTTGCTGAGTGTTATGGTGATAATCTGGTCAGAAGTTCTGAACTTGTCATATTTCTTAAACACTTAGAAAAATTCTAAGTATTTAGAATTTGACTTTTCCAAGGTAAAATTTGACTTTTGAATTTCTTGATGAAACAAACTTCATATTCCAACATGTCTTGATGAAATATGTGTTGTACCCCAAAATTTTCCCTCCCATATTCCTCAATACATGTCAAGTGAGGTCCTTAAATTGCTCAAGGAAGTCCAAGGGTTGACCAAACCAACTCTCTCCTAAGGCAGTCTACCCCAAATTAGGGTTTCATTTTGCATAAAGATGTTTGATTCCAAAGGATCCCAAATGCTCACTATTGTCCTAATATGTTCTCAAGATCATCCATGTCAAGTTTCAAGCCTTGCAGAGGAAGTTTGCTCAGTCAATTGCTCAAAGGCCTGAAAATCGACCATGCTAGGGAAAAAGTCAACTGTGGCCCACATACAGTCAAACTTCAAGATTTTTGGTCAACAATATCATCTTGAAGTATTATTCATCATTTGATCAAGGGTTTATCATGATTCCTCAAGGATTGCTCACAATTCATCAAAACCCAAAAGTTGCTAAATTAGGGTTTTGCAGGAAAAGTCAACTCAACTTTGACCAAGCATAACTTTCTCATACTTCATCAAAAATGACCCATTCAAAGCTCATTTTGAAGAGGATTCAATTCCATACAATCCATCTTCAGCCCCCCAAGTTTAAAATATGCACTCACAAGAAGATATAAATTTGGACATTATAGGTCATTTTGAAAAGTCAACAAAGACACCTTTTGGGTCAAAGCTTCATACATGAACATGGAAGACTCAATTGAGATGAGACAAAAAGGGTTGCTTAGAGGACATCTTAAGCTTTATAATAAGTCAAATAACACCTCTATAGGGTCAAAATTGAAAGAGTTATACATTGGTAAAGTTGACCCTTTTTGCAAAATTGCCAAAAGTCAAATGTGTCCAAAATTGCATATTTTGTCAAATGGGCAGAACTTTTTATGCTTGTAATGAGTTTGTAATGTGACCCACGATCCATGAGCCCTTCCACTTGTAATTCTTTTATTTTTGTCATTTATTTTGATTTTATTTCATTTAAATCAAATAGAATAATGAAAATATCAAAAACTAATTAAATCTTGAGATTTTGTGCATGATTAGGTCTAATACACAACTAGAAATAAGATCAAATCGTGCAAGGTTCAAAATGGACACAAAAAGATTGGATTTGCTTGATTTGGAAAGATTTTGCACAAGGATCAAATCATGAATCAATAATCATAATTGAGAGAGATTTGATACAAAATTGTAACCCTAATGCATTCTACTATACATAAGGAACAAGTGCAGACCAAAAAAAAGAGGTTAGAGGCGTGAAAAGGCAGAAAGCAAACTTAAAAAAATTCAAGAAAAGTTGCAGACCAATTTCCACGTTACAGATCACCTCAAGGCATTCTAACCATCCCAATCTTTTACTGGACATTCCTGGATCGTATTGCAACCATTAGCAAGCTTTCCCACGTTCAGAATCACACTGTAAGGGTCAAACGGTTTGTCTCTTTTCTTGAAATCAAATGCACTGATTCTGGCATCTTTAGCATGAATAATTGACATATTTTTAATCCTTGAGATGTTTGCAAGCTAATGGCTATGATTAATTGTATTTTTATTGACTGTACAGCAAAGTGCCATGGCTAGGGTTTTTTTCTTCGTTTTTAGGGATTTACTATACATGAACAATTGGCCATTAATAATGGTACCATGATGCTCGTGAGGTTGCAACGAGTTGATTGGTACCATTGGTTTTGATTTATCATGCGTATACAAGATTTTGGAATGAACAGGGGCTGTAGTTACACTCAGATGTCCATAGGTAAAAGCGTCAGGGCTAACACGACGGTGGGAGGAAGAAGAAAGTAACGTGGCACTCCCTGACTTGCCAATTCAAATTTCGCGCGTTTCAGAATTTGGCTTTTTGTTTTTATCATATAATATTTATTGGTTATTATTTATACAACTAACATGGTCAGCTCAGTTGGCAAGCGTGCAGTGTGATAATGCTCAAGGACCTGGGTTCGATCCCCAGGTCCCAAAAATGCTTCATATTATTTTTTCTCATATATTCAGGCGTGCTAGCATCCCACGAGTCTACCATACACCATTAGCGTCCAACCATCAGATCATCAAGGCTTCAGATCCAACGTCTTCAGATCCAACGTCTTCTCCCTGAAGGACTACCATGCGCTTGAGTCAAGCTGACATACAGGATCTGGCAAAGTCAATGGGGCCAAGAGCATTGTTGGGCTCATAATTGCCAACCATACCCCCTTTCTTGCTAAACAGCAACCATGCCCATTCTTATTCTTTTTTCTATTTCCTTTTATTTATTTAATTTGCTTAATTATTTGTTAACCAAAATTAGTTTCTTTTTTTCATAAAAAATCATAAAATCAAGTTTCACAAATTTAGAATTAGGTTTTTTTTATTTTATCAAATTTAATTTAATATTTAGTTTAAATTTAATTTAGGGTAATTCTAACTTTTTATATATAATTAAAATCAATTAGAAAAACTAGGGTTTAACTTTTGATTTAATTTCTCTTTCTTTCTCAAATAAAATGAAAAATACAAAAATAGGTTAATTTAAATATTTTTCTTAAAATTTAAATTAATTAGTAATTAGGTCTTTTATTTATTCAATTAAAACTTTATTTTCTTAAAATAGCACAAAAACGACAAAAAAGATTTTTCTTTTAAATAACAATTAGGTAGTTGGGGTCAAAACCCTAAATCTCTCGTTGTCGATTCATCGCGCGCGTTTATATTTTTTTGCAATATTAATGTAACTGCTCACAGTATGTAATAGTTTAATCTAGGATTTTCTTTTATTTATCGTTTTACAAGTTTTTTTGGCTATGTAATTAATCCCTACCCCGAAGCCTTGTAATAGCGTAGGTTTTATTTTCTCGCATTTTAATTCTCGCAAATATTAACTATTAGATGTATGTTAATAGGATTATATGACAAGATTGCATGATAATTTAAAACGGCTAGAAAACCCTAATGTACAAAGGTAATAACTGAAATCAAATCACTCGCACATGCACACTCTTAGGGTATACTCTCACTTCGGTTGCCTTCGGTAAACGGTTATTCAGTATAGGGTGCCTTAGTGGTTGCCCTCTTGTTTAACAAAGATCAAAAGTCCTGTTCGGAAACCTCGCCTCGGAAATGTTTCATCAAATATGATCTTAAGGCTCTAGGGTTATTACTAAGATGTCCTAACATTGCTTTAGTTATCATACATCCATTTCGAATTGACCCTTACAATTCCAACGACGGTGCCACCTATTTCTCAATAGTGGGATAACGCTGTCTAAAGGAAACAAGAGCAGAAACGGTCTTTTTTCGAGTAGGTAGATGCTAGTAGGTACTTGCTCAAAACAAACTTTTTTCACACCAAACACTTCTTCAAATAAAGTTTTCAAAAACAACTTCGTAACACTCTTGAGGACAGAAACAAGGGTTAAAACGAAGTAAAATAAAACTTTTCAAAACAAACACACACAAGCAATTTTAAAAGATGAGCAAGTACCTAAGAGCCCGTGGAAAACCACGGATAGAAAGGGTGCTAACACCTTCCCTATCTATAATCTACCCCCCGTACTCAAAATCTCGAAAAAGGAATTTTCTGTGCTTTTTTCCTTTCCAGTTGGATAAAATAAAAGTCGGTGGCGACCCTTGCTTACCGTGACATTTTGCGAATACAAAACGCAAAATGCAAACCAGCATTTTCAAAATAGTCGGTTTTGCCATCGTATCACAGAAATGGCAACTCTGCTGGGGAATTATAAGTGGGATATACCTTAGGATTTAGTTCATCATAAATTGCTTATCTTGTTTGTTTTGGTTGCTTTACTTTTAAGGGTTTTTGTTTGGGAGTTACTATAGATCCTAACCTGGATCTGGGGACACCTTTTAGGTAAGTAGTAATAAACTGTGAGGGAACTGTACGGCATAGACCGATACGGTTGAAGCAGTAGCTACGTTGATGTGGCACATTGGTTGGTACCGGTATCCCTTGTGGAGAAACGAAGAGAATACGGGGCCGCTATGTGTGTCGTTAAGCACCAACTGACCTTAGAACCTTTAATCGACCAACTTGGCCATTAACAAGTAGTGAGATAGCCGGCCTTGGTGTAAAGCTGAGAACTGGTTGATACTCGATGCTACACTCATTGAGACCATACTCTCGAGATAGTTTTGGCCGCAAGAAAAGATTGCGTGAGCTGAAACCATGACCGATGGAGGATGGTCAGTGATATTGAGAACCTCTAGAACCCAATTACTTTTGCTAGGACAGGTTGAAACCAACTGAACTTCAAGAGGGTAATACCTTTGACCCCATGCAAGCTTTAAACTTAAGGGTTTTTGTGTGATTTGTTTGCCTTTGCCATGCCTGTTATCTGCTATACCCGTTGTTTGTTTTATCATGACATCATGCATCATAACATAGGATGCATACTTCATTACACTAACCATTTCAAAGACCAAGGGGATTTATCTTTGTTCTGTTTTTCAGATTATGGCTTCCGTGCGCAGAAATACCATCCGAGTTAACTTTGTGCAAATACCTGCTCAATTTAAAGAGTTAAACTCAAGAGTTTCTGAGACTTCTATGTTCATCAAGAGGCATGGTCAACTTCTTATCCTGGTCACCTCAAAGTTTGATGAGCAGATGATGAGTGTGCTTTTCCAGTTCTTCGATCCTGTGCATCATTGCTTCACCTTTCCAGATTACCAGCTAGTTCCCACTTTGGAAGAGTTCTCTCACTTATTGGGCATATCCATCCTTGAGCAGGTTCCCTTCACAGGTATGGAAGAGACTCCTAGACCAGAAGACATTACCTCAGCTCTGCATCTGAAACAGGCTGATGTAGTATCCAATTGGGAAACACGAAGCGGGGTCGAAGGGTTTTTAGCCAAATTTCTAATAGATCAAGCTCAGCTATTCTGGGATAATTTGTATTTTCATGCTTTTGAAGATATATTGGCTCTCCTTATCTACGGTTTGGTTCTCTTCCCGAATCCGGATTCCTTTGTAGATGTGAACGCAGTTAAGATTTTCCTTTCTCGCAATCCTGTGCCTACTCTACTGGGTGATATCTTGCATGCCCTTTACACTCTTACTGTGCAAAGAAGAGGGACTCTTATATGTTGCATGCCATTGCTGTCAAGGTGGTTTATTTAGCACCTCCCTAAGTCTATGTTGAAGAACGAAGAAGGTTTGGATTGGTCCTACAAAATAATGTCACTGGCCCACACAGATATTCTTTGGAGTTCCAGGGCTATGGAGGACACTACCGTCATTGATCGTTGTGGGGGATATCCTAATGTCCCATTGCTTGGAATCAGATGGGGTATAACCTATAATCCTTGTTTAGCTTTGCGACAATTTGGTCGTGCTCGGAGAGATGGTCCCCATGAGCTACTTCTTGAGAATATTGCATTTGACTACAAGCAAGATGTTGACGAGCACCGCCGGAGGTTCGTACGAGCTCGGGGCATGGTGAACAGATCTGACCCCCAAGAGTTGGGACCAAGGACTTCCCTTCCTATGCATCCTTACCTCCAATGGGTCTGAGCTCGTTCCCAGAAGCTTGGGATGCCTTATGAAGCCGTATTTCATGTGATTGTGGAGTCCACTAATGAAGAAGGCGTTCCTTACACATTTCTTTATCCTTACATGCCCACAGATCCTGGGGCATTGCAGAGGTCTTGGATTCAGCTGAAAGAGGAAAGGGATACTTACTGGGAGAAGTATCATCAGCAAGAAAGGAAGATTTTGAAGCTCACCAGGTAGCTCGAGGAAGAAAGAGTGATCAATGACTACGTCAGCACAAAGAGGAAGCGTCCATGGGATTTTTGATTTTTTTTCTTTTCTAGTTTTATATATATTTTTTTCATTTACTTCTTTGTAACGCCTCAAAGGCATTGTTGAACCTTTTACAAGTTAATCTAATAAAGTTTGTTTATTTTTGGTCTGAAAATTTAAATCTCCCAAAGTCTTTGAAATCATTACATACGCATCCCATTATCATGCACACCATTACATGTACCATTACAGGTTTCTCATCTCCTTCACTGTTTATTTCAGCAGAAATGTCTTCTGATCAAGCCATCAAATATCTTCAGGCACAGAACGCCCAATTCCAAGAGATGTTCGTGAGCTTGGCTAAAGGACAAGAGGATTTGAAGACTCTCATTCTGAAAGAGAAGAAGAAGAAAAAGAAGGTTGTTCTTCTGAATATGGGAAAAAGGTTTGGGGATAGGTTGAAACAGCAAGATGATCTGATCTCTTCATCCAAGGAAGGGGAGAACCAAGAAGAAGAAAAGCACCCCAGTCCTGCAATCTCTGATAATGATACTGATTTTGATAATGAGCAATATCCTCCTGCCGAGGATAGGTACAAGCAGCTAGAAGACCGACTGAGTGCTATGGAGATTCAAAAGATCCCTGGTTTGGATTTCGGAGAACTGGGACTGGTATCAGGAGTGGTGATCCCTCATAAGTTCAAAGCTCTGGTTTTTGCCAAGTATGATGGAGTGTCTTGCCCAAAACTCCATCTCCGCTCTTATGTCAGGAAAATTCAACCCCACATTGCTGATAGAAATTTGTGGGTGCATTTCTTTCAAGATAGTCTGTTAGGGACTCATCTTGAATGGTTTTATCAATTGGAAGGAGCCAATGTCCAAAACTGGGAAGACCTTGCTACTGCTTTTTACAGATAATATCAGTATAACATCGACCTTGCTCCCACTCGTACTCAGCTCCAGGGTATGCCTATGGGTGCATGTGAAGGTTTTAAGGACTATGCTCAAAAGTGGAGAGACTTGGCTGGAAGAGTCCAACCCCCTTTGTCTGATAGGGAGTTGGTTGACATGTTTCTAAGGACGCTGTCTGGTCCATTCTTCAATCATTTGATCGGCAGTTTGTCATCTGGGTTTACTGAGTTGATTTTGACGGGAGAGAGAGTAGAAGCTGGTATCGGAAGTGGTAAAATACAGAAGGATACTTCATCAAGTGCAGTGAAGAAGCCTTTCACCGGTAAGAAAGAAGTTAGTGCATTCTACGGCCAGAGGGGCCAAAGCAGACCTGAACACCGTCAAGCAGTAAATGCGGTAGTGATATCAAGACCCACAATTGCTCCACAATGCAACAACCAACAAAGGGTGGAAAGACCACAGAGGCAGTTCACTCAGCTCAATATGAATTTGACTCAAATTCTACAATAATTATTGAAGACCGATCTGGTAACTCTGAGGGAGGCCCCGAAGAACCCCAACACCACTTCTCCTCACTATAACCCGAATGCCCACTGCGCCTATCACTCTGAAAGTCCAGGTCATGATACAAACAACTGTTGGGCCTTGAAAAACAAAATGCAACACTTGATCAAAGCCAAAGAGATTGAGTTTGACGCTCCAGAGAAGCCCAACGTCATAACTCCTCCCATGCCCAAACATGGTCAGGGAGTATATGCTGTAGACGATGATTTATTTGTGACCTTCGTGGAAGAAATTTATACTCCTTTGATGACAGTTAAGAAGAATATGCTGTTAGCCGGTTTATTTTCGGGTTGTGGTGAAGGTTGCAACATGTGTTTAATGTTGCCTGCTAGTTGCTACTTATTGAAATCAGGTGTTCAACACCTGATGGATAACAAAGAGATCCTGTTCGAAAAGACTTTGACTCCGTTGGTTCCAATTCAAGATGTTGCCATCATAAACATTTATGCCAATCCTTCCAAGGTTTCCTCGAGAAAACCTGTTAGGATCACATCCGTCCCAAGATTTGCTCCATTAATAATTACTGTCCCTGGTCCTATCCCATACACTTCGGATAAGGCTGTCCCTTGGCACTATGGTGCTGATGTGTATTACTATGGAGTTAAATAAGACTTAAAAAGTGAGGAAGCTGGTGTTGATGTCAGCAATATTGCCGGGGCTAGCAAGGTCACCAGAAGTGGAAGACTCTTTTCTCCTGAGATTTCCCCTCTGGCTGTTCGCAAACCTGTTGTCATTCCATCTGCTAGTACATTAACTACTGTCACGATTCCCATTCCAGTTATCACCCCTGTCGCCGAGCCATCTAGGACTCGGGGTAAATAAATCACAGCTGAACCTGCCCGGACGGAGGCACCTAAGAAGATCATTGTGGAAACCTCTAAACAAGAGATAGAGGAAATTCTGAAGATTATTAAGAAGAGCGACTACAACGTAGTCGAGCAGCTGGGGCAGACCCCATCAAAAATCTCCATGTTGTCCTTGTTGTTGTGTTCTGAAGCCCATGAAAAGGCTCTAATTTCATTCCTCAAGACTGCTCATGTGCCACAGGAAACTTCAGCTGACCAATTCAAAGATTATGTAGCTAGCCTGACTACCGACAATGGTTGGGTTTCTCAGATGCAGATCTGACTGTTAAAGGAAGAAATCATAATGACGCTCTGCACGTCTCGATCGAGTGTATGGGCCCTACTATGGCCCACGTACTGGTGGATACCGGGTCCTCATTGAATGTTCTGCCAAAGAAAGCATTAGACCGTCTGGATTGTGAAGATTTTATTCTGAAGCTGAGAAATATTGTGGTCAGGGCTTTTGACGGGTCAAAAAGGATGGTGCGGGGAGGTGGACATCCCTGTTAAAGTTGGCTCTCAGACTTTTGCATCCACCTTTTATGTGATGGATATCAGACCATCATACTCTTACTTATTGGGTCATTCTTGGATTCATAAGGCTGGGGCAGTGACTTCCATGCTCCATCAAATGTTGAAATATCCGGTGAAAGGGAAGATTGTCACGGTACGAGGTGAAGAGGAGTATATGTAGAGTCATCTCAAGTCTTTTCGCTACGTGGAGATGGATGGGGAGTTCATCGAAACCCCTTGTCCGAATTTTGAAGAGGTCCCCCAGACTTTGGCGTCAGCTGAAGTTACTACCGACAAACCTCCAATGAAGATGGCTTCTCTCAAGGATGCCAGGGCTGTAATCGAAGAAGGTGGGTGTACCAATTGGGGCCGGCTCCCTGATTTCACGCACAAAACTGACAAATTTTGTTTGAGATTTACTACAGGGGCTCAAAGGGTTGTTAGGCGCGCACGGATTGGAAGACCTCCTCTGCATATCAGCTATCGGGGAGTTAATGCAATTGAAGATGGTGAGGAGGATTCAGACATCGACAACTGGATCTACCCAACAACCAATGGTGGATTGAACAACTGGATGATGAAGGACTTCATACTTGTTTCTTTTATTCTACAGTAATTGACTTTTGTTATAATAAACAGTTTGAAACTTTACGGCTTGATGCCTTTCCCGAGGCACTTTGGCCTTGCTTGTGAGGGCTTATTATTTGTCATTTTCATATATCATTAATAAAGCATTGGACGTTTCTTGCATTACAAATTTTGCGCTCTTTGTGTTTCTTTTCTGTCTCTCACTCTATTAAAACAGCTATTCTCTTACACACACTCACATATCATAATGCAGATCCATATCCACTCTGGATCCCACTGATAACAACTCTGCTACTGCCAGTTATGACTTCAAAAATCCGATCAACCAAGCTGAGGACGAAGGTGAGGATGATTGTGAGGTTCCTGGAGAACTTGCTAGACTGTTACTGCAGGAAGAAAGGGCCATACAGGCCCATGAAGAGCCGATTGAATCAGTGAATTTGGGTACAGACAAAGACAAGAAAGAGGTTAAGATAGGTGCAAATCTAGTGCTTAGTGTCAAGCAATGGTTGATACAGATGCTACGCGATTATGTTGAGATCTTTGCTTGGTCTTATGAAGATATGCCTGGTTTGGACACCGATATCGAGGTACACCGCCTTCCGACTAAAGAAGACTGTCCTCCAGTAAAACAGAAGGTTCGCCGTATGCGCCTTGAGATGTCTGAGAAAATCAAAGCTGAAGTCATGAAGCAGTTTTGACGTAGGATTTTTAGCTGTCACTTCTTATCCGTAGTGGGTTGCCAACGTTGTTCCAGTGCCTAAGAAGGATGGTAAGGTACGGATGTGTGTGGACTATAGAGATCTGAATAGGGCGAGCCCCAAAGATTACTTCCCACTTCCTCACATCGATGTTCTGGTCGACAACACCGTGCAGCATAAGATCTTCTCCTTCATGGATGGTTTTTCTGGTTACAATCAGATCAAGATGGCTCCTGAGGACATGGATATGACAACCTTCGTTACACAGTGGGGCACCTTCTGTTACAAGGTAATGCCTTTCGGGTTGAAGAATGCTGGGGCAACTTTTCAGCGCGCCATGGTCGCTTTGTTCCATGATATGATTCACCATGAGATCCAGGTTTATGTTAATGACATTATAGCCAGGTCCCAGACTGAGGAAGAGCACCTTGACCATCTCCAGAAATTGTTTGACAGGTTAAAGGCGTACGGGCTGAGGTTGAACCCGAACAAGTGTACCTTCGGGGTAAGGTCTGGTAAGCTGTTGGGTTTCATCGTTAGTGATAAGGGTATTCAGGTGGACCCTACCAAGGTGAAAGCTATACAGAAGATGCCGACTCCCCGCACAGAAAAGGAAGTTAGAGGCTTTTTGGGACGTCTGAACTACATTTCCAGGTTCATTTCACACCTAACTACTACTTGTGAGCCAATCTTCAAGCTGCTGAAGAAAGATCACGTGGTAGAATGGAATGATGAATGTCAGACCGCTTTCGAGAGAATCAAGGAATACCTCAAAGAGCCACCTATTCTGATGCCTCCAGTTGAAGGAATACCTTTGATCTTATACTTGACAGTACTGGATAATTCAATGGGGTGTGTGCTGGGGCAGCATGACGAGTCTGGCCGAAAAGAGCATGCTATTTACTACCTTAGAAAAAAGTTTACCGACTGTGAGACCCGATACTCATTGCTCGAGAAAACTTGCTGCGCTTTGGCATGGGCTGCTCGCTGGCTGAGATAGTATATGCTGACTCACACCACCTTATTGATATCAAAGATGGATCCAATTAAGTATATCTTTGAAAAGCCTGCCTTATCCGGAAGAATAGCAAGATGGCAGATGATCTTAACCGAGTATGACATCCAATACACAACCCAAAAATCAATCAAGGGGAGTGTATTGGCGGATCATTTGGCGCATCAGGCCGTGGATGACTACCAGTCCATGAATTTCGAGTTCCCAGATGAGAACATCATGTTAGTGACTGACTGTGAAGAACTTTGACCGGATGAAGGACCTGAGGAAGGATCCCGATGGTCTATGTATTTTTATGGAGGATTAAAATCATTGGGTAACGGTATTGGCGTTGTGTTCATATCTCCTAAGGGATGTCATACTCCATTCACTGCCCGATTATGTTTTAACTGCACCAACAATACGGCGGAGTATGAAGCATGTATCCTGGGACTTCGAGCTGCTATTGACCTGAGGATTAAGTTCTTGAGTGTGTTCAGAGATTCTGCTCTAGTGATCAGTCAGATCAAAGGCGAGTGGGACACGAAGCACCCAAATCTTATTCCTTACAAAGAGTATGTATTGACGTTGCTCCCACACTTTGAGGAGATAACCTTTGAACACTTCCCTAGAGAAGAGAACCAGTTAGAGGACGTGCTAGCTACCATGTCTTCTATGTTCAAAGTCAGGTGGGACAATGAAGCTCCCCAGATTACCATCGAGAGGTTGGACGAACCCGCACATTGTTGTGACATTGAGACTGAAGAGGCAGCGGATAAACCCTGGTATCACGAGGTAAAGAGGTATCTTGAGACTCAAGAATACCCTGATGGTGCATCTGTTAATGATAAGAATTTCTTGAGAAGGTTCGCTGCAAAGTTCTTCATCAGTAACAATATCCTTTAAAAGCGAAACCATGATTCAACCTTACTGCGATATGTGGACAAAAGCGAGGCAGAAAGGATCATGGCAGAGTTACATGAAGGTACCTTCGGAACTCATTCCAGTGGACATACAATGGCGAAGAAAATCCTATGGGCAAGATATTACTGGTCTACTATGGAAGCCGATTGTTATCAGCATTCTCGAACATGTCATAAGTGCCAAGTCTATGCTGATAAAGTGCATGTACCTTCAGTTTCTCTGAATGTTTTGACAACACCTTGGCCTTTTGCAATGTGGGGCATCGATATGATTGGTGAGATCAGACCTACTGCATCTAACGGGCATCGCTTCATTCTGGTAGCAATTGATTATTTTACAAAGTGGGTTAAGGCAGCTTCCTTTGCTATAGTAACCAAAAACGTCGTGGCACGGTTTATTCGACATAATCTGATTTGTCGATACGGTGTACCGGAGAGGATCATCACGAACAATGGTACAAATCTCAATAATATGATGATCACCAAGCTCTGCAAACAGTTCAAGATATAGCATCATAACTCTTCTCCCTACCGGTCGAAGATTAACAGGGCTGTTGAAGTAGCTAACAAGAACATCAAGAAGATTGTGCAGAAGAAGACGGTGACCTACAAAGACTGGGACGAGATGTTACCATTTGCTCTTCATGGGTACCGTACCTCGGAAAGGACATCGACCGAGGCAACACCCTACTCTCTGGTATATGGCATGGAGGCAATCCTACCCATCAAAGTCCAGATACCCTCTCTCAGGATTATGAAGGATGTAGGTTTGAGCAAAGACGAATGAATCCAAACCCAGCTTGATCAGCTCAATTTAATCAATGAAAAGAGACTTACTACTATTTGTCATGGTTAGACGTATCAAAAGCGAATGATTAAGGCTTTTAACAAGAAAGTCAGACGTCAAGAATATCAAGTCAGGGATCTGGTGATCAAACGCATCATCTTGCCGCAAGGTGATCCCAGGGGAAAATTGACCCCCACGTACGAAGGGCCATTTGTGGTTAAGAACATTTTCTCGGGAGGAGCTATGATTCTAACCACCATGGATAGTGACGACCTTCCTCACCCCGTCAATGCAGACATAATGAAAAAATACTACGCCTAATCAAAGACCCGCTTGGTTGACTGGCCTAGGCAAAAATAAGGGCTTCCCGGCGAACCAAAAGGGTTCGGGCAAAAGTAAGGGATGAAAATGAAAAAACTGTACACCCGGCAAGTCGAAAACCTGAATAGGCGGCTTGGGCAAAAAAGGGTATCCCGGTGGACTGAAAACCCGAAAGGGCGGTTCATGCAAAAATTAGGGATTGAAGCGTAACACTATGTCTCATTGGATCATCTTGCGACCAGACTTCGGTATCGACTATCAAGCTCGGACGAAGCCAATCAATCTGATCTACCTTCGACCAAGTAGCAAAGTGATGAGACGCTCGAAGATATAAAGGCAATAGCAGAGTTGGAACCCAATGGGATTATTTCACATAACTGTTTTTCTTTCTTTTACACAAATTGTATAATTTATATTCCCTTGGCGGTGTTCTCTTACTAGGACGTCAACCTCTTTGTATAAAACGCCTATTACAGGCCAACTTCAAAAATCAATACAATTCATTTTCACAAGAAATTTTAACTTGTTTTTCTTTTTTCTGTTTTGTTTTTGCCAGAACGTCCAATGATTCATTTTTGATATATGCATTTGAAAATAATTGTTGCTCATAAATATTTACATAAGAAACAAAAGACAATTACTCGTAATTCCAGGAACATGAGCAAACAAGAAGTGTCCAAATCTTACAGTTGCTCTACCCACCAGATACAGGGATAGAGCCAGCTTGAGAATATGACCAAAGGTACATACGCTCCCCGCAGAGTAGGAAGTATCCAAAGACAGTGGTGTTAACTCCCCCCAGCCGAGGTTCATAATCGCGAATGAGTCGGCAAAATTCTCCCCAAGCAGAGTTTATCTGTCATCAGCAATAGAAGTTCACCACCAGTGGAGTTTATTTCTCCAAATCAGTAGACCATCCAACAGAGTATCTCTCTTCCCCGTAGAGTCATTCTCCCACAGGGTTATTCTCAAACAGAGTCTCTCCCGGCGGATTGTTCTCAAGCAAAATAGATGCAAGTCTCCAGTTAATCATCTTCGGTCACTATCCCCAGCGAGAACGAAGAACTCAACTCCTTGTATTCTCCAACAGTAGTCCAGGTTTTATTCTCCCCAGCCGGAGAATATCACAAGAACATTGCATATCCATACATTGTGGCATGCACATATGCATCATACAACACAATCTCATTTATTTTGAGAACATCATTACTCAATACATTTCATACATCATGACATTACATATGACTAACTCTTTACCTTTCAGGGAAAGATGCAATCAAGTTCTGACAAGCTTTCTCTGGTTCAGTCAAATCGATACTAAGATTTCTATTCCAGTTCAAGTTATGAAGCACAGAAATTGACCAGATAATATCTTGATTTCTCCAAAATACTACGAAGCCTGGAATCGACCAGATAGTGGTATATCTTAAATACAAGCTATGAAGCCCGGAAACCAATCGGAAAACAGCTTAACCCTCAGCAAGTTATTGTGAAGCCTGAAAATCGACCAAATAGCAATACAAGATACCATGAAGCCTGGAATCGACCAGATAACGGTATAGGACACTGAAACCTGGGACATGACCAGATAACAGTATAAGGTACTGCGAAGCTTGGAATTCGACCAAATAGAAGTTTACTCGGCCAATTACTATGAAGCCCGGAAATCGACCGGATATTAGTTTACCTTAAAATCAGATGGAAGCCCGGATGCGACCGGATAACCACCTAATTCCTTCTGAAGCCTGGAGCACGACCAGATAAGAATTGAGAAATTGCAAAGCCTGGAAGATAACCAGATAGCAAGCCTAATCTCATCTCCCCAGTAAGTCGCTGTAAAATCTGGAGCACGACCAAATAGCAGTCGGTCTTATTTTCCTCAGCAAATTACTGTAAAGCCTGGAGTACGACCAAATAGTAGTTCATTTTCACCTCCTCGACTAAGAGATGATTCCCCAGTAGAATAACAGACAACTGAAGCTCCTAAAATTCTATTTCTCCTAAGACAGAGACCAGCATTCCCCAGCGTAGTCCTCCTCAACAACAGGTGTACGGGCTCTCGCAAAGGAATCTCTTACGCGATCGACACTTCTTCTGATGGCATCTTTAAGCCCATCTTCCATCGTCGACTTCCAAATGGAATCTTTAAGCCCATCTTCCATCGTCAACTTCCAAATGGCATCTATAAGCCCATTCCCGATATCGTAAGACAAGTACCACTTCATGTGAGTGCAAATTTCTAGGCACTCTAGTGTTCAATCATCTTCCACCTTTGGATCACGAAAGGCAGACAAGCCAATCTACATCCTCAGGTTTAAGAAGATTGAACAGGGGCAGCTGTTGTACCCCAAAATTTGCCCTCCCATATTCCTCAATACATGTCAATTGAGGTCCTTAAATTGCTCAAGGAAGTCCAAGGGTTGACCAGACCAACTCTCTCCTAAGGCAGTCTACCCCAAATTAGGGTTTCATTTTGCATCAAGATGTTTGAGTCCAAAGGATCCAGAATTCTCACTATTGTCCTAATATGTTCTCAATATCATCCATGTCAAGTTTCAAGCCTTGCAGAGGAAGTTTGCTCAATCAATTACTCAAAGACCTGAAAATCGACTTTGCTAGGGTAAAAGTCAACTGTGGCCCACATACAGTCAAACTTCAAGACTTTTGGTCAACATTATCATCTTGAAGTATTATTCATAATTTGATCAAGGGTTGATCATGATTCCTCAAGGATTGCTCAGAATTCATCAAAACCCAAAAGTTGCTAAATTTGGGTTTTGTAGGAAAAGTCAACTCAAATTTGACCAAGCATAACTTTCTCATACTTCATCAAAAATGACCCATTCAAAGCTCATTTTGAAGAGGATTAAATTACCTGCAATCCATATTCATCCCCCAAGTTCAAAATATGCACTCACATGAAGATATATATTTGGACATTATAGGTCATTTTGAAAAGTCAACAAAGACACCTTTTGGGTCAAAGCTTCATACATGAACATGGAAGACTCAATTGAGATGAGACTAAAAGGGTTGCTCAGAGGACATCTTAAGCTTTCTAAAAAGTCCAAGAACACCTCTCTAGGGTCAAAATTGAAAGAGTTAATCATTGGTAAAGTTGACCCTTTTTGCAAAATTGCCAAAAGTCAAATGTGTCCAAAATTGCATATTTTGTCAAATGGGCCCAACTTTTTATGCTTGCACTGAGTTTGTAATGTGACCCACGACCCATTAGCCCTTCCACTTGTCATTATTTTTATTTTTGTCATTTATTTTGATTTTTTTTCATTTAAATCAAATAAAATCAAAATAAAATAATAAAAATATCAAAAACTAATTAAATCTTGAGATTTTATGCATGATTAGGTCCAATACACAGCTGGAAACAAGATCAAATCGTGCAAGGTTCAAAATGAACACAAAAAGATTGGATTTGCTTGATTTGGAAAGATTTTGCACAAGGATCAAATCATGAACCAATAATCATAATTGAGAGAGATTTGATACATAATTGTAACCCTAATGCATTCTACTATACATAAGGAACAAGTGCAGACCAAAAAAAAGAGGTTAGAGGCGTGAAAAGGCAGAAAGCAAACTTCAAAAAATTCAAGAAAAGTTGCAGACCAATTTCCACGTTACAGATCACCTCAAGGCATTCTAACCATCTCAATCGTTTACTGGACATTCTTGGATCATATTGCAACCATTAGCAAGCTTTTCCATGTTCAGAATCACACTGTATGGGTCAAACGGTTTATCTCTTTTCTTGAAATCGAATGCATTGATTCTGGCATCTTTAGCATGAATAATTGAGATATTTTTAATCCTTGAGATGTTTTCAAGCTAATGGCTATGATTAATTGTATTTTTATTGACTGTACAACAAAGTGCCATGGCTAGGGTTTTTTTCTTTGTTTTCAAGGATTTAGTGTACAGGAATAATTGGCCATTAATAATGGTACCATGATGCTCGTGAGGTTGCAACGAGTTGATTGGTACCATTGGTTTTGATTTATCATGTGTATACAAGATTTTGGAATGAACAGGGGCTGTAGTTACACTCAGATGTCCGTAGGTAAAAGCGTCAGGGCTAACACGACGATGGGAGGAAGAATAAAGTAACGTGGCACTCCCTGACTTGCCAATTCAAATTTCGCGCGTTTCAGAATTTGGATTTTTGTTTTTATCATATAATATTTATTGGTTATTATTTATACAACTAACATGGCCAGCTCAGTTGGCAAGCGTGCAGTGTGATAATGCTCAAGGACTTGGGTTCGATCCCCAGGTCCCAACAATGCTTCATATTATTTTTTCTCACATATTCAGGCGTGCTAGCATCCCACGAGTCTACCATACACAATCACATCCAACCATCAGATCATCAAGGCTTCAGATCCAACGACTTCTCCCTGAAGGACTACCATGCGCTTGAGTCAAGCTGACATACAAGATCTGGCAAAGTTAATGGGGCCAAGAGCATTGTTGGGCTCAGAATTGCCAACCATACCCCCTTTCTTGCTAAACAGCAACCAAGCCCATTCTTATTCTTTTTTCTATTTCCTTTTATTTATTTAATTTGCTTAATTATTTGTTAACCAAAATTAGTTTCTTTTTTTCACAAAAAATCATAAAATCAAGTTTCACAAATTTAGAATTATGTTTTTTTATTTTATCAAATTTAATTTAATATTTAGTTTAAATTTAATTTAGGGTAATTCTAACTTTTTATATATAATTAAAATCAATTAGAAAAACTAGGGTTTAACTTTTGATTTAATTTCTATTTCTTTCTCAAATAAAATGAAAAATACAAAAATAGGTTAATTTAAATATTTTTCTTAAAATTTAAATTAATTAGTAATTAGGTTTTTTATTTATTCAATTAAAACTTTATTTTCTTAAAATAGCACAAAAACGACAAAAAATGATTTTTCTTTTAAATAACAATTAGGTAGTTGGGGTCAAAACCCTAAATCTCTCGTTGTCGATTCATCACACGCGTTTATATTTTTTTTGCAATATTAATGTAACTGCTCACAGTATGTAATAGTTTAATCTAGGATTTTCTTTTATTTATCGTTTTACGGGTTTTTTTGGCTATGTAATTAATCCCTACCCCGAAGCCTTGTAATAGCGTAGGTTTTATTTTCTCGCATTTTAATTCTCTCAAATATTAACTGTTAGATGTATGTTAATAGGATTATATGACAAGATTGCATGATAATTTAAAACGGCTAGAAAACCTTAATGTGCAAAGATAATAACTGAAATCAAATCACTCGCACATACGCACTCTTAGGGTATACTCTCTATTGTACCCCAAAATTTTCCCTCCCATATTTGGAAAAACATTTCAAGAGAGGTCTTCAAATTGCTCAAGGAAGTCCAAGAGTTGACCAGACAAACTCTCTCCTAAGGCAGTCTACCTCAAATTAGGGTTTCAGTTTGCATCAAGATGATTGAATCCAAAGGATCCCAAATTCTCACCATTGTCATAATATGTTCTCAAGATCATCCATGTCATGTTTCAAGCCTTACAGAGGAAGTTTGCTCAGTCAATTGCTCAAAGGCCTGAAAATCGACTGTGCTAGGGCAAAAGTCAACTATGGCCCACATACAGTCAAACTTCAAGATTTTTGGTCAACATTCACATTTTGAAGTATTATTCATCATTTGATTAAGGGTTGATCATGATTCCTCAAGGATTGCTCACAATTCATCAAAACCCAAAAGTTGCTAAATTAGGGTTTTGTAGGAAAAGTCAACTCAACTTTGACCAAGCATAACTTTCTCATACTTAATCAAAAATGACCCATCCGAAGCTCATTTTGAAGAGGATGAAATTCCATAAAATTCATCTTCATCTCCCAAGTTCAAAATATGCACTCACAAGAAGATATGAATTTGGACATTATAGGTCATTTTGAAAAGTCATCAAAAACACCTTTTAAGTCAAAGCTTCATACATGAACATGGAAGACTCAATTGATATGATACCAAAAGGGTTGCTTAGAGGATATCTTAAGCTTTCTAAAAAGTCCAAGAACACGTCTCTAGGATCAAAATTGAGAGAGTTATGCATTGGTAAAGTTGACCTTTTTTGCAAAATTGCCAAAAGTCAAATGTGGCCAAAATTGCATTTTTTTGCTAAATGGGCCCAACTTTTTATGCTTGCACTGAGTTTGTAATGTGACCCACGACCCATGATCCCTTCCATTTGTCATTATTTTATTTTTGTCATTTATTTTGATTTTATTTCAATTAAATTAAATAAAATCAAAATAAAATCATGAAAATATCAAAAACTAATCAAAGCTTGAGATTTTGTGCATGTTTAGGTCTGTTAAACAGCTGGAGATGGAATCAAATCGTTAAAGGCTCATATGGATACAAAATATTTCATTTTGCTTGATTTGGAAAGATTTGCACAAAGGATCAAATCATGAATCAATGATCATAATTGGAGAAGATTTGAAACCAAGTTGCAACCATAATTCATTCTTGGATATATAAGGAAGGATTGCAGACCAAAAACAAGGAGATTGGAGGCGTGCAAGACAGAAGGCCAATTTGAAAAAATTCAAGAAAAGTGGTAAACCAATTTCCAGGTTTCAGGCCCTTTCAAGCCATTCCAGTCACACCAATCGTTTGCTGGACATCCAAGGATCATGATTCAACCACTAGCAAGCTTCTTAACATCCAGAATCGTGCTGTAAGTTTCAGACAGTTCATCCCTTTTCTTGAAATCGAATCTCTCTATTATGGCATATTTGGTATGATTCATTGATGTATTCTTAAACCTTATGATGTTTGCAAGCTAATGGTCATATTTAATAGTGTTTTCGTTAACTGTACAACAACGTGCCATAACTAGGCTTTCCTCTTTGTTTTTAGGGTTTTTCTGTACATGGACAATTGGCCATGGATAGTGGTACCATGATACTCGTGAGGTTGCAACGAGTTGATTGGTACCACTGGTTATGATTTATCATGCAGGAACAAGATTTTGGAGTGGACAAGGGTTGTACCTACGCCCAGCGTCTGTAGGTAAAAGTCTTCTGCCTAAAACGACATAAGCCACGAGGAAGATAATGGCGTGGCATGCCGCGAATGGCCCATTCAAATTTCGCGCACTTCAGAATTTAATATTTTGTTTTATCATATTATACTTCTTTGTTATTATTCATACAAATAACCAAGCCAGCTCAGATGGTCAGCATGTATTGTGAGATTGCCTAAGGGCCTAGGTTCGATCCCCAGGTCCCCATATTGTTCAATATTATTTTTCTTTTCATGATCAGGTGTACAGGCGTCCCATAAATCCACCATACGTCATCAGCTTTCAGCCATCAGATCCTCAGCATGCCAAGATCCAAGGCTTCCCACATGAGGGTCCACCATAGACCTAAGTCAAGCGTGGACATGGGATTGGAAAAGTCAAAACAGGCCATCAACATTTGGGCCCAGATTTGCCATCAGCACCCCCTCCTTTTTACTATGATACCACCAGGCCCATTCTTATTCCTTCTTTTTTTTTTATTATTTTCTTTTATTTAATTTAATTTGTTTAATTTATTTTCTAACAAAATTAATTTTTTTCCCTAAAAAATCGTAAAATCAAATTTCACAAATTTAGAATTAGTTTTTATTTTATTTTATCAAATTTAATTGAATATTAATTTTAATTTAATTTAGGATAATTCTAACTTTTTTTGTATATTTAAAATCAATTAGAAAAATTAGGGTTAGCATGTGATTTAATTTATTTCTTTCTCAAAAATATAAAAATACAAAAATAGGTTATTTTAATTATTTTTCTGAATTTAAATTAATTAGTCATTAGGGTTTTTATTTATTCAATTAAACTCTATTTTTCTCAAATAACACAAAAACACAAAAAAATGATTTTTTTTTAGTTAGGCTTAGTCGGGGTCAAAACCCTAATTCTCTCGTTTTCGTTTCATCGCGCACGCTTATTATTTTTGCAAATATTAATGTAACTGCTTACAGTATGTAATAGCTTAATTAGGTCTTTTATTTATCATTTTACGGGTTTTTTGGCTATGTAATTAATCCCCCTCCCTGAAGCCTTGTAATAGCGTAGTTTTTATTTCTCGCATTTTAATTCTCGCAAATATTAACTGTTAGATGTATGTTAATAGGATTGTATGACAAGATTGCATGCTAATTTTAAAATGGCTAGAAAACCCTAATGTGCAAAGATAATAACTGAAATCAAATCACTCGCACATGCGCACTCCTAGGGTATACTCTCACTTCGGTTGCCTTCGATAAACGGTCATTAAGTATAGGGTGTCTTAGTGGTTGCCCTCCTGTCTAACAAAGATCAAAAGTCCCGTTCGGAAATGTTTCCTCGAAAATGTTGCCTCAAATATGATCTTAAGACATTAGGGTTATTACTAAGACGTCCTAACATTGCTTTAGTGATCGTACGTCCCTTTTGAATTGACCCTTACAAATCCAATGATGATGCTTCCTATTTCTCAATAGTAGGGTAGCATTGTCTAAAGGAAACGAGAATAGAAACAATCCTTTTCGAGTAGGTAGATGCTAGTAGGTACTTGCTCACAATCGAACTTTTCACACCAAACACTTTTCAAACAAAGTTTTCAAAAACATTTCGTAACACTCTTGAAGAAAGAAGCAAGGGTTAAAACGAAGTAAAACAAAACTTTTTGAAACAAACCCACACAAGTAATTTTAAAAGATGAGCAAGTACCTAAGAGCCCATTGAAAACCATGGATAGAAAGGGTGCTAATACCTTCCCTTTCTATAATCTACCCCCCACACTCAAAATCTCGAAAAAGGAATTTTTCTGTGATTTTTTCCTTTCCAATTGGATAAAATAAAAGTCGATGGCGACTCTTGCTTACCGCGAAATTTTGCAAACACAAACGCAAACCAACATTTTCCAAAACAGTCGGTTCTGCCACCGTATCACAGAACTGGCGACTCTACTGAGGAAATAATAAGTGGGATATACCTTAGGATTTAGTTCATCATAAATTTCTTCTCTTATTTGTTTTGGTTGCTTTACTTTTAAGGGTTTTGTTTGGGAGTTACTATAGATCCTAACCCATATTTGGGGCCACCTTTTAGGTAAGTAGCAATAAACTATGAGGGAACTGTATGATGTAGACCGATACGGTTGAAGAAGTAGCTACGTTGATGTGGCACATTGGTTGGTACCGATATCCCTTGTGGAGAAACAAGGAGAATACGGGGCTGCTATGTGTGTCGTTAAGCATCAACTGACCTTAGAACCTTTAATCGACCAACTTGGCCATTAGAAAGTAGTGAGATAGCCGCCCTCGATATAAAGCTGAGAACTGGTTGATACTCCATGCTACACTCATTGAGACCATACTCTCGAGATAGTTTCGGCCGCAAGAAAAGATTGCGTGAGCTGAAACCATGACCGATGGAGGATAGTCAGTGATATTGAGAACCTCTAGAACCCAATTACTTTTGCTAGGACAGGTTGAAACCAACTGAACTTCAAGAGGGTAATACCTTTGACCCCATGCAAGCCTTGAACTTAAGGACTTTTGTGTGACTTGTTTGCCTTTGCCATGCCTATTATATTCTATACCTGTTGTTTTTATCATGCATCATAACATAGCATGCATACTTCATTATACTAACCATTTCAAAGACCAAGGGGATTTATCTTTGTTCTATTTTGCAGATTATGGCTTATGTGCGCAGAAATACCATCAGAGTTAACTTTGTGCAAATACCTGCTCAACTTAAAGAGTTAGTCTCAAGGGTTTCTGAGACTTCTACATTCATTAGGAGACATGGTCAGCTTCTTAGCCTGGTTACCTCAAAGTTTGATGAGCAGATGATGAGTGTGCTTTTCTAGTTCTTCGATCATGTGCATCATTTCTTTACCTTTCTGGTACCAGCTGGTTCCCACTTTGGAAGATTTCTCTCACTTATTGGGCATATCCATCCTCGAGCAGGTACCCTTCACAGGTATGGAAGAGACTCCTAGACCATAAGACATTTCCTCAGCTTTGCATCTGAAACTGGCTGATGTAGTATCCAATTGGGAAACACGAAGCGGGGTCAAAGGGTTCTTAGCCAAATTTCTGATAGATCAGGCTCAGCTATTCTGGGATAATTTGGATTTTCAGGCTTTCGAAGATATCTTGGCTCTCCTTATCTATGGTTTGGTTCTCTTCCCGAATCCGGATTCCTTTGTAGATGTGTATGCTGTCAAGATTTTCCTTTCTTGCAATCCTGTGCCTACTCTACTGGGTGATATCTTGCATGCCCTCTACACTCGTACTGTGCGAAGAAGAGGGAATCTTATGTGTTGCATGCCGTTGCTGTCGAGGTGGTTTATTTTGCACCTCCCTAAGTCTATGCTGAAGAACGAAGAAGGTTTGTGTTGGTCCTACAGAATAATGTCACTTGCCCATACAAATATTCTTTGGAAATCTCAGGCTATGGAAGTCACTGCTGTCATTGATCGTTGTGGGGGATACCCTAATGTCCCTTTGCTTGGAATCAGAGGGGGTATAACCTACAATCCTTGTTTAGCTTTGTGACAATTTGGTCATGCTCGGAGAGATGGTCCCCATGAGCTACTTCTTGAGGATATTGCCTTTGACTACAAGGAAGACATTAAGGAGCATCGCCGGAGGTTTATACGAGCTTGGGGCATGGTGAACAGATCTGACCCCCAAGAGTTGGGACCAAGGACTTCCCTTCCTATGCAGCCTTACCTCCAATGGGTCCGAGCTCGTTCCCAGAAGCTTGGGATGCCTTATGAAGCCGTATTGCCAGTGATTGTGGAGCCCACTAATGAAGAAGGCATTCCTTACACGGTTCTCTATCCTTACATGCCCACTGATCCTGGGGCATTGCAGAGGTCTTGGATTCAGCTGAAAGAGGAAAGGGATACTTACCTGGAGAAATATCATGAGCAAGAAAGGAAGATTTTGAAGCTCACCAGGCAGCTTGAGAAAGAAAAATTGATCAATGACTACGTCAGCATGAAGGGGAAGCGTCCATGGGATTTTTTATTTTTGCTTTTCTAGTTTTAGATTTGTTTTTCATTTACTTCTTTGTAATGCCTTAAAAGGCATTGTTGAACCTTTTACAAGTTATTCTAATAAAGTTTGTTCACTTTTGGTTTGCAAATTTAAATCTCCCAAAGCCTTTGAAATCATTACATACGCACCCCCATTATCATGCAGATAATTACAGGTACCATTACAGGTTTCTCATCTCCTTCGCTGTTTATTTCAGCAGAAATGTCTTCTGAAATGTCTTCTGATCAAGCCATCAAAGATCTTCAGGCACATAATGCCCAATTTCAAGAGATGTTCTTGAGCTTGGCTAAATGGCAAGAGGATTTGAAGACTCTCATTCTGAAGGAGAAGAAGAAGAAGAAGAAGAAGAAGAAGTTCGTTCTTCTGAGTATGGGCAAAAGGTTTGGGAATAGGTTGCAACAGCAAGCTGACCCGATCTCCTCGTCCAAGGACGGGGAAAACCAAGAAGAAGAAAAGGGCTCCAGTCCTGCAGTTTCTGATAATGATACTGATTTTGATGATGAGCAATATCCTCCTGCCGAGGATAGGTACAAGCAGCTAGAAGACCTGCTGAGTGCTATGCAGATTCAAAAGATCCCTGGTTTGAACTTTGGAGAACTAGGACTAGTGTCGGGAGTGGTGATTCCTCATAAGTTCAAAGCTCTGGTTTTTGCTAAGTATGATGGAGTGTCCTGTCCAAAACTCCATCTCCGCTCTTATGTCAGGAAAATCCAACCCCACAATGCTGATAGAAATTTGTGGGTGCATTTTTTTCAAGATAGTCTATCAGGCACTCAACTTGAATTGTTTTATCAGTTGGAAGGAGCCAATGTCTGAAACTGGGAAGACCTTGCTGCTTCTTTTTACAGACAGTATCAGTATAACGCCGACCTTGCTCCCACTCGTACTCAACTCCAGGGTATGTCCATGGGTGCAAGTGAATGTTTTAAGGACTATGCTCAAAAGTGGAGAGATTTGGATGACATATTCCAACCCCCTTTGTCTGATAGGGAGTTGGTTGACATGTTCTTGGGGACGCTATCTGGTCCATTTTTCAATCATCTGATCGGCAATTCATCATCTAGGTTTACTGAGTTGATTTTGACTGGAGAGAGAGTAGAAGCTGGTATCCGAAGTGGTAAGATACAGAAGGACACTTCATCAAGTGCAGTGAAGAAACCTTTCACCGGTAAGAAAGAAGCTAGTGTAGTCTATGGCCTGAGGGGCCAAAGCAGACCTGAACACCATCAAGCAGTGAATGCGGTAGTGATATCAAGATCCACAGTTTCTCCACAATGTAACAATCAACAAAGGATGGAAAGACCATAGAGGCAGTTCACTCGGCTTAATATGATCCTGACCCAAATTCTACCATAATTATTAAAGACCAATTTGGTGACTCTGAGGGATGCCCCGAAGAACCCCAACACCACTTCTCCCCACTATAACCCGAATGCGCGTTGCGCCTATCACTCTGAAAGTCCAGGTCATGATACAAACAACTGTTGGGCCTTGAAAAACAAAGTGCAAGACTTGATCGAAGCCAAAGAGATTGGGTTTGATGCTCCGGAAAAGCCCAATGTCATAACTGCTCCCATGCCCAAACATGGTCATGGAGTAAATGTTGTGGACGATGATTTAGTTGTGACCTCTATGGAAGAAATCTATACTCCTTTGATGAAAGTTAAGAAGAATTTGTTGTTGGCCGGTTTATTTCCGGGCTGTGGTGAAGGTTGCCACATATGTTCAATGTTTCCTACTGGTTGCCACTTATTGAAATCAGGTGTTCAGCGCATGATGGATAATAAAGAGATCCTGTTTGAAAAGACTTTGATTTCGTTGGTTCCAATTCGAGATGTTGCCATCATAACCATTTCCTCCAATCCTTCCAAGATTTCCTCGAGAAAGCCTATTAGGATTACACCCGTCCCAAGAATTGCTCCGTTAATAATTATTGTTCCTGGTTCTATCCCCTACACTTCAGACAAGGCTGTCCCATGGCACTATGGTGCTGATGTGTATTACCATGGTATTAAGCAAGAGTTGAAGAATGAAGAAGTTGGCACTGATGTCAGTAATATTGTCGGGCCCAACAAGGTCACCAGAAGCGGATGACTCTTTTCTCCCGAGATTTCTCCTCCGACTATCCACAAACCTGTTGTTATTCCATCTGCTAGTGCATCAACTACTGTCCCAATTCCCATTCCAGTTATCACTCCTGTCGCCGAGCCATCTGAGACTCGGGGCAAAGAAATCACAGGTGAGCCTGCCCAGACGGAGGTGCCTAGAAAAATTATGTTGGAAGCCTCTAAACAAGAGATAGAAGAAATTCTGAAGATTATCAAGAAGAGCGACTACAACATAGTCGAGTAGCTGGGGTACACCCCGTCAAAGATCTCCATGTTGTCTCTGTTATTATGTTCTGAAGCCCATGCAAAGGCTCTAATTTCATTCCTCAAGACTGCGCATGTGCCACAGGAAACTTCAGCCAATCAATTCAAAGACTGCGTAGTTAGTTTGACTGCCGACAATGGGTTGGGTTTCTTAGATGCATATCTGACTGCTAAAGAAAGAAATCACAATGATGCTCTGCACGTCTCGATCGAGTGCAGGGGCACTACTATGGCCCATGTATTGGTGGATACCGGGTCCTCATTGAATGTTCTTCCAAAGAAAGCATTAGACCGTCTGGAATGTGAAGATTTGATTCTGAAGCTGAGCAATATTGTGGTCAGGTCTTTCGACGGGTCAAAAAGGATGGTGCACGGGGAGGTGGACATCCCTGTTAAAGTTGGCTCTCAGACCTTTGGGTCCACTTTCTACGTGATGGATATCAGACCATCATACTCTTTCTTGTTGGGTCGTCCTTGGATTCATAAGGCTGGGGCAGTGACTTCCATGCTCCATCAAATGTTGAAATATCTGATGAAAGGGAAGATTGTCACGGTACAAGGTGAAGAGGAGTATATGGTGAGTCATCTCAATTCCTTTCGCTACGTGGAGATGGATGGAGAGTTCATCGAAACCCCTTATCAGAACTTTGAAGAGGTCCACCAGACTTTGGCGTCAACTGAAGTTGCTACCGACAAACCTCCGATAAAGATGGCTTCCCTCAAGAATGACAGGGCTGTAATCGAAGAAGGTGGGTGTACCAATTGGGGTCGGCTCCCTGATTTCACGTACAAAACTGACAAATTTGGTTTCGGCTTTACTACAGGAGCTCAAAGGGCTGTTAGGCGAGCACGGATTGGAAGACCTCCACTGGATATCAGCAATCAGGGAGTAAATGCAATTGAAGATGATGAAGAGGATTCAGATATCGACAGATGGATCTACCCTACAACCAATGGTGGATTGAATAACTGGACGGCGAAGGACTTCATACTTGTTTCTTTTATTCCACAGTAATTGAATTTTGTTTTATGAGTTGTAATAAACAGTTTGAAACTTTACGGCCTGGTGCCTTGCCCAAGGCACCTTGGTCTTGCTTGTGAGGGCTTATTATTTGTCATTTTCATATATCATTAATAAAGCATTGGACGTTTCTTGCATTACAAATTTTGTGCTCTTTGTTTTTCTTTTCTTCCTCTCACTCTATTAAAACAGCTATTCTCTTACACATACTCACGTATCGTAATGCAGATCCATATCCACTCTGGATCCCATTGATAACAACTCTGTTACTGTCAATTATGACTTCGAAAATCCGATCAACCAAGCTGAGGACGGTGAGGATGATTGTGAAGTTCCTGGAGAACTTGCTAGACTGTTACTGCAGGAAGAGAGGGCCATACAGCCTCATGATGAGCCAGTTGAATCGGTAAATTTGGATACAGCAGAAGACATGAAAGAGGTTAAGATAGGTGCGAATCTGGAGCCTAGTGTCAACCAACGGTTGATACAGATGCTACGCGACTATGTTGAGATCTTCGCTTGGTCCTACGAAGATATGCCTGGTTTGGACACCGATATTGTGGTACACCGCCTGCCAACTAAAGAAGACTGTCCTCCGGTAAAGTAGAAGGTTCGCCGAATGCGCCCTGAGATGTCTGAGAAGATCAAAGATGAGGTCATGAAACAACTCGACGCGTGATTTTTAGCTGTCACTTCTTATCCGCAGTGGGTTGCCAATATTGTTCCGGTGCCTAAGAAAGATGGTAAGGTACGAATGTGTGTGGACTATAGAGATCTGAATAGGGCGAGCCCCAAAGTTGACTTCCCACTTCCTCACATCGATGTTCTGGCCGACAACACCGCGCAACATAAGATCTTCTCCTTCATGGATCGTGTTTCCTATTACAATCAGATCAAGATGGCTCCCGAAGACATGGAGAAGACAACCTTCGTTACACAGTGGGGCACCTTTTGCTACAAGGTAATGCCTTTTGGGTCGAAGAATGTTGGGGCAACTTATCAACGCGCCATGGCCGCTTTGTTCCACGACATGATTCACCATGAGATCGAGGTTTATGTTGATGACATGATCGCAAGGTCCCAGACTGAGGAAGAGCACCTTGACCATCTCCAGAAATTGTTTAACAGGTTGAAGACGTACAAGCTGAGATTGAACCCGAATAAGTGCACCTTCAGGGTAAGGTCAGGTAAGCTGCTGGGTTTCGTTATCAGTGATAAGGGTATTTAGGTGGACCCTGCCAAGGTAAAAGCCATACAGGAGATTCCAGCTCCCCGCATAGAAAAGGAAGTTAGAGGCTTTTTGGGATGTCTGAATTACATTTCCAGGTTCATTTCACACCTAACCGCTACTTGTGAGCCAATCTTCAAGCTGTTGAAGAAAGATCAAGTGGTAAAGTGGAATGACGAGTGCCAGACCTCTTTCGAGAGAATCAAGGAATACCTCCAAGAGCCACCTATTATGATGCCTCTAGTTGATGGAAGACCCTTGATCTTATACTTGACAGTACTGGGTAGTTCAATGGGGTACGTGCTGGGGCATCATGACGAGTCTGGCCGAAAAGAGCATGCTATTTACTACCTTAGCAAAAATTTTACCGACTATGAGACCCGATACTCATTGCTCGAGAAAGATTTCTGCGCTTTGGCATGGGCTGGTCGCCGGCTGAGACAGTATAAGCTGACTCATACCACCTTATTGATATCAAAGATGGATCCAATCAAGTATATCTTCGAAAAGCCTGCCTTATTCGAAAGAATAGCAAGATGGCAGATGATCTTAACCAAGTATGACATCCAAAACACAACCCAAAAAGAAATCAAGGGGAGTGTATTGGCAGGTCATTTGGCGCATCAGGCCGTGGATGACTACCAGTCCATGAATTTCAAATTCCCGGATGAGAACATCATGTTGGTGACCGACTGTGAAGAACCTGGGCCCGATAAAGAACCTGAAAAAGGATCCCTATGGTCTATGTATTTTGATGGAGCATCAAACGCGTTGGGTAATGGCATTGGCACTGTGATTATATCTCCTGAGGGCTGTCATACTCCGTTCACCTCTCGATTATGTTTTAACTACACCAACAATATGGCGGAGTATGAAGCATGTATCCTGGGTCTTCGAGCTGCTATTGACCTGAGGATTAAGTTCTTGAGCGTATTTAGAGATTCTGCCCTAGTGATCATTCAGATCAAAGACGAGTGGGATACGAAGCACCCAAATCTTATTCCTTACAAAGAGTATATACTGACGTTGCTCTCACACTTCGAGGAAATAACCTTTGAACACTTCCCCAAAGAAGAGAACCAGTTAGCGGACACGCTAGCTACCATATCTTATATGTTCAAAGTCCGGTGGGACAATGAAGCTCCCCAGATTACCATCGAGAGGTTGGACAAACCTGCACATTGCTGTGACATTGAGACTGAAGAGGTAGCGGATAAACCCTGGTTTCACGAAGTAAAGAGGTATCTTGAGGCTCAAGAATACCCTGAGGGTGCATCTGTAAATGATAAGAAGTTCTTGAGAAGGTTCGCCGCGAAGTTCTTCATCAGCAATGGGATCCTTTATAAGCATAACCATGATTCAACCTTACTGCGATGTGTGGACAAAAGCGAGGCCGAAAGGATCATGGCAGAGTTACATGAAGGTACCTTCGGAACTCATTCCATTGGACATACCATGGCAAAGAAGATCATATGGGTTGGATATTATTGGTCCACTATGGAAGCCGATTGTTATCAGTATTCTCGAACCTGTTATAAGTGCCAAGTCTATGCTGATAAGGTGCATGTACCCCCAGTTCCTTTGAATGTTCTGACAGCTCCTTGGCCTTTTATAATGTGGGGCATTGATATGATCAGAGAGATCAGACCTACTGCGTCTAACGGGCATCATTTCATTCTGGTAGCAATTGATTATTTCACAAAGTGGGTTGGGGTAACTTCTTTGCTACAATAACCAAGAACGTCGTGGCGCGGTTTATCTGACACAATCTGATCTGTCGATACGGTGTACCGGAGAGGATCCTCACGGACAATGGTACAAACCTCAACAATACGATGATCACCGAACTCTGCAAACAGTTCAAGATACAGCATCACAACTCTTCTCCCTACTGGCCGAAGATGAATGAGGCTGTTGAAGCAGCTAATAAGAACATCAAGAAGATTGTGCAGAAGACGACGGTAACATACAAAGACTGGCACGAGATGTTACCATTTTCTCTTCATGGGTACCGTACCTCAGCACGAACATCGACAGGGGCAACACCCTACTCTCTGGTGTATGGCATGGAGGCAGTCCTACCCATTGAAGTCCTGATACCCTCTCTCCGGATTATGAAGGATGCAGGTTTAAACAAAGACGGCTGGATCCAAACCCGACTTGATCAGCTGAATTTAATTGATGAAAAGAGGCTTACTGCTATTTGTCATGGTCAGACATATCAAAAGCGAATGATCAAGGCTTTTAACAAGAAAGTCAGGCATCAAGAATATCAAGTCGGGGATCTGGTGATCAAATGCATCATTTTTCCGCAAGGTGATCCCAGGGGAAAATGGACCCCCACATACAAAGGGCCATTTGTGGTTAAGAACATTTTCTCGGGAGGAGCTATGATTCTAACCACCATAGATGGTGACGACCTTCCTCACCCTATCAATGCAGACATAGTGAAAAAATACTACACCTAATCAAAGACCCGCTAGGTTGACTGGCCTAGGCAAAAATAAGGGCTTCCCGGCGAACCAAAAGGGTTCGGGCAAAAGTAAGGGATGAAAATGAAAAAAAAAATTGTACATCCGGCAAGTCGAAAACCTGAGAAGGCGGCTTGGGAAAAAAAGGGTATCCCGGTGGACTAAAAACCCGAAAGGGCGGTCCGGGCAAAAGTTAGGGATTGAAGCGTAACACTATGTCTCATTGGATCATCTTGCAACTAGACTTCGGTATCGACTATCAAGCTCAGACAGCGCCAATCAATCTGATCTACCTTCGACCAAGTAGCAAAGTGATGAGACGCTTGAAGATATAAAGGCAATAGCAGAGTTGGAACCCAGTGGGATTATTCACATAGCTGTTTTTCTTTCTTTTGAACAAATTGTATAATTTCTATTCTTCGACGGCGTTCTCTTACTAGGACGTCAGCCTCTTTGTACAAAACGCCTATTACAGGCCAACTTCAAAAATCAATACAATTTATTTTCACGAGTAATCTCAACTTGTTTTGCTGTTTTCTGTTTTGATTTGCAAGAACGTCCAATGATACATTTTTGATATATACATTTGAAAATAATTGTTGCTCATAAATATTTACATACGAAACAAAAGACAATTACTCGTAATTCCAGGAACAGGGGCAAACAAGAACTGTCCAAACTTTACAGTTGCTCTACCCATCAGATACATGGATAGAGCCAACTTGAGAATATGGCTAAAGATACATATACTCCCCGCAGAGTAGGAAGTATCCGAAGACAGTGGTGTTAGCTCTACCCATCCGAGGTTCATAATCGCGAATGAGTCAGCAAAATTCTCCCCAAGCAAAGTGTATCTACCACCAGCAATAGAAGATCACCATCAATCGAGTTTATTCCTTCCACAAGCAGAAATTCAATCCCCGACAGAGTTCATTATCACCAGAACCGGTAATTCATCCCCAGCGGAGTTTATTTCTCCAAATCAACAAATCATCCAACAGAGTATCTCTCTTCCCCACAGGGTCGTCTCCTACAGGGTTATTCTCAAACAGAGTCTCTCCCAGAGGAATGTTCTCAAGCAGAACAGACGCAAGTCTCCAGCTAATCATCTTCGGTCACTATCCCCAGCAAGAAAAAAGAACTCAACTCCTTACACTCTCCAATAGAAGTCCAGGATTTATTCTCCCCGGCCAGAAGACGTCATAAAAACATTGCATATCCATACATCATGGCATACACATATGCGTCATACAGTACAATCTCATTTATTTTGAGAACATCATTACTCAACACATTTCATACATCATGACATTATATACGACTAACTCTTTACCTTTCAGGGAAATATACCATCAAGTTCTCACAAGTTTTCTCTAGTTCAGTCAAATCGATACTAAGATTTCTATTCCAGTTAAAGCTATGAAGCCCAGAAATCGACCGGATAATATCTTGATTTCTCCAAAGTACTACGAAGCCTGGAATCGACCAGATAGTGGTATATCTTAAATACAAGCTATAAAGCCCGGAAATCGACCAGAAAACAGCTTAACCCTCAGCAAATTATTGTGAAGCCTGGAAATCGACTAGATAGCAATACAAGATACCATGAAGCTTGGAATCGACCAGATAATGGTATAAGACACTGTGAAGACTGGATCACGACCAGATAATAGTATAAGGTACTACGAAGCTTGGAATTCGACCAAATAGCAGTTCACTTGGCCAATTACTATGAAGCCCGGAAATCGACTGGATATTAGTATGCCTTAAAATCAGATGGAAGCCCAGATACGACCGGATAACCACCTAACTACTTCTGAAGCCTGGAAAACGACCAGATAGCAAGCCTAATCTCATCTCCTCAGTAAGTCGCTGTAAAGCCTGGAGCACGACCAGATAGCAGTCGGTCTTATTTTTCTTAGCAAATCACTGTGAACCCTAGAGCACGACCGGATATCAGTTCATTTTCACCTCCTCGACTAAGAGACGATTCCTCAGTAGAATAACGAACAACTGAAGTTCTTAAAATTCTATTTCTCTCAAGACAAAGACTAGCATTCCCCAGCGAAGTCCTCCTTAACAACAGGTATACGGGTTCTCACAAAGGAATCTCTTATGCGATCGATACTTCTTCTGATGGCATCTTTAAGCCCATCTTCTGTCATTGACTTCCAAATGGCATCTATAAGCCCATTCCCGATATCGCAAGACAGGTACCACTTCATGTGAGTGCAAATTTATGGGCACTCTAGGGTGATTCCTTGAGAAATTAGAGGGAAAATTTTAGGGTACAATAGCTACCCCTGTTCAATCTTCTTACACCTGAAGAGTTAGATTGGTAAATATGCCATTCGTGACTTGAAGGTGGAAGATGATTGAGCACTAGAGTGCCCAGAAAATTTGCACTCGAAGATGTGTTAGTTGATTATGTAGGGAATGGGCTTAAAGATGCCATTTGGAGAGGTAATTGATAGTTGTTGGATATGGGCTTAAAGATGCCATCCGAAGGTGATTGTATCTAGACTCAGCAGGATGATGAAGGAATCTTGGACGATTACTACCTCAGCAGGATGATGAAGGAATCTTGGATGACTACTACCTCAGAAGGATGATGAAGGAATCTTGGATGACTACTACCTCAGCAGGATGATGAAGGAATCTTGGACGATTACTACCTCAGCAAGATGATGAAGGAATCTTGGATGACTACTACCTCAGCAGGATGATGAAGGAATCTTGGATGACTACTACCTTAGCAGGATGATGAAGGAATCTTGGATGACTACTATCTCAGCAGGATGATGAAGGAATCTTGGATGACTACTACCTCAGCAGAATGATGAAGGAATCCTGGATGACTACTACCTCAGCATGATGATGAAGGAATCTTGGATGACTACTACCTCAGCAGGATGATGAAGGAATCTTGGTTGACTACTACCTCAGCAGGATGATGAAGAAATCTTGGATGACTACTACCTCAGCAGGATGATGAAGGAATCTTGGATGACTACTATCTCAGCAGGATGATGAAGGAATCTTGGATGACTACTACCTCAGCAGGATGATGAAGGAATCTTGGATGACTACTACCTCAGCAGGATGATGAAGGAATCTTGAATGATTACTACTCCAAAAGGATGATGACCTTTATCTGTTGATTGATCTTTCTTGAAAAGGTAAAGAGTTAGTTGTATGCAATGTCATGATGTATGCATTGCGTAATGATGCTCTCAAAATAAATGAGATTGTGTTGTGTGCACTTGTCATGTATGTAATATGATATATGAAATGTGAGATGTTTATTTGAATGTATCTTTGTACGAAAAATAAATCATTGACAAATGCTGGAGAGTCATTAAATTCCGGACTGCTGTTGAATAGTTGGCGAGTCTTCAAAATTTTCTTAGAATATTTCCACCAAGGACTCCTGTTTTGTTGAGGAGAACTCCGCCGGGGAAAATTGAGAACTCTGTGGAGAGTATTGATTCCTGCTTGGGGGAAAAAGTTCAGGAGTCTCGGTTGTCCGTTGCTCTACTGGGGAGTCGAAGTTGAACTAATGTCTGGTTAGGTCCAGGCTTCACAGTAACTTGCTGGGGATTGTAGAGTAGTCTACTGGGGAAGAGGAGTCGTGGTCCTTTGATTTATAATAGTCGGAGAGGCAAACAAAAACTGGGGAATCTGTAGTTTATTGAGAAAATAAACCCTGTTATCAGTCTGTTGGGGAGGCGGTGACTCCACTAGCAGAAATCCTCGAGGATTCTTGAGGTTATCTCAGCTGGGGAAAGGTTTTTAGAGATTAAACTCTTGCTGGGAAATTATCCTATGAGAAGGACTTTGGGGAGACTTGGCATTGCCTCTAGCAGCAAATGTTTGATCGTACATAACCCTTTGTTGAGATTGGCGTTCAATGCCCCAAGCGACGGAGATGGAGACCTGCCCCTGGTTACTCTGCACTTCTTGAGAGATTTCTTGGAATCTTAACTGGACTGCCCCAGGTGTGCGGGATAGTGACATATCATGTCCCCTTGTTGATAGGAGTTTTGACAATGGAAGTGTCATCCTTCTTGAATTGACTTGTTCATTGAGAGAGCTTTCGTTCACTGGATATTCGTTGTGTGGATTTCTCCGCTGTCAAACAAATAGCCATATGAAAACAGTTATATTCAAGTAATGCAAAGTTTATGTTTGTCTTGAAGTTTTAAAAAATGTGATTTTAGCAAGTAAAGAAGTTTGTAATTCATCTCTGGATTTGAGTAAAGCCTTACAGGAGTCAGGATACCTTTTGTAACAGTATGCTTTCGAACTAACCCATGCTTCAATTAGTACTTTTGAAGGGTTGTAACGTGGCTTGGTTCACGGTTTAAGAAAAAAAGGATAAAGGCTCAAAGTGTATTTGTACCCACCCGTTCTTCGTGATGTTCTTCAGTCCTAAGCTCAGTTAATTGTACGTTTGAACTCCAATTGAGTCTGGAATAACGTTTTGGTGATGGTTCAGACAAGTTAAGTTTATCGGAAGGCAGTCATTTTTGCAACATTTTTTTCATGTTGTTGAGGATTTATAGTGACCTCTTTTGATTTATTATCCCTGATTTTTGCCTGACTGTTCTTGTTTTGAGATTATAGTCAGTGGGATGCCCCAGTTTTTCTCAAGTCTCCTTTGTAGGTTTTGACTTAGTGGGCTTTACTTTTTTTGAGAAATAGTGACTGCCTAGGCGATAGGGAACCATCACCGTCTTTTGATTTCATAGGAATGTTTTTGATGTCATTCGTTGTATTACGAGATGAGATTTTGCGGCTTAACGCGCGTTTGAATTAACTGAGAGACTACCCTACCCCAGGTTTTGATTCAAAGGTTTCAATTTGTGTAAAAAAAGAAAACTCCTACTTCTTTAGCTCGAAGGGGTTGACTAGGGATTATCTTCCTTATAACTCCAGTGTTTAGGATTTGAAAGAAACGCCTGTACATCGTCAACAAAGTCTGTCCAAAAGCATACTGTATGAGATTATGGCATTGTTTTCGTCATCCTCCCTCTAAAGGCTTGTATCTTTTAGAAAGAGTTGAATGTCATAAAGAGAGTAAAAGGCATAGTTTAAATATAGAGAAAACGAATAGATGAATTCAAGACAAATATATGCAATGCATTAATGAAACAAAGTTTGATATTAATAGATACTTGTTTGAATAGCAAAAGAGATTACGACTTGAAAATTCAAATGAACAAAAGCTTTCAATGATTCATCATAGGAGCAGTGATTATATTTGGAGTCTCTGGAGGGTCAAACTCGATCTCCTTGGCATCAATCATGTCTTGGACCTTGTTCTTCAGAGCCCAACAGTTGTTTGTGTCATGTCTTGGACTATCAGAGTAGTATGCACACCCTTCATTGGGATGATAGGTAGGAGCAGAAGTATTTGGGTTCAGGAGAGGAGCTTTTAACATAATCAGCTCTGCCTTCAACATGTGTTGTAGCGCTTGAGCCAGTGACATGTTGATCTTAGTGAGTTATCTTTTAGGCGCGACCTCCTTACGCTGATGCCCTTGTCTTTGTTGAGCAGGCGTAGGATTAGAGATCAAGATTTCTCCTACGTGTTGGTCATGATGACTCTTTTGACCATACACAACATTGGACTCTTTCTTCCCATTGTATGGCTTTTTCTGAGCATCAGAAGGTATAGCTCCTTGGATCTTTCCACTTTTTATGTCAGCTTCGATCCTTTCGCCGGTTAGTATTAGCTCGGTGAACCCGGCTGAGGAGCTTCCGATCAAGTGTTTGAAGAAAGGCCCTGTCAAAGTTCCCATAAAGATGTCAATCAGCTCCCTGTTAGTTAAAGGGGGCTGAACCCTACTAGCCAGATCTCTCCACTTTTGGGCATACCCTTTGAAGCTCTCGTTGGAACCCACGGTCATGTTCTGCAATTGCACACGAGTTAGTGCAAGATCAGCATTATACTGATACTGCTTATAGAAAGCAGTAGCTAAATCCTCCCAGGTGTGGATGCAAGAACTCTCCAATTGATAGAACCATTCGAGTTGAGTCCCTACTAGGCTCTCTTGGAAGAAATGGATCCAAAGCTTTGGATCAGTTGTGTATGGTTGAATCTTGCGAACATAAGACTTTAAGTGCATCTTAGGGAAAGAGACTCCATCGTACAGGGCAAAGGTAGGGATTTTGAACTTTGGCGGGATGACCACTCCAGAAACCAACCCATGTACCCTAAATCCAAGCCAAGTATCTGTTGAATCTCCATAGCAATGAGGCGATCCTCCAGCTGTTTGTACTTGTCATCAGCGGGAGGATATTGTTCCTCAGAGTAGTCAGCTTTGACTTCATCAATCTCCATATTAGTATCTTCTTCATGACTATCCCCTATGTTGGATTGAGTTGGAAGATCTAGAGCTCCCTTGACTCGTACTCCAGGTCTTCTTCTCGAGTTCAGGACACCTACTAACTTCTTGGACTTCTTCCTCTTGTCTTTGAGAAGGAGAGTTTTTAGGTCCTCTTGCCCCTTATCCATAGCCAGGAACATTTGTTAGAATTGAGCGTTTTGAGCTTGGAGGTCTTTCACTGTTTGTTCCATATCCATCTTACTGAAATAAACAGTAGGAAGATAAGGATACCTGTATGGGAGAAACCTGTCATGATATGATGCATGATATGTGGATGTATGTTTTAAAAGATCTTGCGGGGTTAGTAGTCACTTATAGTTTTGGATTGGAAAACTTTGTATCGGTGGATGTCTTTTCATGAGAATTAAGCTTACTATGTCAAGTGGGTCATAGCCCTTGACTCCGGTTTGTTGTACTTGATTTTGATGGCATTTGGTTAGAGGAAAATAAATCCTCTTGCCCTTTGGTAGATATCTGGTTCAATGTGATCCTGCATCAAAGACCCTCGAGATCCTTGAAATGGTTACTGAAAATGCTATGGTATGATGTTATGATGTTATGTACAAATATGCGAGGTAAGCAAGTTTATATACAAATAATTATATTCACACAAAGCAAACAAATCCTTAGTTTTAGGCTTGCATGGAGTTTGTAGGTAAGTACCCTCTTGAAGTTTAGTTGGCTCAACCTGTCCTAGTAATAGTAATCGGGTTCTAAAGGATCTCAATATCACCGACCTTTCTTTTAGGAATTGTCTCAGCACAATCAATCTTTTCTTGCGACGGAGATATCCCAAAAGTCCAGCCTCAATGAGTTTAGTATCGAGTATCAACCAATTTTTAGCTCTACACCGAAACCAGTTATCTCACTATGTCCTAATGGCCAAGTTTGTTCAATTAGGGTTCTAAAGTCAGTTAGTGCTTTATGATGCCACTCACCGGACCTGTATTCTCCTCAATTCACCACGAGGGATACCGGTACCCACAAATGTGTCACACTAACGTAGCCATTGTTTCCACCATATCGGTCTATGCCGTACAGTTTCCACAATCTATTGCTACTTACCTAAAAAGGTGTCCCAGATCCGGGTGGAGGATCAAAGCAAGCCCAAACAGAGAACCATAATGTAAAGCATATAAATCAAACAAAGCAAGCAAGTAAATATGATCTAACCCTAAGGTAACCCCACTTTTAAGAATATCCCCAGCAGAGTCACCAGTTTTGTGATACGGTGGGAGAACTGACTTGAGGTTTTGCGTTTGTGTTTGCAAATGTTGCGGTTTAGCAAGAGTCGCCACCGACTTTTCTTTTATCCAAAAAAGGAAAGGTGAAAAAGCATAGGAAAGACCTTTAGAGATGTTTTCTTGAGTTCAGGGGATAGATTATGAAAAGGGAAGGTATTAGCACCCTTTTCATCCATGGTTTTCCATGGGCTCTTAGCTACTTGCTAGATCACTTGCTTTTGTTTGAAAAAAACGTGCTTTGTGTGGTTTTTGAAAGTATTTTGAAAATGTAACTTTGTAATGTTTCCCGTTTCTATAAGAACGCATACAAAATGTTTGTTTCGCAAATAGTTCAAGGAGGTTTTTGTGAGATGTGCTTTTTGAAAGTGATTTTGAAAAGGTGTCTTCGTAATGATTCTTGTCTCTATAAGAATGCATACAAAGTGTTGTCTTTTAAAAGTGTTTCAAAATGAAAGTGTTTGGTGTATAAAATGTTTTTATTGTGAGCAAGCGAGTAATTGGGAGCGAACCTACCTACTCAAAAGGTCGTAAATATGCTTTTCCTCCTCCTTTAGATGTTTCTATCTTACCATTGATATGGTAAGAAGCCCCATCGTTGGATGTGAAGGGACGGGCGTGGGACGTTTGTATAGTCATAGAAGGCAACTCATGGAACATTTTAGCAATGTCGTTTTAGGGACTAGATCGTTTATCGAAGGCAACATCGAGGGTCATCGAGGGACTACGATCTTTTTTATCGAGGGTCTTTGCTAAAACGCCCATGTTCAAGGGACATGACTATTTTTCCGATAGGCAACAAAGTGGGATTACCCTAAGGGTGTTAGTGTGCAAGTGTGTTTGATTGCATGCATTTTGTCTTGATTAGGGTGATATATTTGTTGATTTTCATATCTTGCCATACACACCCTAATTACTAGCATTTACATTTGAAAGCGATAAGTTGCAGAAATGTAAAGTCCTACGCTATTACAATATTTAGGGGGATGGGGAGTACAAATTTATGAATGGGGGTTGCAAGTAAAAATAAGTCCTAAGTTACTATTACAACCATATTGAAATGTACAATATAAGAAAGAAATGGACTTGTTTAAAGAATGTTTTTTGTCTCAATAAAAAAGGGAAATAAATCAATTAATGAAAGAAAATATTTTTATGTCTTTTTTATATTGATGAAAAGAGTTTTAATGTTGAAAGTGATAAAAAGGAAAATAAATGAGACATAGGACCAGCGTGCTGCTACAAGCAAAACAAACGGAATCAGAAGTTCTGAAGCCAGGCGCATCATGACTCAGAAAGGAACGTCAGTGGAATCAGAAGTTCTGGATTGGTAAACTCTGAGGTCCTGCAAGACACGTTAGAGGGAAAACACAAAAGTCCTGGGTAGTATTCAGATAGTGGGCCACAAGTCAAAAGTTCTGTATTACACTAAAACAGTGAGTAAACTTCAGAAGTTATGTATTGTCAGCATGTGAAAATCAGTGTTTGAAAACAACGAATGGAAACATCAGAAGTTCAGTGTATTTGTCATGTAAGGAGGAACTCAGAAGTTGTGCTGTGTTAGAACAATGAGTGAATCATCAGAAGTTCAGTGCGTTATCAGCATGTAAGAATCAGAAGTTCAGCGTGTGTTAATAGTGAGAAAAATCATAGAAGTTCTGTGTGTTAAAATAGTGAAGAGAACTCAGAAGTTCTGCGTGCTTAAACGGTTAGAAAATCCTAAAAGTTTTGTGTGTTAAAATGGTGAGTGAAAAACAGAAGTTCTGTGTTACATTTTGACTTTTAATCAGCACACCAACAATTCATTCAGTTCTTATTAAACAACAAATCAGAAGGTGTTGTACCCCAAAATTTACCCTCTCAGTTGTCAAGTATTTGCTCACAAGATATTCTAAGACGTAAAGTTTGCAGCACTAATACATCAATTTAGGCTTGAAATTGACACAAGGGCAAAATGGACAATTGCATACTAGAAAGTCAAACTTTGACTTTTTGGTCAACATTACAACCCAAAGATCAAATTTCATCAAGACATTCAAAAATATCAAGCTTGATCATTAAGAAGCTAAGAAAGTCAAAAGTCAACTTGAAAAGACAAGATTTCCAAGACTTAGAAATTTTCCAAGTGTTTTTATTCATGATAATTTCATCACTTCATGCCAAATTTTCACCATGATGCAAGATGATTCAAGAGAAACTTCCAACATGAAAGTTGTATATCTCCATGATATCTACAACATTTATTTACACAACTTCTCCTAAATATGCTTGGATCTCAAGTTATAAATTCATGAAGTCATGACATTTTCATTTAACACTTAGAGAAATTTTCAGCAGTTTTGGTCAGGTTTTTATCCCAACTTCTTAGCCAATTTTCATCAAGTTCCAATTTGATTTAACAAAAGTGGTCAACATGAAAGTTATAGAGGGTGCTTCAAGCTTTCCAAAACATCCAAGAGCATGAATTTATCATTATCGAGCTAGGAGATTCAAGGGCATGAAGTTGGGCATCCACCCTTGATTTGCAAGTCATTCTATTGAAGAACACACAACAAAACCCTTATGCTATGCTGCATAATCTTACTTTTCAGGCCTTGTGACTTGCAAATCTCTACATGATTTAATGTTTACACAAGAGCTTGATCTATTACCCAAGTGTTTGAGCCATTTTCCAAAAGATCTTTCCATTTATGGCATAAAGACACCATTGTTATTCTTGAAAAGCAAGCTTTTTGTACAAAGTTTGTCTTGAGCCCATACCTTGCTCGTTTCTGATTTCACTCCACCATAAAACATGGAAATCAACCCCTCTAAACCAGCAACTTTGGTACTTCATCTTGGGACCATGGAGTACTTGACATAGTTTGATACTTACATCCCAACCAAACCATAACATGTTGTCTTGCAAACTTAGTCAGCTCATATGCACAAACCTCTTGCCTATAAATAGAAAAAGCATTTGAAAGGGAAAGGGGTTGGAAAAGAGGTTAGAAAAAATAGAGAGAAAGGCCAGAAAAATAGAAGGAGAAACTAACACTCAAACTCATTTTTGGTGTCAAAAAACCAGATTTGTACACAAAACCTCCATTTTTGAGCTTTGAAGTTCATATCTTTGAATCTCATATCTTGCAAGTTTTCACCAAACAAACCATCCAAACGCTTCATATACACCATATAGAAGTTGTTCAAACATAAGAATAACTTCTGTAACATCACTATCACCATCTTCAAAACTCAAAAGCATACATTGCAACTTGACTCGGTTGGAGCGGTTCAACCATTTTCAGCATAAAACGAAGGTTGGAGCTACTTCAAGAAGGTTCAAAGGAGTTCGATCAATCGCCACTTTGCACCCGAAAACATCCGTACGTGTCCTAAATCTTCCGCTTCGAGAGGTAAACTTTCTTAAACTGTGATCTCATTGTTCACACATCATTTGCTTTTGCGCTCAAAAGATATAACAAGAAAGATCAAAGAGAAAGAACTAACAAAAAAGCCACAACAGAGGTTGACACGGGTGCCCGTGTCACATGACATGGCCCGTGTCAGCTTATTTGGGTTGAAAAACATAATAAAATGCAGGTACAGAGGCTGACACGGGTGCCCGTGTCAATCGACACGGGTGCCCGTGTCAATCGACACGGCCCGTGTCAATCGACACGGCCCGTGTCAGAGTTACTGATGCGTACATGACCAGAAAATGATGAACATGGGCTGACACGGGCACCCGTGTCAGAGTGGCTGGAACAAAAAAATGCATAAAAGTCATGGACAGGTTCTAACACGGGTGCCCGTGTCCCCCGACACGGCCCGTGTCAGCTCGGGCACCAAATTTCTTGATTTTTGGAGATTTTTTTAGTTCTTTTGGACATATTGCATTGCTTGGAAGTGACCTAACTTTATAAAACCTTTTTGTTCAAATGAAACCTCAAAAAACAATTTTCTAAGCAATTAACTTAGACTTAGGTTTTTCTTTAATGAAAAACCCTAAAAAACAATTTCTCTCACTTTACATCTTCTTGCATATTCTACTATTTTTGCATTATGAATTATGTAATTGTCAAAGCCTTGTAATAGTAATTAGGGTTTAATTTTATTTCATTCCCCATTTGTACATTTGTATACCCCATCCCCGTAATGATGTAATAGCGTAGTAATTTTATTTTCCGCAATTTATCGCTTTCATATCAATGCTAGTAAATTAGGGTTTGTATGTAAAGATAAAACCAACAAGTAGATCACCCTAATCAAGACTAAATGCATGTAAATAAAACACATTTGCACACTTACACCCTTAGGGTAATTCCACTTGTTGCCTATCGGAAAATAGTCATGTCTCTCGAGCATGGGCGTTTTAGCAAAGACCCTCGATAAAAGATCGTAGTCCCTTGATGAACCTCGATGTTGCCTTTGGTAAACGATCTAGTCCCTAAAACGACATTGCTAAAACGTCTCATATGTTGCCTTCTATGACTATACAAACGTCCCAACGTTCGTCCCTTCACATCCAACGATGGGGCTTCTTACCAAATCAATGGTAAGATAGTCACATCTAAAGGAGGAGGAAAAGCACATCTAAGACCTTTTGAGTAGGTAGGTTCGCTCCTAGTTACTCGCTTGCTCACAACAAAAACATTTTTATATACCCACACTCTCATCTTTAAACTATTTTCAAAACAAACACTTCGTATGCGTTCTTATAGAAACGAGAACCGTTACAAAGTTACATTTTCAAAATACTTTCAAAAACAGATCTCACAAACACACCTTTGAACTATTTTCGAAACAAACACTTTGTAGGCGTTCTTATAGGAACTAGAACCATTACGAAGTTCCATTTTCAAAAATACTTTCAAAACACACACCACAAGCACATTCAAACAAAAGCAAGTGATCTAGCAAGTAACTAAGAGCCCATGGAAAACCATGGATGAAAAGGGTGCTAATACCTTCCCTTTTCATAATCTACCCCCCGAACTCAAAAACATTTCAAAGGTCTTTCCTGTGCTTTTTCACCTTTCCTTTTGGATAAAAGAAAAGTCGGTGGCGACTCTTGCTAACCGCAACATTTGCGATAAAACGCAAAACCTCAAGTCAGTTCTCCCACCATATCACAGAACTAGCGACTCTGCTGGGGACTTTTTAAAAGTGGGGTTACCTTAGGGATAGATCACATTGACTTGCTTACATTGTTTGATTTGTATGGTTTACATTATGGTTCTTTATTTGGGTTTGAATCCTCTACCCGGATTTGGGATACATTATAGGTAAGTAGCAATACGTTGTGGAAACTGTGCGGGGTATACTGACATGGTCTAAGCAATAGCTACGTTAGTGCGACATATTTGTGGGTACCGGTAGCCTTTGAGTTAATCAAAGAGAATACGGGGCCGATGAGTGATGTCATGAAGCACTAATAAACTGTTAGAACCTTTACTTGACCAACTTGGCCATTAGGACGTAGTGAGATGACCGACTTTGGTGCAGTCTGAAGTTGGTTGATACTCGACGCTACACTCATTGAGATTTGACTCCCGAGCTTTGTTTGGTGGCAAGTCAGTTGTAAATCAGAACGAAGTTTGTGGGAATGATCAGTGATATTGAGACCCCTTAGAACCCGGTTACTATTAACTAGGACAGGTTGAGCCAACTAAACTTCAAGAGGGTACTTACCTACTAACTCCATGCAAGCCTAAACCTAAGGATTTGTCTGCTTTGCGTGTATATGATTATTTGTATAAACTTGTTTACTTTGCATACTTGTACATAACATCATGCCATAGCATTTTCAATAACTGTTTCAAGGATCTCAAGGGTCTTTGATGCAGGGTCACGTTGAACCAAGACGTCCATCAACAGACGAGAGGATTTAATTTCCTCTAACCAAACACTGTCAAGACCAAAGCATGGTAACTTGAGTCAAGGGCTATGACCCACTTGACATGGTGAGCTTTATTCTCGTGGAAGGACATCCACCGATACAAAGTTCTCCAATCAAAGATGTTGATCAAAATTCAATCTCTAACTTTTTCTTGTGTTTACCCCACGAGATCCTTGAAAACATGCATCCACATATCATGCATCATATCATGACAGGTTTCTCCCATAAAGGTCTCCTTATCTTCCTACTGTTTATTTCAGTAAGATGGATATGGAACAAATGGTGAAAGATCTCCAAGATCAAAATGCTCAATTCCAACAAATGTTTATGGCTATGGCTAAGGTGCAAGAGGACCTGAAATCTCTCCTTCTCAAAGACAAGAAGAAAAAGTCCAAGAAGTCAATAGGCGTCCTGAACTTGAGAAGAAGACCTGGAGGACCTGTCAAGAGAGCTCTAGATCTTTCAACTCCATCCAACACGGGGGATAGTCTTGAAGAAGACCACAATTTGGAGATTGATGAAGTTGAAGCCGACTACTCCGAGGAACAATATCCTCCCGCTAATGACAAATATAAACAGTTGAAGGATCGACTCAGTGCTATGGAGATTCAACAAATACCCGGCTTTGGTTTAGGAGACATGGGTTTGGTTTCTGGAGTGGTCATCCCGCCAAAGTTCAAAGTCCCTACCTTTGCCCTGTACGATGGAGTCTCTTGCCCTAAGATGCACTTAAAGCCTTATGTCCGCAAGATTCAACCATACACAACTGATCCGAAGCTTTGGATCCATTTCTTCCAAGAAAGCCTAGTAGGGACTTAACTCGAATGGTTCTATCAATTAGAGAGTTCTCGTATCCACACATGGGAGGATTTAGCTTCTGCTTTCTATAAGCAGTATCAGTATAACGCAGATCTTGCACCAACTCGTGTGCAGTTGTAGAACATGACCATGGGTTCCAATGAAAGCTTCAAAGGATACGCCCAAAAGTGGATAGATCTGGATGGTAGGGTGCAACCCCCTTTAACTGACAGGGAGCTGATTGACATCTTCATGGGAATTTGACAGGGCCTTTCTTCAAACACCTGATCGGAAGCTCTTCATCCGGGTTCACCGAGCTAATACTGACCGGCGAAAGGGTTGAAGCTGGAATCAAAAGTGGGAAGATTCAAGAAGCTACACCTTCTGATGCTCAGAAAAAGCCCTACAATGGGAAGAAAGAGTCCAATGCTGTGTATGGTCAAAAGAGTCATCATGACCAACACGTAGGAGCAATCTTGATCTCTAATCATACGTCTGCTTAACAAAGGCAGGGGCATCAGCGTAAGGAGGTCGCGCCTAAAAGACAATACACTAAGATCAACATGTCACAGGCTCAAGCGCTACAACACATGTTGAAGGCAGAGCTGATTACTTTAAAGGCTCCTCATCCGAACCCTAAGACTTCTTCTCCTAACTACAACCTGGATGCAAGGTGTGATTATCATTTTGGTAGCCCAGGGCATTACACAAACAACTGTTGGGCTCTGAAGAACAAGTTCCAAGACATGATTGATGCCAAGGAGATCGAGTTTGACCCTCCGGAGACTCCAAACATAATCACTACTCCTATGAAGAATCATTGAAAGCTTTTGTTCATTTGAATTTTCAAGTTGTAATCTCTTTTATTATTCAAACAATTATCTATTAATTTCAAACTTTTTTTTCATTAATGCATTGCATATGTTTGTCTTGATTTGATCCACTCATTTTCATTACAAGCCTTTACTCTCTTTATGACATTCAACTCTTGCTAAAAGTTATAAGCCTTTAGAGGGAGGATGACGAAAACAATGCCATAATCTCATACAATATGCTTTTGGACAGACCTTGCTGACGATGTACAGACATCATTTCAAATCCTAAACACTGGAGTTATAAGGAAGATAATCCCTAGTCAACCCCTTCGAGCCAAAGAAGTAGAAGTTTTTTGTATACAAATTAAAACCTTTAATCAAAACCTGGGGCATGGTAGTCTCTCAGTTAATTCAAACGTGCGTTTAGCCGCAAACTCTCATTTCGTAATACAACGAATGACATCAAAAACATTCCTCTGGAATCAAAAGACAGTGATGGTTACCTATCACATAGGAAAACATTATATCTCAAAAAGAAAAGCCAACTAAGTCAAAACCTACAAAGGAGACTTAAGAAAACCAGGGCATCTCACTGACTGTAATCTCAAAACAAGAACAATCAGAAAAAATCAGGGATAAAAAATCAATCAAAAGAGGTTACTACAAATCCTCAACAAAATGAAAAAATGTTGCAGAAAATGACGGCCTTCCGACAAACTTAACCTGTCTGAACCATCACCAAAACGTCATTCCAGACTCAATTGGAGTTCAAACGCACAATTAACTAAGCTTAGGATTGAAGAACATCACGAAGAACGGGTGGGTACAAATACACTTTGAGCCTTTATCCTTTGTTTCTTAAACGGTGAACCAAGCCACGTTACAACCCTTCAAAAGTCCTAATTGAAGCATGGGTTAGTTCGAAAGCATACTGTTACAAAAGGTATCCTTACTCCTGTAAGGCTTTACTCAAAATCCAAAGTTGAATTACAAACTTCTTTACTTGCTAAAAACACATTTTTCAAAACTTCATGACAAACATAAACTTTGCATTTACTTGAATATCACTGTTTGCATATGGCTATTTGTTTGACAGCGGAGAAATTCACACAATGAATATCCAGTGAACAAAAGCTCTCTCAGTGAACAAAATCAATTCAAGAAGGATGACACTTCCATTGAAAAATCTCCTATCGATAGGGGGACATGACATATCTCTATCCAGCACACCTGGGGCAGTCCAGTCAAGATTCAAAGAAATCTCTCAAGAATTGTAGAGTAACCAGCGGCAAGTCTCCATCTCCTTCACTTGCGGCATTGAACGTCAATCTCAGCAAAGGGTTGCATACAATCAAACATTTTTGGCAATACCACAAATATTCGCTGCTAGGGGCAATGACAAATCTCCCCAAAGTCCTTCTCATAGGATGATTCCCCAGCCAGAGTTTAATCTCTAAAAACCTCTTCTCAACTGAGTCGACTTCACGAGTCCTCGAGGACTTCCCCAACGAAGTCGTCACCTCTCTAACATATCGACAATAGGGTTTATTTACCCAACAAATTACAGATTCCCCAGCTTGAGTTTGCCTCTCCGACTACTACAAATCAAAGGACCACAACTCCTCTTCCCCAGTAGACTACTCTACAATCCCCAACAAGCTACTGTGAAACCTGGACCCGACCAGATATCAGTTCAACTTCGATTCCCCAGTAGAGTAAAGGACATTTGAGACTCCTGAGCTCTTTTCCCAAGAAGGAATAAACTTTCTCCCCACAGAGTTTTCAATACTCCCCAGCGGAGTTTCTCCTCAAACAACAAAACAGGAATCCCCAGTGGAAACATTCTAAGCAAAGTTTGAAGACACACATACTCTTCAACAGTAGTCCAGGATTTAACAAACTCCCCGATATTTGTCAAGGATTTATTTTCCCAGACGAAAATACATTCATAAACATTTCACATTTCATACCTCCTATTTACATACATGATAAGTGCATATGACACAATCTCATTTATTTTGAGAACATCATGACATCATGCATTTCATAAATCATGACATTGCATGCATGCTAATGTTTTGCCTTTTCAGGAAAAGGTCAATCAACAGATGGCTACCATCAGCCTTTTCAAGTTCCATATTAATACCTGTAGCAAGCCAGGAAAACTATCTGTGGACGAGAGATTGAAGATTAATACCTGTAAAAAGACAGGAAAACTATCTTTCTTTCTCAGGTCAGAGATTAATACCTGAAACCAGCCAGGAAAGTTATCTCATCGACCAACCTTTTCAAGTTCCAGATTAATACATGTAGCAAGCCAGGAAAACTATCTGTGGATGAGAGATTGATGATTAATACCTGTAACAAGCCAGGAAAACTATCTTTCTTTCTCAGGTCAGAGATTAATACCTGAAACTAGCCAGGACAGCTATCTCATCGACCAACCTTTTCAAGTTCCAGATTAATACCTGTAGCAAGCCAGGAAAAATATCTGTGGACGAGAGATTGAAGATTAATACCTGTAACAAGCCAAGAAAACTATCTTTCTTTCTCAGGTCAGAGATTAATACCTGAAACCAGCCAGGACATCTATATCATCGGCAAACCTTTTCAAGTTCCAGATTAATACCTGTAGCAAGCCAAGAAAACTATCTGTGACGAGAGATTGAAGATTAATGCCTGTAACAAGCCAGGAAAACTATCTTTCTTTGTCAGGTCAGAGATTAATACCTGAAACCAGACAGGACAACTATCTCATCGACCAACCTTTTCAAGTTCCAGATTAATACCTGTAGCAAGCCAGGAAAAATATCTGTGGACGAGAGATTGAAGATTAATACCTGTAAAAATCCAGGAAAACTATCTTTCTTTCTCAGGTCAGAGATTATTACCTGAAACCAGCCAGGACATCTATCTCATCGGCCAACCTTTTCAAGTTCCAGATTAATACCTGTAGCAAGCCAAGAAAACTATTTGTGACGAGATATTGAAGATTAATGCCTGTAACAATCTAGGAAAACTATCTTTCTTTCTCAGGTCAGAGATTAATACCTGAAACCAGACAAGACAACTATCTCGTCGACCAACCTTTTCAAGTTCCAGATTAATACCTGTAGCAAGCCAGGAAAACTATCTTTCTTTCTCAGGTCAGAGATTAATACCTGAAACTAGACATGACAACTATCTCGTCGACCAACCTTTTCAAGTTCCAGATTAACACATGTAACAAGCCAGGAAAACTATCTTTCTCAAGTCAAGGATTAATACATGAAACCAGACAGGACAAATATCTACTCGACCAGCTCAAACAACCCAACCTTTCAGATAAAGTTCAGATACGCTCCAAATATGGATGTCATCTTGATACTCATTCAGATTCAACTTTTGATATAGTTCAGATACGCTCCAGATACGGATGCCATCCTGATACTCATTTAGATCCAGCTTTCAAATATAGTTCAGATATGCTTCAGATACGGATGCCATCCTGATACTCATTCAGATTCAACTTTCAGATACAGTTCATATATGCTCCAGACACGGACGCCATTCTGATACCCATTCTTTCAACTTACAAATTACAATTCAACCAGCATTCTTGGATGGCATCTACAAGCTCATCTCTAACAAGATTCTATCACCTCTCCAAATGGCATATTTAAGCCCATTCCTCCTATCATCGCATCGCCGAGTGCAAATTTCTGGGCACTCTAGTGTCCAATCGTCTTCCACCTTCGAGTCATGAATGGCAAAACTCGCCAATCTAACTCTTCAGGTTTAAGAAGATTGAACAGGGGCAGCTGTTGTACCCCAAAATTTGCCATCTCAGTTGTCAAGTATTTGCTCACAAGATATTCTAAGACGTCAAGTTTGTAGCACTGATACATCAATTTAGGCTTGAAATTGACACAAGGGAAAAATGGTCAATTGCATACTGGAAAGTCAAACTTTGACTTTTTGGTCAACATTACAACCCAAAGATAAAATTTCATCAAGACATTCAAAAATATCAAGCTTGATCATTAAGAAGCTAAGAAAGTCAAAAGTCAACTTGAAAAGACAAGATTTCCAAGACTTAGAAATTTTCTAAGTTTTTTTATACATGATAATTTCATCACTTCATGCCAAATTTCACCATGATGCAAGATGATTCAAGAGAAACTTCAAACATGAAATTTGTAGATCTCCATGATATCTACAACATTTATTTACACAACTTCTCCTAAATATGCTTGGATATCAAGTTATAAATTCATGAAGTCATGACATTTTCATTTAACACTTAGAGAAATTTTCAGCAGTTTTGGTCAGGTTTTTATCCCAACTTCTTAGCCAATTTTCATCAAGTTCCAATTTGATTTAACAAAAGTGGTCAACATGAAAGTTATAGAGGGTGCTTCAAGCTTTATAAAACATCCAAGAGCATGAATTTATCATAATTGAGCTAGGAGAATCAAGGGCATGAAGTTAGGCATCCACCCTTGATTTGTAAGTCATTCTATTGAAGAACACACAACAAAACCCTTATGCTATGCTGCATAATCTTACTTTTCAGGCCTTGTGACTTGCAAATCTCTACATAATTTAATGTTTACACAAGAGATTGATCTATTAACCAAGTGTTTGAGCCATTGTCCAAAAGATCTTTCCATTTATGGCATAAAGGCACCATTGCTATTCTTGAAAAGTAAGCTTTTTGTACAAAGTTTGTCTTGAGCCCATACCTTGCTTGTTTCTGATTTCACTCCACCATAAAAAATGGAAATCAACCCCTCTAAACAAGAAACTTTGGTACTTCATCTTGGGACCATGGAGTACTTGACATAGTTTGATACTTACATCCCAACCAAACCATAACATGTTGTCTTGCAAACTTAGTCAGCTCATATGCACAAACCTCTTGCCTATAAATAGAAGAAGCATTTGCAAGGTAAAGGGGTTGGAAAAGAGGTTAGAAAAAATAGAGAGAAAGGCCAGAAAAATAGAAGGAGAAACTAACACTCAAACTCATTTTTGCTGTCAAAAAACCAGATTTGTACACAAAACCTCCATTTTGGAGCTTTGAAGTTCAAATCTTTGAATCTCATACCTTGCAAGTTTTCTCCAAACAAACCATCCAAACACTTCATATACACCATATAGAAGTTGTTCAAACATAAGAATAACTTTTGTAACATCACTATCACCATCTTCAAAACTCAAAAGCATACATTGCAACTTGACTCGGTTGGAGCGGTTCAACCATTTTCAGCATAAAACGAAGGTTGGAGCTACTTCAAGAAGGTTCAAAGGAGTTAGATCAATCACCACTTTGCACCCGAAAACATTCGTACGTGTCCTAAAGCTTCCGCTTCGAGAGGTAAACTTTCTTAAACTGTGATCTCATTGTTCATACATCATTTGCTTTTGCGCTCAAAAGATATAACAAGACAGATCAAAGAGAAAGAACTAACAAAAAGTCAGACCAGAGGTTGACACGGGTGCCCGTGTCACATGACACGGCCCGTGTCAGCTTATTTGGGTTGAAAAACATAATAAAATGCAGGTATAGAGGCTGACATGGGTGCCTGTGTCAATCGACACGGCCCGTGTCAGAGTTAATGATATGTACATGACCAGAAAATGATGAACAGGGGGCTGACACGGGCGCCCGTGTCAGGTGATATGGCCGTGTCAGAGTGGAAGGAACAAAAAAATGCATAAAAGTCATGGACAGGTCCTGACACGGGTGCCCGTGTTCCCCGACACGGCCCGTGTTAGCTCGGGCACCAAATTTCTTGATTTTTGGAGATTTTTTAGGTTCTTTTGGACATATTGCATTGCTTGGAAGTGACCTAACTTTATAAAACCTTTTTGTTCAAATGAAACCTCAAATTTTATTTTCCTAAACAATTAACTTAGACTTAGGTTTTTCTTTAATGAAAAACCCTAAAAAACAATTTCTCTCACTTTACATCTTCTTGCATATTCTACTATTTTTGCATTATGAATTATGTAATTGTCAAAGCCTTGTAATAGTAATTAGGGTTTAATTTTATTTCAATCCCCATTTGTACATTTGTATACCCCATCCCCGCAATGATGTAATAGCGTAGTAATTTTATTTTCCGCAATTTATCGCTTTCATATCAATGCTAGTAAATTAGGGTTTGTATGGAAAGATAAAACCAACAAGTAGATCACCCTAATCAAGACTAAATGCATGTAAATAAAACACATTTGCACACTTACACCCTTAGGGTAATTCCACTTGTTGCCTATCGGAAAATAGTCATGTCTCTCGAGCATGGGCGTTTTAGCAAAGACCCTCGATAAAAGATCGTAGTCCCTTGATGGACCTCGATGTTGCCTTTGGTAAACGATCTAGTCCCTAAAACGACATTGCTAAAACGTCTCATATGTTTCCTTCTATGACTATACAAACGTCCCAACGTTCGTCCCTTCACATCCAACGATGGGGCTTCTTACCAAATCAATGGTAAGATAGTCACATCTAAAGGAGGAGGAAAAGCACATCTAAGACCTTTTGAGTAGGTAGGTTCGCTCCTAGTTACTCGCTTGCTCACAACAAAAACATTTTTATATACCCACACTCTCATCTTTAAACTATTTTCAAAACAAACACTTCGTATGCGTTCTTATAGAAACGAGAACCGTTACAAAGTTACATATTCAAAATACTTTCAAAAACAGATCTCACAAACACACCTTTGAACTATTTTCAAAACAAACACTTTGTAGGCGTTCTTATAGAAACGAGAACCATTACGAAGTTCTATTTTCAAAAATACTTTCAAAACACACACCACAAGCACATTAAAACAAAATCAAGTGATCTAGCAAGTAACTAAGAGCCCATGGAAAACCATGAATGAAAAGGGTGTTAATACCTTCCCTTTTCATAATCTACCCCCCGAACTCAGAAACATCTCAAAGGTCTTTCCTGTGCTTTTTCACCTTTCCTTTTGGATAAAAGAAAAGTCGGTGGCGACTCTTGCTAACCGCAACATTTGTGAAAAAACGCAAAACGTCAAGTCAGTTCTCTCACCGTATCACATAAGGATAACAAAACAACAGCTTATAGAAGTTCTAATCCTAAATCTGAGTCTAGCCCTAATCAAGAAACTCTGATCCACAGTTTTTTCTACTTATGCAATGATATGAAAAACATCAATACCATGATATTTACATGTTAATAATGTTCAGAATGAAAAACAAGCAAAGTCAGAAAGACTTACCTTGAACCTGGAGCGCGCTTGGAGCTTTGAGTTGCTGCCTTTGGATGTTCTGGAATCAGCAAGAGTAACAAAAGAGAAAATGCCAAGTTCTTTGATTCAAAGGGAATAACAAAGGTTTGGTTTTCTGTTTGGGAAATCTGGATTTTTATGAAGGTTTCACAGCTTTGTTTTCTCTCCTTTTGCCAACCTCTCTCCAAAAGCCAGCCCCTTGAAAGTGTGATGGAGCAACTTATTTATAGATGGGTTTTCTGTGGTTTTGAGGGGAAAAACAAATGGGATTTGAACCTCTTTTGGCATCCTGTTCTCTTGCTTTTTGATCACAGTCTTTGTATGCTAGTTTGGTGCAATAATGGGATGCGTGCGTAGGATGAATTTGCTGTTGGTCATAGGTCTGCAGCGGGTTGTATAAATAAGGTTTTTGGGATTTGGTCAAGTTCTGACCAAAGCATTGAATATAGCCTTCATATGCTAAAGCGCTGCCTTGTTCTTGAAGCAAGCATGGTGGTTGTCAGCAAGAAATAAGGAAAAGCAAAAGCAAAGCATGGGCCTAGTACCAATGTTTGCTATCCCAAGACAGTAGAGGTACACGTGGTGAAAATCCTTTGGATAAAGACTAAGAAAGTGGTTGTGAGCATTAAATGATGATGAGACTTATCACAACCAGAAATCCTGCAACGTGAGATTCTACACCATGGCTTAGTTCTGAATCAGAAGTTCAGCTTCAGCGTAACATCCAACCTCTGATCTTTGTATCTTCTGGCTCCAGCATGTTCTGAAGGAGTTTCCAGAATTTCCAGGAAGTTTGTAACGCGCTTTATAAACCTTCTTTGAACTATTCTTGCAAACTCTGACTGAACCTTTGTGAAAACTGACCCAGAAGTTCTGACCAAACTCTGTCTTGAGAGTGTCCAGAATTTGCTGAGTGTTATGGTGATAATCTGGTCAGAAGATCTAAACTTGTCATATTTCTTAAACACTTAGAAAAATTCTAAGTATTTAGAATTTGACTTTTCCAAGGTAAAATTTGACTTTTGAATTTCTTGATGAAACAAACATCATATTCCAACATGTCTTGATGAAATATGATTTTTGAGATTTGATTTTGATCCAAAAGTCAAAGTTTGACTTCTTAGTGTGTAAATGACCATTTTTCCCTTGTGAGTGATTTTCTTGGAAAATTGCAGTTCAAGGCTTGGAATTGGATGGAAGCAAACTTGAGGATCCAGGGTGATTCCTTGAGAAATGAGAGGGTAAATTTTGGGGTACAACAGATACTATGCATGAACAAAGACCCGCTAGGTCGACTGGCCTAGTCAAAGTAAGGGCATCCCGGCGAACCAAAAGGGTTCGAGTAAAATTTAGGGATATGCATATGAAAAAAAAATTGTACACCCGGCAAGTCGAAAACCTGAAAAGGCGGCTTGGGCAAAAAAGGGTATCCTGGTGGACTGAAAACCCGAAAGGGCGGTTCAGGAAAATGTTAGGAATTTAAAGCATATAACTATGTCCCGTTGGATCACCATAAAGCCAATATTTAGGACCAACTGTCAAGCTCAAGTGGTACTAATCAATCCAGTTAGCTTCAGACAAGCAACAAAGAGATGAGACGCTCAAAGACATAAGGGCAATAGCAGAATGGGAATCCAATGGGATTATTTCACATAGTTGTTTTCTTTTTATGCTATTTTGTAAAGTTTTATTCTTACGATGACATTCTTTTACTAGGATGTTCGTCTCCTTGTACAAAAATGCTTATTTAAGTTAATACAAAACTATTTCTTTGAAAGTGCAAAACTATTTTTATTTTTATTTTTCTGTTTTGTTTGCGAAAACGTCCAGGGATTATTTTTGAACATATGCATTTGAATGTGACTACTGCTTACAAATATACGCATGAAAAAAATAGAAAGACAGTTACTAATGGCTTTAAGAAATGGGACAATATCTAAGGGCTATCCACAAAATCCCCACAGACATTTCCTCCAGCAGATACCTTTTCCAGTAGGTACAGAGACAGAGACATCCTACTACAAGGTCACTGCCATATTCTCAGTATGCAGCCTAATGATGTCAGGTTCTCATATCCCCGGCGGAGCAAGGATCTCCAATTACTGCTCCAAAAATTCCACAGTGAAGTCGCCAAGCTTCTCAGGATTTCTCAGTAGAATTTCAACAAAATCCCCAAAGATTGCACGGAGTTTTCCTTCCCCAATAGAGTTTATTTCTATAAACAATGGAAATGTATCTCCCAACATTCAACTTCAACAAATTTGAAGACTCACATTCTTCACCTTCAACTACAATTAGAGATTTATTTTATCTAGTTCAACAATACTGCAGTAGAACAACTGATACGTTCTTACATTGCATTCATACATCATTTCTACAAACATCATAACAGATGCAACACAAATGCATATATCACAATCTCGTTTATTTTGAGAGCATCATGCAATTCATACATCATGACATCGCATGAAACTAAATTTACCTTTTCAGGTTGAATTCACAGACAGACAAATACTATCAACTTATGCACAGCAGGTCAAAGATTAATGCCCAAAACTAGATGGGGAAACTATCTATGTGACCAATGTTGCCAAGTTCCAGATTAATACCTGTAACAAGCCAGGAAAACTATTTGTGGACGACCGATTATGGATTAATACCTGTAACAAGACATGAAAACTATCTACATGAGAAGAATTAAGATTAATACTTGTAACAAGCCAGGAAAACTATCTTTCTTTCTCAGGTAAGAGATTAATACCTGAAACCAGATGAGATAACTATCTCAACGATCGACAATTTTCAAGTTCTAGATTAATACCTAAAACAAGACAGGACAACTATCTGTGGACGACTGATTATAGATTAATACCTGAAACCAAACATGAAAACTATCTACATGAGTAGATTGAAGATTAATACCCGAAACCAGACGGGAAAACTATCTTTCTTTCTAAGGTCAGAGATTAATACCTGAAGCTAGACAAGACAACTATCTCAATGACCGAAGTTCCAGATTAATACCTGAAACAAGACAGGACAACTATATGTGAACAACTGATTATAGATTAACACCTGAAACCAGACAGGAAAACTATCTACATGACCAGACAAAGTAATCTTACACGGGTTTCTTCTCATGATCTCCAGATGCAGTCTAACACGGACTCATCCTGAAGCAATCTTACATGGGTTTCTTCTCATGATCTCCAGATGCAGTCTAACACAGACTCATCCTGAAGCAATCTTACACGGGTTCCTTCTCATCATCCAGATGCAATCTAACACGGACTCACCCTGAAGCAGCCCCACATAGACTACTTCTCATATATCTCTGGATGCAGACTAACACTGACGCATCCTGAAGCATCCCCACACAGGTTCCTTCTCATAGATCTCCGGATGCAGACTAACACGGCCTCATCCTAAAACAGCCATACACAAGCTCTTTTTATTACATTTTCAGATAACGGTTAATTCCATTATCCCCAGCAAGTATCTGTGAAGCCTGGATTTCAACCATAAAACAAAAAATTATCATCTCTCCAGTACAGAGATAACTCTTCAATAGAGCCTTAGAGAACTGAATTTCCTAGATTTTATTCCCCACAGAGTTTTACCCAAGCAGGAGAACCACATAATTCAACCTTCCCCAGTGGGTTCCTCCTCAGACAGCGGGAACAGGCACTCCCCATGCAGTGACCTCTTATGAAGTCAGCATCTACTTTGGATGGCATCTTTAAGCCCATCTCTGACAACCCTCAATCATCTCTCCAAATGGCATCCTTAAGCCCATTCCCTACACAATCAACCACCGCATCATCGAGTGCAAATTTTTGGGTACTCTAGTGTTCAATCTGCTTCCACCTTCAAGTCACAAATGGCGTGCTCACCAATCTAACTCTTCAGGTTTAAGAAGATTGAACAGGGGTAGCTGTTGTACCCCAAAATTTTCCCTCTCATGTTTTCCAAGATTTTCTCTTACATGGGTGATTACAAACACTTGCTTAAAGAAAATAAGAATTTTGAAGATAAAAAAGGTGTCTTCGATTGGCATTGGGACAAGGGGTCTTCAATTGGAATTGGGACAAGGTGTCTTCGATTGGAATTGGGACAAGGTGTCTTCGATTAGCATCTGAGCAGGTTGTCCTTCAATTGGAATCTGGACAAGGAGCTTTGATCGGGTGTCTAAAATACTTCGACACAAACTTGGTTCACAAGATTTCGACTGAGCATGGGTTGTTTCATGCCTGATTCAAAAGACAAGGAAATGACTTCCCCTGTGCGTGCCTTCAGCATACAAGACCAAGACTTCTTCAGATTTGACTTCAATCCACTAGGCAAAAAGCTTCCTTTGACCCACAAGGCAAATACCTCCTTCGCACCTGATTCGATTCACTAGTCAATGGCCTCTTTTATGCTTGCTTTGGCTTCCCTCATGCTAGCATCCATAAGGCATTGGCTTCCTTTGTGCTAGTTTCGACTGGGCAGTGGCTCCCTTTGAAACGGGTTCGATTCCACATCTAAAATCCTTAACACACAGTTTTCCACCTTTCAACACCTAGTAAGGCCTATGAGAAGGATACAGAAATGATGCCTTCGAAGGACATGCATTTGGTCCAGTCGAAAGACATACAATGGTTGGAAACAATTTTTGCTTACTGGCCAAAGTCTTGCATACTGCCAGGCCCAAGCCTCCTGCACAATCACATTCATGACAAAGGAAGCTTCGACTGGCTAGAAAAGAAATTTGGATTGGGTTTATTGAAGAGTTTCAGGTCAAGTTACTAAGGCAAATAATGGGTCAATCGAATGCCACAATGATGAGGCCTGGGGAAATTCGAAGGAAGGCGAGGAGGCTTCTATAAAGCCTTCGATTGATAAAGAGCTGAAGCAACATTCAACCAGTAAAAAAGGAAGAGTTGATGATTTGATTGGCATGAATTGAAAGTAAGGCAATCAAAGAAAGTAACGTTTAGGGGCTGATCGAAGACACTCTGGTGAAGAAAATTCTGAGCAATTTGAATTCGTACAAGGCGCCAAACATAACATGTCCAGGTTCATGAAACCTACGAAAATGGCATGAAAATAACATAAATGGATAATTTTCAAATTCTTGAATTGTTTTAAAGGCCATGTTAAAGACTTGATTCTTGCCATGTTTATCAAGCTTGACACCCCTATATAAAGACAAGACTTCATCAGAACAAAGGACAGAGAGATTTCCTATCGAAAGAACACCCACACTGCCTCAGAAGGCATATCAAAATTCTAACCAATTTTGCAGGCACCCTCAGTCCAAACGAATACCATATTTGTGCTCCTGAGACTCCCAAGAATCTACTCCAAGCCAATCCAGACCCAGAAGTACCAAATTGAAGCATCTCATCCTTGGTAAACTTTCAAATTCATATTCATGTTTTCATGATGTATTAATGTTTTCCAGTGTTTGATTCATGCTCAGGGTATCATATAGCACAACATTCACATGGAACATACAAGGATAGAAGGCACGATCTGTGTTCTTCATCGAATCTCAAAAAACCATGGGTTTTTAGGGCAAACAAACCCAGATTTAAACTCAAAGGAGTCAAATTAAGGGGAGGTCGAATTAAGGAAAAGACCTGGGTTCCACACCCAGGTCATGCTTTTGTTTTTGTTAACACTTTTTCTAGCAGATTCCAGTGCCTTCCTCCACAGGCAATTCATCAAACGCCTCCAACAATATTCTCTGCTGGATCGAAGGATAATATCCTTCACTGGATCGAAGGATAACATCCTTCACTGGATCGAAGGCCACATATCTTCACAGGATCGAAGGCCATCCTTCACTGGATCGAAGGCCATCATTTTTCTTTGATTGAAAAACTCTTCTTCTTGTATTTATTTTTATTTTTACTCATTTCTTTTAAATCAACAATTAAGTAATAAAAATCATCATAAAAATTAGGATTAGATTCTTACTAATTAAATTATTTTCTGAACTAATTAATTAATTAACTTTAACATTTTTTTCAAAATCAAAATAAGTTAGAACTTAGGGTTTAATTTATGTTTAAATTATTTTCTCATAACAAAAAAAACAACAATAAAAAACTTAGACTATTTTCTCAATTAAGTTTTTTTTTTCTAAATAAATTTTAGGTTAATCCATTAGTTATTCTCCAGATAAATCAAAAAAATAAACAAAAAAAAATTTCTTTATTCATCTAGAATTGCCTTAGGATTTTTTAGACGTTCTTTTCCATTTCGCGTGCATTTACATTCATATTATTGTATCTGTCTACTGGATGTAATAGTTAAAATTAGGACTTTATTTTCTGCTTTATCTCCCTCATTTTTGGACATGTAAATACCCCCTCCTTGAAGCTTCGTAATAGCGTAGGATTTACAATTCCCGTATTTTATTCCTGTACATATTAACTGCTTAGATATATGCCTAATAGGATTGCATGACAAAATTAAAATCAAAATGTTAGCAAACCTAAAATCTAAGACAAAATAACTGAATATAACACACCTTGCACATATACACCTCTAGGGTACGCCCACTTTGGTTGCCTTCAAAAATAAAATAGTCATGTCCCTAGAAAGTAGGGACGCTTTAGCAAAGACCCTCAAATCAAAAGATCATAGTCCCTCGATGACCCTGCAGTGTTATCTTCCGGTAAATGATCTAGTCCCTTAAACAAAATTGCTAAAGCGTCTCTATATGTTGCCTTTATGACTATACGATGTCCCTTCAAATGTCCCTAAAACATCCAACGATAGGGATACCTACTCACTAATAGTAGGATAAAGATGTCTAAAGGATAGGAGGAAAATAATAAACCTTTCAAGTAAAAGTAGATAGTTCTTATATGCTTGCTCAAAACAAATTTTTCACACTTATACCAAAACATTTCAAAAACACTTTCCAAAAACGCTTTACCAATAGTCCTGAGGACTGATACAAGAGTTATCATAAAGAGAATCTCCGCCCTAAGGCATTTCAAAATACTTTTCAAAAATACACAAAAAGCACAAGGTATTTCAAAAATGAGCTAAGCATCTAAGAGCCTGTAGATAACTACGGATGGAAAGGGTGCTAACACCTTCCCTTTCCATAATCTACCCCCTTACTCAGAAATAATCTCGAAATGTATTTTTCTGTTCTTTTCACCCTTTTCTTTGTTGGATAAAAGAAAAGTCGGTGGAGACTCTAGCTTATTGCAACATTTGCAAACACAAACACAAAACCAGTACAACAGTCGGTTCTACCACCGTATCATACAAAGTATCTGACAAATAGGGCTTTCCGGTATTATTTTCCTAAAATCTCTATTTGCAAAGAAAAATAATTAAAAAAATTTCATTATTTTTCATTATACAATCGATTTCTCTTAGAGTACAATCGACTACAAAGAGTGTATTTTGTGCAATATTTGAAAAAAAACAATGATGCAATCGATTGCTCCCAGAGTGCAATTGATTGCACAGAGTGAAATTTTGAAAAAAAACAGCAATTTCAAGCTTGTCAATTTTGTCTCCAATTTTTCTTAATTTTTGAAAGATATATCATTAATTCAAATTTTGGCTCCAATTTTTCTTCATTTTTGAAAGATATATCATTAATTCAAATTTTGGCTCCAATTTTTCATTTTTTGAAAGATATATCATTAATTCAAATTTTGGCTCCAATTTTTCTTTTTTTGAAAGATATATCATTTAACTCCACTTGTTTCCTCGAGAAAATGGTCATGTTATGCATGTGAGACACCTTAGCAAAAACAATAAAAAAATACAAGATCATAGTCCCTCGGTGACGCTTAGAATGTTGCCTTCAAAATGATCTTAGACCCTTAAGAAAAATGATAAGGTATCTCACAACATTGCATTTTATGACTATACGATGATCCACGCCTGTCCCTTCACATCCAATGATAGGGCTTCTTATCAATCAATGGTAAGATATCAATATCTAAAGGAGGAGGAAATGAACAAAGACTTTTGAGTAGGTAGAACGTTCATAGTTGCTTGCTCATAATGATTCTTCAAAACATCTTTCAAAAAACACACCAACACTTTCAAACATTGAAATATTTTCAAAAGTCAACAATTTGTATACATTCTTATAGAGACGAGAATCATTACAAAGTTCGCTTAAACGATGGAACTTTTCAAAAATACTTTCAAAAACAATCACAAACACATTTCAATCAAAGCATTTCAAAGTGAGCTAGCAACTAAGAGCCCGTAGATAACTACAGATGAAAATGGTTCTAATACCTTCCCCTTTTATAGCCTACCCCACGAACTTAAGAAAATTATCAAAAGGTCTTTCCTGTTCTTTTCACCCTTTCCTTTATTGGATAAAAGAAAAGTCGGTGGAGACTCTTGCTAACCGCAACAATTGCGATAAAACACAAAACACCCAAGTCAGTTCTCCCACTGTATTATATAACTGTCGACTCTACTGGGGAAGATACTTAAAAGTGGGGTTACCTTAGAGCTAGATCACCTTTTAATTGTTTTCTTTGTTTTATTTATTTGCTTTACATTTATGGGTCCTTGTTTGGGTTTGTATTGATCATCGACCCGGATCTGGGAACATCATTAGGTAAGTAGAAATAAATTATGGAAAATGTACGGCATAGACCGATATGGTATAAGAAATTGCTATGTTAGTGTGACGCATTTGTTGGTACCGGTATCCCTTGTGTTGAATCGAGGAGAATACTGGGCCGTTGAGCAGTGTCATGAAGCACTAATTGACCGTAGAACCTTTAATTGAACAACTTGGCCATTAAGAAGCAGTGAGATATCCGACTTTGGTGCAAAGCTGAAGATTGGTTGATACTCGATACTACGCTCATTGAGATCATACTTTTGGGATATTTTGTCTGCAAGAAAATATTGACTGTGCTAAAACAATGCCCAATGAAGAAAGGTCAATGATATTGAGATTCCCTAGAACTTGGTTACTTTCTAAGATAGGTTAAACCAATTAAACATCAAGAGGGTACTTACCTATCAAACCCTTGCAAGCCTAAACCTAATTCTTTGTGTGCTTTGTCTATGATTATTATTCATGACATCATAAACATCATAACATCATAAGCATTCTCACTAACCTTTTAAAGGATTTATGAATTTATCTTTATGCTATTTTATAGGTCATGACTTCCACTCGTAGGAATACCACCCGAGTCAACTTCGTGAAAGTGCATCCCCAACTTCAAGAGTTAGCATAAAGAGTTCCTGGAGATTCCCCCTTCACTAAGAAATATGGTCGACTTCTCAACTTAACCACCTCAGACTTCCAAGAAGAAATGATGTGTGTGCTTTTCCAATTCTTTGATCCTATGCATCATTGCTTCACCTTTCCCGATTACCAATTGGTGCCTACATTAGAAGAATTCTCTCAATTGTTAGGAGTGCTTGTGCTTGATCAAGTACCATTCACCGGTTTAGATGAGACTCCAAAGCCTGAAGTTATTGCCAAATCCTTGCATTTGAAGAGATATGACATTATGACAAATTGGGAGACAAGAAGTGGAGTTAAGGGTTTCTTAGTCAAGTTTCTATTGGAGAAGGCTCGTTTATTTTGGGAAGGTATGGATTTTCAAGCCTTTGAGGATGTCTTGGATCTTCTAATCTATAGTTTGGTTCTATTTCCCAATCCGGACCAACTCATAGATGTGAATGCCATCAAGGTTTATCTCTCTCGTAATCCAGTACCTACCTTTCTTGGAGACATTCTACATTGTTTCCACACTCACACCGTGAAGAAAATGGGTACTCTTTTGTGTTGCATTCCATTAATGTCTGGGTGGTTTATTTCGCACCTACCTCAATCAACATTGAAGAATGAGCAAGGCTTGACATGGTCTCAAAGGATGATGTCACTCTCACACTCAGATATCCATTGGTGTTCTCGATCTTTGGAGGATATTACCATCATTGACCATTATGGGGAATTCCCTAATGTCCCACTCTTAGGCATTAGGGGAGGTATCACCTATAACCCTTCTCTTGCATTATGGCAGTTTGGGTATGCACGAAGAGATAGTCCCCATGATGCACTCATCCAAGGTTTGGTATTCGATTACTAGGGAAATAAACAAGGCTATCGTCAAAGGTTCATACGAGCGTGGAGAATGGTAAACAAAGTGGATAGCAAGACGTTGGAGCATAAAAATTCCAACCTCCTTGAGCCTTATCTTAAGTGGGTACGAACTCATGCTCAAAGTCTCGTGATGCCTTACCCCGCCATCTTACCAGTAACTTTGGAGGCCATTGCGGAGGGAGCCACCCCTTACACTCTTCTTCATCCTGACATGCCGACTATTCTCGAGGATTTGCAAAGATCTTGGATTCAACTCAAAGGAGAGCATGACACCTTTGAAACCCAATTCTACACAAGCGAGAATAAGGTTTTGGAACTCACAAGACAACTTCATGAAGAGCGAAATCTGAATGCTTACATTGCACCAAAGAGGATGAGCTCATGGGAAGCTTGAGTCTTTGTTTGTTTAGGAGTTTATCTTTGTTGCTTCCATTGTAAGCCTTAGAGGCATGTGTAATTCCTATCTTTACTAATGAAATTAATGTTTGTTGTTTTCTCTCTGTCTAGCAAATTTAAATTTCCTTAAATCCTTGAAAGCATTTGCATTCGCATTACATACATCATAACATAATAAGGTTTTCCGACACAGGTTTCCTCATCTTTCTACTATTTATTTCAGTAAGATGGATCTCGAACAGGCCGTGAAAGACTTGCAGACGCAAAATTCTCAATTTCAAGAAACTTTGCTCACCTTGGCCAAAGGACAACAAGAGCTGATGTCACTTCTGGTGGCCAAAAAGAAGACCAAGAAGAAGGCCCTGATCAACATGGGAAAAAGGTTTAAAGGTTCTGTCTGTCAAGTACAAGTGGTTTAAGAGTCGACCGAGGAGGACGAGAACCAAGATGAAGATGCAAGGAGCACCCGTGCTGGGGGTGCAAACAATCAAGCTTCTGAGGATGAAGATTACTTTGATGAACAATATCCATCGACTGAGGATAAGTACAAGCAACTGGAAGATAGGTTAAAAGCTGTGGAAATTCAAGCTATACCTGGCTTGGATTTTGGTGATTTGGGCTTAGTTCCTGGCGTTATTATTCCCCACAAATTCAAAATTCCAATCTTTGCTAAGTACGACGGAGTTTCATGCCCAAAACTCCACTTGAGGTCCTACGTCTGCAAGATACAACCGCATACTACTGAAAAGAAGCTCTGAGTACACTTCTTTCAAGAAAGTCTATCTAAGACTCAGTTAGAATGGTTTTACCAGTTATAGGGTTCCAACATTCATAATTGGGAAGATCTGGCCACCACTTTCTACCGCCAATATCAGTACAACGCTGATTTAGCACCAACAAGAGTTCAACTTCAAGGAATGACGATGAGTAATGTTGTACCCCAAAATTTACCCTCACATTTTACTCAATACATGTCAATTGAGGTCCTCAAGTTGCTCAAGGAAGCCCAAGAGTTGACCATACAAACTCTCTCCTAAGGCAGTATACCCCAAGTTAGGGTTTCTATTTTCATCAAGATGAGAGGACCACAAAGGTATCCTATTCTCTCCATGGTCTTAATATGTTCCCAAGATCATTCATGCCAAGTTTCAAGCCTTGCATAAGAAGTTTGCTCAGCCAACTGCTCAGATGCTTGAGAATCGACTATATTAGGTCAAAAGTCAAATGTGGCCCGCATACATTCAAACTTCAAGATTTTTGGTCAACATCATCATTTGGAAGTGAATTCCATTATTTGATCAAGGGTTGATCATGATTCCCCAAGGAATGCTTCAAATTCATCAAAACCCAAAAGTTGCTAAATTAGGGTTTTGTAGGAAAAGTCAACCCAACTTTGACCAAGCATAACTTATTCATGCTTTATCAGAAATTTTCCATCCAAAGCTAATTTTTAAGAGGATGAAATTCCCTATAATTCATCTTCAGCTCACAAGTTCAAAATATGCACTCATAAAAAGATATGAATTTTGACATTATAGGTCCTTTTGAAAAGTCAACAAAAACACCTTTTGGGTCAAAGCTTCATACATGAACATGGAAGACTCAATTGAGATGAGACAAAAAGGGTTGCTTAGGGGACATCCTAATCTTTCTAAAAAGTCTAAGAACACCTCTCTAGGGTTAAAATTGGAGGAGATATGCCTTGTCAAATTTAACCTTTTTTGCAAAATTGCCAAAAGTCAAATGTGCTCAGAAATGCATTTTTGTTTCTAAATGGGCCTAACTTTTTATGCTTGCACCTCACTTATAATGTGGTACACGACTCAAACATTCACCCACACATTATTTGCTTCATTTTTCAAATTTATTTTGATTTTTTATTAATTAAAAAGTGAATTAAATCAAATAATTGATGAATAATAGCAAAGATATGATTTGATTTGGTTTTTGGACAGGTTGGCAATTAAAATATGCTGAATTATCAAGGCCAAAACGAATCAAGCATAATTGGTACAAGAAAGGGAAGATTTGGCTCAAAATAGCAAATTTACATAAGCTTGAAAATCAAATCAAATCTCTTATAATTGCAAAGATTCAGTCCAAATTTGTAACCTTAATTCATTCCTAGATATATAATGGACAAGAACAAAGCATGGCATAAGGTTTTTGGACGTGCAAGCTGCCAGAACAAAACTGAAAATTTGAACAAAAAGTGTGAAATCGAATTCCATCTTAGAGCCACTCTCAAGGGGATTTGAGGCCAGCTATCCACTCCTAGACACTTTCTGGAGCTACTCCATTCATTTGCAGGCTTCCAAACATCCAGAATCTCATCCTACAACCTTCACGATTTGAACAAAATCTTAAACTTGATTCTAACAATTTACTCATCATAAACATGTTCTAAGCATATATTTGCGTTTATCATCATTTTTGCCACGTTTCTGGATTATTTTATTGGAGTTTAAGTGCAGGTACGTGCGATTGCCATTGTTAGGGTTTTAAGGTCCACTTAGGGGCTTTTCAGTACAGGGAAAATTGGGCCAAGAAAGGAGTACCATCACACTTGTGAGGTCAAGACGAGTAGATCCGTGGCTTTAAATTATATTTATGTTGCTTGTGGTCGACTTTTGAAATACGCATGGTTTTAGTTACAGCCATGAATCGTAGGTAAAAGCTTCATGCCTAAGACGACGATTGGAGAAAGAAGACGATGCGTGTCACAACGTGGTTGGTCCATTTGAATTTGGCGCATGTTTTCTTGCCACTAACTTGTTTTCCAATATATTATATTTTCGTTATTATATTAAAAATTGAGACATCCAGCGCAGTTGGTCAGAGGAAGGAAGTATGAAGCTCATGTCCTAGATTCGATCCCAAGCGTGAGCTTTTGGCATTTTCTCCATTATTTTCACCAGATCCAGCATGCCTCACCTTCCGAGGATCATCATGCACCCTCTGGTCTCATCCTCTGGATCCATCTCCAGCTAGACCCAACACACCTCACCTTCTGAGGATCATCACGTGTCCTCTGATCTCATCCTCTGGATCCATCTCCAGCCAGATCCAACGCCAGCATACGCAGGTCCACTATGAGTCTCCAAAAGATGGTCTCATTGGATCAGGCGCCAGACTCTGAGCCATCCTTCTGGGTTTCAGAAGTTCAACATACACCCCCAGTTTGCTTCATCACTCCAGGCCCAAATATTTCTCTCTCTTTTTTTTTAATTCTTTTTTATTGGTTATTTTTAATTATTTTCACAACAAAAATCATTTTTTTAATCAGAAAATCACTAAAAAAATTAGATTTTAGTTTTTTTTCTTCATAAAAATATTTAATTGCAATTAATTAATTAGCTTAATTAGATTAATTCAAATTCTTTTTTTATAATTAAAATTAATTAGACAAATTAGGTTAAAATTTCAAATATTTTTCGCAACAATAAAATACAAAAAAATATTTCCTCTTTAATTGATTAGATTTTTTAGGACTCAGACTTTATTCTCGTACGTAATTCGTCGCGCACGCCTTGACTTTATTTTAATTCAAATTATTGTAATTGTTTCAAGGTTGTAATAGTTTAATTAGGATTTTAAATTCCACAGTTTTTTATTTTACGTCAAGGCAATTGTGTAACTGTCAAAGCCATGTAATAGCTAGGTTTATTTCCGCGTTTACTTTCAGCAAATTATTAACTGTCTAGATGTATGGCTAATAGGATTGTATGGCAAGAATGCATGAAAATTAAAACATTTAGAAAACCCTAATGTGCAAAGATTAAAATAACTGAAACAAATCACTCGCACATATTCACTCCTAGGGTTTACCTCACTTCGGTTGCCTTCGGTACACAATCATTAAGCATAGGAGATTTTAGTGGTTGCCCTCCAGTCTAAAGAGATCAAATTATCCCATTCGAATGTTGCCTCGGAGATGTTGCCTCGAAAAGATCTTAAGACTCTAGGGTTATTACTAAGGTTTTCTAACTATTGATTTAGTGATTGTATTCGTCCCTTTCGAATGTCCCTTACAAACTCCAACGATGGTGCTACCTACTCCTTAATAGTGGGATAACGCTGTCTAAAGGAAATAGAACTAAAACAATCTTTTTTCGAGTAGGTAGATTCTAATAGGTACTTGATCAATGAAAACTTTTCACACAAACACCTTTCAAAAACAGTTTTCAAAACAACTTCATCACATCCTTGAGGACTGATACAAGGGTTATCACGAAGTAAAAAAATTTCAAAGCAAGCACACACACAAGCAATTTTTAAAAGATGAGCAAGTACCTTAGAGCCCGTAGATAACTACGGATAGAAAGGGTGCTAACACCTTCCCTTTCTATAATCTACCCCCGTACTCAGAATATCTCGAAAAAAGGTTTTTTCTGTTCTTTTTCCTTTTCCATGATTGGATGAAATAAAAGTCGGTGGCGACTCTTGCTTACCGCGACATTTTGCAAACACAAAACGCAAAATGCAAACCAGTATTAAACAGTCGCTTCTGCCACCGTATCACAGAACTGGTGACCCTGCTGGGGAATAATATAAAGTGGGGTAAACCTTAGGATATAGGTCATATTTAATTTCTTTCTCTTAATTGTCTTGCTTGCTTTATATTTATGGGAAGTGTTTGGGTTATTTGATTCTACACCCGGATCTGGGGAACACCTTTTAGGTAAGTAGCAATAAACTATGAGGGAACTATGCTGGGGTATACCGACACGGTTGAAGCAGTAGCTACGTTAATGTGGCACTTTGGTTGGTACCGGTAACCCTTGAGTCAATCAGGGAGAGTACGGTGCCGTCGCGTGGTGTCGTGAAACATCAACTGATCTTAGAACCTTTAATTGCCCAACTTGGCCATTAGAAAGTAGTGAGATAGTCGGCCTTGGTGTAGAGCTGAGAACTGGTTGATACTCGATGCTACACTAATTGAGATCTGACTTTCGAGATATTTCGGTCGTAAGAAAAGATTGTGTGAGCTGAGACAATGCCGATAAAGGATGGTCAGTTATATTGAGATCCTCTAGAACCCGGTTACTTTTGAAGACAAGTTTGAACCAACTAAATTTCAAGAGGGTACTACCTTAAAACCCATGCAAGCCTAAACCTAAGGCTGTTTGTGTGACTTGTGTGCTTTCAACTTGAACTACTTGCACAGTTTTATTATCTGACAACATGAGTTCCTTGCATGTTTTGTTTACAGTCCCTATCCAATAACTTGGATTTCTTACCGGGTTTACTTGCTTACATCACCTCACACTTTTGCTTAAACGCATAACATACACATCATAACATCATGCCTTAACATTTCCTTAACCATTTCAAGGATCTCAAGGGTTTGTGATGCAGGTTATGGTAAATCAGACATCTAGCAAGGGGATTTATTTTCCTCTAGCCAATGCCGTATAGAGATCAAAGCACGATAACTTAAGTCAGTGGCTATGACCCACTCGATATGGTGAGATTGACTCTTGAAGAACGACTCTCAATGACACAAAGTTTCTTCAATCAAGCTGCAATCAAATTCTAACAGTTTCTTGTTTACCCCGCGAGATCCTTGAAAACATTGCATACATATATCTTACATATCATTGCATAACAGGTCTTTCAGTACATGTCTCTCATGTTCTCGCTGTTTATTTCAGTAATGGCTCTCAAACAAGACAACAGAGATCTTCAAACTCAAGAAGCTTAGTTCAGGGACATATTCCTAAACCTATCTGTGATACGGTGGCAGAACCGACTGTTTAATACTGGTTTGCATTTTGCGTTTTTTGTTTGCAAAATGCCGCGGTAAGCAAGAGTCGCCACCGACTTTTATTTCATCCAACAGGAAAGGAAAAAAGTATAGAAAAAATCCTTTTCGAGATTTTGAGTACGGGGGGTAGATTATAGAAAGGGAAGGTGTTAGAACCCTTTCTATCCATGGTTTTCCATGGGCTCTTAGGTACTTGCTCATCTTTTTAAAATTGCTTGTGTATGTGCTTTGTTTTGAAAAGTTTTACTTCGTGATATCCCTTGTATCAGTCCTCAAAGGTGTGACAAAGTTGTTTTGAAAATTGTTTTGCAATATGTAAGTGTGAAGAGTTTGATTTGAGCAAGTACCTACTGACATCTACCTACTCAAGAAAAGATCGTTTCTATTCTTGTTTCCTTTAGACAACGGTATCCTACTATTGAGAAATAGGTATTACCGTTGTTGGAGTTTGTAAGGGTCAATTTGAAAGGGACATACGGTCACTAAAGCAATGTTAAGACACCTTTGTAATAACCCTAGAGTCTTAAGATCTTTCGAGGAAACATTTCTGAGGCAACATTCGAATGGGACATTAGATCCTTTTTTAGACAGGAGGGCAACTACTAAGACACCCTATGCTTAATGACCGTTTACAGAAGGCAACCTAAGTGAGAGTATACCCTAAGAGTGATATGTGCGAGTGATTTGTTTCAATTATTTAATCTTTGCACATTAGGGTTTTCTAACCGTTTTAATTTGTCATGCATTCTTGTCATAAAATCCTATTAGCATACATCTAGACAGTTATATATTTGCGGGAATTAAAAATGCGAGAAAATAAATCTATGCTATTACAAGGCTTCGGGGTGGGGGATTAATTACATATCCAAAAAACCCGGGAATTTAAGCAGTAAATAAAACCCTAAATTAAACTATTACAAACCATGAACAGATACAAAAATATCATCAAAATAAATAATAAACGCGCGATGAATCAAATACAAAACGACGAGGGTTTTGACCCTTGACTAAATCTATTTGTGATTGATTAATAAAAAGTTTTTGTCATGTTTTCTTATTTAAGAAAATAATGAAATAGTTAAATTAAAAAGAAAATCCTAAGTTCTAATTAATTTTAAATTAAGAAAAATAAATTAATTCATTCTAACAACCTATTTTTTGTATTTTTATTTTATTTGAGAAAGAAAGAAGAATTAAATCAAGAGTCAACCTAATTTTCTAATTGAATTTTAATTGTGAAAGAAATTAAAGTTGCCATAAATTAATTAAACTAATTAATTAAAAAAACATTTATTAAGAAAATAATTTTTTTTGTGATTTTTGATTGGTTAATTTAATAAAATAATTTTTGTGTTGATTAAAAAAAAACAAAATAATCAAAGAAAAGAAAATATAGAAAAATAATAGAAATAACCGAATGGGCATGCTGTCGGCAGATCTGGTTCTGGCTGATGGATCCAGAAGATGACCCTCAAAAGATGAGGTGCGCTGGATCTGATTCTGGCTGATGGATCCAGAAGGTGATGTCCCTCAGAAGATGGGGTGCACTGGGTCTGGTCCTGGCTGGTGGATCTAGAAGATGCTGAATCCTCAGAAGATGGGGTGCACTGGGTCTGGTCCTGGCTGGTGGATCCAGAATATAATGACCCTCAGAAGGTGTATGTGCTGGATCTGGTGAAAACAATTGAGAAGATGCCGAAATCCCACGCCTAGGATCGAACCCAAAATAATGAGCTTTTGTCCTCCTTCTTCTGACCAACTGCGTTGGATGTTAACTTGTTAATACAATAAAAACAAATAATATATCAGAAAAACAAGTTTCTGGCCAGAATAACGCGCCAGAATTTAAACCAGTCAGTCAGATTGTGACACGCTGTTGTCTTCTTCCCTTGAACCGTCGTTTTAGGCTTTGAACCTTTACCTACAGATGCAGGTATGTTGCTGAAACCTGTGTCATTCAAAAATCAATCATATGCAATATAAATTCAATTGGGGACCATGGATCAATTGGGTTTGAAGCTCTGATCATCATGGTAACCATTATCAGGCCTAATTTTGCTTGAAACCCAAAACCCCAAATTGGAGCACGAAACCCTAACAATGGCAAAAGCTTATTCCTGCACTGTAACTCAAATCGAATTATCCAGAAATATTACAAACACGCTGATGAATACAAATATGTAATTTAAACATGCTAAAGATGCAAGAATCATAGTAATTGAATTTGGAAAATTGTGCAAACCGTGAGAGCGATGAGGCATGATTCTGGATGTTCTGGCTCCTGCAAACGATTGGTAATTCTTTCTGAGATGCCCAGCAAGTGATTGGGAACCTCAATACACCTTGAATTGGCCTGTGGAAGGAGATTCGTCCCACCCTTTTCTTGGAAACTTTCAAGTTTTGTTCTGGTTCTTGGAGGCAGGTTGTGCACGAAAATTCTTGTCCTTAGGGTTCCACAAACTTTAGTATATGTATTGAATCCAATTAGGTTAACAACTTTGGACCCAATCTTGAGAATTCATGAATGGAATATTTGATTTTTAAGCCATATGATATTTTTCCATAATCATGCCAATCATGCCTTTCTTGTCCCAATTGCCATTGATATGATTTGATTTTGATCTCCCAGCATAATGAGCTTATGATTCTGTCCAAAAATCCAATCAAAACAAATCTTTGCCATTATTTACCAATTATTTGATTTAATTCAATTTTTAATAAATAAAAAATCAAAATAAATTGAAAAATGAAGCAAATAACATGTGAGTGCACATTTGGGTCGTGGACCACATTATAATTGAGGTGCAAGCATAAAAAGTTTGGCCCATCTAGCAAAAAATGCAAATTTGAGCATATTTGACTTTTGGCAATTTTGCAAAAATGGTCAACTTGACCAATGCATAACTCTCTCAATTTTGACCCTAGAGAGGTGTTCTTGGAATTTTTAGAAAGCTTAGGATGTCCTCTAAGTAACCCTTTTCGTCTCATCTCAATTGAGTCTTCGATGTTCATGTATGAAGCTTTGACCCAAAAAGTGTTTTTTGTTGACTTTTCAAAATGACCTATAATGTCAAAATTTATATCTTTTTTTGAGTGCATATTCTGACTTTGGGAGCTGTAGATGAATTGTATGGAATTACATCCTCTTCAAAATGAACTTTGGATGGGTCATTTCTGATGAAGTATGAGAAAGTTATGCTTGGTCAAAGTTGAGTTGACTTTTCCTACAAAACCCTAATTTAGCCACTTTTGGGTTTTGATGAATTGTGATCAATCCTTGATTAATCATGATCAACCATTGATCAAATGATGAATGATACTTCAAAATATGGACGTTGACCAAAAATCTTGAAGTTTGACTGTATGTGGGCCACAGTTGACTTTTGACCTAGCAAGTCGATTCTCAAGCATTTGAGCAATTGACTGAGCAAACTTCTTCTGTAATGCTTGGAACTTGACATGGATGATCTTGAAGATATATTAGGACAATGATTAGCATTTGAGTCCTTTGTGGTTCACACGTCTTGATGAAAATAGAAACCCTAATTTGAGGTATACTGCCTTAGAAGAGAGTTTGTCTAGTCAACTCTTGAACTTCCTTGAACAATTTGGGGACCTCCCTTGCCATGTGTTGAGAAATATGGGAGGGAAAATTTTAGGGTACAACAGCTGACCTTGTTCAATCTTCTTAAACCTGAGGATGTAGATTGGCTTGTCCGCCTTTCGTGATCTGAAGGTGGTAGATGATTGAACACTAGAGTGCCCAGAAATTTGCACTCGCATGAAGTGACACTTGATTTGCGATATCAAGAATGGGCTTATAAATGCCATTTAGAAGTTGCTAGAGAATTGTCGGAGATGGGCTTAAAGATGCCATCCGAAGAAGTGTCGATCGCATAAGAGATTCCTTTGCGAGAAACCGTATACCTTTTGTTGAGGAATACTTCGCTGGGGAATGCTGGTCTCTATCTTGAGAGAAATAAAGCTTTAGGAGCTTCAGCTGTCCGTTACTCTACTGGGGAATAATTTCAGTTCAGGAAGCGGAAGTGAACCGCGTGTCTTGTCGGGGTATATGCTGCACCGCGACTTTCTGGGGAAATATGAAACCAATTGTGTTCAATTGGGTCCTATTCTTTCAGTGTTATGGACTGTTGTCTGGGGATAAGAGAGGAGGAACCCGGATAGTAAGGTTATAAGAAGGAACCTGGATAGTATGGTTACTTCGAGATGAAAGCCTGGATAGTAGGACTGTGAGAAGGAACCTGGATAGTAGGGTTACTTCGATATGAAAGCCTGGATGGTAGGGCTGTGAGAAGGAACCTGGATGGTAGGGTTACTTAGATATGAAATCCTAGATAGTAGGGCTGTGAGAAGGAACCTGGATAGTAGGGTTACTTCGACATGAAATCCTGGATAGTAGGGCTGTGAGAAGGAATCTGGATAGTAGGGTTACTTTGATATGAAAGCCTGGATAGTAGGGTTGTAATAAAGAACCTGGATAGTAGGGTCACTTTGATATGAAATCCTGGATAGTAGGGCTGTGAGAAGGAACCTGGATAGTAGGGTCACTTTGATATGAAAGCCTGGATGGTAGGGCTTGAGAAGGAACTTGGATAGTAGGGTTACTTCGAGATGAAAGCCTGGATAGTAGGGATGCTGAGAAGGAACCTAGATGGTAGGGTTACTTCGAGATGAAAGCCTGGATAGTAGGGCTGCTGAGAAGGAACCTGGATGGCAGGGTTACTTCGAGATGAAAGCCTGAATAGTAGGGCTGCTGAGAAGGAACCTGGATAGTAGGGTTACTTCGAGATGAAATCCTAGATAGTAGGGCTGCTGAGAAGGAACCTGGATGGTAGGGTTACTTCGAGATGAAAGCATGGATAATAGAGCTGTGAGAAGGAACCTGGATAGTAGGGTTACTTCGATATGAAAGCCTGGATAGTAGGGCTATGAGAAGGAACCTGAATAGTAGGTTTTCTTTGATATGAGTTTGGGTAAAACTGCAGAGGGAACCTGGGTAAGGTTGCTTTTGTCACACCATTGATTACTCTGTTTAGCTTCGAGTGTTGATCATGGACCTGCTGGAAATTGTTAATAATAATTGTCTTTCCTGAAAGAAATATAGGGTTAGTTATGTGAGATGCATGAGATGCATTGTGATGTGTTTCTCAAAATACTGAGATTATGTTATATGTAATGTATGCACATGTCATGATGTATGAACATGAAATGCAGGCGTAATAATCTGAGTCCGGGAAAATAAATCCCTGACTGTTGTTTGGAGAGTATGAGAAATGGTATTCTTGACTGCTGTAAAAAACCATAGGTCCTCCACTTCTGTTGGGGATGGTGAAAAAAGATGACTATGCTGGGGATTTGCCATTCGGCTGGCGGATATTCCGCCGAAAGAGACCCTATCTGAATATAACTCTGCAGGGAATAACTCTGTTGGAGAGGAGATATTCTGTTGATAGATCACTAATTTGGAGAAATAAACTCAACTGGGGACGAATTTCCATTGCTAGTGATTATGAATTTTATTGGAGATTGAATTTCTGCTTGTGAGAGAAATAGACTCTGCTTGGGGAAAAACTTACTGCCTCACTCGCGATTGTGGACCTCAGCTGGAGAGAGTTATGTCCCGTTTGAGAAAGCTAACATTGTCGCCTTTGGATACCTTTTTTATTCTGTGGGGGTATATGTACCACTATTCATGTTCTCAAACTGGTTCTATCCCGGTACCTGACGGGCTGAGTAACTGTAAGGTTTGGGCATTCCTTGTTTTTCCCTATTTCTGGAATTACGAGTACTTGTCTTTTGTTTTTTCATGTAAATATTTATGAGCAGCAATTATTTTCAAATGAACATATAAAAAATGAATCATTGGACGTTCTTGCAAAACAAAACAGAAAAAGAAAAAGAAATAGAAATTTCTTGTGAAAATGAATTGTATTGATTTTTGAAGTTAGCCTGTAATAGGCGTTTTTATACAAAGAGGTTGACGTCCTAGTAAGAAAACACCGCCGAAAGACAAAAATTATACAATTTGTGTAACAGAAAGAAAAACAGCCATGTGTAACAATCCCACCGGGTTCCAGCTCTGCTATTGCCTTTATGTCTTCAAGCGTCTTATCACTTTGCTGCTTGGTCGAGGGAGAATCAGATTGGTTGGCGCCGTTTGAGTTTGATAGCTGATAACAAAGTCTGTTGCGAGATGATCCAATGAGACATAGTGTTACACTTCGATCCCTAATTTTTGCCTGGACCGCCCTTTCGGGTTTTCAGCCCACCGTGATACCCTTTTTTGCCCAAGTCGCCTTTTCAGGTTTTCGACTTGCCGGGTGTACAATTTTTTCATTTTCATCCCTTACTTTTGCCCGAACCCTTTTGGTTCGTCGGGAAGCCCTTATTTTTTCCTAGGCCAGTCAACCTAGCGGGTCTTTGATTATGCGTAGTATCTTTTCACTATGTCTGCATTGACGAGTTGAGGAAGGTCGTCACCATCCATGGTGGTTAGAATCATAGCTCCTCCCGAGAAAATGTTCTTGACCACAAACGTCCCTTCGTATGTGGGGGTCCATTTTCCCCTGGGATCACCTTGTGGTAGTATGATGCGTTTGATCCCTAGATCCCCGACTTGATATTCTTGACGTCTAACTTTCTTGTTAAAAGCCTTGATCATTCGCTTTTGATACGTCTGACCATGACAAATAGCATTAAGTCTCTTTTCATCGATTAGATTCAGCTGATCAAGTCAGGTTTGGATCCAGTTGTCTTCATTCAAACCTGCATCCTTCATAATCCTGAGAGAGGGTATCTGGACTTCGATGGGTAGGACTGCCTCCATGCCATATACCAGAGAGTAGGGTGTTTCCCCCGTCGACGTCCGTGTTGAGGTACGGTACCCATGAAGAGCGAATGGTAACATCTTGTGCCAGTCTTTGTATGTCACTGTCATCTTCTGCACAATCTTCTTGATGTTCTTATTAGCTGCTTCAACATCCTCATTCATCTTCAGCCGGTAGGGAGAAGAGTTATGATGTTGTATCTTGAATTGTTTACAGAGCTCGGTGATCATTGTATTATTGAGATTTGTACCATTGTCAGTAATAATTCTCTCTAGTACACCATATCGACAAATCAGATTGTAGCGGATGAACCGCGCCACAATGTTCTTGGTTATTGTAGCAAAGGAAGCTGCCTCAACCCACTTGGTGAAATAATCAATTGCTACCAGAATGAAATGATGCTCGTTAGACGCAATAGGTCTGATCTCGCCGATCATGTCGATGCCCCACATTGCAAAGGGCCACGGAGCTGTCAAGACATTCAGGGGAACCGGAGGTACATGCACCTTATCAATATAGACTTGGAATTTATGACAAGTTCGAGAGTGCTGATAACAATCGGCTTCCATAGTGGACCAGTAATATCCTGCCCGTAGGATTTTCTTTGCCATGGTATATCCACTGAAATGAGTTCCGAAGGTACCTTCATGTAACTCTGCCATGATCCTTTCTGCCTCGCTCTTGTCTACACACCGCAGTAAGGTTGAATCATGGTTACGCTTATAGAGAATTCTATTACTGATGAAGAACTTCGCAGCGAACCTTCTCAGAAACTTCTTATCATTAATAGATGCCCCCTCGGGGTATTCTTGAGCCTCAAGATACCTCTTTACCTCGTGAAACCAGGGTTTATCTGCTACCTCTCCAGTCTCAATGTCACAACAATGTGCGGGTTCATCCAACCTCTCAATGGTAATCTGGGGAGCTTCATTGTCCCACCTAACTTTGAAAATAGAAGACATGGTAGCTAGCGTGTCCGCCAACTGGTACTCTTCTCTCGGGAAATGTTCAAAGGTTATCTCCTCAAAATGTGGGAGCAATGTCAGTACATACTCTTTGTAAGGAATGAGATTCGGGCGCTTCGTATTCCACTCGCCTTTGATCTGACTTATCACCAGAGTGGAATCTCCGAATACACTCAAGAACTTAATCCTCAGGTCAATAGCAGCTTGAAGACCCATAATACATGCTTCATACTCCGCCATGTTGTTGGTGCAGTTAAAACATAATCGGGAAGTGAACGGGGTATGATAGCCCTCAGGAGATATAATTACAGCGCGAATGTCGTTACCCAATGCGTCCGAGGCTCCATCAAAATACATAGACCATCTCAATCCCTCCTTGGGTCCTTCATCTGGTCCAGGTTCTTTGCAGTCGGTTACCAACATGATATTCTCATCCGGGAACTCGAAATTCATGGACTGGTAGTCATCCACGGCCTGATGCGCCAAATGATCTACCAATACGCTCCCCTTGATTGCTTTTTGGGTTGTGCATTAGATGTCGTACTCGGTTAAGATCATTTGCCATCTTGCTATTCTTCCGGATAAAGCGGGCTTCTCAAAAATATACTTGATCGGATCCATCTTTGATATCAACAAGGTAGTGTGAGTCAGCATATACTGTCTCAGTCAGCGAGCAGCCCATGCCAAAGCGTAGCAAGTTTTCTCGAGCAATGAGTATCAGGTCTCACAGTCGTTAAACTTTTTGCTAAGGTAGTAAGTTGTATGCTCTTTTCGACCAGACTCGTCATGCTGCCCCAACACACACCCCATTGAACTATCTAGCACTGTCAGGTATAATATCAAAGGCCTTCCTTCAACTGGAGGCATTAGAATTGGTGGTTCTTGAAGGTATTCTTTGATTCTTTCAAAAGCAGTCAGGAATTCATCATTCCACTTTAACACTTGATCTTTCTTCAGCAGCTTGAAGATTGGCTTACAAGTAGCATTCAGATGTGAAATGAACCTGGCGATGTAATTCAGACGTCCCAAGAAACCTCTAACTTCTTTTTCTGTGCGGGGAGCCGACATCTCTTGTATGGATTTTACCTTTGCAGGGTCTACCTGAATACCTTTGTCACTGACAACAAAACCCAGAAGCTTACCAGACCTTACCCCGAAGGTACACTTGTTCGGATTCAACCTCAGCTTATACGTCTTCAACCTGTCAAAGAGTTTCTGGAGATGGTCAAGGTGCTCTTCCTCAGTCTGGGACCTGGCTATCATGTCATCAACATAAACCTCGATCTCGTGGTGAATCATATCTTGGAACAAAGCGACCATGGCGTGCTGATAAGTTGCCCCAGCATTTTTCAACCCAAAAGGAATTACCTTGTAACAGAAGGTGCCCCACTGTGTAACGAAGGTCGTCTTCTCCATGTCCTCAGGAGCCATTTTGATCTGGTTATAGCCAGAAAAACCATCCATGAAGAAGATCTTGTGTTGCACGGTAATGTCGACTAGAACATCAATATGAGGAAGTGGGAAGTCATATTTGGGGCTTTCCCTATTCAGATCTCTGTAGTCCACACACATACGTACCTTACTGTCCTTCTTAGGTACCGGAATAACGTTGGTAACCCACTGTAGATAAGAAGTGACAACTAAGAATCCTGCGTCGAACTGTTTCATGACCTATGTTTTGATTTTCTCTGACATTGCAGGGGGCATACGGCGGACCTTCTGTTTTACTGGAAGGAAATCTTCTTTAGTCGGTAGGTGATGTACCACGATATCAGTGTCTAAACCAGGCATGTCTTCATAGGACCAGACAAAGATCTCAACGTAGTCGTGTAGCATCTGTATTAACCGTTGTTTGACACTAGGCTCCAGATTCGCACCTATTTTAACCTATTTCCTGTCTTTCTCTGTACCCAAATTCATTGACTCGACTGGCTCTTCATGAGACTGTATGGCCCTTTCTTTCTGCTGTAATAGTCTATCAAGTTCTCCAGGCACTTCACAATCATTCTCACCTTCGTCCTCGGCTTGGTTGATCGGATTTTCGAAGTCATAACTGGTAGTATCAGAGCCGTTATCAATGGGATCCAGAGTGGATGTGGATCTGCAGTATGATATGTGAGTGTGTGTAAGAGAATAGCTGTTTTGATAAAGTGAGAGACAGAAAAGAAAAACAAGGAGCGCAAAATTTGTAATGTAAGAAACATCCAATGCTTTATTAATGATATATGATATGACAAATAATAGCCCTCACAAGCAAAGCCAAGGTGCCTCGGGCAAGGCACCGAGCCGTAAAGTTTCAAATTGTTTATTACAAATCTTAAAACAAATGAGTCAATTACTGCGGAATAAAAGAAACAGGTACGAAGTCCCTAGCCGTCCAGTTATTCGGTCCACCGTTGGTTGTTGGGTAGATCCAACTGTCGATGTCTGAATCCTCTTCACTATCTTCAATTGCATTAATTCCCTGATTGTTGATGTGTAGAGGAGGTCTTCCAATCCGAGAACGCCTAACAACCCTTTGATCCCCTTCTTCAACTACAGCCCTGGCATCCTTGAGAGAAGCCATCTTCAACGAAGGTTTGTTGGTAGTAACTTCAGTTGATGCCAAAGTCTGAGGGACCTCTTCGAATTTCTGACAAGGAGTTTCTATGAACTCCCCGTCCATCTCCACATAGAGGAAGGAATTGAGATGACTCACCATATACTCTTCTTCACCTCGCACCGTGACAATTTTCCTCTTCACTGGATACTTCAGCATTTGATGGAGTGTGGAAGTAACTGCCCCGGCCCTATGGATCCAAGGACGACCCAACAAGTAAGAATACGATGGCCTGATATCCATTACGTAGAAGGTGGACCCGAAGGTCTGAGAACCCACTTTAACAGGGATGTCCACCTCCCCGTGCACCATTCTCTTTGACCCGTCAAAAGCCCTTACCATAATGTTACTTGGCTTTAAAGTCAAACCCATACAATCCAAACGGTCCAATGCTTTCTTTGGCAGAACATTCAGCAAAGACCCGATATCTACCAGTACATGATCCATAGTGGTGCCCCTGCACTAAATCGAGTCATGCAGAGTGTTGTACCCCAAAATTTTCCCTCCCATATTCTTCAATATTGGTCAAGAATGATTCTCAAAATTGCTCAAGACCACTCAAAGGGTTGCACAGTCAAACATCCTCCTAAGCCAGTCAAAATTAGGGTTTTGGTTCTCTCAAGGAATTTGGGGTTTTCAGTGGTCCAATCAAGTCCCATAGTCCTATGTACATTTCCAAGCATCTACATGCCAAGTTTCAAGACTCACAGAGGCAAGTTGCACAGTCAAAAGCCCTATTTGGTTCATAATCAACTGTAGGGGTAAAATGGTCATTTGGCAGTCAAAAGTCGGAATTTTTGGTCAACATCTTATTTTGAGGCCACAATCATCATTTGATCAAGTCTTGATCATGATTCTACAAGCATGGCTCAAAAATCATCAAGATGCAAGAAGTTGTTATTTTTGGACAGCAGAAAAGTCAACTGTAACTTGACCAGGGCATAACTTTTTCATGGTTCATCAGAAAAATCCCATCCGATGCTCATTTTGAAGGGGATGACATTTCCTACAACTCATCTCACATTCCAAGTCCAAGAAATTCTCTCACAAAAAGTTATCAATTTCTACATTATAGGTCAATTTCAAAAGTCAACAAAAAGGCACTTCAAGTCAAAGACCATAACTTGAGATTGGTAAATCAAAATGACATGGGACCAAAGGCATTGGTTAGAGGACTTCAAGACCTTTCCAAAATGTCCAAGAACATGTTCATATGATCAAAATTGAGCAAGATATGCATTGGAGAAGTTGGGAAATTTTCATGAATTTGCAAAAGTCAACTTTGCTTAAAACACCTTGTTTTTGCTAATGGGCCTCAAATTCCTTCTTGAAACATTGTCCAAGGCTTATGCACGACCCATTGAGATTAAATTGAATTATTTTCTTATTTTTAATTAATTAATTGGATTTTTTATTAATATTAATTCATTTAATTGATTTAATTGTAGGAAAATATGAAGATATGGTTTTCAAATCTTTTGGCAAAGCAAATATGACCAATAGATGCTGAAGATTTCGTGTACACATAAAGGGGACCAAAATCTCCCAATTTGGCAAGGTTTTCAATCAAAAAGATTGAAAAATATTTGATTGAAAATCAAATATGCAAATCATCAATGCAATGGATCCTTGGCCCAAACTTTAACCTAAATCAGTTCTACTATATGTGCATAACCTAAACCAAAAGCCTAAGACGTGAAAAACTGCTGCAGAAACCATATGCAATATTGAAAAAAAGTCAAGAAAACTCAAAGCTGTTTTCTCACTTCCAGGCCAATTCAACACTTTTAATTGTTTCTAACACATTGCATAGGTCCCCAGGAACGTGTAGGGATCCAAAGAACGTGCTAGAACTCAAGGAAACGCAAGAACAGTTTCACGGTTTGACCATTTATTTCCAGAAACGCATATCATTATTCATGCATATTTAACATCTTCTATGGATTGTTTTGTGTTAATAGGACTCATACGAAGCTATTGGTGTGGTTTAATTGCATTGAAACGCCCTGAAACAGAAACCACCATTGACGAATTCTAGGTTTTCCAAGCTCTCAAATTGGGGATTTCCAGCACAGGAAAAATTAGACCTTCTCACGCACATGGTTGGATTCGTTGCAACCAGACGAATCTAGAACCACCCCCGCGAACAATTTATGTACAGCACACGCCTATTCGCTATTTTCTGTGGATGCAGGTCATGGGGGTTAAAAACCCCCGCTATTTGATTTTTATTTTACAGGCAAAAGGAAGAAGATGACTGACGTGTTGAGCTATGGTTGGAGTATCCAAATAACGCGCAAGATTTGATTTGTTTCCAGCATAATGTTTGTTTTTACATATTATATTCATTATCCACTATATTAACAAAGCATGCAGCGTGGTGTGGTGGTTGGTGATCTGTCTGGCAACCATTGGGACCTGGGTTCGATTCCCAGGTCCACCCCATATTTGTTTCTATTTTTTCACAACATAATCATATGCAGGCCTGTAAGTAACGTCTCACCATAGACTCCCACATCCCAGGCGCCATGTGGCCTTATGCACAGATCTAAGGACTACAAAGGTGAGGAACACCATGCTTCCAGTCAACAAGCGCTCTTGAGGATCCAGAAAGTCAACAGACTTGTGTGCTTCTTGGGCCTCAGTTTGCTAATTCACCTCCACATTGGGCCATCAACCCCCCCTGGTTTCTATTTTCTTTTTAATTTCTTTTATTTTTATTTTCTTTTAATAATTATTATTACTATTATTTAATTGATTCATAAATTAATTTTTTTCACAATAAAATTCAGAAAAACCTAAAAAATATTTTTATTAATTTCAATTACTTTTTTGTAAATAAATGCAAATTAATTCATTTAGTCTTTTTGTTAATTAGGTTTAATTTTAATCTTTTTTACAATCAATAAAACAAACTTAGAATTAGGTTTTTCTTTTGACTTTTAATTCCTTTTTTTATTATTTTCATTAAAAACATAAAAACATAAAAAAATACTTTTTTAATTAATTAGTTTTAGGTTAAATATTTAATTAAATGCAAAAAAGGACCAAATTCAATTCTTTTCTCAAAAAGGGTCAAAACCCTAAGACTTTTCCCGATTTAATTTATCGCGCACATATTTATTTTCAATTCATTATTTTGATCATATTTTTGTAACTTTTTCCGAGGATGTAATAGCGTAATTAGGACTCCCTTTATCGCTTTCTTTTATTTTCTCGCATTTATTTTCCAAACGGGTTTTGTTTTTGGCGATGTATAGACCCGCGCCTTGTAATAGCGTAGATTTACCTTTCCGCACTTTATTTCCCGCAAATTATTAAACTGTTAATTATGCCTACAAGGCTGTATGACAAATAAAATCAACCCGTAGCTCACAATGATGCATGTTCAAAGATAAGCATAAACTGAAACTGGACACACGTGCACATGTCACTCCTAGGGTACGCCTCACTTGGTTGCCTCGAGGTGGTCATCAAGTATAGGGTGTTTTAGAGGTCGCTCTCCTGTCTAAAGATCCAGTTGCCTCGGAACGGTTGCCTCGGATAAAAAGGATCTAGGACATTAGGGTTACCGCTAAGGCGTCCTACTATTGCTTTGGTGACCACATGTCCCAATAATCGAGACCCGAATAACTCCAACGACGGTGCTACCTACTTCTCAATAGTGGGATAGTACTGTCTAAAGGACTCTTACACAACTTAATTCCTTAGAGTAGGTAGATTTCTCCTGGGTACTTGCTCTTTCAAAACAAAAAAACAACTTTTCGCACCTACACTTTCAAAAGTTTTCAAACAAACACTTCATACACTCTTGAGGACAGATACAAGAGTTACCTAGAAGTTTTCAAAACGAAACTTTTTTCAAAACCCACAAACACAAGAAAAGCAAACAATTTTGAAAACATAGTGAGCAAGTACCTAAGAGCCCGTGGATAACCACGGATAGAAAGGGTGCTAACACCTTCCCTTTCTATAATCTACCTCCCGAACCGAGAAACATCTCGAAAAGGAATTTTGTTGTGCTTTTATCCTTTCCTTGTTGGAGAACATAAAAGACGGTGGCGACTCTTGCTTACCGCGACATTTCGCGAAACCAGCTTTAAAACAGTCAGTTCTATTTCCACCGATCACAGAACTGGCGACTCTGCTGGGGACTCTAATAAGTGATGTGTACCTTAGGATTAGACCACTCTTATGTTTTCAATTGTATTGCTCTGATTGCTTTAACATTGTGGGCCTGTTTTGGGAGTTTCATAGATCCTAACCCGGATCTGGGGGATACCTTCTTAGAAGTAGCAACAAACTGTGAGGGAACTGTGTGGGGTATACCGAAACGGTTGAAGCAGTTGCTACGTTGATGTGGCACTTTGGTGAGTACCGGTAACCCTTGAGACAAGTCAAGGAGAGTACGGGGCCGCCGCGTGGTGTCGTGAAGCAGCAACTGACCTTAGGAACCTTACTTGACCATCCTGGCCTCTTTAGGGGTATTGAGATGACCGACTTTGGTGCAGTCCGAAGTTGGTAGATACTCAATACTACACTCATTGAGGGTTGTTTTCTTGGAATATTTTGATCGCCAGTTAAGTGGCTAAATCAAAACAATGAACATAGAAAACAACCCAATGATATTGAGCTCCTTAGAACCCGGTTACTTTTGATAGGACAGGTTTTGAGCCCACCAACTTCAAGAGGGTAGTACCTAAACTTCATGCTGGCCTAAACTCTAAGGGTTGTCTTGTGTGACTTGTGTGCCTTCAAACTTGACTACTTGCATACTTGTTATCTGACAACATGAGTTCTTGCAGGTTTTGTTTACAGTCCTTAATCGGGGCTTACAACAGGGTTTACGTACATAACTCCATGCATAACATAACATCATACCATTGCATACATCCTACATAAGGACTAATCCATTTCAAGGATCTCAAGGGTTTGTGATGCAGGTTATGATGAACCAAAATGTCTAGCAAGGGGCAAAGGGGATTTAGTTTCCTCTAGCCAAGGGAGTCAGAAGCTATGACCCACTTGATATGGTGAGCTTTGACTCTTGGAGAAGGTTCCTCTAGCCAAGGTTGTCCAGAGATCTAAACATGATAACTTGAGTCAGAGGCTATGACCCACTCGATATGGTGAGCCCTGACTCTTGAAGAAGGACTCTCAACAACATGAAGTTCCTTCAATTAAGCTACGAAATTCAAATTCTAACAATTTTTCTTGTTTACCCCGCGAGATCCTTGAAAACATTGCATGCATACATACATATCATTGCATTACAGATACCCTTGGTACAAGTCACTTACCCTCTTTGCTGTTTATTTCAGCAATGGCTTCCCAACAAGACAATCAGGAGCTTCGTACTCAAGAGACTCAGTTCGGGGAAATCTTCCTAAACCTATCCAAGGGGCAGGAAGAGTTGAGGACACTCCTCATGGGGAATTTGGTCAGGAAAAGTCCTGAAGACGATAAGGACGAACGGCTGAAACATCTGCAAGCGGAGGTAGATGCGATGAGAACACATATGCTAGGGCAAATGGCCCTTATCCAAGGCTTAGCTCGGGAGCAAGAGGAGTTGAGAACCATGGTCAACCAGCTTCATCAAGAGAGATACAACATGAAGCAAATGGTCAAGGATGGGGATCAAGTCATTAATCGTCCTCCAAGAAGACCAGAGTTTGGTATGGTGAAGAATATACCTCTTCAAGTTGCTACCACTTCACAGGTCCAACAACAACCTCGCCCAGAGCAACGGGTTCATCAGAGTAAGCTCAGGAGGCAATTCACCCAGCTCAACACGTCGCTGTCTCAAGCTTTACAACACCTGTTGAGGTTGAATTTGGTAACTCTAAGGGACCCTCCTAAGAATCCGAATATGACACCTTCAAGGTATAACCCCAACGCCCGCTGCGCTTATCATTCTAACAGCCCGGGGCATGATACAAGCGATTGTTGGACTCTGAAGAACAAAATCCAGGACCTGATTGATGAAGGAGCAATGGAATTCACCCAAGATGGCCAGGCTGAGTTCTTCTACTATCCCTGCAAGGTTCACCACTTGAAGTGACAAGTCCGGAGACGAGAAGACTTTTTGTTCATTAGAATTTTTCAAGTTGTAATTTTCTTTTGACTGTGCAAACATTTATTCATGTCAAAAGTTGTTATTTCATTAATGCATCGCATATGTCTGCTTTGAATCAATATATTCACATTCGCTATATTAAAATTGCTTTCATTTTTTGTGATGTTCAACTCTCGATCAAAAATTCTAAGCCTGTTGAGGGAGGATGACAAAAACGATACCACGATCCTTACAGTATGCTTTTGAGCAGACCCCGCTGATGAGGTACATGCATTGTTTCAAATCCTAAACAGTGGAGTAATAAGGAAGATAATCCCTCGTTAACCCCTTTGAGCCAAAGAAGTAGGAGTTTTTTTCTTTTCACACAAAAATTAAAACCCTTAATCATAACTTGGGGTAGGGTAGTTCTCTCAGTTGATCCAGGTGCACAGCAAACGGCATCAAAGAAGTCTTTCCGAATCAAAAGACAGTGATGGTTCCCTATAATCATAAGGACATGCAGTCATTATCTATCAAAATAAAAGCCCAATAAGTCAAAACCTATGAAGGAGACTTACAAAACTGGGGCATCCCGCTGACTGTAAATACAAAAAAGAAACAGTTCAGGCAAAAAACAGGGATAAACAAAATCAAAAAAAGAAAGAGGTTCTACAAACCCTCATCAAAAGAGAAATGACTGCCTATTCAAAATAAACTGTCAACATCCGAACCATCACTGGTATATCAGAGCAAAGACTCGAACAAGGTCTAAATCCATGATTAGCTGAGTTTAGGATCGAAGAACATCACGAAGAACGGGTGGGTACAAATAATTTGAGCCTTTATCCTTTGTTTCTTAAACCGTGAACCAGGCCACGTTATAACCCTTAAAAGTCCTAGCTGAAGCACGGGTTAGTTCGAAAGCATAATGTTACAAAGCTATCCTGACTCCTTAAGGATCGCTGTAAAATCTTGAGTTGACATCACATTTTCCAAAAAACAATTCACTTGTTTTACAAAAAACTGCATTTTCAAAAAAATTTCAAGACAGACATAAGCTTTGCATTTTCAAAATAACATTGTTTGCATGTGACTATTTGTTTGAACAACAGAGAACTTTGCACGACGAACATCCCATGAATAAAAGCCGCTCAACAAAAAGAGTCACCTCAAGTGGAAGAAACACTTCCAACCAAGGGGCAGGCATGAGCATTATCTATCATCTGAGGCAGTCCAGTCAAGATTCAAGGAATCTCTCAAGATGCCAAACAGCCTGGGGCAAATCTCCGCCCGAGTCACTTGGGGCATTGGACATGAATTCCAGCAACGAATCTTGCATGATCAAACGAAGATCTTCTGGTAGTATGGCAACACAACACTACTGACAGGGGCAACTCCCTCCTCTCTGAGAACGTGGACATAGTCAGGAAAATACTACGCATAATCAAAGACCCGCTAGGTTGACACACCTAGGCAAAAATAAGGGCTTCCCGGCGAACCAAAAGGGTTCGGGCAAAAATAAGGGATGAAAATAAAAAATTTGTACACCCGGCAAGTCGAAAACCTGAAAAGGCGGCTTGGGAAAAAAAGGGTATCCCGGTGGACTGAAAACCCGAAAGGACGGTCCAGGCAAAAGTTAGGGATCAACAGCGTACGACTATGTCCCGTCATCTCGTCACTTGCCTACCAGAAGAAGATTTGTCAATCGGCAGGCATCAAGCACCTCACAGGCCTTCTTCTCCCACAGAAGCTGGGGCAATAAGAGTTGTCCAAACGGTATAAGCTGCTCTGTCCACCAGGTACCAAGGTAAGTTCGGCTGAAGAACGTGACCAAGATACCTCCACTCCCCGGGAGTAAGACAAATCAGCAACACTCTCCCCGAGCAGAGTTGGTCTCCAACCAGCCCCAAAGGGCACAGTATCCCTAGCAAGTCAGCGATACTCTCCCCAAGCAGAGTTAGTCTACTGTCAGCCTTAAGGAAGTTGGATATCCCCAGAAAATCTCAATATTCCCCAGCGGAGTATGCAGATGTTCCTAAGCAAGCATCCCCGATAGTCTTAATATAAGATTGTTCCCCGACAGAATACCAGACACCCCAGTGGAGCCATTTCCCCCAGTGCAGTCCAAAAGTTTCCCCAGGAGAGTTGGATCATCCTCCCCAGTAGATTCTGGAAGCTTATCCCCAGTAGATTCTGGAAGCTTATCACCTGCAGAGTACATGCATCTCTCCCTGACCATATTCAAAGGTTGTCCCCCGCCAGAGCCTATAACTGGGTTATCCTCAGCTAATTACAACGGAAAGATCGTCCTCGGCGAAGTTCTTCCTACCCCCCAGCGGAGTTCCTCAAACCCCTCAACAAATTTATCAATAGGAATCCCCAGTGGAGTTATCATCAAAAATCTCAGCGAAGCATCTCTTCCCAGAGTAACCTCTCCAACAAGTTTATTCCCCAACGGAGTCATCTTCTCCTACCGGTTTATTCTTGCAATCATCATCCCCCGCGGAAATGAAGAACTCTACTCTTCAGCATCAGCCTAGGATTCAACAAACTCCCGGCATTCGTCAAGGATTTATCTTCCCAGACGAAAATACATCACATTTACATACATCATGATACATGCGTATACGCATCATATCATACAATCTCGTTTATTTTTGAAAACATCATGCATTTTCATACATCATGACATTACATACAACTGATGTTTTGCCTTTTCAGGAAAAGGTCAATCAAAAGATAATTACTATCAACTGTCGCAGTTCCAGATTCGATACCTGTATCTAGCCAGGGCATATCTGTGGGCGACTAATTCTAGATTCGATACCTGTATCCAGCCAGGGCATATCTGTGAGTAATTGATTGTGGATTCGACACCTGTATCTAGCCAGGGCATATCTGCATGAAGAGTTTAGAGATTTGATTCCTGTATCTAGCCAGGGCATATCTATAGACGACTAATTCCAGATTCGATACCTGTATCCAGCCAGGGCATATCTGTGAGTAATTGATTGTAGATTCGATACATGTATCTAGACAGGGCATATCTGCATGAAGAGTTTAGAGATTCGATACCTGTATCCAGCCAGGGCATATCTGTAGACGACTAATTCCAGATTCAATACCTGTATCCAGCCAGGGCATATCTGTGAGTAATTGATTGTAGATTCGATACCTGTATCTAGCCAGGGCATATCTGCATGAAGAGTTTAGAGATTCGATACCTGTATCCAGCCAGGGCATATCTGTAGACGACTAATTCCAGATTCGATACCTGTATCTAGCCAGGGCATATCTGTGGGTGACTAATTCCAGATTCGATACTTGTATCCAGCCAGGGCATATCTGTGAGTAATTGATTGTGGATTCGACACCTGTATCTAGCCAGGGCATATCTGCATGAAGAGTTTAGAGATTCGATTCCTGTATCTAGCCAGGGCATATCTGTAGACGACTATTTCCAGATTCAATACCTGTATCCAGCCAGGGCATATCTGTGAGTAATTGATTGTAGATTCGATACCTGTATCTAGCCAGGGCATATCTGCATGAAGAGTTTAGAGATTCGATACCTGTATCCAGCCAGGGCATATCTGTAGACGACTAATTCCGGATTCGATTCCTGTATCTAGCCAGGGCATGTCTGTGAATGATTGTTTGTAGATTCGATACCTGTATCCAGCCAGGGCACGTCTATAAGCAACCTTTTGAAGTTCCGGATTCGATTTCTGTATCTAGCCAGGGCACATCTGTGAGCGATTGTTTGTAGATTCGATACCTGTATCTAGCCAGGGCACGTCTGTAAGCAACCTTTTGAAGTTCCAGATTCGATTCCTGTATCTAGCCAGGGCACATCTGTGAATGATTGTTTGTAGATTCGATACCTGTATCCAGCCAGGGCACGTCTGTAAGCAACCTTTTGAAGTTCCGGATTCGATTCCTGTATCTAGCCATGGCACGTCCGTGAGCGATTGTTTGTAGATTCGATACCTGTATCCAGCCAGGGCACGTCTGTAAGCAACCTTTTGAAGTTCCGGATTCGATTCCTGTATCTAGCCAGGGCACATCTGTGAGCGATTATTTGTAGATTCGATACCTGTATCCATCCAGGGAACGTCTGTAAGCAACCTTTTGAAGTTCCGGATTCGATTCCTGTATCTAGCCAGGGCACGTCTGTGAGCGATTGTTTGTAGATTCGATACCTGTATCCAGCCAGGGCACGTCTGTAAGCAACCTTTTGAAGTTACGGATTCGATTCCTGTATCTAGCCAGGGCACGTCTGTGAGCGATTGTTTGTAGATTCGATACCTGTATCCAGACAGGGAACGTCTGTAAGCAACCTTTTGAAGTTCCGGATTCGATTCCTGTATCTAGCCAGGGCACGTCCGTGAGCGATTGTTTGTAGATTCGATACTTGTATCTAGCCAGGGCATGTCTGTGAGCGACTGATTGAAGATCAACACCTGTAACAAGCCAGGAAATTATCTTTCTTTCTCAGGTACACAAGTTCTCGCTAAGGAATCTCTTACGCGATCGACATTTCCAGATGGCATCTTTAAGCCCATCTTCATAACTATCCATTACATATCCAGATGGCATCTATAAGCCCATCCACCTACCAACAGTCTCCAAATGGCATCTATAAGCCCATTCCCGACAAGACCCTATCACACTTCCAGATGGCATCTATAAGCCCATCCTTCTATCCATCATCTCTCCAAATGGCATCTGTAATCCCATTCCCTCCATTACATTGCTGATACTCTACTATGCGAGTGCAAATTTCTGGGCACTTTAGTGTTCAATCATCTTCCACCTTCGGATCACGAAAGGCACACAAGCCAATCTACATCCTCAGGTCTAAGAATATTGAATAGGGGCAACTGTTGTACCCCAAAATTTTCCCTCCCATATTCTTCATGATTGGTCAAGAATGATTCTCAAAATTGCCCAAGACCACTCAAAGGGTTGCACAGTCAAACATCCTCCTAAGCCAGTCAAAATTAGGGTTTTGGTTCTCTCAAGTAATTTGGGGTTTTCAGTGGTCCAATCAAGTCCCATAGGCCTATGTACATTGCCAAGCATCTACATGCCAAGTTTCAAGACTCACAGAGGCAAGTTGCACAGTCAAAAGCCCTATTTGGTTCATAATCAACTGTAGGGGTAAAATGGTCATTTGGCAGTCAAAAGTCGGAATTTTTGGTCAACATCTTATTTTGAGGCCACAATAATCATTTTATCAAGTCTTGATCATGATTCTACAAGCATGGCTCAAAAATCATCAAGATGCAAGAAGTTGCTATTTTTGGACAGTAGAAAAGTCAACTGTAACTTGACCAGGGCATAACTTTTTCATGGTTCATCATAAAAATCCCATCCAATTCTCATTTTGAAGGGGATGACATTTCCTACAACTCATCTTCACATTCCAAGTCCAAGAAATGCTCTCACAAAAAGTTATCAATTTCTACATTATAGGTCAATTTCAAAAGTCAACAAAAAGGCACTTCAAGTCAAAGACCATAACTTGAGATTGGTAAATCAAAATGACATGGGACCAAAGGCATTGGTTAGAGGACTTCAAGACCTTTCCAAAATGTCCAAGAACATGTTCATATGATCAAAATTGAGCAAGATATGCATTGGAGAAGTTGGGAAATTTTCATGAATTTGCAAAAGTCAACTTTGCTTAGAACACCTTGTTTTTACTAATGGGCCTCAAATTCCTTCTTGAAACATTGTCCAAGGCTTATGCACGACCCATTGAGATTAAATTGAATTATTTTCTTATTTTTAATTAATTAATTGGATTTTTTATTAATATTAATTCATTTAATTGATTTAATTGTAGGAAAATATGAAGATATGGTTTTCAAATCTTTTGGCAAAGCAAATATGACCAATAGATGCTGAAGATTTCGTGTACACATCAAGGGGACCAAAATCTCCCAATTTGGCAAGGTTTTCAATCAAAAAGATTGAAAAATATTTTATTGAAAATCAAATATGCAAATCATCAATGCAATGGATCCTTGGCCCAAACTTTAACCTAAATCAGTTCTACTATATGTGCATAACCTAAACCAAAAGCCTAAGACGTGAAAAACTGCTGCAGAAACCATATGCAATATTGAAAAAAAAGTCAAGAAAACTCAAAGCTGTTTTCTCACTTCCAGGCCAATTCAACACTTTTAATTGTCTCTAACACATTGCATCGGTCCCCAGGAACGTGTAGGGATCCAAACCACGTGCTAGAACTCAAGGAAACGCAAGAACAGTTTCACGGTTTGACCATTTTTTTCTCCAGAAACGCATATCATTATTCATGCATATTTAACATCTTCTATGGATTGTTTTGTGTTAATAGGACTCATACGGAGCTATTGGTGTGGTTTAATTGCATTGAAACGCCCTGAAACAGAAACCACCATTGACGAATTCTAGGTTTTCCAAGCTCTCAAATTGGGGATTTCCAGCACAGGAAAAATTAGACCTTCTCACGCACATGGTTGGATTCGTTGCAACCAGACGAATCTAGAACCACCCTCGCGAACAATTTATGTACAACACACGCCTATTTGCTATTTTCTGTGGATGCAGGTCGTGGGGTTAAAAACCCCCGCTATTTGATTTTTATTTTACAGGCAAAAGGAAGAAGATGACTGACGTGTTGAGCTATGGTTGGAGTATTCAAATAACGCGCGCGATTTGATTTGTTTCCAGCATAATGTTTGTTTTTACATATTATATTCATTATCCACTATATTAACAAAGCATGCAGCGTGGTGTGGTGGTTGGTGATCTGTCTGGCAACCATTGGGACCTGGGTTCGATTCCCAGGTGAACCCCATATTTGTTTCTATTTTTTCACAACATAATCATATGCAGGCCTGTAAGTAACGTCTCACCATAGACTCCCACATCCCAGGCGCCATGTGGCCTTATGCACAGATCTAAGGGCTACAAAGGTGAGGAGCACCATGCTCCCAGTCAACAAGCGCTCTTGAGGATCCAGAAAGTCAACAGGCTTGTGTGCTTCTTGGGCCTCAGTTTGCTAATTCACCTCCACATTGGGCCATCAACCCCCCCTGGTTTCTATTTTCTTTTTAATTTCTTTTATTTTTATTTTCTTTTAATAATTATTATTACTATTATTTAATTGATTCATAAATTAATTTTTTTCACAATAAAATTCAGAAAAACCTAAAAAATATTTTTATTAATTTCAATTACTTTTTTGTAGATAAATGCAAATTAATTCATTTAGTCTTTTTGTTAATTAGGTTTAATTTTAATCTTTTTTACAATCAAGAAAACAAACTTAGAATTAGGTTTTTCTTTTGACTTTTAATTCCTTTTTTTATTATTTTCATTAAAAACATAAAAACATAAAAAATACTTTTTTAATTAATTAGTTTTAGGTTAAATATTTAATTAAATGCAAAAAAAGGACCAAATTCAATTCTTTTCTCAAAAAGGGTCAAAACCCTAAGACTTTTCCCGATTTAATTTATCGCGCGCATATTTATTTTCAATTCATTATTTTGATCATATTTTTGTAACTGTTTCCGAGGATGTAATAGCATAATTAGGACTCCCTTTATCGCTTTCTTTTATTTTCTCGCATTTATTTTCCAAACGAGTTTTGTTTTTGGCGATGTATAGACCCGCGCCTTGTAATAGCGTAGATTTACCTTTCCGCACTTTATTTCCCGCAAATTATTAAACTGTTAATTATGCCTGCAAGACTGTATGACAAATAAAATCAACTCGTATCTCACAATGATGCATGTTCAAAGATAAGCATAAACTGAAACTGGACACACGTGCACATGTCACTCCTAGGGTACGCCTCACTTGGTTGCCTCGAGGTGGTCATCAAGTATAGGGTGTTTTAGAGGTCGCCCTCCTGTCTAAAGATCCAGTTGCCTCGGAATGGTTGCCTCGGATAAAAAGGATCTAGGACATTAGGGTTACCGCTAAGGCGTCCTACTATTGCTTTGGTGACCACATGTCCCGATAATCGAATTGACCCGAATAACTCCAACGACGGTGCTACCTACTTCTCAATAGTGGGATAGTACTGTCTAAAGGACTCTTACACAGCTTAATTCCTTAGAGTAGGTAGATTTCTCCTGGGTACTTGCTCTTTCAAAACAAAAAAACAACTTTTCGCACCTACACTTTCAAAAGTTTTCAAACAAACAATTCATACACTCTTGAGGACAGATACAAGAGTTACCTAGAAGTTTTCAAAACGAAACTTTTTTCAAAACCCACAAACACAAGAAAAGCAAACAATTTTGAAAACATAGTGAGCAAGTACCTAAGAGCCCGTGGATAACCACAGATAGAAAGGGTGCTAACACCTTCCCTTTCTATAATCTTCCTCCCGAACCGAGAAACATCTCGAAAAGGAATTTTGTTGTGCTTTTGTCCTTTCCTTGTTGGAGAACATAAAAGACGGTGGCGACTCTTGCTTACCGCGACATTTCGCGAAACCAGCTTTAAAACAGTCAGTTCTATTTCCACCGATCACGCAGAGCATCATTATGATTCCTCCCCTTAGCGGTCAGATCTGCATCTGAAAATCTTAGCCCATTGTCAACAGTCAGGCTAGCCATACAATCTTTGAACTGATCTGTAGAAGTTTCCTGCGGCACATGCGCAGTCTTGAGAAATGCAATCAAAGCCTTCGCATGGGCTTCAAAACACAACAGCAGAGACAACATGGAGATCTTTGACGGGGTCTTCCCCAGTTGTTCGACCACATTGTAGTCGCTTTTCTTGATAATTTTCAGTATCTCCTCTATTTCCTGCTTAGAGGCTTCCACAACAATTTTTCTAGGCGCCTCCGTCTGGGCAGGCTCACCTATAATTTCTTTGCCCCGAGTCCCAAATGGCTCGGTGACAAGGGTGATAACTGGAACAGTAGTTGATGTACTAGCGGGAACAACACATGGAATGATAATAGGTTTGTTGACAGTCTGAGGGGAAATCTCGGGAGAGAAGATCCTCCCGCTTCTGGTAACCTTACTAGCCCCAACAATATTACTGACATCAGTATCAGCTTCTTCATTCTTCAAATCTTGCTTAATGCCATGATAATACACATCAGCACCATAGTTCCATGGGACAACCTTGTCTGAAGTGCATGGGATGGGACCAGGAACAATGATTATTAGCGGAGCAATTCTTTGAACAGGTGTAATCCTAACAGGTCTTCTCGAGGAAACCTTGGAAGGATTGGCGGAAATGGTTATAATGGCAACATCTTCATTTGGAACAACAGGAATCAAATTCTTCTCGAACAAAATTTCTTTATTATCCATCAGGCGCTGGACACCTGACTTCAATAAAACGGCAACCAGAAGGTAAAATTGAGCACATGTGGCAACCTTCACCACAACCCAGAAATAAACCGGCCAATAGAGGATTCTTCTTAACAGTCATAAGAGGAGTAGAAATTTCTTCAATAGAGGTCACAAACAAATCAGTTTCAACAACATTGACTCCATAACCATGTTTGGACATGGGAGCAGTTATAACATTCGGCTTTTCTGGAGCCTCAAACTCTATCTCCTTGGCTTCAAGCAAGTCTTGTACTTTGTTTCTCAAAGCCCAACAGTCATTGGTATCGTGGCCCGGACTCTCAGAATGGTAGGCGCACCACGCGTTGGGATTGTATCTGGGAGAGGTAGTGTTTGGATTCTCGGGAGCCTCTCTCAAGGTTTCCAAGTTGGATCTCAGTAGGTGAGGTAACACTTCAGCCAATGTCATGCTAATGTGGGTAAACTGCCGTTGTGGTCTTTCCACCCTCTGTTGATTGTTGCGTTGTGGAGCAACTGCGGGTCTTGGTATCACTACAGCATTTACCGTTGGACGGTGTTCAGATCTATTTTGGCCCATCGGGCTATAAACTGCACTGGCTTCCTTCTTACCAGTAAAAGGTTTCTTTACCGAACTCGAAGAGGCATCCTTCTGTATTTTTCCACTTCGAATTCCAGCCTCCACCCTTTCTCCAATTAGAATTAACTCGGTGAAACCAGATGACGAGTTGTCGGTTATGTGATTGAAAAATGGACCGGACAACATCCCGAGAAACATATCAACCAACTCCCTATCAGATAAAGGGGGTTGAACTATGCCGGCCAAATCTCTCCATTTTTAGCGTAATCTTTGAAACCTTCACCTGCACCCATGGACACACTCTGGAGTTGAGTACGAGTGAGAGCAAGGTCGACATTATACTGATACTGCTTGTAGAAAGCAGCAGCAAGATCTTCCCAGTTTCAGACATTGGCTCCCTCTAACTGGTAGAACCATTCAAGCTGAGTCCTTGACAGACTATCTTGAAAGAAGTGCACCCACAGATTTCTATTAGCAGTGTGGGGTTGAATTTTCCTGACATAAGAGAGGATATGGAGTTTTGGGAAGGACACTCCATCATACTTAGCAAAAACCAGAGCTTTGAACTTTTGAGGGATGACCACCTGTTGTACCCCAAAATTTGCCCTCTCATGTTTTTCAAAGTCTTCCCCCTGCATGGTTGATCACAAACTCTTGCCTAAGGAAAAAGAAAATTTTTGAGTGGTGCTTTAAGTACCTTTCAATTGGCATTCTTAAAGACCTTTCGATTGGAATTCTGAAAGACCTTTCGATTGGCATTCTGAAAGACCTTTCGATTGGCATTCTGAAAGACCCTTCGATTGGCAATTCTGAAAGACCCTTCGATTGGTGTTCTGAAGGAGCCTTTCGATTGGCATTATGGACAAGCACTTCAATTGGCATTCTGAAAGACCCTTCGATTGGTATTTTGAAGGAGCCTTTCGATTGGCATTATGGACAAGCACTTCGATTGGCATTCTGAAAGACCCTTCGATTGGTATTCTGAAGGAGCCTTTCGATTGGCATTATGGACAAGCACTTCGATTGGAATTATGTCAAGGCAGCTTCGACAGGCATGTTAACCATGTCCTTCGATTGGCATGAACAACACCTTTCGATTGGCCTGTTAACAAAGCATTTCTATTGGAATCCTTCGATTGATATTTGGACAAGGGCCATTCGAAGAACACCTTCTAGGCCATTTGGAAGAGGCCATCAAAGGGCACTCAGAAAACATATCCAGGTACACTGAACATGAGAAAATGGCGTGTATCCCTTGCAAATATAGAAATAATTAAATGCTGATTGTGGATTTAATTCCTGAGTTAAAGGCCATATTATTGCCTTTTCTGTTCCTAAGGAGCTGATTCGACCAGAGTAGTTCTGTTCAAATCAAGACCAATCGAAGAGCAGGTCCTGAAGGCATTCGAAAGTCAACATGTCCAGGTTCATTCCAGATTCCAAAGAGACATGAATATTTCAAAAAAGGAAATAATTTAATATGTTTGATTCTTGTCTCATGGCTTTAATGGCCTAGTTAAATGGCTGTCTCTTGCCGTTACAAGACCCTCACACTCCTATAAATACAAGGGCCAACATACATATCCAGAACACACGAAAATACACAGAAAAAATAAAGAAAACAGAAACAGGGAGAACATTGGAGATACGCTGCCAAAGGCTATCATCACTTTCATCCAAAGCAGTCATTCCACACTCAGAACTATAGATCAAAGCACCTCTATTTGGTAAAAGAAAAATCTAATCTCAAACTCATTTTTAAATTCATTTTGATTGCATATTCACGTTATTACTGTTGTTTGTGAATGATTTAATGTGATACATGTAAGCTACAGCGCAAAGATGAGATTGTGCCATTGCTTGGGCACAATCTGAGCTTCTCCTTCGAATCCCAGGATAAAACAAATCCAGACCCAGATTCAGCAGGTTCAAACTGGGAGGAGATTCGAATCAGGGGGGTAAAATCCCCCTGGACCTTTAACATGTGTTTCGTTTCTTGCAGGAAATATATTCTCAGGATCCTGTTCAGAGTTTCGAAGCTTAGCAGCTTAGCTTCGAACTGGATCCAGGATTTCCAGATCGAAGGATGACATATCCAGATCTAACATCCTCAGAGTGCAGCCCCTCATGCACCTTCGATCAAGCCTCTTCACTGGGTCGAAAGACAGCCTACACCTCTTTCGACCCAGGCCTCCAGAATTATTTTTTTTTACTGCTGCCTGTTTCCTTTGATTTCATTTTTTTGACCATTTCATTTCTTTTTTTTAATCAACATAAAAATCATAAAAATAAGTAACTTAGAATTAGGATTTAATTTAGTTAATTATTTTAACTTATTTTCCTCAATTTTAAAATCAGTAGACTTAGGATTTATTTGAATTCAATCCTTTTCATAAACAAAAAATGCAAAAAATATTAGGTACGTTTTAGAGTTAATTTTAATTAGTATTTTTAATTAATTAAATTTGAATTAATTGAACATTTAGCATTTCCCAAAATAAAATAAAACAACAAAAAGATTTTATTCTTAGGATTTTTAAGATTCACGCGCGTTTATTTTATTGTAACTGCTTACTGGTTTGTGATAGTTTAACTTAAACTTTTACTTTATTGCTTTTATTTCCCCAATTTTTTGGACATGTAAATAATCCCCCGAAGCCTTGTAATAGCGTAGGATTTACAATTCCCGCACTTTAAATTCCTGTACATATATTAACTGCTTAGATGTATGCTAACTAGGATTGTATGACAAGATCTAAAAACAAATGGTAGAACACGTAAAATACAAAGATAATATAACTGAAAGACAATACACTCGCACATGCCACTCTTAGGGTATACCTCACTTGGTTGCCTCGAACGTGGTCATTGAGTATAGGAAGTATTAGAGGTTGCCCTCCTGTCTAAAGATCAAAGTTGCCTCGAAATGGTTGCCTCGATAAAAATGATCTAAGACATTAGGGTTACCGCTAAAGCATCCTAACATTGCTTTAGTGACCATACGTCCCTTAAACCGAATTGACCCGAAAACTCCAACGACGGTGCTACCTACTCCTCAATAGTGGGATAGCACTGTCTAAAGGACATTTGCACATCTTAATTCCTTTTTGAGTAGGTAGAGGTTCTTAAGTACTTGCTCCTTTTAAAAACAAAACAAAACTTTTCGCACTTACACTCTCTTCAAAAACAAAACTCTTTTCAAAACCCACAAACACAAAGAAAAGAAAACTTTTGAAAACATAGTGAGCAAGTACCTAAGAGCCTGTGGATAACCACGGATAGAAAGGGTGCTAACACCTTCCCTTTCTATAATCTACCTCCCGAACCCGAGAGACATCTCGAAAAGGAATTTTCCTGTGCTTTTGTCCTTTCCTTGTTGGATAAAATAAAAGACGGTGGCGACTCTTGCTTACCGCGACATTTTGCAAAAACAAACGCAAACGCGAACCAGCATTCCAAAACAGTCAGTTCTCATTCCCACCGATCACAGAACTGGCGACTCTGCTGGGGAACTATAAGTGAGGTGTACCTTAGGACTAGATCACTTGTGTTTTCAATTGTATTGCTTTGTATGCTTTTAATTTTGTGGGCTTGTATCGGAGTTCTATAAATCCTCCACCCGGATTTGGGAAACATTCATAGATAGCAATACGTTGTGGAAACTGTGCGGGGTATACCGACACGGTTGAAGTAATAGCTATATTAGTGCGACATATTTGTGAGTACCGGTAGCCTTTGAGTCAATCAAAGAGAATACAGGGCCGCTGAGTGATGTCACTAAGCACTAATGACCTAGAACCTTACTTGACCATCTTGGCCTTTTTTAGGGGTAGTGAGATGACCGACTTTGGTGCAGTCCGAAGTTGGTAGATACTCGATACTACACTCATTGAGGATTGTTTTCTTGGAATATTTTGGTCGCTAGTTCAGTGGCTAAACCAAAACGATGAACATAGAAAACAATCTAATGATATTGAGCTCCTTAGAACCCGATTACTATTTATAGGACAGGTTTTGAGCCAACTACACTCAAGAGGGTACTTACCTATGAAACTCCATGCCAGCCTAAACTTAAGGTTGTTTGTGTGACTTGTGTGCCTTCAAACTTGAACTACTTGCACATTCTTGTTATCTGACAACATGAGTTCCTTGCAGGTTTTGTTTACAGTCCTTATCCAACAATTTGGATTTATTGCAGGGCTTACTTACATCACCTCACACTTTTGCTTAAACGCATAGCATACACATCATAACATCATGCCTTAACATTTCTTTAACCATTTCAAGGACCTCAAGGGTCTGTGATGCAGGTTATGGTAAATCAAATGGCTAGCAAGGGGCAAAGGGGATTTATTTTCCTCTAGCCAAGGTTGTCTAGAAATCCAAGCACGATAACTTGAGTCAGGGGCTATGACCCACTTGATATGGTGAGCTTGACTCTTGAAGAAGGACTCTTAACAACATGAAGTTTCTTCAATCAAAGCTACAAGATTCAAATTCTAACAAGTTTCTTGTTTACCCCACGAGATCCTTGAAAACATTGCATACATATATCATACATATAATTGCATAACAGGTCTCCCAGTACAGGTCTCTTATCTTCTTCGCTGTTTATTTCAGCAATCATCATGTCTACGGAACCTTCCACTGAGCAAGCTATCAAGGCCCTCCAGGCCCAGAATGCCCAATTTCAAGAGTTGGTCATGAGCCTAGCTAAGGGTCAGCAGGATTTGAAGACCCTGATTCTGAAAGAGAGGAAGAAGAAGAAGAAGAGGACCATCCTGTTCAACACCGGACGCAGGTTTAGAAACGGGCTGCAGAATGAAATTGATCTGGCCACCCCATCGGGAGGGAAAGACAGTCCACAAGAAAGGAGGGCTCCTAGCCCTGAAGTCTCCGACAACGAGACGGACTATGATGAAGAACAGTATCCTCCTGCTGAGGATAAGTACAAACAACTGGAAGACCGTTTAAACGCTATGGAAATACAGAAGGTGCCCGGTCTGGACTTCGAAGATCTAGGTCTATCCTCTGGGGTGGTGATTCCCCATAAATTCAAGGCACCTGCCTTTGCCAAGTATGACGGCGCTTCCTGTCCAAAGCTACACCTCCGGTCATATGTGAGGAAGATTCAACCCTATACTGCTGATAGAAATCTCTGGGTTCATTTCTTTCAAGATAGTCTGTCAGGGACTCAACTGGAATGGTTCTCTCAACTGGAAGGAGCTAACATCCACAACTGGGAGGACCTTGCTGCTGCTTTTTACAAGTAATACCAGTATAATGCCGACCTTGCTCCCATACATACTCAGCTTCAGGGTATGTCTATGGTTACAGGCGAAGGCTTTAAGGACTACGCTCAGAAGTGAAGAGATCTTGCTGGAAGAGTCCAACCCGCTCTTTCTGATAGGGAGTTGGTGGATATGTTTCTTGGGACTCTGTCTGGTCCCTATTTCAAATACTTGATCATAAACTCTTCAGCCGGATTCACCGAGCTAATACTGACCGGCGAAAGGGTCGAAGCTGGCATCAAAAGTGGGAAGATTCAAGAAGAAACACCTTCTGATGCTCAGAAAAATCCCTACAATGGGAAGAAAGAGTCCAATGCTGTGTATGGTCAAAAGAGTCGTCATGATCAACACGAAGGGGCAATCCTGATCTCTGATCCCATGCCTGTTCAACAAAGACAGAGCAATAGGAGTAGGGTAAGATATCAAGAAAGGCAGTATAGTAACATCAACATGCTTTTGTCTCAAGCGTTACAACATTTGCTGAAGTTGAAGCTAATCACGCTAAAGGATCCTCCTCAAAATCCTGATACTTCCTCTTCCAAGTATAACCCGAGTGTGAGATGTGCCTACCATTCTGACAGTCCTGGACATGACACCGACGACTGTTGGACTTTGAAGAACAAGATTCAAGACTTGATTGATGCCAAGGAGATCAAGTTTGACCCTCCGGAGACCCCAATGTGATCACTGATCCTACGCCAAATCATTGAGAATGTCTTTGTTTCATTTGAATTTTCAAGTTGTAATCTCTTTGTTATTCAAACAATTATCTATTAATGCCAAACTTTGTTTCATTAATGCATTGCATATGTTTGTCTTGATTTGATCCAATCATTTTAATTACATTTAAACTATGCTTTTTACTCACTTTATGACATTCAACTCTTACTAAAAGTTACAAGCCTTTAGAGGGAGGATGACGAAACAATGCCATAATCTCATACAGTATGCTTTTGAACAGACCTTGCTGACGATGTACAGGCGTTTCTTTCAAATCCTAAACACTGGAGTTATAAGGAAGATAATCCCTAGTCAACCCTTTCGAGCCAAAGAAGTAGGAGTTTTCTGTTTTAAACACAAATTGAAACCTTTAATTTAAACCTGGGGCAGGGTAGTCTCTCAGTTAATTCAAAAGATGTGCATTGAAGTCGCAAACTCTCAGTTCATAATACAACGAACGACATCAAAAGCATTCCTCTGGAATCAAAAGACAGTGGTGGTTCCTTATTTCATAGGCAGTCAATATCTCAAAAGAGAAAAGCCCACTGAGCCAAAACCTATAAAGGAGGCTTAAGAAAGCTGGGGCATCCCGCTGACTGTAATCTCGAAAACTGGAACAGTCAGGCAAAAGTTAGGGATAACAAATCAAAAGAACGAGGTCGCTAAAAATCCTCAACAACATGAAAAATGTTGCAAAAATGACTGCCTTCCAAAATCCAACTTGTGTGAACCATCACCAAAACGTCGTTCCAAATTCGAATAGAGTTCGACGCACAATTAACTGAGTTTAGGATTGAAGAGCATCACGAAGAGCGGGTGGGTACAAATATACTTTGAGCCTTTATCATTTGTTTCTTAAACCGTGAACCAGGCCACGTTACAACCTTTCAAAAGTCCTAACTGAAGCATGGGTTAGTTCGAAAGCATACTGTTACAAAAGGTATCTTGACTCCTGTAAGGCTTTGCCCTAAATCTTGTGTTGAATTTATCTTATAAAGAGTTTTCTGCTAAAAAACACATTTTTCAAAACTTCGAGACAAGCATAAACTTTGCATTATTTGAATATCACTGTTTGCATTTGGCTATTTGTTTGACAGTGGAGAAATTCACACAACGAATATCCGATGAACGAAAGCCCTCTCAGTGAACAAAATCACTTAAAAAAGGATGACACTTCCATTGATAAATCTCCTATCAACAAGGGGGCATGACATGTCACTATCCAGTACGCCTGGGGCAGTCCAGTCAATATTCCAGGAAATCTCTCAAAGAAGTGCAGAGTAACCAGGGGCAGGTCTCCATCTCTGTCACTTGGGGCATTGAACATCAATCTCAGTGAAGGGTTACGTGCAATTAAACATTTTCTGGCAATGTCACCAACACTTGCTACTAGGGGCAATGGCAAATCTCCCCAAAATCCTTCTCATAGGATGACTCCCAGCAAGGGTTTAATCTCTGAGAGCCTTTCCCCAGCTGAATCAACCTCAAGAATCCTCGAGGACTTCCCCCAACGGAGATGTCACCTCTCTAGCGGACTGACGACAGGGTTTATTTCCCCAACAACACCAGGACTCCCCTGCTTGAGTTTTCCTCTCCGACAACTACAAATTAAAGGACCACAACTCCTCTTCCCCAGTAGGCTACTCTACAATCCCCATCAAGTTACTGCGAAACCTGGACCCGACCAGATGCCAGTTTAACTTTGACTCCCCAGTAGAGCAACAGACAACTGAGACTCCTGAACTTGTTCCCCAAGAATGAATCAATACTCTCCACAGAGTTCACAACTTTCCCCAACGGAGTCCTCCTCAACAAAACAAGGATCCTCAGTGGAAACATTCTAAGCAAAGTTTGAAGACATACCTACTCTTCAACAGCAGCCCAGGATTTAATAACTCCCCAACACTTGTCAAGAATTTATTCTCCAAGACAAAATTGCATTTCAATAACATTCATAGCATATGCATACAAAATACATATAACATGAATCTCATTTACTTTGAGAACATCATTACACAATGCATACATCATGACATGGCATACAACTAACTCTTTACCTTTTCAGGAAAGATCAATCAACAGATAAAAGTCATTACCTTTTGAGGTAGAAGTCGTCAAAGATTACTTCATCATCTCGTTGAGGTAGTAATCTTCCAAGATTCCTTCATCATCCCATTGAGGTAGTAATCATCCAAGATTCCTTCATCATCCTGCTAAGGTAGTAATCGTCCAAGATTCCTTCATCATCCCGCTGAGGTAGAAGTCGTCAAAGATTCCTTCATCATCCCGTTAAGGTAGTAATCGTCCAAGATTCCTTCACCATCCTTTTGGAGTTGTAGTCATCCAAGATTCCTTCATCATCCTGCTGAGGTAGTAATCGTCCAAGATTCCTTCATCATTCTGCTGAGGTAGAAGTCATCCAAGATTCCTTCATCATCCTGCTAAGGTAGTAATCGTCCAAGATTCCTTCATCATTCTACTGAGGTAGTAATCGTCCAAGATTCCTTCATCACCCTGCTGAGGTAGTAATCGTCCAAGATTCCTTCATTATCCTGCTGAGGTAGTAATCGTCCAAGATTCCTTTATCATTCTGCTGAGGTAGAAGTCATCCAATATTCCTTCATCATCCTACTGAGGTAGTAATCGTCCAAGATTCCTTCATCATTCTGTTGAGGTAGTAATCGTCCAAGATTCCTTCATCACTCTGCTGAGGTAGTAATCGTCCAAGATTCCTTCGTCATCCTGCTGAGATAGTAATCATCTCAAGATTCCTTCATCATCCTGCTGAGTTAGTAATCGTCCAAGATTCCTTCATCATCCTGCTGAGGTAGTAATCGTCCAAGATTCCTTCATCATTCTGTTGAGGTAGTAATCGTCCAAGATTCCTTCACCATCCTTTTGGAGTTGTAGTCATCCAAGATTCCTTCATCACCCTGCTGAGGTAGTAATCTTCCAAGATTCCTTCATCATCCTGCTGAGGTAGTAATCATCTCAAGATTCCTTCATCATCCTGCTGAGGTAGTAATCGTCCAAGATTCCTTCATCATCCTGCTGAGGTAGTAATCGTCCAAGTTTCCTTCATCATTCTGCTGAGATAGTAATCATCCAAGATTCCTTCATTATCCTGCTGAGGTAGTAATCGTCCAAGATTCCTCCATCATCCTGCTGAGGTAGTAATCGTCCAGGATTCCTTCATCATCCTGCCGAGGTAGTAATCATCTCAAGATTCCTTCATCATCTTGCTGAGGTAGTAATCGTCCAAGATTCCTTCATCATCCTGCTGAGGTTGTAGTCATCCAAGATTCCTTCATCATCCCGCGGAGGTTGTAGTTATCCAAGATTCCTTCATCATCCTGCTGAGGTTGTAATCGTCCAAGATTCCTTCATCATCTGTTTGGAGTAGCAATCGTCTCAGATTCCTTCATCACACATCACTATCAAGAAAGACCTTCTCTGGTTAGATTTATTTCTTCCAGTTAAAACAGGCAACCAAAGACCTCCTCTGGTTAGATTTATTTCTTCCAGTTAATGACAGGCAATCAGAGACCTTCAAATACAGTCCAGATATGATCCAGATTCAGATGTAATTCCGTCACTCAGTCAAATACAGTCCAGCAATCACTCCTGCAGATGGCATCTATAAGCCCATCCTCCTACCAACAATCTCCAAATGGCATCTATAAGCCCATCCTCCTACCAACAATCTCCAAATGACATCTGTAAGCCCATTCCCGACATCACAATGCTGATACTACACCATGCGAGTGCAAATTTCTGGGCACTCTAGTGTTCAATTATCTTCCACCTTCGGATCACGAAAGGCTCCAAAGCCAATCTATATCCTCAGGTTCAATAAAATTGAACAGGGGCAACTGTTGTACCCCAAAATTTGCCCTCTCATGTTTTCCAAAGTCTTCCCCCTGCATGGTTGATCACAAACTCTTGCCTAAGGAAAAAGAAAATTTTTGAGTGGTGCTTTAAGTACCTTTCGATTGGCATTCTGAAAGACCTTTCGATTGGCATTCTGAAAGACCTTTCGATTGGCATTATGAAATACCCTTCGATTGGTATTCTGAAGGAGCCTTTCGATTGGCATTATGGATAAGCACTTCGATTGGAATTATGTCAAGGAAGCTTCGACAGGCATGTTAACCATGTCCTTCGATTGGCATGAACAACACCTTTCGATTGGCCTGTTAACAAAGCCTTTCCATTGGAATCCTTCGATTGATATTTGGACAAGGGCCATTCGAAGAACACCTTCCAGGACATTTGGAAGAGGCCATCAAAGGGCACTCATAAAACATATCCAGGTACACTGAACATGAGAAAATGGCGTGTATCCCTTGCAAATATAGAAATAATTAAATGTTGATTGTGGATTTAATTCCTGAGTTAAAGACCATATTATTGCCTTTTCTGTTCCTAAGGAGCTGATTCGACCAGAGTAGTTCTGTTCAAATCAAGACCAATTGAAGAGCAGGTCCTGAAGGCATTCGAAAGTCAACATGTCCAGGTTCATTCCAGATTCCAAAGAGACATGAATATTTCAAAAAAGGAAATAATTTAATATGTCTGGTTCTTGTCTCATGGCTTTAATGGCCTGGTTAAATGGCTGTCTCTTGCCGTTATAAGACCCTCACACTCCTATAAATACAAGGGCCAGCATACATATCCAGAACACACGAAAATACACAAAAAAATAAAGAAAACAGAAACAGGGAGAACATTGGAGATACGCTGCCAAAGGCTATCAGCACTTTCATCCAAAGCAGTCATTCCACACTCAGAACTACAGATCAAAGCACCTCTATTTGGTAAAAGAAAAATCTAATCTCAAACTCATTTTTAAATTCATTTTGATTGCATATTCACGTTATTACTGTTGTTTGTGAATGATTTAATGTGATACATGTAAGCTACAGCGCAAAGATGAGATTGTGCCATTGCTTGGGCACAATCTGAGTTTCTCCTTCGAATCCCAGGATAAAACAAATCCAGACCCAGATTCAGCAGGTTCAAACTGGGAGGAGATTCGAATCAGGGGGGTAAAATCCCCCCTGGACCTTTAACATGTGTTTCGTTTCTTGCAGGAAATATATTCTCAGGATCTTGTTCAGAGTTTCGAAGCTTAGCAGCTTAGCTTCAAACTGGATCCAGGATTTCCAGATTGAAGGATGACATATCCAGGTCGAACATCCTCAGAGTGCAGCCCCTCATGCACCTTCGATCAAGCCTCTTCACTGGGTCGAAAGACAGCCTACACCTCTTTCGACCCAGGCCTCCAGAATTTTTTTTTTTTACTGCTGCCTGTTTCCTTTGATTTCATTTTTTTGACCATTTCATTTCTTTTTTTTAATCAACAAAAAAATCATAAAAATAAGTAACTTAGAATTAGGATTTAATTTAGTTAATTATTTTAACTTATTTTCCTCAATTTTAAAATCAGTAGACTTAGGATTTATTTGAATTCAATCCTTTTCATAAACAAAAAATGCAAAAAATATTAGGTACGTTTTAGAGTTAATTTTAATTAGTATTTTTAATTAATTAAATTTGACTTAATTGAACATTTAGCATTTCCAAAAATAAAATAAAACAACAAAAAGATTTTATTCTTAGGATTTTTAAGATTCACGCGCGTTTATTTTATTGTAACTGCTTACTGGTTTGTGATAGTTTAACTTAAACTTTTACTTTATTGCTTTTATTTCCCCAATTTTTTGGACATGTAAATAATCCCCTGAAGCCTTGTAATAGCGTAGGATTTACAATTCCCGCACTTTAAATTCTTGTACATATATTAACTGTTTAGATGTATGCTAACTAGGATTGTATGACAAGATCTAAAAACAAATGGTAGAACACGTAAAATACAAAGATAATATAACTGAAAGACAATACACTCGCACATGCCACTCTTAGGGTATACCTCACTTGGTTGCCTCGAACGTGGTCATTGAGTATAGGAAGTCTTAGAGGTCGCCCTCCTGTCTAAAGATCAAAGTTGCCTCGAAATGGTTGCCTCGATAAAAATGATCTAAGACATTAGGGTTACCGCTAAAGCATCCTAACATTGCTTTAGTGACCACACGTCCCTTAAACCAAATTAACCCGAAAACTCCAACGATGGTGCTACCTACTCCTCAATAGTGGGATAGCACTGTCTAAAGGACATTTGCACATCTTAATTCCTTTTTGAGTAGGTAGAGGTTCTTAAGTACTTGCTCCTTTTAAAAACAAAACAAAATTTTTTGCACTTACACTCTCTTCAAAAACAAAACTCTTTTCAAAACCCACAAACACAAAGAAAAGCAAACTTTTGAAAACATAGTGAGCAAGTACCTAAGAGCCCGTGGATAACCACAGATAGAAAGAGTGCTAACACCTTCCCTTTCTATAATCTACCTCCCAAACCCGAGAGACATCTCAAAAAGGAATTTTTCTGTGCTTTTGTCCTTTCCTTGTTGGATAAAATAAAAGACGGTGGCGACTCTTGCTTACCGCGACATTTTGCAAAAACAAACGCAAACGCGAACCAGCATTCCAAAACAGCCAGTTCTCATTCCCACCGATCACACCACCCCCGATACAAGTCCCAGTTCTCCGAAATCCAAACCAGGTATCTTCTGAACTTCCATAGCACTCAGACGGTCCTCTAGCTGCTTGTATCTATCCTCAACAGGAGGATATTGCTCATCATCAAAATCAGTATCATTATCAGAGACAGCAGGACTAGGGTCCTTTTCCTCTTCTTGGTTCTCCCCGTCTTTGGATGAAAAGGTCAGATCAGTTTGATGCTTCAACCTTTCTCCAAACCTTCTGCCCATATTCAGAATACCGACCTTCTTCTTCTTCTTCTTCTTCTTCTTCTCTTTCAGAATGAGGGTCTTCAGATCCTCTTAACCCTTTGCCAGACTGATGAACATTTGTTGGAACTGGGCGTTATGTGCCTGAAGATCTTTGATGACTTGATCGGAAGACATTTCTGCTGAAATAAATAGCGAAGAAGATGAGAAACCTGTAATGGTACCTGTAATGATGTGTATGATAATGGGATGCGTATGTAATGATTTCAAAGACTTTAGGAGATTTAAATTTGCAAACCAAAATAAACAAAACTTTATTAGCTTAAATTTGAAAGGTTCAACATGCCTTTTAGGCGTTACAAAGAAGTAAATCAAACAAATCTAAAACTAGAAAAGCAAAATCAAAAGTCCCATGGACGCTTTCTCTTTGTGTTGATATAATCATTGAGCACTCTTTCTTCCTTGAGCTGTGTGGTGAGTTTTAAGACCTTCCCCTCTTGCTCATGGAACTGCTCCCTGTAAATATCTCGCTCATTCTTTAACTGAACCCAAGACCTCTGTAACTCCCCAAGATCTGTAGGCATGTAAGGATATAGAACCGTGTAAGGAATGTCGTCTTCAGTAGTGGGTTCCACAATCACTGGTAACACTGCCACATAGGGCATCATAAGCTTCTGGGCACGAGCTCGGACCCATTGGAGGTAAGGCTGCATAGGAAGGGAAGTATTTGGTCCCAACTCATGGGGGTCAGATCTATTCACCATGCCCTAAGCTCGTATGAACCTCCGACGATGTCCCTTAACATCATCCTCATAGTCGAATACAATGTCTTCGAGAAGTAACTCATGGGGACCATCCCTTCGAGCACGACCAAATTGTTTCAAAGCTAGACAAGGGTTTTAAGTTATACCCCCTCTGACACCAAGTAATGGGACATTAGGGTACCCCCCACAACGGTTAATAACAACAATGTCTTCCATAGCTCAGGAACACCAAAGAATATCTGTATGAGCGAGTGACATTATTCTGTGCGACCAACCCAAACCCTCTTCGTTCTTCAGTATAGACCTAGGGAGGTGATAAATAAACCACCTCGACAACAACGGCATGCAACACATAAGGGTCCCTCTTCTCCTCGTGGTACTAGTATAGAGAGCATGCAAAATGTCTCCAAGCAAGGTAGGCACTGGGTTGCGAGAAAGGAAAATCTTGATAGCATTCACATCTACGAAAGAGTCCGGATTAGGTAAGAGAACTAAACCATAAATAAGAAGAGCCAAGACATCCTCAAAATCCTGAAAATCCATATCATCCCAAAATAGTTGAGCCTGGTCTATCAGAAATTTATCTAGAAAACCCCCGACTCTGCTTCGAGTTTCCCAATTGGATACCACATCGGCCCGTTTCAAATACAAAGCTGAGGCAATGACTTCTGGCTTAGGAACTTCTTCCATACCCGTGAAGGGTACCTTTTCAAGAATGGATATGCCCAATAGATGAGAGAATTCTTCTAAGGTGGGCACCAACTGATAATCTGGAAAGGTGAAGCAGTGATGCTTGGGATCGAAGAACTGAAAAAGTACGTTCATCATCTGTTCATCAGGGTTTGAAGTAACCAGGCTGAGAATTTGGCCGTGTCTCTTAATGAACATAGAAGTTTCAGAAATTCTTGACACTAGCTCTTTGAGTTGGGATGGTATCTCCACAAAGATGATTCAGATAGTTTTTCAATGCACAGAAGCCATGATCTACAAAACAGAACAAAGATAAATTCCCTTGGTATTTGAAATGGTTAGTGTAATGAAGCATGAATTCCATGTTATGATGCATGATGTCATGATAAAACACAAGTATATCAAACAACAGGTATTGCAAACACAGTCAAATCACACAAAACCCTTAGGTTTAAGTCTTGCATGAGGTCAAAGGTAATACCCTCTTGAAGTTAAGTTGGTTTCAACCTATCCTAGAAAAGTAACCGGGTTATAGAGGATCTCAATATCACTGACCATCCTCCACCGGTCATGGTTTCAGCTCACGCAATCTTTTCTTGCGGCCGAAATAATTCCGAGAGTATGGTCTCAATGAGTGTAGCATCGAGTATCAACCAGTTCTCAGCTTTACACCGAGGTCGGCTATCTCACTACTTTCTAATGGATAAGTTGGGCTATTAAAGGTTCTAAGGTCAGTTGATGTTTAACGACACCACTTGGAGGCCCCGTATTCTCCTCGTTTCTCCATAAGGGATACCGATACCAACCAAAGTGCCACACCAACATAGCTACTGCTTCAACCGTATCGATCTACGTTGTACAGTTCCCTCACAGTCTATTGCTACTTACCTAAAAGGTATTCCCCATATCCGGATGTAGGATCTATACTAACTCCAAACAAACCCTTAAAAGTAAAGCAAACAAAGCAATCAAGAGAAGAAATTTATGATAAACTAAATCCTAAGGTATACCCCACTTATAACTCCCCAGCAGAGTCGCCAGTTCTGTGATACGGTGGCAGAACCGACTGTTTAATACTGGTTTGCATTTTGCATTTTTTGTTTGCAAAATGTTGCCGTAAGCAAGAGTCGCCATCGACTTTTATTTCATCCAACGAGAAAGGAAAAAAGTACAGAAAAAATCCTTTTTCGAGATTTTGAGTACGGGGGGTAGATTATAGAAAGGGAAGGTGTTAGCACCCTTTCTATCCATGGTTTTCCATGGGCTCTTAGGTACTTGCTCATCTTTTTAAAATTGCTTGTGTATGTGCTTTATTTTGAAAAGTTTTACTTCGTGATATCCCTTGTATCAGTCCTCAAAGGTGTGACGAAGTTGTATTGAAAATTGTTTTGCAATATGTAAGTGTGAAGATTTTGATTTGACCAAGTACCTACTGGCATCTACCTACTCGAAAAAAGATCATTTCTATTCTTGTTTCCTTTAGACAGCGCTATCCTACTATTGAGAAATAGGTAGTACCGTCGTTGGAGTTTGTAAGGGTCAATTCGAAAGGGACATACAGTCACTAAAGCAATGTTAGGACACCTTAGTAATAACCCTGGAGTCTTAAGATCTTTCGAGGCAACATTTCCGAGGCAACATTCAAATGGGACATTATATCCTTTTTTAGACAGGAGGGCAACTGTTGTACCCCAAAATTTGCCCTCCCTTTTTCTTCAGGAAACCATCTTGAATTTTCAAGGTCCCTCTGAAACAAATCCAAGACCTGAGTTATCCTTTTGCCCAAGCAAGCCACTTACAAAAGCAAGATGATCTCACGAATTCCAAAAACAACGCTTTTATCTTGAGAAAAATCAAATCCTAAATAAGTTTCTCTAAAATGAGTGTTTAAGAAAAAAATCAGCGCTTCAGAACTTCTGGACCCATTCTAGATAAAAACGGTCAGAAATTGCAAGCTTGGCTCAGCGTGGTCAAAAGTTGGCTTTTCAGCAGCTACATCAGTTCAATCAGAATTTGTAAACGTGGTTCAGTAGGTAAGCCTCAAACAGAACATGCCCCTTCAGCAGTTACACAAGCTCAGTCAGAATTTGCTAAAGGAATGCAAGAGAAGCAGGGAAATCTGAAGGCTCCTTCAGAACATGCTGAATTCAGAAGTTGAAAAGGTCAGAAGAATGGGTGTTACACTGATACAGAATCTCTAAGCCCAGGAGGTCCAGAAGTAAATCCAAGGAACGCACCAGAAAGCGAGGAGAATCTCCAGAGCTTACAGGAAGCCAAGGCCAGAGCATGGTCTACGCTGCTGATTCAACGTTGGTTTCCATTACCAGAATATTGATGTTGATAGGTCTTATCACCATTTAATGCCCATTAATGCTTCCAACCACTCCTGAACATTCACGTGTGGCTTGGAAAACGCTTTTGTGCAGATTCTGGCATAGGTCTCCACGCCACCGCCCACTTCAGAGGTCACTTCTCCCCAATCTACGCCTGCTGCTGCAGCCTAGGCTGAAAGCTAGCTGTTATCACAACTTCCCAGGAATTTCTGTCAAAGAACAAATTCAAACTCTGTTGGCGCTTTAATGTTCAAGGCATCCAGAAGAACTTTGCCTATAAATAGAGAGCCTTCACCACTGCAAAAGGCGTTCAGAAAAAGAAACAGAAAAATTGCTAAGAGAGAAACAGCAACCCTAGCAACATAGCATTCTGAAACTCTGCCAAAATCTCCAGTTTTGTTTCATAACTTTGAGTTTCTCACCTTCAACTTCATCAAATATCCAGTTTTTTCTGTAAACCAAAAACACCCTTTCCAAACTTCTGACCCTGCATACGTATACACCTTTACTTCCCCTTTTCAAAGAAAATCTGTCCAGAACACCACCAGAGCCAAAAGCTAACTTTCACCCACCAACCTTTTTCCAACAGCCAGGTAAGCACCTGCTGACCCTCATCACGCTGTTAAGCATCATCAGCTGTGCATACTCAAATAAACATAATGTAAATATCACGTTGTTACTGTTTATGTTCTGAGGATTTTCATACCTCAGAACGTTCTGAGCCAGTATAGGACTTGCCTGTGACCTTGGTGATTCTGACCTCTGAAACATTTTTGCTATTTGCTGGATCTGTTCCAAATATGTTTCCTATTTTGTGGAATAACGACAGAATTGCAGATGTTCTGATTAGTACAGGAAAAAGCCAAGTGCTGACTTTGACGTTAGCACATCTGAAGCCTGTTTTGCTGTCAATGATATCAGAACCTCTGAGAGTTATTGCCTTTTTAGCAGAATCAAAACTTCTGGTTTCTCCACTAACAAACTTCTGTCTTGCAGCGCAGGGAAATCAGAACTTCTGATTTCCCCACTAACAAGGTTCTGTTTTGCAGGTGCCAGAGTCAGAAGTTCTGACTCATCCAGTTTCACTAACAGGTTGATCATATGGCAGCGGATCTGAGTCAGAACTTCTGATGACCTCCCAGCAGCGCGCGGGCTCCGTCTCTCTCTCTCTATATCTTGTTTTTTGCTATTTTCTTTTTTGTCTATTTTTCTCGTTGAACCCCCCATGTACAAATGTGTATCCCCCTCCCCTAATTGTTGTAATAGCGTAGGATTTTACATTTCCGCTTCTTATTGCTAGTAATTAGGACGTGTATGGCAAGATAAAATCAATGAAATAGAAAAACCTAATTCAAAGAGAAAAAAAACTCTTGTATGCAATAAAACACACTTGCACACTAACACCCCTAGGGTTACATCCACTTGTTGCCTTTCAAAAATTGGGCCATATTGCATGTTAGGTCTCTTTGGGCAAAACAAATAAACTCAAATGATCATAGTCCCTCGATGACGCTTTCGAAAGTTGCCTAAAATGATCAAAGTCCCTTTCAAAGAAAAAATTGCCCAAGGATACTTAGCACTATTGCAATTATGGTCTAAACGACGACCCGCGCCCGTCCCTTTCACATCCTAACACAAGATTGTCCACCAAATACAATGGTGGAACAAAATTGTTAAAAGGGTTAAAAACATAGCAAAGATCTTTGAGAAATTTAGGATAGATAACTCTTGGGTACTTGCCAACTTGCAAAACAAAAACACTTGCCTATTTTTTCAAAACCATACATCACAAACACTTTCAAAACAACTTTCGAAAACATGGAAAACTTTTCAAAAGACATACACCTTTGTATACATCCCAACATGGATCATTACAAAGGTCACCACCACATTGGCCTCTTTTCAAAACATTTTTCAAACCCACACACAAAGCATCATTTCAAACAATTGAAAACCAAGGCAAATTGATCTAAGCAAGTACCTAAGAGCCCATGGATAACCATGGATAGAAAGGGTGCTAATACCTTCCCTTTCTATAATCTACTCCCCGAACCCAAGAAAAAATCTCAAAGGTTTTTGCTGTGCTTTTTAAACCTTTCCTTAGGATAAAATAAAAAGTCGGTGGCGACTCTTGCTCAACCGAAATATTTGCGAATACAAACACAAAACCACAGTCAGTTCTCCCACCGTATCCCAGAACTGGCGACTCTGCTGGGGACATATTTTAAAAGTGGAGTAACCTTAGGGCTTAGATCACCCTCTTGCATGACAAATTGTTTGAATTGTTTGCTTTATATCTTGGCTCTATTGTTTGGGTTTGCAATCCTACATCCGGATTTTGGGAAACATTCATAGATAGCAATACGTTGTGGAAACTGTGCGGGGTATACCGACACGATCGAAGCAATAGCTATATTAGTGCGACATATTTGTGAGTACCGGTAACCCTTGAGTTCAATCAAGGAGAGTACGGGGCCGCTGAGTGATGTCACTAAGCACTAATGACCTAGAACCTTACTTGACCATCTTGGCCTTTTATTAGGGGTAGTGAGATGACCGGCTTTGGTGCAGTCCGAAGTTGGTAGATACTCGATACTACACTCATTGAGGGCTGTTTTCTTGGAATATTTTGGTCGCTAGTTAAGTGGCTAAACCAAAACAATGAACAATGAAAACAATCCAGTGATATTGAGCTCCTTAGAACCCGGTTACTATTTATAGGACAGGTTTTTAAGCCAACTACACTCAAGAGGGTACTTACCTATGAAACCTCATGCAAGCCTGAAACTAGGGTTTGGTGTGATTTGCTTGTACATATGTTTTGTGCATACATCATGGACATCATAAAACATCATATGCATTCACTAACCATTTCAAGGGTTTTGGATCTTCATCTTTGTTCCTGTTTTGTAGGTCATGGAAGTTCCTCGCAGAAAAACCATTCAAGTCAACCTTGTGAGAATCTCTCCTCAACTCAAAGAGCTCACCTCAAGAATTCCGGAAAGCTCATCCTTCAGTGAAAGACATGGTAGACTGCTCAGCCTAGTCAACACCAACATTGAAGAAGACATGATAAAAGTGCTATTCCAGTTCTTTGACCCTCTTCACCACTGTTTCACTTTCCCCGATTACCAGTTGGTGCCCACTTTGGAGGAGTTTTCTCAACTCCTGAGAATTCCTATCCTTAATCAACTACCTTTCAACGGTACGGAAAAGGAACCAAAGCCTGAAGATGTTGCTCAAGCATTACATCTACAACCATCCGACATCAAGGGGCATTGGGAAACCAGAAGCGGCGTCAAAGGATTCTTAGCAAAATTTTTGTTTGAGAAGGCACAAGAATGTTGGAATTCATTGGACCTACAAGCCTTTGAAGAGATTGTGGCACTCCTTATCTATGGGTTGGTCTTGTTCCCAAATCCTGACCAATTGGTAGATGTCAACACCGTCAAAATCTTCTTATCCAGAAATCCAATACCAACATTGCTTGGGGACATCCTTCACTCATTTTACACACGAACAATGAGAAAGAGGGGTGTTCTCATGTGTTGTACTCCTCTCCTTGCAAGGTGGTTAATTTCGCACCTTCCACAATCTGTCTTGAAGAACGATCAAGGCTTAAGGTGGTCCTAACGGTTGATGACTCTTACTCACTCTGATGTACATTGGTGTTCTCGGTCCAGAGAAAATGTCATCATCGTCGATCGTTGCGGAGAATTTCCTAATGTTCCTTTACTTGGAATTAGAGGAGGTATCACCTACAACCCTTGACTAGCTTTGAGACAATTTGGATATGCACGGAGGGATGGTCCTCATGACATGTTGACTCCTGACCTAGTTTTTGACTTCGACAACGATGCGCAAGGACTTCGCCAAAGATTCATCAGAGCTTGGGGAAAGCTCAACAAGGTTGATAGCAAGACTCTGGGACACAAGAACTCCATCCCTCTTGAGCCTTATCTCAAATGGGTACGAGCCCGAGCCCAAAGTCTGATGATGCCTTATCCTCATGTTCTCCCTGTGATTAAAGAGCCCGTCAAGGAAGGAGAGGTTCCCTACACCATCCTACATCCATACATGCCTACATCGTGGGAGGAAATGCAGAAAAGTTGGATTCAGCTCAAGGAGGAACGGAATACTTTTGAAGCTAGCTTCTACGCCAGTGAGAAGAAGGTTCTAGAGCTTACCCGCCGACTCCATGAGCAAGAGGCCCTCAACACCTACATCGCACCAAAGAGGATGCGCAATGTCTTTTTGCCTTGAGAAGTTATTTTGTAATATTTGGCCCATGGGGCATTTATGTACTAACAAATTTCTTCTTATTAATATGACGTGCGTTCTTCTTTGTCTGAAACAATTTTGAATGTTCTAAATCCTTGAATGCATTGCATACATAAGCATACCATTCATCATGTGCATAAGCAGGTCTCACTCCAGGTTTCCTTATCTGTCTGCTGTTTATTTCAGCAGGATGGATCTCGAGCAAACAGTCAAAGACCTACAAGCTCAGAATGCACAGTTCCAGCAACTCCTGATGACCTTGGCTAAGGGTCAGGAGGATATCAAGACTCAATTGGGGAACAAAGACCCAGTGAAAAAGAAGAAAAAGAGACTCAGGATGGCTACTTTGGGAAGAAGATTTGACGGAGAAGCTCGGAGAGTGCTTGAATTTCCTCCTATCTCTGATGAAGGAACCAGCAAAGGAGGTGGAGCTGCGGTACCTTCCGAGTCTGATGCGGAAGAGGAAGAGGTCGAAGAGGATGAAGATTATACCGATCAGCAATACCCTCCAGCTGATGATAAATACAAAGGGCTAGAAGACAGGTTGGCCGCCATGGAGCTACAAAGAGTACCAGGTTTGGATTTTGAAGACTTGGGTTTGGTTGCCGGGATTATGATTCCCCCAAAATTCAAAGTGCCAGTGTTTGTGAGGTATGATGGGCTGTCCTGTCCCAAAATGCATCTCAGGTCCTACGTGAGAAAAATTCAACCCTATACGGCAGATAAAAACCTTTGGATTCATTTCTTTCAAGACAGTCTTTCTGGAGCTCAGTTGGAGTGGTTTTATCAGCTAGAGGGAACCAGCGTTCGAAATTGGGAAGATTTGGCCACCGCTTTCTACAAACAATACCAATACAATTCTGACCTTGCCCCTACTCGTACCCAACTTCAGGGTATGTCGCTAGGAACAAGCGAGGGATTCAAGGAGTACGCACAAAAATGGAGGGATTTGGCTGGCAGGGTGCAGCCTCCTTTAACCGATCGTGAACTTGTTGATATGTTTCTAGGGACCCTATCTGGGCCATTTTTCAATCATCTGATTGGTAACTCTTCCGCGGGGTTTACCGATTTGATCTTAATGGGCGAAAGAATAGAAGCTGGCATCAAGTCAGGAAAGATTCAGAAGGGTGTTGCTGCAAGTACTGAGAGGAGGCCTTTTAAGAAGGAAGTAAGTGCCGTCTATGGTCCTAGAAGACAAGTCAAGCCAGAAAGTCGCCAAGTCGTCAATGCTATGGTCATTTCAAAACCTGTTGCTGCTCCTCAGCGGTACAATCAACAAAGAGGTGAAAGGCCCAAGAGGCAGTATACTCGGTTGAGTATGACCTTGTCACAAATTTTACCCCAACTATTATCAACCAACTTGGTAACCACCAAAGAAGCTCCTAAAGTCGTGAATACTGCATCTCCTAAGTATAACCCAAATGCCCGTTGTGCTTATCATTCTGATAGCCCCGGGCATACTACTGATGATTGCTGGGCCTTGAGAAACAAAGTACAAGATCTCATCGACGCAAAGGAAATTCAGTTTGAAGCGCCTGAAAAACCGAATGTTGTAACCGCTCCTATGCCCCAGCATAGAGTGAATGCCATTGAAGAAGAGTTGTATGCTGTTTCAGTGAATGATGTTGCTACCCCTCTGTTGACTGTTAAAAGGAACTTACTACTAGTCGGTTTATTTCCGGGTTGTAGCAAGGGTTGCCTCCTGTGTGTTGTTATCCCTACCGGTTGTCCACTACTGAAATCAGGCATCCAAAGTCTGATGGATAGCAAAGAAATTATGTTCAAGAAAACTGTTGTTCCGTTTGTTTCTGTTGAAGAAATATCTGTTGTCACGATTTACAATCCTGCTAAAGCTCCCATGAAGAAACCAGTCCAAATTATGTCTGTTGCACCCATTACTATTACTGTTCCAGGGCCTCTCCCCTACGAGTCTGATAAAGCGGTCACATGGCATTATGGGGCCGATGTGTATGTGCTTGGGGTGAAGCAGGAGTTCAACACCAATACCAGTATCAGTAACATCACTGGTCCCGCCAAGATTACCCGCAGTGGCAGGCTCTTCTCGCCTGACATTGCATCGCCAGTTATCCGAAAACCTCTCACCATCACCCCCGCAAGTGTGCATGTTCCAATTCAAGTTCCTGTGTCTACTACTGCCGCCGAGTCCTCTGATACTCGGGGCAAAGAAGTTGCTACCGATTTGCCTGCCAGGACGGAGGCACCAAAAAAGACTGCTGTAGAAGCCTCCCAACAAGAAATGGAGGAAATTCTTAAAATCATCAAAAAAAAGTGACTTTAACGTTGTTGAACAGTTGGGGCATACTCCCTCCAAAATCTCTATGCTATCATTACTGCTATGCTCAGAGGCCCATGCAAAAGCCCTGATTTCATTTCTGAAAACGGCCCATGTGCCGCAAGAGACCTCCGCGGATCAATTCACTGACTGTGTGGCTAATTTGACGGCTGACAATGGCTTGGGGTTCTCAGATGCTGACCTTACCGCCAAAGGGAAAAGTCACAATGATGCCCTGCATGTTTCCCTAGAATGCAGGGGCACTACTCTCGCACACGTGTTGGTGGATACCGGTTCTTCCCTGAATGTTTTGCCCAAGAAGGCATTGGATCGCTTGGATTGTGAAGGTTTGGAGTTGAAACCTAGTAACATCATTGTTAGAGCCTTCGACGGTTCTAAGAGGATGGTGCACGGTGAAGTAAACATTCCTATTCGGGTGGGTTCCCAAGTCTTCGACTCAACGTTCTATGTAATGGATATTCGTCCATCTTACTCCTGCTTGTTGGGTCGACCCTGGATTCACAAGGCTGGGGCGGTAACCTCCACTCTACACCAAAAGCTCAAATACCCCGTCAAAGGGAAGATTGTTACTGTGCAGGGTGAAGAGGAATACATGGTTAGTCACTTGAATTCATTCCGGTATATCGAGATGGACGGGGAGTTTATTGAAACCCCCTTTCAACATTTTGAGGAGGTACCTCCAATTTTGGCATCGGCTGAAGCAGTGGTTGAAGAAGACTTTCCGTTAAAGATGGCATCCTTGAAGGATGCCCGGGCTCTAATCGAGAAAGGCAATTGTGCAAACTGGGGTCAGCTTCCTGACTTCACTCAAAAGAACGACAAGTTTGGGCTGGGCTTTACTACACAGGCTCAGAGGGATGTGCACAAGGAAAAGATCAGAAAGACTCCAGTGTTTATCACCAGTCCAAGGGTGAATGCTATTGAGGAGGATGTAGAGGAAGCAAAGTTTAACAGTTGGATCTACCCGACTACCAACAACGGACCAAGCAACTGGACGACAAAAGATTTTACACCTATCACATTTGTCACGCAGTAATTAACTCTTTTGATTTTCAATTTGTAACAAACAATATGATTAAAACTTTGTTGGCTCGGTGTCCTACCCGGGGCATCGTAGCTCCATTTGTGAGGGCTTTTTGTATGACATTTCCATATATCATCAATCAAAACATTGGACGTTTGTTGCATTTCAAATCTTGTGCTCCTTTTCTTTCTGTGTTATATATTGCAAAACAGCTATATTTACACACACTCACTTATACAGGTTTCAATCCACTCTGGATCTCACTGGTAACAGCTCTGCTACCTCCAGTTATGACTTCGAGAATCCGATAAACTTGGCCGAAGACGAAGGTGAAGATGATTGCGAAGTGCCTGGTGAACTCGCAAGACTACTACTCCAGGAAGAGAGGGCTATTCAACCACATGAAGAGTCAGTGGAAATGATTAACCTGGGTACGGAGACAGATAGGAAAGAGGTCAAGATTGGGGCTAATCTAGAGCTCAGCGTGAAGCAACGATTGATCCAGATGCTACATGATTACATGGAAGTATTTGCTTGGTCCTATGAAGATATGCCTGGTTTGGATGCCGACATTGTAGTTCATCACCTGCCAACCAAGGAAGACTGCCCTCCGGTAAAGCAAAAGGTTCGCCGCATGCACCCAGAGATGTCTGAAAAGGTCAAGGCCGAGGTTATGAAGCAATTCGATGCCGGATTTCTAGCAGTAACTTCTTACCCTCAGTGGGTTGCCAATTTGGTGCCAGTGCCGAAGAAGGACGGTAAAGTCAGAATGTGTGTTGACTACAGGGATTTAAACAGGGCAAGCCCCAAGGATGATTTTCCTCTACCTCACATTGACGTTCTCGTTGACAATACTGCTCAACATAAGGTTTTCTCCTTCATGGACGGTTTTTCAGGGTATAATCAGATCAAGATGGCCCCGGAAGATATGGAAAAGACTACCTTTGTGACTCAGTGGGGCACCTTCTGTTACAAGGTCATGCCATTCAGATTGAAAAATGTTGGGGCAACCTATCAACGTGCCATGGTTGCTTTATTTCATGATATGATCCATCATGAGATTGAGGTATACGTTGATGACATGATTGCAAGGTCTCAAATTAAGGAGGAGCACCTTGATCATCTGAGGAAGCTATTTGACCGACTGAAGTTATATAAGCTGAGGTTGAATCCCAACAAATGCACCTTTGGGGTGAGGTCCGGAAAATTGCTAGGTTTCATTGTGAGTGATAAAGGTATTCAGGTTGACCCTGCCAAGGTAAAAGCCATACAAGAGATGCCAACTCCGAGGACAGAGAAAGAAGTCAGAGGCTTTCTGGGACGACTGAATTACATTGCCCGATTCATCTCACATCTGACTGCTACTTGTGAGCCAATCTTCAAATTACTGAAGAAAGATCAAGTAGTACGCTGGAACGATGAATGTCAGGCTGCCTTTGAAAAGATAAAGGAATATCTCCAAGAGCCACCCATTCTTATGCCGCCAGTGGAAGGAAGACCTCTGATACTATATTTAACAGTACTTGACAATTCAATGGGGTGTGTGCTGGGACAGCATGACGAGTCCGGCCGAAAAGAGCACGCTATTTATTACTTGAGCAAAAAGTTTACTGACAGTGAGTCTCGTTAATCACTGCTTGAGAAAACTTGATGCGCTCTAGTATGGGCTGCTCGCCGGCTGAGACAGTATATGCTGACTCACACTACTCTATTGATTTCAAAGATGGATCCCATCAAGTACATATTTGAAAAGCCTGCTCTGTCTGGGAGAATAGCAAGATGGCAAATGATCTTAACAGAATATGATATCCAGTATACAACTCAGAAAGCAATTAAAGAAAGTGTACTGGCAGATCATTTGGCACACCAACCTGTGGACGATTACCAATCATTGAACTTTGATTTTCCGGACGAAGACATCATGGTGGTAACTGACTGTGAAGTACCTGGACCGGATGAAGGACCTGAGGAAGGATCCCGATGGTCTATGCATTTTGACGGATCCTCCAATGCTTTGGGTAACGGTGTCGACGCTGTAATCATATCTCCCAAAGGAACTCATACTCCACTCACCGCCCGATTATGTTTCAACTGCACCAACAACATGGCAGAATATGAGGCATGTATCATGGGTCTACAAGCTGCAATCGATTTAAGGATCAAATTCCTGAGTGTCTTCGGAGATTCCGCTCTCGTGATCAATCAGATCAAAGGCGAATGGGATACGAAACACCCAAATCTTATTCCTTACAAGGAGTATGTGTTGACCTTGCTTCCCCACTTTGAAGAGATAACTTTTGAGCACTTCCCAAGAGAGGAGAATCAGCTAGCGGACGCACTGGCTATGATGTCTTCAATGTTCAAGGTTAAATGGGACAATGAGGCTCCCCGGATCATCATCTGGAAGTTGGACGAATCGGCATACTTCTGCGACCTTGAGGCCGAGAAGGCAACTGAAAAACCCTGGTATCATGAGGTGAAAAGGTACTTAGAAGCTCAGGAATACCCTGAAGGTGCATCTGTCAATGACAAAAAGTTCATGAGGAGGTTTGCGGCAAAATTCTTCCTCAGCAACGGCATCCTCTACAAACGGAATCATGATTCAACTCTACTACGTTGTGTGGATAAGGCTGAGGCAGAGAAAATCATGATAGAACTGCATGAAGGTACATTCGGAACACATTCCAGTGGACATACCATGGCAAAGAAAATCCTACGGGCAGGATATTTCTGGTCCACAATGGAAGCCGATTGTTACCAACACTCTCGAACTTGTCACAAATGCCAGATCTATGCTGACAAGGTGCATATTCCCCCAGTCCCTCTGAACGTCCTAACGGCACCTTGGCCTTTTGCAATATGGGGCATTGATATGATCGGTGAGATCCGACCAACGGCATCCAATGGGCATCGCTTCATCTTGGTAGCGATCGATTACTTCACAAAGTGGGTTGAGGCAGCTTCCTACGCGACGGTAACCAAGAGCGTCGTGGCACGTTTTATTCGGCATAATCTGATCTGTCGGTACGGTGTCCCGGAAAGAATCATTACGGACAATGGTACCAACCTCAATAACAAAATGATCACTGAACTCTGCGAACAATTCAAGATACAACACCACAATTCTTCTCCCTACCGGCCGAAGATGAATGGGGCTGTAGAGGCAGCCAATAAGAATATTAAGAAAATTGTGCAGAAGATGACAGTGACCTATAAAGATTGGCACGAAATGTTACCATTTGCTCTTCATGGGTACCGTACCTCAGCGAGGACGTCAACCGGGGCTACTCCTTTCTCCTTGGTCTATGGCATGGAGGCCGTCTTGCCCATTGAAATCCAGATACCCTCTCTCCAGATAATGAAAGATGCAGACTTAAATGAAGATGACTGGATCCAGACTCGACTTGATCAATTAAACCTGATTGACGAAAAGAGGCTCACCGCTATCTGTCATGGTCAGACGTATCAAAAACGAATGATCAAGGCATTTAGCAAGAAGGTCAGACCACAAGAGTATCAGGTTGGGGACCTGGTAATCAAGCGCATCATCCTTCCTCAAAGTGATCCCCGGGGCAAATGGACCCCTACTTACGAAGGGCCATTTGTGGTTAAACATGTGTTCTCAGGAGGAGCCATGATCCTAACCACCATGTATGGTGACGACCTTCCTCACCCCGCCAATGCAGACATAGTGAAAAGATACTACGCATGAATAAAAGACCCGCTAGGTTGACATACCTAGGCAAAAATAAGGGCTTCCCGGCGAACCAAAAGGGTTCGGGCAAAAATAAGGGATGAAATGAAAAAAATCTGTACACCCGGCAAGTCGAAAACCTGAAAAGGCGGCTTGGGCAAAAATGGGTATCCCGGTGGACTAAAAACCCGAAAGGGTGGTCCAGGCAAAAATTAGGGATAAAGCGTAACACTATGTCTCATGGGATCGCTTCGCATCCGGAATTCGGCATCGAATATCTGGCTCAGATTTCGGCATCGACCAATCAGCTTCATTTTTAACTAGGCAGCAAAGCGACCAGACGCTTGGGGACATAAAGGCGATAGCAGAGTTGGAACCCAGTGGGATTGTTCACATAGCTGTTTTGTTTTCAAAATTGTAAATTCTGTGTTATTTGGCGGCGTCCTCTTACTAGGATGTCAGCCTCTTGTACAAAAACGCCTTTTCACAGGCAAAATTCAAATCAATACAAAGTCACTTGTCATACAAATCGCCATTGTTTTTCCTTTTTTCTGTTTTGTCTTGCGAAGAATGTCCAATGTTCACTTTTGATATATGCATTTGACATTAAAATTGCTGATTCATAAATATTTGCAAAAGATTAATTACAGGTGACATCAGGAACAGGGGCAATATAAGGTTGTCTGATGCAGTCTGTTTGCTTTGTCCACCAAGGTACCAAGGTAAGTTCGGCTGAAGAATGTAACTAGGGCACCTTCCCTCCCCGCAGATTAAGACAAGATTCCGTAATGCTTTCCCCAAGCGGAGTTGACTCCCCGTCAATCCTGAAAAGGCACAACTTTCCCCGGCAGGTCTTAAAGCTTATCCCCAGTAGATTCTGGAAGCTTGTTCCCTGCAGAATACGGACGTCTCTCCCGAGCTTTATTCAGAGTTATTCCTCATAAGGGCTTATAACTGGGTTATCCTCAGCTAATCGCCACGGAAGATCGCCCTCAACAAAGTTCTTTCAATCCCCAGCGGAGGTTATCTTTCAATCCCCAACAGAGTTTATCATCATTATCCCCAGCGGAATTCATCATTGAAGTCGTCCTCAGCAGGCCTCTCATCAAAAACTTCAGCAGAATATCTCTTCCACAAAACAATTCCCCGGCCGATTGTCAAGGATTTATTTTCCTAAGACGAAAATACATTCATAAACATTTCACTTACATACATGATAAAGGAAAAAGACAATCCCAAGGACAACTACCTTCAACTGTCACAAATTCCATATTCGATACCTGTATCTAGCCAGGGCATATCTGAGAGTGATCATTTCCAGATTCGATTCCTGTACCCCGCCAGGGAATATCTGTTGACCATATTTCCAGACTCGATTCTTGTATCTAGCCAGGGCACGTCTGAAGAGTTCGAAGATTCGATTCCTGTATCTAGTCAGGGCACGTCTGAAGAGTTCGAAGATTCGATTCCTGTATCCAGCCAGGGCACATCTATCAACTACAACATTTCCAGATTCGATTCCTGTATCCAGCCAGGGCATATCTGTTGACCATATTTCCAGACTCGATTCCTGTATCTAGCCAGGGCACGTCTGAAGAGTTCGAAGATTCGATTCCTGTATCCAGCCAGGGCATATCTATTGACGACCATTTCCAGACTCGACTCCTGTATCCAGCCAGGGCACATCTGTGAGCCACCGATTGTAGATTCGATACCTGTATCCAGCCAGGGCATATCTGCATAAGGAGATTGAAGATCAAACACCTGTAACAAGCCAGGAAAACATCTGCCTTTCTCAGATACATAAAGTTCTCGCTAAGGAATCTCTTGTGCGATCAACACTTCCAAATGGCATCTGTAAGCCCATTCCCGACAAAGTTCTGTCACATCTCTAGATGGCATCTATAAGCCCATCTCCATATCCACCACCTCTCCAAATGGCATCTATAAGCCCATTCCCGCCATCACATTCGCTGATACTCTAACATGCGAGTGCAAATTTCCGGGCACTCTGGTGTCCAATCTCCTTTTACCTTCGAGTCGCGAAAGGCAAGATTGCCAATCTAACTCTTCAGGTTCAAGAAGATTGAACAGGGGCAACTGTTGTACCCCAAAATTTGCCCTCCCTTTTTCTTCAGGAAACCATCTTGAATTTTCAAGGTCTCTCTGAAACAAATCCAAGACCTGAGTTATCCTTTTGCCCAAGCAAGCCACTTACAAAAGCAAGATGATCTCACGAACTCCAAAAACAACACTTTTATCTTGAGAAAAATCAAATCCTAAGTACGTTTCTCTAAAATGAGTGTTTAAGAAAAAAATCAGCGCTTCAGAACTTCTAGACCCATTCCAGATAAAAACGGTCATAAATTGCAAGCTTGGCTCAGCGTGGTCAGAAGTTGGCTTTTCAGCAGCTACATCAGTTCAATCAGAAGTTGTAAACGTGGTTCAGTAGGTAAGCCTCAAACAGAACATGCCCCTTCAGCAGTTACACAAGCTCAGTCAGAATTTGCTAAAGGAATGCAAGAGAAGCAGGGAAATCTGAAGGCTCCTTCAGAACATGCTGAATTCAGAAGTTGAAAAGGTCAGAAGAATGGGTGTTACACTGATACAGAATCTCTAAGCCCAGGAGGTCCAGAAGTAAATCCAAGGAACGCACCAGAAAGCCAGGAGAATCTCCAGAGCTTACAGGAAGCCAAGGCCAGAGCATGGTCTACGCTGCTGATTCAACGTTGGTTTCCATTACCAGAATATTGATGTTGATAGGTCTTATCACCATTTAATGCCCATTAATGCTTCCAACCACTCCTGAACATTCACGTGTGGCTTGGAAAACGCTTTTGTGCAGATTCTGGCATAGGTCTCCACGCCACCGCCCACTTCAGAGGTCACTTCTCCCCAATCTACGCCTGCTGCTGCAGCCTAGGCTGAAAGCTAGCTGTTATCACAACTTCCCAGGAATTTCTGTCAAAGAACAAATTCAAACTCTGTTGGCGCTTTAATGTTCAAGGCATCCACAAGAACTTTGCCTATAAATAGAGAGCCTTCACCACTACAAAAGGCGTTCAGAAAAAGAAACCGAAAAATTGCTAAGAGAGAAACAGCAACCCTTAGCAACATAGCATTCTGAAACTCTGCCAAAATCTCCAGTTTTGTTTCATAACTTTGAGTTTCTCACCTTCAACTTCATCAAATATCCAGTTTTTTCTGTAAACCAAAAACACCCTTTCCAAACTTCTGACCCTGCATACGTATACACCTTTACTTCCCCTTTTCAAAGAAAATCTGTCCAGAACACCACTAGAGCCAAAAGCTAACTTTCACCCACCAACCTTTTTCCAACAGTCAGGTAAGCACTTGCTGACCCTCATCACGCTGTTAAGCATCATCAGTTGTGCATACTCAAATAAACATAATGTAAATATCACGTTGTTACTGTTTATGTTCTGAGGATTTTCATACCTCAGAACGTTCTGAGCCAGTATAGGACTTGCCTGTGACCTTGGTGATTCTGACCTCTGAAACATTTTTGCTATTTGCTGGATCTGTTCCAAATATGTTTCCTGTTTTGTGGAATAACGACAGAATTGCAGATGTTCTGATTAGTACAGGAAAAAGCCAAGTGCTGACTTTGACGTTATCACATCTGAAGCCTGTTTTGCTGTCAATGATATCAGAACCTCTGAGAGTTATTGCCTTTTTAGCAGAATCAGAACTTCTGGTTTCTCCACTAACAAACTTCTGTCTTGCAGCGCAGGGAAATCAGAACTTCTGATTTCCCCACTAACAAGGTTCTGTTTTGCAGGTGCCAGAGTCAGAAGTTCTGACTCATCCAGTTTCACTAACAGGTTGATCATCTGGCAGCGGATCTGAGTCAGAACTTCTGATGACCTCCCAGCAGCGCGCGGGCTCCCTCTCTCTCTCTATATCTTGTTTTTTGCTATTTTCTTTTTTGTCTATTTTTCTCGTTGAACCCCCCATGTACAAATGTGTATCCCCCTCCCCTAATTGTTGTAATAGCGTAGGATTTTACATTTCCGCTTCTTATTGCTAGTAATTAGGACGTGTATGGCAAGATAAAATCAATGAAATAGAAAAACCTAATTCAAAGAAAAAAAACTCTTGTATGCAATAAAACACACTTGCACACTAACACCCCTAGGGTTACATCCACTTGTTGCCTTTCAAAAATTGGGCCATATTGCATGTTAGGTCTCTTTGGGCAAAACAAATAAACTCAAATGATCATAGTCCCTCGATGACGCTTTCGAAAGTTGCCTAAAATGATCAAAGTCCCTTTCAAAGAAAAAATTGCCCAAGGATACTTAGCACTATTGCAATTATGGTCTAAACGACGACCCGCGCCCGTCCCTTTCACATCCTAACACAAGATTGTCCACCAAATACAATGGTGGAACAAAATTGTTAAAAGGGTTAAAAACATAGCAAAGATCTTTGAGAAATTTAGGATAGATAACTCTTGGGTACTTGCCAACTTGCAAAACAAAAACACTTGCCTATTTTTTCAAAACCATACATCACAAACACTTTCAAAACAACTTTCGAAAACATGGAAAACTTTTCAAAAGACATACACCTTTGTATACATCCCAACATGGATCATTACAAAGGTCGCGACCACATTGGCCTCTTTTCAAAACATTTTTCAAACCCACACACAAAGCATCATTTCAAACAATTGAAAACCAAGGCAAATTGATCTAAACAAGTACCTAAGAGCCCATGGATAACCATGGATAGAAAGGGTGCTAATACCTTCCCTTTCTATAATCTACTCCCCGAACCCAAGAAAAAATCTCAAATGTTTTTGCTGTGCTTTTTAAACCTTTCCTTAGGATAAAATAAAAAGTCGGTGGCGACTCTTGCTCAACCGAAATATTTGCGAATACAAACGCAACACCACAGTCAGTTCTCCCGCCGTATCACAGCAACCACTAAGACACCCTATGCTTAATGACCGTTTACCGAAGGCAACCGAAGTGAGAGTATACCCTAAGAGTGATATGTGCGATTGATTTGTTTCTGTTATTTAATCTTTGCACATTAGGGTTTCCTAACCGTTTTAATTTGTCATGCATTCTTGTCATACAATCCTATTAGCATACATCTAGACAGTTATATATTTGCGGGAATTAAAAATGCGAGAAAATAAATCTACACTATTACAAGGCTTCGGGTTGGGGAATTAATTACATAGCCAAAAAAACCCGGGAATTTAAGCCGTAAATAAAACCCTAAATTAAACTATTACAAACCATGAATAGTTACAAAAATATTGTCAAAATAAATAATAAATGTGTGATGAATCAAATACGAAACGACGAGGATTTTGACCCTTGACTAAACCTATTTGCGATTGATTAAAAAAATGTTTTTGTCATGTTTTGTTATTTAAGAAAATAATGAAATAGTTAAATTAAAAAGAAAATCCTAAGTTCTAATTAATTTTAAATTAAGAAAAATAAATTAATTCATTCTAAAAACCTATTTTTGTATTTTTATTTTATTTGAGAAAGAAAGAAGAATTAAATCAAGAGTCAACCTAATTTTTTTAATTGAATTTTAATTGTGAAAGAAATTAAAGTTTCCCTAAATTAATTAAACTAATTAATTAAAAAAAACATTTATTAAGAAAATGAACTTTTTTGTGATTTTTGATTGGTTGATTTAATAAAATAATTTTTGTGTTGATTAAAAAAACAAAATAATCAAAGAAAAGAAAATAAAGAAAAATAATAGAAATAACTAAATAGGCCTGCTGTCAGCAGATCTGGTTCTGGCTGATGGATCCAGAAGATGACCGTCAGAAGATGAGGTGCGCTAGATTTGATTCTGGCTGATGGATCCAGAAGGTGATGACCCTCAGAAGATGGGGTGCACTGGGTCTGGTCCTGGCTGGTGGATCCAGAAGATGCTGAATCCTCAGAAGATGGGGTGCACTGGGTCTGGTCCTGGCTGGTGGATCCAGAAGATAATGACCCTTAGAAGGTGTATGTGCTGGATCTGGTGAAAACAATTGAGAAGATTCCAAAATCCCACGCCTAGGATCGAACCCAGAAAAATGAGCTTATGACCTCCTTCTTCTGACCAACTGCGCTGGATGTTAACTTGTTAATACAATAAAACAAATAATATATCAAAAAACAAGTTTCTGGCCAAAATAACGCGCCAGAATTTAAACCAGCCAGTCAAATTGTGACACGCTGTTGTCTTCTTCCCTGGAACTGTCGTTTTAGGCTCTGAACCTTTACCTACAGACGCAGGTCTGTTGCTGAAACCTGTGTCATTAAAAAATCAAGCATATGCAATATAAATTCAATTGGGGACCATGGATCAATTGGATTTAAAGCTCTGATCATCATGGTACCCATTATCAGGCCTAATTTTGCTTGAAACCCAAAACCCCAAATTGGAGCACGAAACCCTAACAATGGAAAAAGCTTATTCCTGCACTGTAACTCAAATCGAATTATCCAGAAATATTGGAAACATGCTGATGAATACAAATATGTAATTTAAACATGATAAAGATGCAAGAACCATAGTAATTGAATTTGGACAATTGTGCAAACCGTGAGAGTGATGAGGCGTGATTCTGGATGTTCTGGCGCCTGTAAATGACTGGTAATGCTTTCTGAGATGCCCAACAAGTGATTGGGAACCTCAATACACCTTGAATTGGCCTGTGGAAGGAGATTCGTTCCACCTTTTTCTTGGAAATTTTCAAGTTTTGTTCTGGTTCTTGGAGGCAGGTTGTGCACGAAAATTCTTGTCCTCAGGGTTCCACAAACTTTAGTATATGTATTGAATCCAATTAGGTTAACAATTTTGGATCCAATCTTGAGAATTCATGAATGGAATATTTGATTTTTAAGCCATATGATATTTTTCCATAATCATGCTAATCATGCCTTTCTTGTCCTTATTGCCATTGATATGATTTGATTATGATCTCCCAGCATAATGAGCTTATGATTCTATCCAAAAATCCAATCAAAACAAATCTTTGCCATTATTTACCAATTATTTGATTTAATTCAATTTTTAATAAATAAAAAAATCAAAATAAATTGAAAAATGAAGCAAATAACATGTGAGTGCACATTTGGGTCGTGGACCACATTATAATTGAGGTGCAAGCATAAAAAGTTGGGCCCATCTAGCAAAAAAATGCAAATTTGAGCACATTTGACTTTTGGCAATTTTGTAAAAATGGTCAACTTGACCAATGCATAACTCTCTCAATTTTGACCCTAGAGAGGTGTTCTTGGACTTTTTAGAAAGCTTAGGATGTCCTATAAGCAACCCTTTTGGTCTCATCTCAATTGAGTCTTCCATGTTCATGTATGAAGCTTTGACCCAAAAGGTGTTTTTTGTTGACTTTTCAAAATGACCTATAATGTCAAAAATCATATCTTTTTGTGAGTGCATATTATGAACTTGGGAGCTGAAGATGAATTGTAGGGAGTTGCATCCTCTTCAAAATGAGATTTGGATGGGTCATTTCTGATGAAGTATGAGAAAGTTATGCTTGGTCAAAGTTGAGTTGACTTTTCCTAAAAAAGCCTAATTTAGCAACTTTTGGGTTTTGATGAATTTTGATCAATCCTTGATGAATCTTGATCAAACCTTGATCAAATGATGAATGATACTTCAAAATAAGGATGTTGAGCAAAAATCTTGAAGTTTGACTGTATGTGGGCCACCGTTGACTTTTGACCTAGCATAGTCGATTCTCAAGCATTTGAGCAATTGACTGAGCAAACTTCTTTTTGCAAGGCTTGGAACTTGACATGGTTGATATTGAGGATACATTAGGACAATGATGATCATTTGATTCCTTTGTGGTTCACACGTCTTGATGAAAATAGAAACCCTAATTTAAGGTATACTGCCTTAGGAGAGAGTTTGTCTGGTCAACTCTTGAACTTCCTTGAACAATTTGGGGACCTCCCTTGCCATGTGTTGAGAAATATGGGAGGAAATTTTTTGGGGTACAACACTATCCAAGGGGCAGGAAGAGTTAAAAACACTCCTCATTGGGAACTTGGTCAAGAAAAGTCCTGAAGACAATAAGGACAAACGGTTGGAACAACTGCAAGCTGAGGTAGGTGCAATGAGAACCCAGATGCTGGGGCAGATGGATCTTATCCAAGGCCTAGCCCGAAGGCAAGAAGAGCTGAAAGCCATCATCAACCAACTTCATCAAGACAAATACTACAATATGAAGCAAACAGTCGAGGTCGGGGACCAAGTCATTGATAAACCTCCAAGAAGATAAGAGTTTGGTTTGGTGAAGAGTGGACCTTTCCAAATTTCTACTACCTCACGGGTCCAACAACAACCTCGCCAAAAACAACGGGTTAATCAGAGTAAGCCAGATACACCCAAGAGGCAGTTTACCAAACTCAAAATGCCGTTGTCTCAAGCTTTACAACACATGTTGAGGATGAATCTGGTTACGTTGATAGGACCTCATATGAATCCCAAGACTTCTTCGCCTAACTACAATCCTGATGCAAGGTGTGCATATCACTCCAACAGTCCGGGGCATGATACTGACGACTGTTGGAGGTTGAAATACAAAATTCAAGACCTGATTGATGAAGGAGTATTGGAATTCACACAAGATGGTCAACTAGAATGTTTCTGTCAATTCTCCAAGGCCCACCATTTGAAGTCACAAGTTCTAACAAGAGGGCTTTTCGTTCATTAGAATTTACAATTTGTAATTTTCTTTTGATTGTTCGAATCTTTATTCATGTCAAACTTTGTTACTTTATCAATGCATTGCATATGTCTGTTCTGAATCAATTCATTCATATTCATTATATTTAAACTCCGTTCCTTTTTGTGATATTCAACTCTCGACTAAAAAGCTGTAAGCCTTTAGAGGGAGGATGACGAAAATGATACCACAACCTTTACATTATGCTTTTGAACAGACCCCGCTGACGATGTACATGCGTTGTTTCAAATCCCAAACAGTGGAGTTATAAGGAAGATAATCCCTAGTCAACCCCTTTGAGCCAAAGAAGTAGGAGTTTTTCTTTTCACACTAATTAAAACCCTTAATCATAACCTGGGTCAGGGTAGTTTTCTCAGTTAATTCAGAGGCGCATTCAATCGCAATCTTCCACTTCATACACAATGAATGGCATCGAAGACGTCCTTCCAAATCAAAAGACGGTGATGGTTCCGCATAATCTTCAAGACAGGCAGTCATTATATCTCAAAATAAAAGCCCGCTAAGTCAAAACCTATGAAGGAGACTTAAGAAAAAAACTAGGGCTCCCGCTGACTGTAATCACAAAAGAAGCAGTTCAGGCAAAAGACAGGGATAGTAAAACCAAAAAAGAGGTTACTGTAAATCCTCGGCAAAAAAAAAAAGATTACAAAATGACTACCCTTTTCAAATAAACTTTCAGTATCTGAACCATCACCGGAACATCAAGGACAATATTACAGCTCAACTGGGGATTCTAAACGCGCAATTAACTGAGCATAAGATCGAAGAACATCACGAAGAACGGGTGGGTACAAATAAAATTTGAGCCTTTATCCTTTATTTCTTGAACCGTGAACCAGGCCACGTTATAACCCTTAAAAGTCCTTGCTGAAGTATGGGTTAGTTCGAAAACATACTGTTACAAAAGGTATCCTAACTCCTGTAGGACTTGCTATAAATCCTGAGTTGACATCACATTTTACAAAATTTGCTTGTTTTACTGAAAAACGCATTTTCAAAAAATTTCAAGACAGACATAAGCTTTGCATTCTTAAAAATATTATTGTTTACATATGACTATTTGTTCAACATCATAGAGATTCGCATGACGAATATCTAGTGAACAAAAACCTTCTCAATAAAAAGGATCACCTCAAGTGGAAAAACACTTCCAACCAAGGGGCACGACATGATCATTGTCCATCATCTGGGGCAGTCAAGTCAAGATTCAAGGAATCTCTCAAAGATGCCAAATAGCCAGGGGCAGATCTCCATCTGAATCCCTTGGGGGCTTTGGGCATGAATTCCAGCAATGAATCATGTACGATCAAACAAACATCTTCTGGTAGTGTGGCAGCACAACACTACCGACAATGACAACTCCTTACACCCTGAGAGCATTGACATAGTCAGAAAATAATGAGCATGAACAAAGACCCGCTAGGTTGACTGGCCTAGGAAAAAATAAAGGAATCCCGGCGAACCAAAGGGTTCAGGCAAAAATTTGGGATAAAAACAAAAAATATATGTACACCCGACAAGTCGAAAACCTGAAAAGGTGGCTTGGGAAAAAAAGGGTATCCTAGTGGACTGAAAATCTGAAAAGACAGTCCAGGTAAAAGTTAGGGATTACAGCGTACGACTATGTCCCATCATCTTGTAACTTACCTATTAATAGAAGACTTATCATTCCGATCGGCAGTTACTAAGCACCTCATAAGTTGGGATACCACTCAATCCACAAGGCCTCCGCATGCACTTTCTCCAGCAGGTACATGGATAGAAACATCTTGATATGAAGTCAGTGTCATATCCTCAACATGCGTCCCAGTAACATCTACACTCCCACAGAGTAAAAGTATCCAAAGGTGTTGATTTCAGTTCCCCCGAAACATGACATAACTATCCACAACTGAGGTTCATAATCGCATGAGACTCAGTATACTTCATCCCCCAAGCGGAGTTTATTTCTACAGATACAGAAACTCAATCTCCAACAGAGTTCATCATCTCCAGCAACAGAATTTCATCCCCAGCTAAGTTTATTCCTCCAAGTCAGCAGGTCTACAAACAGAGTATCTCTTCCCTCAAAGTTTGGTCCCCATAAAGTTTATTCTCCAGCATTTATCCCTGACGGAATATTTACAAATCTCCAGCAACCATGAAGGATTTATTTTCCTAGATGCGAGCATACCTCGATAGCATTTCATGAACATAAATCATGACATACACATATATGACATATACATTATAATCTCATTTATTTCGAGAACATCATCTCACCCTACATTTCATTCATCACATATAACTAACCCCGATATCTTTTCAGGTAAAGACGACTAGCTTCAACGAATCCAGCAGTTATACAAACCATATTTATAGATGACTAATGGAAGCTCAATTCTCGAAATCAAACAGGTCAACTAATATATGTTATCGCTTCGAAGTAACCCTACTATCCAGGTTCCTTCTCACAGCCCTACTATCCAGGCTTTCATATCGAAGTAATCCTACTATCCAGGTTCCTTATCAGTAGCCCTACTATCCAGGCTTTCATATCGAAGTAACCCTACTATCCAGGTTCCTTCTCAGCAGCCCTACTATCCAGGCTTTCATATCGAAGTAACCCTACTATCCAGGTTCCTTCTCAGCAGCCCTACTATCCAGGCTTTCATATCGAAGTAACCCTACTATCCAGGTTCCTTCTCAGCAGCCCTACTATCCAGGCTTTCATATCGAAGTAACCCTACTATCCAGGTTCCTTCTCACAACCCTACTATCCAGGATTTCATATCGAAGTAACCCTACTATCCAGGTTCCTTCTCAGCAGCCCTACTATCCAGGTTCCTTCTCACAACCCTACTATCCAGGGTTTCATATCGAAGTAACCCTACTATCCAGGTTCCTTCTCACAACCCTACTATCTAGGCTTTCATATCGAAGTAACCCTACTATCCAGGTTCCTTCTCACAACCCTAATATTCAGGCTTTCATATCGAAGTAACCCTACTATCCAAGTTCCTTCTCACAGTCCTACTATCCAGGCTTTCATACCGAAGTAACCCTACCATCCAGGTTCCTTCTCACAACCCTACTATCCAGGCTTTCATATCGAAGTAACCCTACTATCCAGGTTCCTTCTCAGCAGCCCTACTATCCAGGCTTTCATATCGAAGTAACCCTACTATCCAGGTTCCTTCTCAGCAGCCCTACTATCCCGGCTTTCATATCGAAGTAACCCTACTATCCAGGTTCCTTATCACAGCCCTACTATCCAGGCTTTCATATCGAAGCAACCCTACTATCCAGGTTCCTTCTCACAACCCTACTATCCAAGCTTTCATATCAAAGTAACACTACTACCCAGGTTCCTTCTCACAGCCCTACTATCCAGGCTTTCATATCGAAGAAATCCTACTATCCAGGTTCCTTCTCATAGCCCTACTATCCAGGCTTTCATTTCGAAGTAACCCTACCATCCAGGTTCCTTCTCACAGCCCTACTATCCAGGCTTTCATATCGAAGTAACCCTAGTATCCAGGTTCCTTCTCACAGCCCTACTATCTAGACTTTCATATCAAAGTAACCCTAATACCCAAGTTCCTTCTCACAACCCTACTATCCAGGCTTTCATATCGAAGTAACCCTACTATCCAGGTTCCTTCTCACAACCCTACTATCCAGGCTTTCATAGCGAAGTAACCCTACTATCCAGGTTCCTTCTCACAGCCCTACTATCCAGGCTTTCATATCGAAGTAACCCTACTATCCAGGTTCCTTCTTACAGCCCTACTATCCAGGCTTTCATATCGAAGCAACCCTACTATCCAGGTTCCTTCTCATAACCTTACTATCCAGGTTCCTCCTCTCTTATCCCCAAACAGCGGTCCACAACACTGTAAGACCAGAACCTGATCAAACACGTTTGGTTTCACATTTCCCTAGTAAATTGCAGTGCAGCTTGTACCCTGACCAGATACGCAGTACACTTCTGCTTCCTCAAGCTATAGTTATTCCCCAGTGGAGTAACGGAAAACTAAAGCTCCTAAAACTCTAGTTCTCCCAAGACAGGAAATAAACATCCCCTAGATGGCATCTTTAAGACCATCTCTGACAATCTTCAATCCTCGACCTCCAAATGGCATCTATAAGCCCATTCCCGATATCACAAATTAAGTGCCACTTCCTACGAGTGCAAATTTTTGGGCACTCTAGTGTTCAATCATCTTCCACCTTCAGATCACGAAAGACAATGCAACCAATCTACATCCCCAGGTTTAAGAATATTGAACAGGGGCAGCTGTTGTACCCCAAAATTTTCCCTCTCATTTTACTCAATACATGTCAATTGAGGTCCCCAAATTGCTCAAGGAAGCCCAAGAGTTGACCATACAAACTCTCTCCTAAGGCAGTATACCCCAAGTTAGGGTTTCTATTTTCATCAAGATGAGAGGACCACAAAGGTCTCTTGTGCTCTCCATGGTCATAATATGTTCCGAAGATCATTCATGCCAAGTTTCAAGCCTTGCATAAGAAGTTTGCTCAGCCAACTGCTCAGATGCTTGAGAATCGACTGTATTAGGTCAAAAGTCAACTGTGGCCCACATACAGTCAAACTTCAAGATTTTTGGTCAACATCATCATTTGGAAGTGACTTCCATCATTTGATCAAGGGTTGATCATGATTCCCCAAGGAATGCTCCAAATTCATCAAAACCCAAAAGTTGCTAAATTATGGTTTTGTAGGAAAACTCAACCCAACTTTGACCAAGCATAACTTCTTCATGCTTTATCAGAAATTTTCCATCCAAAGCTCATTTTTAATAGGATGCAGTTCCCTACAATTCATCTTCATCTCACAAGTTCAAAATATGCACTCATAAAAAGATATGAATTTTGACATTATGGGTCCTTTTGAAAAGTCAACAAAATACCTTTTGGGTCAAAGCTTCATACATGAACATGGAAGACTCAATTGAGATAAGACCAAAAGGGTTGTTTAGGGGACATTCTAAGATTTCTAAAAAGTCCAATAACACCTCTCTAGGGTTAAAATTGGAGGAGATATGCCTTGTCAAAGTTGACTTTTTTTGCAAATTTGCCAAAAGTCAAATGTGCTCAAAAATGCATTTTTTGCTAAATGGGCCTAACTTTTTATGCTTGCACCTCACTTATAATGTGGTCCACGACTCAAACATTCACCCACACATTATTTGCTTCATTTTTCAAATTTATTTTGATTTTTTATTAATTAAAAAGTGAATTAAATCAAATAATTGATGAATAATAGCAAAGATATGATTTGATTTGGTTTTTGGACAGGTTGGCAATCAAAATATGTTGAATTATCAAGGCCATAATGAATCTAGCATAATTGGTACAAGAAAGGGAAGATTTGGCTCAAAATAGCAAGTTTACATAAGCTTGAAAATCAAATCAAATCTCTTATAATTGCAAAGATTCAGTCCAAATTTGTAACCCTAATTCATTCCTAGATATATAATGGACAAGAAAAAAGCATGGAATAAGGTTTTTGGACGTGCAAGCTGCTAGAACAAAACTGAAAATTTGAACAAAAAGTGTGAAATCGAATTCCATCTTAGAGCCACTCTCAAGGGGATTTAAGGCCAGCAATCCATTCCTAGACACTTTCTGGAGCTACTCCATTCATTTGCAGGCTTCCAAACATCCAGAATCTCATCCTACAACCGTCACGGTTTGCATAAAATCTTAAACCTGATTCTAACAATGTACTCATCATAAACATGTTCTAAGCATATATTTGCGTTTATCATCATGTTTGCCACATTTCTGGATTGTTTGATTGGAGTTTAAGTGCATGTACGAGCGATTGCCATTGTTAGGGTTTTAAGGTCCACTTTGGGGCTTTTCAGTACAGGGAAAATTGGGCCAAGAAAGGAGTACCATCACACTCGTGAGGTCAAGACGAGTAGATCCGTGGCTTTAAAATATTTATGTTGCTTGTGGTAGATTTTTGAAATACGCATGGTTTTAGTTACAACCATGAACCGTAGGTAAACGCTTCATGCCTAAGACGGCAGTTGCAGGAAGAAGATGATGTGTGTCACCGCGTGGTTGGTCTATCTGAATTTGGCGTGCATTTTCTGGCCACTAACTTATTTTCCAATATATTATATGTTCGTTATTATATTAACAATTGAGACATCCATCGCAGTTGGTCAGAGGAAGGAAGTATGAAGCTCATGTTCTGGGTTTGATCCCAAGCGTGATCTTTTGGCATTTTCTCCATTATTTTCACCAGATCCAGCACACCTCACCTTCTTAGGATCATCACGCGCCCTCTGATCTCATCCTCTGGATCCATCTCCATCCAGATCCAGCATACCTCACCTTCTGAGGATCATCACGCGCCCTCTGATCTCATCCTCTGGATCTATCTCCAGCCATATCCAACGCAAGCATACACAGATCCACCATGAGTCCCCAAAAGATGCTCTCATTGGATCAGGAGCCAGACTCTGAGCCATTTGTTGTACCCCAAAATTTACCCTCCCATATTTCTCAAAACATTGCAAGAAAAATCTCCAAGTTGCTCAAAGTAGTCCAAGAGTTGGTCAGACAAGCTCTCTCATAAGGTAGTTCTCCCCAAACTAGGGTTTCACATTGCATCAAGATCCTTGAGTCCAAGTGACCCCAAGTGCTCACCAATGTCCTAATATGTTCTCAAGATCACCCATATCATGTTTCAGGCCCTGCAGAGGAAGTTTGCTCAGTCAATTGCTCAAAAGTCCAAAAATCGACTATGCTAGGGCAAAAGTCAACTATGACCTACATACAGTTAAACTTCAATATTTTTTGTCAACATTCTCATTTTGAAGTACATTTCATCATTTTATCAAGGGTTGATCATGATTCATCAAGGATTGCTCATAATTCATCAAGACTCAAAAGTTGCTAAATTAGGGTTTTGTAGGAAAAGTCAACTCAACTTTGACCAAGCATAACTTTCTCATATTTTATGATAAATGACCCATCCAAAGCTCATTTTGAAGAGGATGCAATTACCTACAATCCATCTTCAGCTTGCAAGTTCAAAATATGCACTCACAAGAAGTTATGAATTTGGACATTATAGGTCATTTTGAAAAGTAAACAAAAACACTTTTTTTGTCAAAGCTTCTAACTTGAGCATGGAATATCAAAATGAGATGAGATCAAAAGGGTTGGTTATAGGACAAACAAAGATTTCTAAAAGGTCCAAGAACACCTCCAAAGAGTTAAAATTGAGGAAGTTATGCATTGTTGAAGTTGGAATTTTTTGCAAAATTGCCAAAAGTCAACTATCCCCAAAACTTCAAATTTTGCCAAATGGGCCCATTCTTTTTCACTTGTTTTGAGTTGGAATTGTAGCCCACGTGCTCCAGCCTTGGCCATGTGTCCATATCATATTTTTATTAATTATTTTGATTTTATTTGAATTAATTTGATTTAAATCAAAATAAATCAAATAAAAATCCAAAAGCATTTATAACAAAGATTTTGTGGTGATTTCAGGTTTCATTATACAGCTTGCCATCATCAAATTCGCATCAAGCCAATTGTGTACAAAGATATTGCAAAGAAGCCAAATTTGAAAGGTTTGTTAAGGAGAATCAAATCAAAATCAAAATCAAAATCAAAGCATTGAAAGAAAGAGATTTGGACAGAGTTTGCTACCCTAATCCATTGTACATTACATAAGGGTCGTGTGCAGACCAAAATAGGGTTAGAGATCAGTTATAGAGCAAGAACAAAATTTGCAAAAAGAGGTAAAAAGTGTGAGATCGAAACAGGGGTTAGAGGCATCCTCAAGGCTCGTGACTTATTCCAATCGCTTCCTGGCAATCTCAGGAACCTAAAGCAATCAAGATCGGTCGTGTTCAAGCCCTCCAGTGCACTGTAAGGCCGTCACGGTATCATCTCTTTCTTGAAATTGATTAGTTTCATTCTTGCATCTATTGTGTAAAATAATGGCATAATCTTAATCTATAGAGCATTTGCAAGCTTTTGGTATAATTCAATTGCATTTATATGCCCTATGCCGTGAATCACCATTGTAGGGTTTTCTAGGTTTTTTTAGGGCTTTTTGTTACAGGAATAATTGGCTTTCGTGAAGGGTGCTATCTTGTTCAAGGGAACAAGACGAGCTCAACCATGGCGCTAGTTTCCATTTATATTTTCTGTGGAAGAACTTAGAATGAAGCCACGATTTTAGCTGCGGATAAAATCCGCAGGTAAAAGTTACAGTTTTTAGAGGACAGAGACGAAGGCGTGTCGCTTCCCATTTGTCCATTCAAATATTTGCGCGCATTTTTATTATTTTTCCAATATTTCTGTTGTTTCATATATTATCTTCAGTGCTTGATTAACATACAACAAAGCAACGTAGCCCAGTTTGTCACCAGGTGTACATTCAAAGCGTTAGTGGCTGGAGGTCAGGAGTTCGATCCCTGTCTCCAGCAATTTGCATTTTCTTGTTTATTTTCAGGCAATCCAGTATGCGCCTAAGCAGGAGTTCCATCATACTCCCTCACCAATCAACATGCCAGATGGCTAGATGGCCAGATCTGGTGGCCAATATTGAAGGAGCATCAAAAGGCCAGTCAACGCACATGCACTGGATCAGAAAAAGTCCAACGGATCAGCATCATTGGGACAATGTTCTTGCTTCATGCACCCCCTAAATCAGGCCCATTCTCACTCTTTTTTTTTATTTTGTTTATTTTCATTTAATATTTTGTTTTGTTTTAATTTAATTACTAACCAATAGAATAATTCCTTTTTATCAAAAAAATCACCAAAAATATTTTTATCCAATTAAATTTCAGAATTTTATTTTTATTAATAAATATTAACTAATTAAATTAGGACATTAAGTAGGCAACTTTAATTTATTTTTGCAAATATTTAAAATTAATTAGAAATCATTAGGTTTTAACGTTAATTTAATTATTTTATTTTCTTTCCTAAAATAATAAAAACTCCGAAAAAATATGTCATTAATTATTTTTTTTCATTTAATTAATTTAATAATTAATTTAGTATTTAATCTTAGGATTTAAATTCTTTTCTTAAAATAAAAAACAAAAAACATTTTCTTTAATTAAAAGGGTCAAAACCCTAATTTCGCATTCGATCCAATTCACTCGCGCGATTTATTTTTCCTTATTCAATTATTGATGTATCTGCTCCCGGCTTGTAATAGTTTGAATAGGACATTTATTTATTTTTCCGCATTTAAATTTCAAAGGGTTGTTTTTGGCGATGTAAATACCCGACGCCTTGTAATAGTTAGTTTAAATTCCGCATTTTAATTCCGCAAATTATACAACTGCTAGATGTTTGATAATAGGGCTTGCATGACAAGAATGAATGCCTAATTTAAAAATACTTAGATCACCCTAAACATGTGCAAAGATAAAAATAACTGAAATTAACACACTCGCACATGCGCACTCTTAGGGTACACCCCACTTGGTTGCCTTCGTGCACGGTCATTGAGTATAGGTTGTTTTAGAGGTCGTCCTCTTATCTAAAAGATCATAGTTTCCTCGAAATGGTTGCCTCGGATATTTTTGCCTCAAACAAATGATCTAAGACATTAGGGTTACCGCTAAAGCGTCCTAACATTGCTTTGGTGACCCTGTGTCCCTCTTTCGAATTGACCCTCAAACTCCAACGACGGTGCTACCTACTCACTAATAGTGGGATGGGATTGTCTAAAGGAAACAAACATAGAACTATTCCTTTTATCGAGTAGGTAGATTAGTTCTTAGATACTTGCTGTTGTACCCCAAAATTTGCCCTCCCATATTCTTCAAGATTTGTCAAAAGCATGCTTCAAAGTTCCCCAAGGGTTGCACAGTTCAAAGGCCTCCTAACAGTCAAAATTAGGGTTTTGGTTCTGACAAAGAAAATGAAGTTTCCAAGGGTCCAATCAAGTCCCACATGCCTACAAACATGGTCAAGCATCCTCATGCCAAGTTTCAAGACTTACAGCACAAAATTGCACAGTCAAAAACCCTAATTGCACTACAGTCAACTGTAGGGGAAAAATGGTCATTTGACAGTCAAAAGTCCAAATTTTTGGTCAACATCTCATTTTGAAGCCACAAACATCATTTGATCAATTCTTGATCATGATTCTCAAAGCTTGGCTCAAAAAGTCTCAAGATGCAAAAGTTTCCATATTTGGACAGTTGAAAAAGTCAACTGTAACTTGACCAAGGCATAACTTTCACATGGATTGTCAGAAAAATTCCATCCAAAGCTCATTTTGAAGATAAAGACATTTCCTACAACTCCTCTTCACACTTCAAGTCCAAGAAATGCTCTCACAAAAAGTTATCAATTTCAACATTATAGGTCATTTTCAAAAGTCAACAAAAAGGGACTTTAGGTCAAAGGCCATAACTTGAGATTGATAAATCAAAATGACATGGGACCAAAGACATTGGTTAAAGGACTCAAAGACCTTTCCAAAATGTCCAAGAACATAAGCAAAGCTTAAAAATTGATCAAGTTATGCCTTGTGGAAGTTGGGAAAGTTTTGGATATTTTGAAAAGTCAACATTGCTTCAAATGACCTAAAAATGCTAATGGGCCTCTTTTTCTTCCACAATTCATCATCCAAGGCACGTGCACGACCATTTGGCCCAAAGGGAAGTTTTTATCGTTTTTATTTTATTTATTTGGATTTTTAATTATCAATAATTCATTTAATTAAAATAAATAGGTGAAAAATACTAAACCTAATTTTCTAAATCTTTTTGTGCATAGAATAGGCTTAAGATTTCGTGTACAATCAAATATGGAAGGAATTATGGTGATTGGATATGATTGAGACCAAATATGTTTGAAAAAGATTGGAAAAATTATGGCTTAAAAATCAAATATCCTTTTCATCAATTCATGGATTTTCTGATCAAATTCTTTGACCTAATCGTTCACCTATACATACTAATGCAAACCCTACTCCTCAAAAAGGGTCCAAGCTGCGCCATAGACAGAAAACCACACTTGAGTTTTTTGCTTAAAAATTGAAAACTGAAAACTAGGTTTTAGGGGTTTTCAAGATCAAACAACTATTCCATTGGCTTGCTGAGGCTTCAAGGAAGGAATTTGGATCAAAAACATAAGCTCTAACACCAAGAAACGTGAGAATCATCGTGACCTGTACATAAAATATTTGACATTCTTGCATCTCGATTCATGCATCTTTAGCAATTTTTGATTATTGATTTATGTTCCTTGACTAATTCTGAAGCTAACCACATATTTCAATTGAGTTTTTATGCATTATTGAAGGATTCACCATGAAAGGACCTTAGGGTTTTTCAGCGTTCAAATTAGGGGTTTCTTGATGTTGTAAAATTAGAGAACTTCAAGGCCATGGTTGAAATCAGCACGCTTAGACGAAAAGAACCCAACCCTCGCGCTTAATTTATGAGGTCATATGGCCTATTCGCTATTTTTTAGAAAGGTGCTTTTGGGGACGGTTCAAAACCGTTGCCCATTCTTTTTTTGTTTCAGGAAAACACAAAGCAAGGAAGACGAAGGCTAGGTGTAAGGCAGCCGTTGGTTGGTTTGAATTTCGCGCGAAAAAGGAGCACTAGCATTTGTTTTGTTTTATTATATTTATTAGTTATATGATATACAGATAAACAAAGCAGCTCCAGTGGTAAAGCGTCTTAGTGGTAATCTCCAGGACCTGGGTTCGAGCCCCAGGTCCCCATCCCTTTCCATGATTTTTTCCTATTAACGCTTCTATGCAGTTTCAACACTAAGGAGCACCATGCGTCTACAATTCCCAGCTTGCCACGTGTGTAGAAAGATCAATCCAAATGCGCTGATTGGAAGAACACCATGGACTCTAGTCAAACGTTCCACATGCTTCCTGAAAAGGTCAACCGGGCCAAAGGCTATTGGGCCTGAATTGATTATGTACACCTCCAACTGGGGACAGACTCCCCCTAGGTTTGCAAGCTTTTACATTTTTTTTTATTATTCTTTTTATTTATTTCAATTGTTGTTTTTAATTAATTTAATATTTTCATAAAAAATATTTAAAAAAAACAATAAAAAATCAGAAAAGACAAAATTTAAAATATATTTATTTAATTAATATTTTTGTAAATAAAATCCATTAATCAACTTAGTTTTAAATCTAGGATAAATCTTAATATTTTTCAATAAACCTAAAAATTGGTAGAATTAGGGTTTCAAACATTTTTTATCTTTTTTTCCTTTTTTCATCATATTAATTATTAATTCTTAATTAGTTATTTTTATAAATCAAAATTCCATGTAATTAATTAGGTTAATTTAGGTTTAACTTTAATACTTTTTCTTAACAAATAAAAATTAGAATTAGGGTTAATTCCTCAATTTAATTCAATTTCATTAAAATCATAAAATATAAAAAAAAACCAAAAATAATTTCTTTTCTCATTTTAATTTAATTAATTTAATAATTTAATTTAATTTCATTAAAAAGGGTCCAACGCCCTCGTTTCCAATCTTATTTCAATTCGCGCGTTTTATTTCGTTTCTTATAATTTTTATGTACCTCTCCCAAAGCCATGTAAATATTTATCTTTCGCACTTTAATTCTTTATTTTTCTGTCAAATCGGGTCCTGGAAATTTTGGCGATGTGGACCCGCGCCTTTTGTAATAGCTGTAGAACTTTTATTTCTCGCAATTTTTTAACTATTAATAATGGCATGCAAGAATGAATGACAATAAATAAAATCAAAGCGTAGCTCACCCAATGCATGACAAGACAAATAATAACTGAAAATGACACACAAATCACACACCACCCCTAGGGTACGCCTCACTGTCGCCTTGCCTTTCGAAAGGTGATCGTCGAGTAGAGGATGTCTTAGTAAGTCCTCATGATCCGGGAACCTGGCATGAGGGTAGCTTCTAAGGTGTCTTCCAATTGCTTTGGTGATCACCATGTCCCGAACCTCGAATTGACCCGAACACCTCCAACGGTGGTGCTACCTACCTCTCAATGGTGGGATGGCACTACTTTAAAGGACATTTACACAGACGAATTCCTTAGGGTAGGTAGACGACTCATGGATACTTGCTCTAATTCAAAACAAAACAAATCAAAAATACTTTTCACACCAACACATTTTCAAAAAGCTTTCGAAAGCATTTTTCAAACACTCTTGAGGACCGATACAAGAGTCGAACTGAAATTTTCAAAGAAACTTTTTAAAACCCACAGTTGAAAAGCAAATAAACCATTTTTGAAAACACAAGTGAGCAAGTATCTAAGAGCCCATGGATAACCATGGATAGAAAGGGTGCTAACACCTTCCCTTTCTATAATCTACCTCCCGAACCGAGAGCAATCTCTATAAGGAATTTTTCTGTGCTTTTGTCCTTTCCATTTGGAGAAAATAAAAGACGGTGGCGACTCTTGCTTCCGCGACATTTCGCGAACCAGCGTTAAACAGTCAATTCCAGATCCACCGATCACAGAACTGGCGACTCTGTTGGGGATTTATTTTAAAGTGAGGTGTACCTTAGGGTTAGTTCATAACTGTGTTTTCAATTGTATTGATTTGCTTGCTTTATTATTGGGGGACTGTCTTGGGAGTTCTATAGATCCTAACCCGGATCTGGGGATACCTTCTTAGAAAGTAGAAACAAGGCTGTGAGGGAACTGTGCGGGGTATACCGACATGGTTGAAATAGTCAGCTACGTTGATGTGGCACTTTGGTGTGTACCGGTAACCCTTGAGTTCAGTCAAGGAGAGTACGGGGCCTCCGCGTGGTGTCGTGAAGCATCAACAGACCTTAGGAACCTTAATTGAACTATCTTGGCCTCTTTAGGGTAGTGAGATAACTGACTTTGGTGCAGTCCGAGGTTGGTTGATACTCGATACTACACTCAATTGAGGGTTGCTTTCCTGGAATATTTCGATCGCCAGTTCAGTGGCTAAATCGAAACGATGAACAATGAAAGCAATCCCGTGATATTGGGACCCTTAGAACCCGGTTACTTCTAATAGGACAGGTTGAACCCACCAACTTCAAGAGGGTACTACCCAGACCCCATGCTGGCCTTAAACCCTAAGGGCTTGTCTTGTGTGCCTTACATGTTTGTCTTTGTAAATATCTGTGGTGTGTTTAATCATAGCATCATGACATCATCCAGCATCATATGCATTGACTAACCATTTCAGGGGTTCGAATCTTCATCTTTGTTCTTATTTTGTAGGACATGGAAACTGTTCGCAGAAAGACAATTCAAATCAGTCTTGTAAGGGTCCCTCCTCAGCTTAAGGAACTTATATCCAGGATTCCCGAGAGCTCTTCATTCAGTGAGAGACATGGAAGACTCATCAGCTTGGTCAATACCAACATTGAGGAGGATATGATAAAGGTCCTGTTCCAGTTCTTTGACCCTCTACATCACTGTTTCACCTTCTTGGACTATCAGCTGGTACCTACATTGGAGGAGTTCTCCCGGCTCCTGAAGATCCCTATCCTTGATCAACTACCCTACAACGGTACGGAAAAGGAACCCAAGCTTGAAGAGATTGCTAAAGCCTTGCACCTACAGTCATCTGACCTCAAGGGACATTGGGAAGTTAGAAGTGGTATCAAAGGGTTCTTAGCCAGGTTTCTGTTTGAAAAGGCCCATGAGTGTTGGAACTCCCTTGACTTACAAGCTTTTGAAGAAGTTGTGGCCCTCCCTGTCTATGGATTGGTGTTGTTCCCTAACCCATATCAGCTTATAGATATCAGTGTTGTCCAGATCTTCATGTCCAGGAATCCTATACCTACGTTGCTGGGGGACATCCTTCACTCATGTTACACTCGAACCATGAGAAAAAGAGGTGTCCTTATGTGTTGCACTCCTCTCCTGGGAAGGTGGTTTATTTCGCACCTTCCACAATCAGTTTTGAAGAACGAGCGGGGTTTGAGATGGTCACAACGGTTGATGACTCTCACACATGCAGATATACATTGGTGCCCTAGGTCCAGAGAGGATGTCACTATCATTGATCGTTGCAGAGAGTACCCTAATGTTCCTTTACTTGGAATCAGAGGAGGTATTACTTACAACCCATGCCTGGCTTGGAGACAGTTTGGTTATGCTCAGAGGGATGGTCCTCATGACATGTTAATTCCTGACATAGTTTTTGACTTCGACAACGATACTCAAGGACTTCGCCAGAGATTTATCAGAGCCTGGAGGATGCCAAGTAGGATAGACAGTAAGACACTGGGGAACAGGAACTCCATCCCGTTGGAACCTTATCTCAAGTGGGTACGAGCCCGCTCCCAGAAGTTAGTGATGCCTTATCCCCATATCCTCCCTGTGATCAAAGAGCCAGTCTTGGAAGGAGAAGTGTCCTACACTATTCAGCACCCTGATATGCCCACATCCTGGGAAGAGATGCAGAAGAGCTGGATCCAGCTTAAGGAAGAACGGAATTCTCTTGAGACCAGTCTACATGCTAGTGAAAAGAAGGTCTTGGAGCTCACCCGCCTGTTGCATGAGGAAAGGAATCTCAACACTTACATAGCTCCAAAGAGGATGCGTAGTATATTTTGGGATTGATTTGCTTTTGTATTATTTTGCCCATGAGGCTTTGATGTACTGAACAATTATTTCCTTAATGATAACGTGTGTTCCTTTTTGTCTACAACAAATTTGAACTTTCGAACCCTTGAATGCATTGCATAAACACATATCATTCATCATGTGCATAGCAGGTTTTCCTCTTTTTCAGGTTGCTTACAGTTCTTCGCTGTTTATTTCAGCATCATGAATCCTGACTCATCATCAACTGAGATGTCCATCAAGGCTCTTCAGGCGCAGAATGCGCAATTTCAGGAACTAATCATGGGTTTGGCTCAGGGCCAAGAAGAGCTGAAGGCTCTGCTCCTGAAGAAGGAAAAGAAGAAGAAGAGAAGGACTGTTCTTTTCAACTCGGGACGAAGGTTTGGTAACACTCTGCAAAATGAAGAGGCTGGTTCTTCTATTGGCAAGGGTACTCCTCAAGCGGAAAAAGGTCCTAGTCCGGTAGTCTCTGATAACGAGACAAATTTTGATGAAGAGCAGTATCCTCCTGCAGAAGACCGTTACAAGCAGTTGGAAGACAGGTTGAATGCTATGGAGATACAACAGGTACCTGGGCTGGATTTCGGAGATTTGGGTTTGTCTACTGGTGTGATTATTCCTCGTAAGTTCAAAGCACCATCTTTCACTAAGTACGATGGGGCGTCTTGTCCCAAGCTACACCTCAGGTCGTATGTGCGGAAGATTCAACCGTACTCGGTGGATAAGAATTTGTGGATACACTTCTTCCAGGAGAGTCTTTCAGGGACTCATCTCGAATGGTTCTAACAGCTGGATGGGACCAAGGTTCGTAACTGGGAGGAGTTGGCTACTGCTTTCTATAAGCAGTATCAGTATAATGCCGACCTTGCCCCTACACGTACCCAACTCCAGGGTATGTCGTTAGGTTCAAGTGAAGGTTTTAAAGAGTACGCTCAAAAGTGGAGGGATCTGGCTGGCAGAGTGCAGCCTCCGTTGACTGATCGGGAGTTGGTGGACATGTTCTTGGGGACCCTATCTGGGCCATTTTTCAACCATCTTATCGGTAACTCGTCTGCAGGGTTTACTGATCTTATTCTGACTGGAGAGAGAATTGAGGCTGGGTTGAAGTCTTGAAAGATTCCGAAGGGTGCGTCGTCTAGTTCTGAGAAGAAACCCTTCAAGAAGGAGGCTAGTTCCGTATATGGCTCTAGAAGACAAGAGAAATCTGAGCGCCGTCAATCTGTCAGTGCGGTAATGATTGCTAAGCCTGCTGCCGCTCCTCGGCCAACCAATCCTCAAAGGGCTGAAAGACCCCGGAGAGAGTTCACCCGGTTAAGTATGACTTTATCGCAGATCTTGCCACAGTTGCTATCCACCAATCTAGTGACTGTCAGAGAGGCCCCAAAAGCTGTGAACACTGCCTCCCCCAAATACAACCCAAATGCTCGTTGTGCTTATCATTCTGATAGCCCGGGGCATTCCACTGATGACTGTTGGGCATTAAGGAATAAGGTGCAAGACCTTATTGACGCAAAGGAGATACAGTTTGAAGTGCCTGAGAGGCCGAATGTGGTTACTGCTCCTATGCCTCAGCATGGGGTAAATGCTGTTGATGAAGAGGTGTACACTGTTTCTGTGGATGATCTAGCCACTCCCTTAATAACTGTCAAGAAGAACCTACTGCTGGCCGGTTTATTTCCGGGTTGCAGTGAGGGTTGCCTGTTCTGTGCTGTTTCCCTATCTGGTTGTCCCTTGCTGAAGTTAGGCATCCAAAGCCTGATGGACAGTAAGGAGATTCTGTTCAAAAAGTCTGCTGTTCAGTTGGTTCCGGTAGAAGAAGTTTCTGTGGTTACCATCTTCAATAATCCAATCAAGGCTCTCCCGAAGAAGCCTGTCCAAATCATGACTGTCGCACCTGTTGTTATCACTGTTCCGGGGCCTCTTCCCTACGTATCTGATAAAGCTGTCCCCTGGCATTATGGGGCAGACGTATATGTGAATGGAATCAAACAAGAATTCAACACTGGCGCCAGTATCTGCGATATCACTGGCCCAGCCAAGGTTACCCGCAGTGGCAGGCTCTTCTCGCCTGACATTGCACCGCCCGCTACTCGAAGACCCCTCCTTATAACACCTACAAGTGTACCTGTTCCTGTTACTGACCAAATTGTTTCCCCTGCTGCCGAGTCATCCAATGCTCGGGGCAAAGGAATTGAAGATGAGCCTGCCCGGATGGAGGCACCGATACCTATAAATGCTGAGGCCTCCCAACAAGAAATGGAGGAGATTCTAAAGATAATAAAAAAGAGTGACTTTAATGTTGTGGAACAGCTGGGGCATACGCCCTCCAAGATCTCCATGCTCTCATTATTGCTATGCTCCGAGGCCCATGCTAAGGCCTTGATCTCATTTCTCAAGACGGCCCATGTGCCACAGGAGACATCTGCAGTCCAGTTCACTGATTGCGTAGCAAATCTGACAGCGGACAATGGCTTGGGTTTCTCAGATGCTGACCTGACTGCGAAGGGAAGAGACCACAATGATGCCCTGCATGTCTCTATCGAATGCAGGGGCACTACTCTGGCACATGTATTGGTGGATACTGGTTCTTCCTTGAATGTTCTACCAAAGAAGGCTTTAGACTGTTTGGATTGTGAAGGCCTGGAATTAAAACCCAGCAATATCATCGTCAGGGCCTTTGACGGTTCAAAAAGGATGGTTCATGGAGAGGTTGACATTCCTATTCGTGTGGGCTCTCAGGTGTTTGACTCTACTTTTTATGTGATGGATATCCGTCCATCGTACTCTTGTCTACTGGGTCGACCTTGGATCCATAAAGCTGGGGCAGTGACCTCTACCTTGCACCAGAAGCTGAAATACCCCGTCAGAGGGAAGATCGTCACTGTGCAGGGAGAGGAGGAGTATATGGTGAGCCATTTGAATTCTTTCAGATACATTGAGATGGACGGGGAGTTTATTGAGACCCCCTTTCAGCATTTCGAAGAGGTACTTCCAATTTCAGCAGCAGCAGAAACAACGGTCGAAGAGAATGTTCCTTTGAAGATGGCTTCCCTGAAGGATGCCCGGGCTGTGGTTCAGAAAGGTGAATGTACTAACTGGGGCAGGCTTCCCGACTTTACACAGAAAACTGACAAATTTGGACTAGGTTTTACTGCAGAGGGTCAGAAAGCTATGCGGAAGGCGAAGACCAGAAGACCTCCTGTGCTCATTACCAATCCAGGAGTGAATGCTATTGGGGAGGATAATGAAGTGGATGAAGCTGAGTTCAATAGCTGGATCTATCCGACGGCTGAAGGCGGATTGACCAATTGGATTGTCAAAGACCATACTCCTGTTACTTTTGTTACGCAGTAATAAACTTCTTTGTTTCGTTATTTGTAATAAACAATTAATTGAACTCTATGGCCCGGTGTCTTACCCGAGGCACCGTGGTTTTATTTGTGAGGGCATATAAATTGTCATTTCATATATCATAAATGAAAATCTTGGACGTTTCCTCGCATTTCAAATCTTATGCTCCTTTTCTGTCTTTCTTTCCTTTACATATTTTTCAAAACAGCTGTATTTACACACACTCACTCATACAGGTTTCAATCCACTCTGGATCTCACTGGTAACGACTCTGCTACTGCCAGTTATGACTTCGAAAATCCGATCAACTTAGCCGAAGACGAAGGTGAAGATGATTGCGAAGTGCCTGGCGAGCTTGCAAGACTGTTGCTTCAGGAAGAGAGGGCAATTCAACCACATGAAGAGCCAGTGGAAACAATAAACTTGGGTACTGAGGCAGACAGGAAAGAGGTAAAGATTGGTGCCAACCTAGAGCTCAGCGTGAAGCAACGGTTGACTAAGATGCTACATGATTATATGGAGATATTTGCCTGGTCCTACGAAGACATGCCCGGGTTGGATACCGATATTGTGGTCCATCACTTGCCTACTAAGGAAGACTGTCCTCCGGTTAAGCAAAAGGTCCGTCGTATGCGTCCAGAGATGTCTGAGAAGATTAAAGCCGAGGTCATGAAACAGTTTGATGTCGGGTTCCTTGCAATGACTTCTTACCCTCAGTGGGTTGCTAATGTAGTGCCGGTACCTAAGAAGGACGGTAAGGTCAGAATGTGTGTCGACTACAGGGATCTGAACAGGGCCAGCCCCAAGGATGACTTCCCCCTACCTCACATTGATGTCCTTGTTGATAATACAGCTCAGCATAAGGTGTTCTTTTTCATGGATGGTTTTTCAGGCTATAATCAGATCAAGATGGCTCCTGAAGACATGGAAAAGACTACATTTGTTACTCAGTGGGGCACCTTCTGTTACAAGGTCATGCCTTTTGGACTAAAGAACGCTGGGGCAACCTACCAACGTGCCATGGTTGCTTTATTTCATGACATGATCCATCATGAGATAGAAGTATATGTTGACGACATGATCGCAAGGTCCCAGACTGAGGAAGAGCACCTAGATCATCTGCAAAAGTTGTTTGACCGTCTGAAACTGTACAAGCTGAGGTTGAACCCGAACAAGTGCACCTTCAGGGTAAGATCTGGGAAATTGCTAGGCTTCGTTGTAAGCGATAAGGGTATTCAAGTGGACCCTGCCAAGGTTAAGGCTATTCAAGAGATGCCAGTTCCTAAGACAGAGAAGGAAGTCAGAGGCTTTTTAGGACGCCTGAATTACATTGCTCGGTTCATCTCACACCTGACTGCTACCTGTGAACCAATCTTCAAGCTGCTGAAGAAAGATCAGGTAGTACGTTGGAACGGTGAATATCAGGCTGCTTTTGACAGAATCAAGGAGTATCTCCAAGAACCACCCATCCTTATGCCACCGGTTGAAGGGAGACCTCTGATACTATATCTGACAGTACTTGATAATTCAATGGGGTGTGTGCTGGGGCAGCATGACGAGTTTGGCCGAAAAGAGCACGCCATTTATTACCTTAGCAAAAAGTTTACCGACTGTGAGACCCGATACTCACTGCTTGAGAAAACTTGTTGCGCTTTGGTATGGGCTGCTCGCCGGCTGAGACAGTATATGCTGACTCACACTACCTTGTTGATCTCAAAGATGGATCCTATAAAGTACATATTCGAAAAGCCTGCTCTGTTTGGGAGAATAGCGAGATGGCAAATGATCTTGACAGAATACGACATTCAGTACACGACCCAGAAATCCATCAAGGGAAGTGTATTGGCAGACCACTTGTCACATCAAGCCGTGGATGACTATCAGTCAATGAACTTCGAGTTTCCGGATGAAAGCATCATAATAGTAACTTACTGTGAAGTACCTGGACCGGATGAAGGACCTGAGGAAGGATCCCGATGGTCTATGCACTTTGACGGAGCCTCCAATGCTTTGGGAAACGGTATCGGCGCTGTAATCATATCACCGCAAGGCACTCATACTCCGCTCACTGCCCGACTATGTTTCAACTGTACCAACAACATGGCAGAGTATGAGGTGTGCATCATGGGTCTTCAAGCTGCGATCGACTTAAGGATCAAGTTTCTGAGTGTCTTCGGAGATTCCGCTCTTGTGATCAATCAGATCAAAGGAGAGTGGGATACGAAACATCCGAATCTTATTCCTTACAGAGAATGTGTGTTGACCTTGATCCCCCACTTCACGAAGATAACCTTTGAACACTTTCCGAGAGAGGAGAATCAGCTGGCGGACGCGTTAGCTACAATGTCTGCTATGTTCAAGGTCAAATGGGATAATGAGGCTCCCCGGATCATCATCTGGAAACTGGACGAACCGGCATACTGTTGCGATCTCGAGACTGAATTGGTGACTGAGAAGCCTTGGTACCATGAGGTGAAGAGATATCTGGAAGCTCAGGAATACCCTGAGGGTTCCTCTGTCAATGATAAGAAGTTCCTGAGAAGGTTCGCGGCAAAGTTCTTCCTTAACAACGGCATCTTGTACAAGCGAAACCATGATTCAACCTTACTGCGTTGTGTGGATAAGTCTGAAGCAGAAAGGATCATGGAAGAGCTACATGAAGGGACCTTTGGTACACATTCCAGTGGACATACAATGGCAAAGAAGATCCTTCGGGCAGGGTATTACTGGTCCACAATGGAAGCTGACTGCTACCAACATTCCAGGATATGCCATAAGTGCCAGATTTATGCAGACAAGGTGCATGTTCCTCCAGTTCCTCTGAATGTTCTGACTGCGCCTTGGCCGTTTGCAATGTGGGACATAGACATGATCGGTGAGATTAAACCTACAGCATCTAATGGGCATCGCTTCATCCTAGTGGCGATTGATTATTTTACAAAGTGGGTTGAAGCAGCTTCCTACGCTACGGTAACCAAGACTGTTGTGGCACGGTTCATTCGGCATAATCTGATCTGTCGGTACGGCGTCCCAGAGAGGATCATTACAGACAACGGTACCAATATGAATAATAAGATGATCACTGAGCTCTGCGAGCAGTTCAAAATACAGCACCACAATTCTTATCCTTACAGACCGAAGATGAATGGGGCTGTAGAAGCAGCAAATAAGAACATTAAGAAAATCGTGCAGAAGATGACAGTGACTTATAAAGATTGGCACGAGATGTTACCGTTCGCTCTACATGGGTACCGTACTTCAGCTAGGACGTCAACCGGGGCAACTCCTTTCTCTTTGGTTTATGGTATGGAGGCAGTCTTACCGATCGAAGCGCAAATACCCTCTCTCCGGATAATGAAGGATGCAGATCTGAGTGAAGATGATTGGATCCAGACACGACTTGATCAGCTAAACTTAATTGATGAAAAGAGACTTGCTGCTATCTGTCATGGCCAGACGTATCAGAAACGGATGATCAGGGCATTTAACAAAAAGGTCAGACCACAGGAATATCAAGTTGGGGATCTGGTAATCAAGCGAATCATCCTTCCTCAGAGTGATCCAAGGGGCAAATGGACCCCTACGTACGAAGGGCCATTTGTGGTTAAACATGTGTTCTCAGGAGGAGCCATGATTCTAACCAATATGGATGGTGACGGCCTTCCTCACCCCGCCAATGCAGACATAGTAAAAAGATACTACGCATAAAAAAGACCCGCTAGGCTGACATGCCTAGGCAAAAATTAGGGCTTCCCGGCGAACCAAAAGGGTTCGCGCAAAATGAAGGGATGAAATGAAAAAAATTTGTACACCCGGCAAGTCGAAAACCTGAAAAGGCGGCTTGGGAAAAAATGGGTATCCCGGTGGACTGAAAACCCGAAAGGGCGGTCCAGGCAAAAGTTAGGGATAAAAGCGTAATACTATGTCTCATTGGATCACTTTGCATCCAGAATCCGGTATCTACATCAAGTTCAGACGGCATCGATCAGTCAGCTTCACCTTCAACCAAGGTCATCAAGTGATGAGACGCTCGGAGTTATAAAGGCAATAGCAGAGTTGAAACCCAGTGGGATCATTCATTTCACACAGCTGTTTTATTTTCCCTTGTACAAAATTTGTATAAACTCTTTTGTTCGGCGGCGTTCTCTTACCAGGACGTCAGCCTCTTGTATATAAACGCCTATTTACAGGCCATTCAAAATCAATACAAATATATCTTTCAGTTAAAATTGCCAATTGTTTTTCCTTTTCTGTTTTGTTTTGCGAAGAACGTCCAAGGTTCAATTTGTGATATATGCATTGACAATAAATTGCTAACTCATGAATATTTGCATACGAAACAAAGGATTAATTACAGGTAACATTAGAAACAGGGGCAATAAAGAGTTGTCTAAGTAATCTAATTGTTCGGTCCTCCAAGGTACCAAGGTAGGTTCAGCTAAAGAACATAACCAGGCATCTTAATTCCCCAGAGAGTGAGCCAGCAAGCAATACACTCTCTCCAAGCTATATTATCAAACATTCCCCAGCAGCAATATACATATTCTTAACAAGCATCCCCGGCAGTCTTGGTCTAAAGATTGTTCCCCGGTGGTATATCAAACATTCAGCGGAGCCTTTTCCCAATACAGTTCAAAACTTCCCCAGGAGAGTCCAGCCCAGTTTCCCCAGGAAAGTTGGAAACCATCTCCCTAAGCAGTAAGCTTATCCCCAGTAGATTTTGGAAGCTTATTCCTCGCAGAGCACGAACGCATCTTCCGGCTTTATTCAAAGAGTTATTTCCTTACCAGGATATAACTGGGTTATCCTCAGCCAAAAGCCACGGAAAGAGCGTTCTTGACGAAGTCTTCTTATCCCCAGCGAAGTCTATTAGTACTTCCAACACAACAATGGTATCCCCAGCAAGTTATTATCAACATTCCAGCAAAGTACCTCTCTCCCCACAGAGTATTGCTTCCCAGCAAGATCGCTAGAGTACTTGTCTCCCCGCAGAGTAATCATTCGCCAAGTTTATTCCCCAACGGAGTTATCTTCTCCTACCGGTATTCTTGCAACTATCATCCCCAGCGGAAGCAAAATCTATTCTTCAACATCAGCCCAGGATATGACTTCCCGGCACCCGTCAAAGATTTACTTTCCTAGACGAAAGCATACATTCATAAAACATCGCACTTCCATACATCATAGCATGCATATACGCATCATATCTTACAAATCTCATTTATGTTGAGAACATCATTGCTTGATCCATATCATGCATTGTATATGACTGACCTTCACCTTTCAGGAAAAGATTCAGTTAAAGATTCTCAGCTACATTTCAAGACCTAGACCGGTTCAGTTAAATCGACTCCAAAGATTTCTCTATTTCTTATCCAGTCAAAGGCCTTCTCTGGTTCAGTCAGATCGACCCTAAGATCTCCCTGTTCCTTATCCAGTTGAAGACATTTCAAGACCTAGACTGGTTCAGTTAATCGACCCTAAGATTTTCTATTTCTTATCCAGTCCAAGGCCTTCTCTAGTCCAGTTAAATCGACCCCAAACAGATTTTTCTGATAAAGACTCAGTAGAAGATACCCAAGATTCTCTCAATGATTGCTATTGAGGTTGTAGTCGCCTATGGTTCTCTCCCCGATACTGCGGAGGTGGTAATTCCAAGATTCACTCAACGATTGCTGTTGAAGTTGAAGTTATCCAAGATTCTCTCAATGATTGCTGTTGAGGTTGTAGTCGCCTATGGTTCTCTCCCCGATACTGCGGAGGTGGTAATCCCAAGATTCGCTCAACGATTGCTGTTGAAGTTGAAGTTATCCAAGATTCTCTCAATGATTGCTATTGAGGTTGTAGTCGTCTATGGTTCTCTCCCTGATACTGTGGAGGTGGTAATCCCAAGATTCGCTCAACGATTGCTGTTGAAGTTGAAGTTATCCAAGATTCTCTCAATGATTACTATTGAGGTTGTAGTCGCCTATGGTTCTCTCCCCGATACTGCGGAGGTGGTAATCCCAAGATTCGCTCAACGATTGCTGTTGAAGTTGAAGTTATCCAAGATTCTCTCAATGATTGCTATTGAGGTTGTAGTCGCCTATGGTTCTCTCCCCGATACTGCGGAGGTGGTAATCCCAAGATTCGCTCAACGATTGCTGTTGAAGTTGAAGTTATCCAAGATTCTCTCAATGATTGCTATTGAGGTTGTAGTCGCCTATGGTTCTCTCCCCGATACTGCGGAGGTGGTAATCCCAAGATTCGCTCAACAATTGCTGTTGAAGTTGAAGTTATCCAAGATTCTCTCAATGATTGCTATTGAGGTTGTAGTCGCCTATGGTTCTCTCCCCGATACTGCGGAGGTGGTAATCCCAAGATTCGCTCAACGATTGCTGTTGAAGTTGAAGTTATCCAAGATTCTCTCAATGATTACTATTGAGATTGTAGTCGCCTATGGTTCTCTCCCCGATACCGCGGAGGTGGTAATCCCAAGATTCGCTCAACGATTTCTGTTGAAGTTGAAGTTATCCAAGATTCTCTCAATGATTGCTATTAAGGTTGTAGTCGCCTATGGTTCTCTCCCCGATACTGCGGAGGTGGTAATCCCAAGATTCGCTCAACGATTGCTGTTGAAGTTGAAGTTATCCAAGATTCTCTCAATGATTGCTATTGAGGTTGTAGTCGCCTATGGTTCTCTCCCCGATACTGCGGAGGTGGTAATCCCAAGATTCGCTCAACGATTGCTGTTGAAGTTGAAGTTATCCAAGATTCTCTCAATGATTGCTATTGAGGTTGTAGTCACCTATGGTTCTCTCCCCGATACTGCGGAGGTAGTAATCATCCCAAGATTTTCTCAACGATTGTTGTTGAGGTTAAAATCGCCAAGGTTCTCTCACCATTCCTGTTGAGGTAGTAACCATCCCTGGTTCATTCATCACCGTTTGAAGCTCCAGATTCAGCTCCTGTAACCAGTCAGGACACATCTATACAAAGCATCTGAAGACCAGCTCCTGCAACATGTCAGGTACTCATTTTTCTTTTGCAGGTACGCAGGATTCTCGCTAAGGAAACTCTTATGCGACCGATATCCAGATGGCATCTATAAGCCCATCCACCTTCCATCATCCCTTAGCATGGCATCTATAAGCCCATCATCCTATCTGTCAATCTCCAAATGGCATCTGTAAGCCCATTCCCTACCACTGCTACTATGTGAGCGCAAATTTCTGGGCACTCTAGTGTTCAATCATCTTCCACCTTCGGATTACGAAAGGCACGTCAGCCAATCTACCTCCTCAGGTCTAAGAAGATTGAACAAGGGCAACTGTTGTACCCCAAAATTTTCCCTCCCATATTCTTCAAGATTTGTCAAAAGCATGCTTCAAAGTTCCCCAAGGGTTGCACAGTTCAAAGGCCTCCTAACAGTCAAAATTAGGGTTTTGGTTCTGACAAAGAAAATGAAGTTTCCAAGGGTCCAATCAAGTCCCACATGCCTACAAACATGGTCAAGCATCCTCATGCCAATTTTCAAGACTTACAGCACAAAATTGCACAGTCAAAAACCCTAATTGCACTACAATCAACTGTAGGGGCAAAATGGTCATTTGACAGTCAAAAGTCCAATTTTTTGGTCAACATCTCATTTTGAAGCCACAAACATCATTTGATCAATTCTTGATCATGATTCTCAAAGCTTGGCTCAAAAAGTCTCAAGATGCAAAAGTTTCCATATTTGGACAGTTGAAAAAGTCAACTGTAACTTGACCAAGACATAACTTTCACATGGATTATCAGAAAAATTCCATCCAAAGCTCATTTTGAAGATAAAGACACTTCCTACAACTCCTCTTCACACTTCAAGTCCAAGAAATACTCTCACAAAAAGTTATCAATTTCAACATTATAGGTCATTTTAAAAAGTCAACAAAAAGGGACTTTAAGTCAAAGGCCATAACTTGAGATTGGTAAATCAAAATGACATGGGACCAAAGACATTGGTTAAAGGACTCAAAGGCCTTTCCAAAATGTCCAAGAACATGAGCAAAGCTTAAAAATTGAGCACGTTATGCCTTGTGGAAGTTGGGAAAGTTTTGGATATTTTGAAAAGTCAACATTGCTTCAAATGACCTAAAAATGCTAATGGGCCTCTTTTTCTTCCACAATTCATCATCCAAGGCACGTGCACGACCATTTGGCCCAAAGGGAAGTTTTTATCATTTTTATTTTATTTATTTGGATTTTTAATTATCAATAATTCATTTAATTAAAATAAATAGGTGAAAAATACTAAACCTAATTTTCTAAATCTTTTTGTGCATAGAATAGGCTTAAGATTTCGTGTACAATCAAATATGGAAGGAATTATGGTGATTGGATATGATTGAGACCAAATATGTTTGAAAAAGATTGGAAAAATTATGGCTTGAAAATCAAATATCCTTTTCATCAATTCATGGATTTTCTGATCAAATTCTTTGACCTAATCGTTCACCTATACATACTAATGCAAACCCTACTCCTCAAAAAGGGTCCAAGCTGTGCCATAGACAGAAAACCACACTTGAGTTTTTTGCTTAAAAATTGAAAACTGAAAACTAGGTTTTAGGGTTTTTCAAGATCAAACAACTATTCCATTGGCTTGCTGAGGCTTCAAGGAAGGAATTTGGATCAAAAACATAAGCTCTAACACCAAGAAACGTGAGAATCATCGTGACCTGTACAGAAAATATTTGACATTCTTGCATCTCGATTCATGCATCTTTAGCAATTTTTGATTATTGATTTATGTTCCTTGACTAATTCTGAAGCTAACCACATATTTCAATTGAGTTTTTATGCATTATTGAAGGATTCACCATGAAAGGACCTTAGGGTTTTTCAGCGTTCAAATTAAGGGTTTCTTGATGTTGTAAAATTAGAGAACTTCAAGGCCATGGTTGAAATCAGCACGCTTAGACGAAAATAACCCAACCCTCGCGCTTAATTTATGAGGTCATATGGCCTATTCGCTATTTTTTAGAAAGGTGCTTTTGGGGACGGTTCAAAACTGTTGCCCATTCTTTTTTTGTTTCAGGAAAACACAAAGCAAGGAAGACGAAGGCTAGGTGTAAGGCAGTCGTTGGTTGGTTTGAATTTCGCGTGAAAAAGGAGCACTAGCATTTGTTTTGTTTTATTATATTTATTAGTTATATGATATACAGATAAACAAAGCAGCTCCAGTGGTAAAGCGTCTTAGTGGTAATCTCCAGGACCTGGGTTCGAGCCCCAGGTCCCCATCCCTTTCCATGTTTTTTTCCTATTAACGCTTCTATGCAGTTTCAACACTAAGGAGCACCATGCGTCTACAATTCCCAGCTTGCCACGTGTGTAGAAAGATCAATCCAAATGCGCTGATTGGAAGAACACCATGGACTCTAGTCAAACGTGCCACATGCTTCCTGAAAAGGTCAACCGGGCCAAAGGCTATTGGGCCTGAATTGATTATGTACACCTCCAACTGGGGACAGACTCCCCCTAGGTTTGCAAGCTTTTACATTTTTTTATTATTCTTTTTATTTATTTCAATTGTTGTTTTTAATTAATTTAATATTTTCATAAAAAATATAATAAAAAAAACAATAAAAAATCAGAAAAGACAAAATTTAAAATATATTTATTTAATTAATATTTTTGTAAATAAAATCCATTAATCAACTTAGTTTTAAATCTAGGATAAATCTTAATATTTTTCAATAAACCTAAAAATTGGTAGAATTAGGGTTTCAAACATTTTTTATCTTTTTTTCCTTTTTTCATCATATTAATTATTAATTCTTAATTAGTTATTTTTATAAATCAAAATTCCATGTAATTAATTAGGTTAATTTAGGTTTAACTTTAATACTTTTTCTTAACAAATAAAAATTAGAATTAGGGTTAATTCCTCAATTTAATTCAATTTCATTAAAATCATAAAATATAAAAAAAAAACCAAAAATAATTTCTTTTCTCATTTTAATTTAATTAATTTAATAATTTAATTTAATTTCATTAAAAAGGGTCCAACGCCCTCGTTTCCAATCTTATTTCAATTCGCGCGTTTTATTTCGTTTCTTATAATTTTTATGTACCTCTCCCAAAGCCATGTAAATATTTATCTTTCGCACTTTAATTCTTTATTTTTCTGTCAAATCGGGTCCTGGAAATTTTGGCGATGTGGACCCGCGCCTTTTGTAATAGCTGTAGAACTTTTATTTCTCGCAATTTTTTAACTGTTAATAATGGCATGCAAGAATGAATGACAATAAATAAAATCAAAGCGTAGCTCACCCAATGCATGACAAGACAAATAATAACTGAAAATGACACACAAATCACACACCACCCCTAGGGTACGCCTCACTGTCGCCTTGCCTTTCGAAAGGTGATCGTCGAGTAGAGGATGTCTTAGTAAGTCCTCATGATCCGGGAACCTGGCATGAGGGTAGCTTCTAAGGTGTCTTCCCATTGCTCTGGTGATCACCATGTCCCGAACCTCGAATTGACCCGAACACCTCCAACGGTGGTGCTACCTACCTCTCAATGGTGGGATGGCACTACTTTAAAGGACATTTACACAGACGAATTCCTTAGGGTAGGTAGACGACTCGTGGATACTTGCTCTAATTCAAAACAAAACAAATCAAAAATACTTTTCACACCAACACATTTTCAAAAAGCTTTCGAAAGCATTTTTCAAACACTCTTGAGGACCGATACAAGAGTCGAACTGAAATTTTCAAAGAAACTTTTTAAAACCCACAGTTGAAAAGCAAATAAACCATTTTTGAAAACACAAGTGAGCAAGTATCTAAGAGCCCATGGATAACCATGGATAGAAAGGGTGCTAACACCTTCCCTTTCTATAATCTACCTCCCGAACCGAGAGCAATCTCTATAAGGAATTTTTCTGTGCTTTTGTCCTTTCCATTTGGAGAAAATAAAAGACGGTGGCGACTCTTGCTTCCGCGACATTTCGCGAACCAGCGTTAAACAGTCAGTTCCAGATCCACCGATCACAGAACTGGCGACTCTGCTGGGGATTTATTTTAAAGTGAGGTGTACCTTAGGGTTAGTTCATAACTGTGTTTTCAATTGTATTGATTTGCTTGCTTTATTATTGGGGGACTGTCTTGGGAGTTCTATAGATCCTAACCCGGATCTGGGGATACCTTCTTAGAAAGTAGAAACAAGGCTGTGAGGGAACTGTGCGGGGTATACCGACATGGTTGAAATAGTCAGCTACGTTGATGTGGCACTTTGGTGTGTACCGGTAACCCTTGAGTTCAGTCAAGGAGAGTACGGGGCCTCCGCGTGGTGTCGTAAAGCATCAACAGACCTTAGGAACCTTAATTGAACTATCTTGGCCTCTTTAGGGTAGTGAGATAACTGACTTTGGTGCAGTCCGAGGTTGGTTGATACTCGATACTACACTCAATTGAGGGTTGCTTTCCTGGAATATTTCGGTCGCCAGTTCAGTGGCTAAATCGAAACGATGAACAATGAAAGCAATCCCGTGATATTGGGACCCTTAGAACCCGGTTACTTCTAATAGGACAGGTTGAACCCACCAACTTCAAGAGGGTACTACCCAGACCCCATGCTGGCCTTAAACCCTAAGGGCTTGTCTTGTGTGCCTTGTGTGCCTTACATGTTTGTCTTTGTAAATATCTATGGTGTGTTTAATCATAGCATCATGACATCATCCAGCATCATATGCATTGACTAACCATTTCAGGGGTTCGAATCTTCATCTTTGTTCTTATTTTGTAGGACATGGAAACTGTTCGCAGAAAGACAATTCAAATCAGTCTTGTAAGGGTCCCTCCTCAGCTTAAGGAACTTATATCCAGGATTCCCGAGAGCTCTTCATTCAGTGAGAGACATGGAAGACTCATCAGCTTGGTCAATACCAACATTGAGGAGGATATGATAAAGGTCCTGTTCCAGTTCTTTGACCCTCTACATCATTGTTTCACCTTCTTGGACTATCAGCTGGTACCTACATTGGAGGAGTTCTCCCGGCTCCTGAAGATCCCTATCCTTGATCAACTACCCTACAACGGTACGGAAAAGGAACCCAAGCTTGAAGAGATTGCTAAAGCCTTGCACCTACAGTCATCTGACCTCAAGGGACATTGGGAAGTTAGAAGTGGTATCAAAGGGTTCTTAGCCAGGTTTCTGTTTGAAAAGGCCCATGAGTGTTGGAACTCCCTTGACTTACAAGCTTTTGAAGAAGTTGTGGCCCTCCTTGTCTATGGATTGGTGTTGTTCCCTAACCCAGATCAGCTTATAGATATCAGTGCTGTCCAGATCTTCATGTCCAGGAATCCTATACCTACGTTGCTGGGGGACATCCTTCACTCATGTTACACTCGAACCATGAGAAAAAGAGGTGTCCTTATGTGTTGCACTCCTCTCCTGGGAAGGTGGTTTATTTCGCACCTTCCACAATTAGTTTTGAAGAACGAGCGGGGTTTGAGATGGTCACAACGGTTGATGACTCTCACACATGCAGATATACATTGGTGCCCTAGGTCCAGAGAGGATGTCACTATCATTGATCGTTGCGGAGAGTACCCTAATGTTCCTTTACTTGGAATCAGAGGAGGTATTACTTACAACCCATGCCTGGCTTGGAGACAGTTTGGTTATGCTCGGAGGGATGGTCCTCATGACATGTTAGTTCCTGACATAGTTTTTGGAGATTCATCTTTGTTCTGTTTTGCAGATCATGGCACCTATGCGTAGAAACACTATTCGGATCAGCTTCGTACAGATTCCTACTCAGCTTAGAGATTTGGTTGCCACGGTTTCTGACACTTCCTCTTTTGACAGAAGACATGGTCACCTCCTCAATCTAGTCACCTCCAAGCTGGATGAACAGATGATGAGTGTCTTATTCCAGTTCTTTGATCCATTGTACCACTGCTTTACCTTCCCAGACTACCAGTTGGTCCCTACCTTGGAAGAGTTCTCTGATCTACTCAACATCTCCATTCTAGAACAGACCCCATTTACAGGTTGGGAGGTAGCCCTTAGGTCGGAAGAGATTGCTTCAGCCCTACATCTGACAAAGGCTGAGGTAATGTCTAATTGGGAGACTCGGAGCGGGACAAAAGGCTTCTTGGCTAAGTTCTTTGTTGATCAGACTAATCAGTTCTGGGACAGTTTAGACTTTCAGGCGTTTGAAGACATCCTGGCTCTTCTCATTTATGGTCTGGTTCTGTTCCCCAATTCAGATTCCTTTATTGATGTGAATGCGGTGAAGATTTTCATGTCCTGTAATCCAGTGCCCACTCTCTTGGGTGATATTCTGCACACTCTCTATGCCCGTACTGCTCGGAAACGGGGAACCCTTATGTGTTGTGCACCATTGCTGGCGAGGTGGTTTACTTCTCACCTCCCCAAATCAGTTTTGAAGAACAGGGAAGGCATGGGTTGGGCCTATATGATTATGTCCCTTTCTCACACAGACATCATCTGGAGTACTAAGGACATGGAAGAAGTAGCTATCATTGATCGCCATGGGGAGTACCCCAATGTTCCACTACTTGGAATTCGAGGAGGGATCACCTATAATCCTTGTTTGTCCTTACGTCAGTTTGGGCGAGCTAGAAGGGACGGACCTCATGAGTTGCTGATGCCAAGCATTGTCTTTGACTTCCAAGGGGATAGTGAGGAGCATCGCCGCAGGTTCATACGAGCTTGGAACAGGGTGCACCGGTCTGATCCACATGAGTTAGGGATGAAGACCTCTCTTCCGATGGAACCGTATCTCCGGTGGGTTCGTACACATGCTCAAAAGCTGGGAATGTCGTACAAAGCTGTCTTACCAGTAACTGTTGAGAGTGCTGATGAAGAAGGGGTTCCTCCTACCATCCTCCATCCATACATGCCTACCGACATTGGGGCATTAAAGAGGTCTTGGATCCAATTGAGGGAAGAGCGGGATACTTACAGATAAAAGTACCATGAGCAGGAGCGAAAGATCCTAAAGCTTACAAGGCAGCTGGAGAACGAGAAGGTCCTCAACGACTATGTCAGCACCAAAGGGAAACGACCATGGGAGCGCTGATGTCTTTTGTTATTTCTAGTTTTGATTTACTTTTCAGTATTTCTTTTTGTAACGCCTTAATCAGCACCAAAGGGAAATCATTTTTTTAATCATAAAATCATAATATCACTAAAAAAATTAGATTTTAGTTTTTTTTCATAAAAATATTTAATTGCAATTAATTAATTAGCTTAATTAGATTAATTCAAATACTTTTTTTATAATTAAAATTAATTAGACAAATTAGGTTAAAATTTCAAATATTTTTCGCAACAATAAAATACAAAAAAAGATTTCCTCTTTAATTGATTAGATTTTTTAGGACTCGGACTTTATTCTCGTACGTAATTCGTCACGTGCGCCTTGACTTTCTTTTAATTTAAATTATTGTAATTGTTTCAAGGTTGTAATAGTTTAATTAGAATTTTAAATTCCGCATTTTTTTATTTTTCGTCAAGGCAATTGTGTAACTGTCAAAGCCATGTAATAGCTAGGTTTATTTCCGCATTTACTTTAGGCAAATTATTAACTGTCTAGATGTATGGCTAATAGGATTGTATGGCAAGAATGCATGAAAATTAAAACAATTAGAAAACCCTAATGTGCAAAGATTACAATAACTGAAACAAATCACTCGCACATGTTCACTCCTAGGGTTTACCTCACTTCGGTTGCCTTCGGCACACAATCATTAAGCATAGGAGATTTTAGTGGTAACCCTCCAGTCTAAAGAGATTAAATTGTCCCATTCGAATGTTGCCTCGGAGATGTTGACTCGGAAATGTTGCCTCAAAAAGATCTTAAGACTCTAGGGTTACTACTAAGGTTTTCTAACTATTGCTTTAGTGATTGTATTCGTCCCTTTCGAATGTCCCTTACAAACTCCAACGACGGTGTTACCTACTCCTTAATAGTGGGATAGCGCTGTCTAAAGGAAATAGAACAAAAACAATATTTTTTCGAGTAGGTAGATGCTAGTAGGTACTTGCTCAATAATTTTTTTTCACACAAACACCTTTCAAAAACAGTTTTCAAAACAACTTTGTCACATCCTTGAGGACTGATACAAGGGTTATCACGAAGTAAAACATTTTCAAAGCAAGCACAAGCACAAGCAATTTTTAAAAGATGAGCAAGTACCTAAGAGCCCGTAGATAACTACGAATAGAAAGGGTGCTAACACCTTCCCTTTCTATAATCTACCCCCCGTACTCAGAATATCTCGAAAAAAAGTTTTTTCTGTTCTTTTTCCTTTTCCATGATTGGATGAAATAAAATTCGATGGCGACTCTTGCTTACCGCGATATTTTGCGAACACAAAACGCAAACCAGTATTAAACAGTTGGTTTTGCCACCATATCACAGGTACTAATGAAGGGTTTAAAGAGTACGCTAAAAAATGGAGCGACCTTGCTGGTAGAGTTCAACCACCAATGACTGATAGGGAGATGGTGGACATGTTCATGGGAACACTAACGAGACCATATTTAAACTTGCTAATTGGTAGCTCATCTTCTGGTTTCACTGAGTCAATTCTGACTGGTGAAAGGGTCGAGAGTGGTATCAAGAGTGGAAAAATTCCCATGGTATCTACTTCTACATCAAACACTATAAAGAAACCATTTACTAGAAAGAAAGAAGCCAATGTTGTTTATGGGTCAAGGGCCCATACCAAGAAGGATCACCGTCTATCTATTAATGTTGTTTTGATCTTCAACCCTCCATGTACTCAAAGACAACCATAACAAGCCAACCATCAAAGGTCTGAGGTTCCAAGAACACAGTTCACGAGAATTAACATGTCATTGTCCCAAGCCATGCAACACCTATTGAAGGTCAACTTGGTGACATTATGTGATCCACCATCAAATCCCAATGTCTCATCACCGAAGTACAATCCTAATGCCAAATGCGCATATCATTCCAACAGCCTCGGGCATGAAACTGATCAATGTTGGGCTTTAAAAAACAAGATTCAATATCTTAGGGACAACAAAACTATTGAGTTTGATCCACCTACAACTATGAATGTTATAACTGCACCAATGCCAAATCATGGCAAAGGTGTCAATGAAATTGAAGACACTGTTTTTGTTTCCTCCGTTGAAGATTTGACTACTTCACTGACCATTGTTAAAGAGAACCTGCTGAGAGCTGGGGTTTTCACTGGATGTTTGAAAGACTGTAATTGCTGCGCCGAACAAGTTAATGGATGCAAATGGCTGAAACAAGGTGTTCAACGCCTGATAAATAGTCATGAGATCATGTTTGAAAGAACTCTGTCCATCAAAAGTTTGACCGATAAAGCTGAAGACATTTCTATCATAACAATTTCCAACAAGCCTCTTAGGATCTCTTCAAAGGGTCCTATTAGGATTTCTAACGAACCAACAATTGCTCCCTTGATAATTACTACTCCTGGACTGATTCCTTACTCCTCCGACAAAGCAGTCCCTTGGAATTACGCTGCTGAAGTTTATTATAATAGAATTAAGCAAGATTCCTTGATCAACAAAGACAATACTGATGATGTTACAAATATTGCTAGATCTAGCAAAGTGACGAGAACAGATAGGATTTTCTCTCCTAACATCTCACCTCCAACTGCTACAATGAAACTTATCCGCATTACCATTGATAAGCCTAGTACTGACACTAGGGGTAAATAGAAATTATTTGAGCCTACCAAGATGAAGACGCCAACCAAAGACATTACTATTGAGGAACCTTCCCCCCAAGAGATGGAGGAAATATTGAAGATCATAAAGGAAAGTGATTTCAAGATAGTAGAACAACTGGGGGAAACCCCCTTCAAAATCCCTATGTTGTCTTTGTTGCTTTTCTCCGATGCTCATACCCAAGATTTAATCAAATTCTTGAAGAAAGAGCATGTCCCTTAATAGACCACAACTGGTCAATTTGAAAACTGTGTGGCAAGTCTGACCGCCGAAAATGGATTGGGGTTCTCTGATGCTGACTTGACATCAGTTGGAAGGAATCATAACAAGGCATTGCATGTCTCTATTGAATGAAAAGGAACTACCCTGGCCCATGTCCTGGTTGATATTGTTTCCTCTCTAAATGTTCTACCCAAAGGTGCCTTGGACCGGTTAGATTGCGAAGGTATGGTGTTAAAACCAAGTGACATAGTTGTGAGGGCTTTTGATTGGTCTAAAATGATGGTTCATGGAGAGGTGGATCTCCCAACTAAAGTTGTTTCACAATTTTTCAATTCTACTTTCTATGTGATGGACATCCGTCCCGCTTACTCTTGTTTACTTGGGCACCCTTGGATACATGGGGCAGGAGCAGTGACGTCCACCCTTCACCAAAAGTTGAAATATCCAGTCAAGGGAAAGATTGTTACTGTTTGTGGTGAAGAAGAATTCATGGTTTGCCACCTAAATTCGTTCAACTATGTGGAAATGGATGATGAGTTTATAGAGACTCCGTGCCAAGCCTTTGAAGTGGTTCCTCCCATGGTTACCACCACCAAAATCTCTTATGACATTCCAAAAACTGATGAAGTTGTGCCAAGGATGGTTTCACTCAAAGATGCTCGCTCCGCGGTTGAAGATAGAAGTTGTACAATTTAAGGACAACTTCCTGACATTCCTTTCAAAGTAGACAAGTTTGGGCTGGGTTTTACTACCAAAACTCAAAAGGAGATCAGACGTGATCACATAGGAAAACCACCTCTTAGCATTGGTAATCATGAAGTGAACGCTATTGAAGACTTTGAGGATGACTGTGACTTTGATGAATGGATTTACCTAACTGCCGGTGAAGGACTCAACAACTGGCGTGCCAAGGATTTCATTCCCATCTCATTCAACGAGGAGTAATTACTATTTACTATTTTTTATCAATTCAAGAAATTTTGTCTGTAATTTTATTTCCAAACAATGACTTTAAACCATGGGCCTTGCCCAGGGCACCATGGTCCATTTTGTTAAGGGTTTGTTCATTTCCATATGCCATATGATCATTTAATGAAAAACTTTGGACCTTTTGCATTCAAATTTTGCGCTCACTGTCTTTCCTTTTCTTATTTTCATTTAAAAAAATAGCCATGCATCTTACATGCACACACACACTTTCATATCCTCATCCACTCCAGATCTCATTGCCAACATCTCTGCTATTGTCAGCCATAACATTGAACATCCAATCTACCAAGCCGAAGACGAAGACGAAGAAGATTATGAAATACCATGGGAATTAGCCAGACTTCTAATGCAAGAAGAGAAAACTATTCAACCTCATGAAGAGCCAGTTAAAGTAATCAACCTAGGTACTGAGATAGAAAAGAAAAAGGTCAAGATCGGCTCCAGTTTGGAAGACAATATCAAAGGCAGATTGGTCTAGATGTTGCATGACTATGTTGAAGTGTTTACTTGGTCGTATGAAGATATGCCAGGGTTTGATACTGACATAGTGGTTCATCGTCTACCAACAAAATAAGATTGTCCTTCAGTCAAGTAAAAGGTTCGTCGTATGAGGCCAGACATGTCTGAAAAGATAAAGGCTGATGTAATGAAACAGTTTGATGCAGGTTCTCTAGCTGTGACATCATACCCTCAATGGGTGGCAAATATGGTCCCTGTACCAAAGAAAGATGGGAAGGTTCGTATGTGCATAGACTATAGGGACTTGAATAGGACGAGCCCCAAATATGACTTCCCTTTACCATATATTGGTGTCTTGGTTGATAATACGGCTCAACATAAAGTCTTCTACTTCATGGATGGTTTCTCTAGTTACAATCAAATCAAGATGGCTCCCGAGGACATGGAGAAGACCACCTTTGTTACACAATGGGGAACTTTTTGCTATAAGGTGATGTCGTTCGGTTTGAAGAATGCAGGGGCAACGTAACAACGAGCTATGGTAGCTCTATTTCATGACATGATCCATCATGAGATAGAGGTAAATGTGGATGATATGATTGCAAGGTTGCAGACTGAGGAAGAGCACCTTGATCACTTACATAAGTTGTTTGAAAGGTTGAAGAAGTACAAGCTAAGGCTAAATCCTAACAAGTGCACTTTCGGGGTAAGGTCTGGAAAGCTTCTGGGTTTTGTTGTCAGTGGCAAAGGTATTGAAGTGGATCCTGCGAAGGTCAAAGCCATTCAAGAAATGTCAGCTCCCCGTTCCGAGAAGGAAGTCAGAGGCTTTTTTGGATCTAATTAACTACATTGCTCGCTTCATATCTCACCTAACTTCTACTTGTGAGCCAATATTCAAACTCTTGAAGAAGATCAAGTAATCAAATGGAACGATGACTGCCAAGCCGCCTTTGACAAGATCAAGGAATATTTACAAGAACCTCCTATATTGATGCCTCCATTTGAAGGAAGACCCTTGATCATGTACTTGAATGTTTAGAGAATTCCATGGGGTGTGTGTTGGGCCAACATGACGAGTCTGGCCGAAAAGAGCATGCAATATACTACCTGAGCAAAAAATTTATCGATTGTGAAACCAGATTTTCACTGCTCGAGAAAACTTATTGCACTCTGGCATGGGCTGCTCGCCGGCTAAGACAGTATATGTTGACTCACACCACTTTATTGATTTCCAAGATGGACCCTATCAAGTATCTCTTCGAGATACCAGCCCTCTCCGGATGGATAGCTAGATGGCAAATGATTCTAACTGAATATGACATCCAATACACTACACAAAAGGCCATCAAAGGAAGTGTACTAGCAGATCATTTGGCTCATCAAGATTTTGATGACTACCAATCCATGAACTTTGAATTCTCGGACGAGAATATCATGCTGATAACTGACTATGAAAAACCTAGACCATATGACGGACCTGAACAAGGATCCCGATGGACCATGGTTTTTGATGGGGCTTCCAATGCTTTAGGTAATGGGATTGGTGCCGTGATTATTTCTCCTGAAGGTTGCCATACACCTTTAACCGCTAGATTATGCTTCGACTGTACGAATAATATGGTTGAATACGAGGTGTGCATTTTGGGACTAAAGGCTGCCATTGACTTAAGGATCAAACTCTTAGATGTATACGGAGATTCTGCTCTAGTGATCAGTCAGGTTAAAGGAGAATGGGATACCAAGCATCCTAATCTGATTTCTTACAAAGAGTTTATGTTGACTTTGATCCCATACTTTGAGGAAGTTAACTTTGAACACTTCCCTAGAGAAGAAAATTAATTGGCAGATGCCTTGGCAACAATGTCTTTCATGTTCAAGGTCAAGAGGGATAACGAGGCCCCTAGAATTATAATTGAAAGATTTGATGAACCTGCACATTGTTACAAGATTGAAACTGACAAAGAGAAGCCATGGTACCATGAAGTGAAGAAATATCTTGAAGCACAAGAGTATCGTGAAGGAGCTTCCATCAATGATATGAAATTTTTGCAAAGATTTTCAGCCAAATTCTTCCTAAGCAATGAAATCCTGTACAAGCGTAATCATGATTCTACTCTACTCCGGTGTGTGGACAAGAAGGAGACAGAGAAGATCATGGAACACATGCATGATGGTATCTTTGGGACTCACTCTAGTGGATACACTATGACCATGAAGATTCTAGGAACTGGTTACTATTGGTCAACAATGAAAAATGATTGTCACCATCACTTGAGGACTTGCCACAAATGTCAAATCTATGCAGAATAAATTCATGTACCTCTAATTCCCTTGAATATCATGACTGCTCCTTGGCCATTTGCAATGTGGGGCATTGACATGATTGGAGATATCAAACCCACTTCTTCCAATGGACACCGCTTCATCCTTGTTGCTATTGACTACTTCACCAAATGGGTCGAAGCTGCTTCATTTGCCTCAGTCACTAAGAATGTTGTAGCCAGATTTATCAAGCATAACCTCATCTGACGTTATGGTATCCTCAAAAGGATCATCACCAAAAATGAAACCAATATCAACAATGCTATGATTGCCGAACTCTGCATGCAATTCAAAATCAAGCATCACAATTCTTCTCCATACAGGCCTAAGATGAATGGCGCAGTGGAAGCTACCAATAAAAATATCAAGAAGATTGTGCAAAATATGGTATTAACCTACAAAGACTGGCATGATATGTTACCGTTTTCTCTTCATGGTTATCGTACTTCAGCTCGAACATCAACTAGGGCAACCCCGTTCTCCTTGGTCTATGACATGGAAGTTGTCATGCCTGTCGAAGTTCAGATTCCTTCTCTAAGGATTATGAAGGAAGCAGACTTAGGTGAAGACGAATGGATTCAGAATAGGTTGGATCAGTTGAACTTAATTGATGAGAAGAGATTGGTTGTTGTTTGTCATGATCAAATGTATCAAAAATGTATGATCAAGGCTTTCAACAAAAAGATTAAGCCTCGAGTATATCAGACTGGTGACTTGGTAATAAATCACATCATTTTACCACAAGGCGATCCCATGGGAAAATGGACTCCCACATACGAAGGGCCATTTGTTATTAAGAAAGTTTTTTCCAGTGGTGCCATGATGTTGACTATTATGGATGGTGAAGATTTCCCACATCTTGTGAATAGGAACATAGTTAAAAAATACTATGCATAAAGAGACCCGCTAGGTTGACATACCTATGCAAAAGTAAGGGCATCCTGGAGAACCAAAGAGGTTCGAGCAAAAATTAGGGATATATGCAAAAGATTGTACACTCGGCAAGTCGAAAACCTGAAAGGGCGGCTTGGGAAAAAATGGGTATCCTGGTGGGATGAAAACTCGAGAGGGCAGTCCAGGAAAATGTTAAGGATTAAAGCGTATGACTATGTCCCGTTGTATCCCCACAACTAGTTTATTACCAAGGTCCAAGTTCAACGGTACAAGAACAATCCAATCATCTTCTTTCAATGGCAAGGGATGATGTTCAAAGACATAGGGGCAATAGCGGAGTTGGAACACAATGAGATCACTTCCACATGGCTATTATTTTTGTTTTCACTTTGTATTCTTTCGACGATTTCCTCTTACTAGGATCTCTGTCTCCTTGTACAAAAATGCATATTTATGGGCAAAACATCAATATAAATATACTTTAAAGAGCAAACTTTTTGTTTTTTTTTTGTTTTGAGTGCAAAAAGCGTCTAATGACTAAAATTGAATGAACATATGCATATGAACATGATTAAAATGTTAACAAATGTATACAGAAAAACTGTAACAAGCATTTCCTTAAGGATTTGGGATTATCCATACAGAGTTACTTCATTAAAATTATCCCCAACCAGAGTTCCAATCTCTTGAAAACCCTCCCCCAATTGAGTTTGGTCTTAAAAGAAGAAGTCTTATGGAGTTCTTCCTAAAGAATTCAATTCACCAAATAGGTCGTCAAAATATTCTTTTCAGCAAGGTTTATTTCCCCCAACAGACTGCAAATTCCCCAGCTCAAGTTTGCCTCTGATACTATTACGAATCAATGGACAAAACCCCTTAATCCCCGGTAGAGCCACGATAATTCCCAACAGAGTCGTTACTATCCCAGCTAGTTACTGTGAAGCCTGGAATCCGACCAGATAAAAGTTTGACTTCATCTTTTCATCTAAGTTATTGTGAAGCTTTGAATTCGACCAGATAATCGTTAACCTCAGAAAATTACTGCAAAGCCTGGAATCCAACCAGATAACAATTTAATTACAGTAAGTTGTTGCGAAGCCTGGAATTCGACCACATAACAATTAACTTCATCCACCTTAGAAAGTTACTGCAAAACCTGGAACCCGTCCAGATAACAGTTCAACTTCATCTCTCTAGCAAATTACTGCAAAACCTGGAACCTGACCAGATAACAGTTAACTTCAATTTTTTGTGAAGCCTAAAGTCTGACCAGATAACAGTTAATTTCATCTCCATTCACTACGAAGCCTGGAATCCGACCAAATAACAGTTTAACTTCTTCGATCACTACGAAACCTGAAATCTGACTAGATAATAGTTGATTCAATTTCCTGCGAAGCCTAGAATCCGACCAGATAGCAATTGACTTCATCCTTTCATCTAATTTTCTACAAAGCCTGGAATCCGACCAGATAACAATTTAATTTCATCTTCCCTAAGTAAGCGGCTGTGAAGCCTGGAATGCGACCAAATAATAGTCAACTTTATTATCCCTAGCAAGTTGCTGCGAAGCTTGGATTTCGACTAGATAATAATTAACTTTTATTCTCCCCGGTCAAGAAATAACTCCCCAGTAGAGCAATGGACAACTAAAACATGGGAACTTTATTCCCCAAGAAGAAATCTACATTCCCCGCAGAGTTTCCGCAAAGCCAAAAGCCAAAATCAATGTTCCCCAACAGAGTTCTCCTCAAACGACAAAACCAGAAATTTCCAACAGGAAGAACTTTGAACAAAATTTTAAGATGCACATACTCTTCATCACCAGCAGTAGTCCGGGATTTAACTTCCAAAAACTCCCCAGCAATTTGTCAAGGATTTATTTTCCAGACAAAGATGCACTTCAATGTCTCACATTCATATATCATATCAAATACATAACAAATGCATATATCGTAATCTCATTTATTTGGAGAAACATAATCACACCATGCATACATCAGCATGCAACTAACCCTCTTCCTTGCACGAAAAGCAATCATCAGTCAATTCCTCTTCTGGATAGATTCACATCTTCCAATTAATGATAGGTGATCAATCAAGACCTCCTCTGGTTAGATTCACTTCTTCCAGTTAATAATAGGTAATCAACATGCCTCTTCTGTTTATAATTATTTCCCCAGTGAAGTCACCAATCACAAGACCTCTTCTGGATCAGATTTATCTCTCCCAGTTAAAAACAAGCAAAAGACATATATAGTTTTGGTATAAATCGACCAAAGATTTATTCTGATATTTCTAACAATTTCTACCAACGGTCACCATGGATGGCATCTATAAGCCCATCTCCAACAAACTCCTCATTATTTCTCCAAATGGCATCTTTAATCCCATTCCCGACATAATCAACTAATCCGTCATCAAGTGCAAATTTCTGGGCACTTTAGTGTTCAATCATCTTTCACCTTCAAGTCACGAATGGCGGACCCGCCAATCTAACTCTTCAGGTTTAAGAAGATTGAACAGGGGAAGTTGTTGCACTCCAAAATTTTCCCTCTCATTTCTCAAGATATTTCCCACAAGATCTCTAATGACTCAAGCTTGTACAAGGATTGGCTAGGTCAAGACATCTCCCCAACACTGATACCTCCAAAATTAGGGTTTGAGTTTTCATAAGGGCAATTGAAATTTTAATGCTTCAAATTAATTTCATGGATCATTATGGACCTTCAAGATTGCTCATGTCAAATTTCAAGCTTTACAGTTCAAGTGTGCTCAGTCAATTGATCAGATGACCTAAAATCAACTGTATTGGGTAAAAAGTCAATTGTGGCCAAATTACAGTCAAACTTCAAAGATTTTTGGCCCATATCAACATTTTGAATTCATATACATCAATTGATCAAGTTGGGATCACAATTCCCCAAGAAAATTGATCAAACCACCAAAAGGGCAAACTGGTCAAAATTAGGGTTTTGACTGAGAAGGCTTAATTTTTTACTTTTGACTTAATACATGACTTATTGGTTTGAAAGATGATGTCCAGGATTCAAATTCATCATCTTGACCTAATTTCATAGTTCAAATCACTTCTCAAGATCATTGGATTGACAGATGAATTTCAGTCAACTGATAAAAAGTCAAATGTACATTGTAAAGTCAAACTTTAACTTTTTGATCAAGATTGAATTTCAAAGGTCACATTTAATCAAAACATACAAAAATATGAAGCTTTATCATAAAGAAATCAAAAATTCAAATTTCATCTTGGAAAGTCAAAATTTCTAAAACTTGGACATTTTTGTGTTTAAAAACATGATTATTTCATAACTTCATCCCAATTTTTCACCAAGATGCAAGATGTTTCAAGAAAAGCATCCAACATAAAAGTTGTAGATCTAAATGAGATATAAAACATTGTAGGGTAGAAAATTTTCTATAAATGCTTGGATTTTAATTTATGAGTTCATAAAGGCATGCACATTTTCTTAAAACACTTAGTGAAATTTTGCCCTAGTTAGGCAGATTTTTGGTACCAACTTCATGGAAACTTTTCACATGGTTCCAAGTTGATTATCAAAAAAATTCAACATGAAGGTTGTAGAGTATGTCAAAAGATTTATAAGAAGTCCAAGAACTCACTTATATCATGCTTGAGTTAAGAGAATCGAAGAGATGAAGTTAGGGTTTCATTCTTGATTTACAAGTCAATTTTATGATGAACATTGGATCAAATCTCAAGCCATGCTGTACAAATATCACCTTGCAAGTTTCTAACTTTCATTTCACTTCATAAGTAAATGTTTACACAACTGTTAGAGCCTTGATCCAAGCATTTAAGCCATTATCCAAGTGTTTAGTCCATTTTAGGAAGAAAGGTACCACTTCCATTTTAGAAAAGCAAGCTTTTGCAATTGTCAACTCCTTGAGCCTCTAAATTGTTTTCTATACACACAAGCAAAGTCAAAACTAAAAGAAACTTGTCTAAGGCCTCTACCAACTCAGACTATGCTTGTTCAACACTTTGAGACTTGTCTTCTCACTTTTCTTCAAAAGCAAGTTATAGAGCCAAAAGGCTAGAACTCGGAAATTTTGAGTGCAATTGATCTCTAACCTTTACCATACATATACATAATCTATTGCAGCATAAAGGACGAGCTCAAGCACCCCAAAACACCCCAAGCACTCTGCAACTCAAAATCTACCATAACGTGACAGTTTTGAGCTTCACATAGTCATGTCCAAATCCACTCGTGCGTATTGAGTTTTAACCATCCCAAAACTTAATATACATCTTATCAAAGTGATCCAATCCCTTGTTTCTGGACTGTAACTCCATTTGCACCATTCACCATTTTCAAAACTCAAGCTTGTAACTTGACTTGAGTAGAGAGTTTCAGCCATCCACGAAGCAAAGTAAGGTTTGCAACACACTCAAGAGGGGGGGGGGGGGTCTAGGCAAGCTAAACAGATCATCACAACACCTTGAAAGCTGCTCTAACTCAAAACACGATCTCTATTTGCAAGGTAAGTTTTCTGATTTTCAAACTCTTTATATAGGAATTGTTAGGTTTCCATTTTCAAAGATAAAATGTAGACATCATTGCCCTGAAGCTAACCATGTCCATAGTTTTAATTTATATTGCCTGAGCTTAGAGAATTTTGAGTTTGAAATTTCTGGAAAAAATTAGGGTTCAATTTAGGGCCAAAATTCTTGCTCATCTTTTATTTATAGTTTAAGTTATTTACATTTCAGGAATCGTGAGGAAAATGGAGTAACTTTCATGATTACAGTTTCAATTTTTGTTGAGAAATGAGAAAGATACAGGTTCAAACATGGCGCGAGGAAGAATATGAAGTGCAGGCCTAGGAATGGATTTGCAATATATATTTATGGTTTTGTTTAAGTTAACAGATGTATAGCCACCCCCGTGGTAGAGCGCGCGTGTATTATTGCTAAGTGCCTGGGTTCGAGCCCCAGCGCTGCCCTTTCGTTTTTCTAACATTTCGTTTTCATTTTTGTCAAACAGCTAGCGCGCATGGACTCTGAACCATTGGGATTTATCACTTTTACTCAATATGACCCCCTATTCACTCATAACTGCTCAGCCCATTGATTTTATTTTGTTTGTGTTTATTTCTGACTTACAAAAAATTCTTTTGGGCCTTAAAACAAAGTCAATATTGTTTTACTCCTAAACACCCCAGATCATTTTACCCCCTGACTTTATTTTATAATTATAATTTTATTTTTCCTTTCTTTATTTTATTATTATTAATATTATTGTTATTATTTTTACTAACTAAAAATACCAAAAAATATTTTCATTTATTTATTTATTTATGTATTTAGCAATTTTTATCTTATTTCTTTTAGACTAAAAAAGACCAAAACATTTTCTTATTAAACTCATTTTATTTTCTTAAAATTAAATAAATAATTAGATTTAGGTTTATTATTTTTTCATTAAAAAATTAATTTAGAACTTAGGTTTCTTTTACTTAATTAACCTTTTGTACTAGCTTAATTAAAGCAAAACCATTTTCTACAAAAACCTAAAAAGTCTTCTTTTGATCAAATCAATTTATTTTCTTAGTTTATTTAGATTTAAATTTTCTTAATTTAATTTTTTCCCTTTTAATATAATTAGGTCAAAACCTTTTAATACAAAAAATACTAACAAAAAAAATCAATTTCCATATACTTTCTTGTACATTTATTCATTTCTTGTACTTTCTTGTCAAGTCAATATAGTTGTAATAGTAATTTAGGTTTAAATTATTTCTCTTCCCCCATTTGTAAATTTGTATCTCCCATCTCCAAATGATGTAATAGCGTAAAAATTTATATTTCTGCGATTTATCGCTTTCAATATCAATGCTAGTAATTAGGGTTTGCATGGCAAGACTAAAGTCAATCCCTACCAATCCTAATCCAAAACAAAACAATTCATGAAAAATAAACACTTGCACACTTGCACCTCTAGGGTTAACTCCACTTGTTTCCTCGAGAAAATGGTCATGTTATGCATGTGAGACACCTTAGCAAAAACAATACAAAAATACAAGATCATAGTCCCTCGATGACGCTTCGAATGTTGCCTTCAAAATGATCTTAGACCCTTAAGAAAAATGCTAAGGTATCTCACAACATTGCATTTTATGACTATACGATGACCCACGCCTGTCCCTTCACATCCAATGATAGGGCTTCTTATCAATCAATGGTAAGATAGCAATATCTAAAGGAGAAGGAAATGAACAAAGACTTTTGAGTAGGTAGAACGTTCATAGTTGCTTGCTCGCAATCATTCTTCAAAACAAATTTCAAAAAGCACACCAACACTTTCAAACATTGAAATATTTTCAAAAGTCAACCCTTTGTATACATTCTTAAAGAGACGAGAATCATTACAAAGTTCGCCTAAACGATGGTACTTTTCAAAAATACTTTCAAAAACAATCACAAACACACTTCAAAAAAATCATTTCAAAGTGAGCTAGTAACTAAGAGAGATAACTACGGATGAAAAGGGTGCTAATACCTTCCCTTTTCATAACCTACCCCCCGAACTTAAGAAAATTCTCAAATGGTCTTTCATGTTCTTTTCACCCTTTCCTTTATTGGATAAAAGAAAAGTCGGTGGCGACTCTTACTAACTGCAATAATTGCGATAAAACGCAAAACACCCAAGTAATTTCTCCCACCGTATTACATATAACAATACTTAAAACCAAACAATAGACAACCTTAATTCAAGACAAATCAAATGAAACCAAATACACTTTGCACACATGCACCTCTAGTGTTAACCCACACTTGTTGCCTCGGATAAAAACAGTCATGTCCCTCGAATGTGGGATACTTTAGAAAAGACCCTCGCCTACAAGATTGTAGTCCCTCGATGACCCTTCGGTGTTGCCTTCAGTAAAAGATCTTAGTCTCTTAAAACAAATTGCTAAGGTATCCTACAATGTTGCCTTCTATGATTATACGATGACCCACGCCTGTCCCTCACATCCAATGATAAGGCTTCCTACCAATCAATGGTAGACAAGCCCTATCTAAAGGAGGAGGAAAAGCACAAAGACTTTTTTAGTAGGTAGATTGCTCGTAATTGCTTGCTCACAAACATTTCAAAACAAACATCTTTCAACACACCAACACTTTCTTGAAATATTTTCAAAGTGAACACTTTATATACATTCTTATAGAGACGAGAATCATTACAATGTTTTCCCAATGATGGAACTTTTCAAAATATTTTCAAACAAACACATTCACAAAAGCATTTCAAAAGTGAGCTAGCAACTAAGAGCCCGTAGATAACTACGGATGAAAAGGGTGCTAACACCTTCCCTTTTCATAACCTACCCCCCAAACTCAAGAAAAATTCCCAAAAGGTCTCTCCTGTTTTTTTCACCATTTCCTTTATTGGATAAAAGAAAAGTCGGTGGCAACGCTTGCTATCCACAACAATTGCAATAAAATGCAAAACTAAAAGTCAGTTCTCCCACCGTATTACAAATCTGGCGACTTTGTTGGGGAAGTATTGATTAAAAGTGGGGTTACCTTAAGAGCTAGATCATCTTTATTGCCTTATTTGTTTGTCTTGCTTGATTCACATTTATGGGTATGCTTGGGTTTTACTTGTAACGACCCTATACTCGGATCTGGGGCATATTAGGTAAGTAGCAATAGATCATGGGGGACTGTCTGGCGTAATACCAACACGGTTGAAACGATATCTACATTAGTGTGACACATTTGTTGGTAGCGGTGTACCTTGAGTCCAGTCAAGGAGAATACGGGGCCACTGTATGTTGTCCTGAAGCACTAACTAACCACAGAACTTTAGTTGAACAACTTGGCCATTAGAAAGTAGTGAGATAGCTGGTTTTGGTGCAAGACTAAAGTTGGTTGATACTCGATACTACACTCATTGAGATTGGACTTTTGGGATATTTCTATCACTAATAAAGAAGCTTGTGCTGAAACAATGCCCGATGAAGAAAGATCAGTGATATTGAGATTCCTTAGAACCCTATTACTTTTTTTTAAGACAGGTTGAACCAACTTAACTTTAAAAGGGTACTTACCTATAAACCACATGCAAGCTTAAACCTAAGACCTTGTGTGCATTATTTATGTATGATTATTTGATCAATCATAACATCATGACATCATGCTATATCATTTTCACTAACCATTTAAAGGACTTTGGGATTTATCTTTGTTCTATTTTATAGGATGTGGCTTCCACTCGCAGAAATACCATCTGAATCAACTTCGTAAGGGTGCCTCCTCAACTCAAAGAGCTAGCGTCAAGGGTTCCTGAAAATTCTATGTTCACTAAAATATACGGTCGACTTCTCAATCTGGCTACCTCAAGCTTTGAAGAAGACATGATGAGTGTGTTAATTTTCAATTCTTTGACCCTGTGCATCATTGTTTCACCTTTCCCGACTATTAATTAGTGCCCACAATGGAATAATTCTCTCAACTACTAGGAGTACTTATTCTTGATCAAATACCATTCACCGGTTTAGAGGAAACTCCAAGACCTGAAGTTATTGCCAAGGCCTTACATTTGAAGAGTTCTGACATTATAGCCAATTGGGAGACAAGAAGTAGGGTCAAAGGCTTTTTGGCTAAATTCCTGATGGAAAAGGCTCAATAATTTTAAGATGCTATGGATTTGCAAGCATTTAAGGAGATCTTGGAACTTCTAATTTATGGGTTGGTGCTTTTTCCTAGCCCGAACCAACTCATATATGTGAACACTTTCAAAATTTTCCTTACTCATAATCCCGTGCCTACTCATAAGGAAAAGAGGAGCTATTATATGTTGCATTCCGTTGTTATATAGGTGGTTTATTTCGCACCTTCCTCGATCAGCATTGAAGAACGAGCAAGGCTTAAGGTGGTCTCAGAGGCCGATGTCGCTTTCTCATGCAGATATCCATTGGTGCTCTCGTTCTCAAGAAGACATTACTATCATTTACCATTGTGGGGAGTTCCCTAATATTCCACTCTTGGGCATTAGGGGAGGTATTACTTATAACCCTTCTCTAGCCCTACGACAGTTTGGCTATGCTCAAAGAGATGGTACCCATGACGCACTCATTCAAGGAATTGTATTCGACTATGAGAATGATGTTCAAGGTTATCATCAAAGGTTTGTGCATGCTTGGGGAATGGTAAGAAAAGTTGATAGCAAGATTTTGGGGCATAAGAATTCCATCCCTCTTGAGCCTTATCTCAAATGGGTACGAGCTCGTGCTTAAAGTCTTATGATGCCATATCCTACTATTCTACCAATAGTTGTGGAGCCTGTTGCCGAAGGATATGTTCCTCATACCATCCTCCATCCTAACATGCCTACCAAACTGGAGGTATTGCAGAGATCATGGATTCAAAAGGGGGAATGAGATACCTTTGAAGCTAAATTTTATGCAAGCGAGAAGAAAGTGTTGGAGCTCACAAGGAAACTTCACGAAGAGCGGAGCCTGAATGCTTACATTGCACCAAAGAGGATGTGCCCGTGGGAGACTTGAGTCTTTTTGTTTTAGGATTTTATTTTGTAATCTCTTTAAAACCCTTTTTCTTCTATAAGCCCAAGAGGCATTTGTAATTCTGGAACTTACTAATACAATTGATGTTTTTTTTTGTCTTCTCTTTATCTATCAAATTTAAAATTCCTTAAAGTCCTTGAAAACATGGCATCCGCATAACATGCATCATACCATAAGCAGGTTTTCCGACACAAATTTCCTTATCTTTCTACTATTTATTTTAGTATAAGATGGATCTCGAGCAAACCGTCAAGGACTTGCAGACTCAACACTCTCAGTTCCAAGAGACTCTGTTCAACTTAGCAAAGGGTCAACAAGAAATGATGGCCCTTCTCGTCATGAAGAAGACCAAAAAGAAAGATGTAATCAACATGGGGAAGAGGTTCAAAGGCCCTACCCGACAAGTTGAAATTGAAGAGGATTCCTCTGAAGAGGATGATAATCAAGATGAAGATGCTAGAAGCACCCGCACGGGGGTGGGAATAATCAGATTTTTAAAGACAAGAATTATTCCGATGAGCAATACCCACCGATTGACAATAAATATAAGTAGCTAGAAGACAAACTAAAGGCTGTAGAAATCCAAGCAGTGCCTGGCTTGGACTTTGGGGACTTAGGTTTGGTTCCTGGGGTGGTCATTCCCCACAAATTCAAAATCCATATCTTTGCCAAGTACGATGGTGTCTCATGTCTGAAGCTTCATCTCAGATCATACATCCACAAGATCCAACCACATACCGCTGATAGGAAACTATGGGTGCACTTTTTACAAGAGAGTCTATCTGGAACACAATTGGAGTGGTTTTACCAATTGGAAGGGACCAATATCCATACGTGGAAAGATTTGGATGCTGCCTTTTACCACCAATACCAATATAATGCTGATTTGGCACCAACCTGCGTGTAATTTCAAGGCATGAATATGGGTTTAGATGAGGGCTTCAAAGACTACGCCCAAAAATGGAGAGATCTGGCAGGCAGAGTGAAACCACCTCTCACTAATAGAGAATTAGTAGACATGTTTATGGGAATACTGACTGGTCCTTTCTTGAACTTGCTGATTGGAAGTTCATCATCCGGATTTACTGAATTCATCTTGACTGGCGAGAGGGTTGAAAGCGAGATTAAAAGCGGGAAGATACCAATGACCTCCACCTCTAATACTGCGAAAAAACCATTTACTGGAAAAAGGGAAACTAATGTTGTGTATGGGAAAAGGAGTCATGCAAAGAAGGACTGTCATCAGTCAATGAGTGTAGTATTAATTTCCAATCCAACTTCTACTCAACGACCACAATAACAAGCTAATCAACAAAGGCCGAATGCTCCGCTAAGACAATACACCGATATTGGTATATCCTTACCACAAGCACTACAACATTTATTAAAAGCCGAGCTCAGCTCACTAAGGGATCCTCCATAAAATACTAACACGTTCTCACCAAAATACAATAACAATGCAAGATGCGCCTACCATTCAAACAGTCTCGGACATGACACCAACAACTGTTGGGCATTGAAGAATAAAATCTAAGACCTGATTGATAACAAGATAATTGAATTCGACCCTCCACAGATTCCTAATATGATCACTGCACCCATTCCCAGTCATGGTAAGGGTGTCAATGGAGAGGTTGATCTTCCTATCAAAGTTAGATCTCAAGTCTTCAACTCAACATTCTATGTAATAGATATCTGCCTGGTCTATTCTTGCTTGCTCGTATACCCATGGCTTCATGGGGTAGGTGCGGGTACCTCCATATTACATCAAAAGCTAAAGTATCGGGTCAAAGGAAAAATTGTCACAGTCTGCGGGGAGGAGGAGTTCATGATCAGTCATTTGAATTCTTTCAAATATGTTGAAATGGATGGAGAATTCATTGAAACCCCCTGTCAAGCATTTGAAGTGGTCCCTCCAATGATTGTTGTTGCTAAAACCACTCCTGCTACTCCCAAAACTGCTAAAGATACACCAAGATTGGCCTCTCTCAAGGATGCTCGTGTTGTTGTTAAAGATGGAGGTTGCACCATCTGGGGACAACTTCTTGATATCCCCTACAAGTCAGACAAATTTGGGTTGGGCTTCACTTCTAAGGCTCAAAAAGAGGTTCGACGTGCTTGTGCTTGGAAACAACCTATTCGTATTAGCAATAATGAAGTTAATGCTTTGGGAGTGTTGTACCCCAAAATTTGCCCTCTCATGTTTCCCAAGGTTTTTTTCTCTTATATGGGTGGTTACAAACATTTTCCTAAAGAAAATGAAATTTTTGAATGTTAGCAAAGTGTCGTTCGATTGGAAATTTAGTAATGTCCTTCGACTGGCATCTGAAAACAGTACTTCGATTGGCATCTGAGCAAGCTTCGATTGGGCGTTGAACTTCCTTCGACACAAGCCTGATTCATAAGCTTCGATTGGGTGTTGGGCCCTCTTCGATCAAGTTCAAATCACAAGGCTTCGACTGTGAATTGGTTGCTCCAGGTTTGCCTTTAATTCACAAGGCAAGAACATCCTCCATGCTTGCTTCGATTCACAAAATAGTAGTCCCTTGCAGACAAGCTTTGATTGGACATCTAAAGACCCATTTGAGCAAGCTTTGGTCCACAAGTATCATTCCAGCAGGGCCTTCTCTGTGCTTTCCTTCAACACATAAGGCACATACCCCCTCTTCAACTTGCCTTTAGCGCACTAGGAAAATACTCCCTCTGTGCATGCCTTCAGTGCATAAAGCAAAAATTCCCTACAAGTTTATTTCGATTCACCAGCAGTGAACTCTTACATACCAGCTTCGATTAAGCGCTGAGAATCCTTCGATCAAGCTTAGTTCACAAAGCTCCCATTGGGAAAAAGGCCCCTTCAGCTTGTCATCAGCACATGTATGCCTCCTCATGCTTGTTTTTGGTCTAATAGGCAAAAATATTATTCATGCTTGCCTTGGTTTCACAAGGAAAAGGCCCATCAGCTTGCCTTCAATCTACAAGGCAAAAGGCCCCTCTCACTGGTCTTCAATTCACAAGGCAAAGACCCCCTTTTCAGCTTGGCTTCAGCACATAAGGCCAAGACTCCTTCGGATTTGCCTTCGATCCACCAGGAAAAAAGCTTCCTTCGACCCACAAGGCATTGGCTAACTTTGTGCCAGCTTCGCCTAAGCAATGGCCTCTTTTACGCTTGCTTTGACCTGCCTCATGCTAGCATCCACAAGGAATGGGCTTCCTTTGTTCCAGCTTCAACTGGGCAATGGTCCCCTTTGAAACAGTTGTACACACTTCAACATGCATGATAGTCCCTTCGAAGGCGCATTTATGTGGTCCCTTCGAAGAAGCATTAATTGGTCCATTTGAAGGACACATGATTATTGAAAACAAGTTTGCTTTGTGATGGGTCTTAGTCCTACATGTAGCCAGGCCCATGCCTCTTGTGCAATGGCACTTGAAGGTGGTGACAAATAAAGTTTTCGATTGGCCATATTAAAGTCTTCATTTGAGTTGTTTGAATCAAGAAACTAGCTGAGTAGGGGCTCAATTTAAGAGGCCCTAATGATGAGACTTGAGCCATTCGAAGGACGCACCTTGGTGGCCCATTCGAAGAGGGACTAAGGCATACATATGGACTATTAGAAAGACACTCAAAAAAATCCATCCGAAGGAGACATTCAAAAGGCCCATTCGAAGGGTACACAAAAGGTCCATTCAAAAGGCCCATTCGAAGGATATACAAGAGGTCCAATCGAAGGGCAGGAACTGAAGGTATCCAAAAGTCAAAAGGTGTCTGTGATCGGTGGAAATAGAACTGACTGTTTTTAGCTGGATCGCGAAATGTCGCGGAAGCAAGAGTCGCCACCGTCTTTTATTTTCTCCAACATGGACAGGACAAAAGCACAGCAAAATTCCTTATGAGGATGTTTCTCGGTTCGGGAGGTAGATTTATAGAAAGGGAAGGTGTTAGCACCCTTTCTATCCATGGTTATCCATGGGCTCTTAGGTACTTGCTCTTATGTTTTCAAAATATTTGTTTGCTTTTCAAAGTGTGAGTGGGTTTGAAAAAGTTTCATTGAAAACTTCAATTCGACTCTTGTATCAGTCCTCAAGAGTGTTGTGAAGTGTTTATTTTGAAATCTTTTTGAAAGTGTCAGTGTGAAAAAGGTTTTTGTTTGTTTTTTAGAGAGCAAGTACCCATGAGTCATCTACCTACCCTAAGGAATTAAGCTGTGTAAATGTCCTTAAAGTAGTGCCATCCCACCATTGAGAGGTAGGTAGCACCACCGTTGGAGGTATTCGGGTCAATTCGATTATCGGGACATGTGGTCACCAAAGCAATAGTAGGACTTCTTAGCGGTAACCCTAGTTTCCTAGATCCTTTTTTATCCGAGGCAACCGTTTCGAGGCAACTGGATCTTTAGACAGGAGGGCGACCTCTAAAACACCCTATACTTAATGACCACGTTTCGAAGGCAACGAGTGAGGCGTACCCTAGAAGTGGTGTGTGCGTTTGTGTGTAGTTTTCATGTTATATTTATCTTTGATCATGGTATTGGTGAGCTACGCTTTGTTTTTAATCATCATACATTCTTTCATGCAATTTAGAATTTAAGAGTGCGGAAAATTAAAAGACGGAAAGATAAAAGCTACGCTATTACAAGGCGCGAGTCTATACATCGCCAAAATACAAAGACCCGTTTTTGATAAAGGATGCGGAAAGTAAAAAAAAATACCTAATTACTATTACATCCGAAAAGCAGTTACATAATAATCAATAAGAAAAATAATGCGCGAAAAGAATTAAAACTGAAAGTCCGAGGGTTTTGACCCTTTGCTTGAAATTAAATTAAATTAACGCCTAATTAATTATTTAATTAAAGAAAGGTGTTTTTTGTGTTTTTTGTATTTATGAAAATAAAGAAAATTAAAATTAGAAGGAAACCCTAGTTCTAAATTATTTTAATTATTAATAAAACGTCAAAGTTGACCTAATTTAAACTAATTAGTTAATTTACATATTTATGTACAAAAATAATGGTTAATAAATAGTAATAATGAATAATGATGCAAATAATTAATTAAGAAAAAAAGTGTCAAAAACCTAATTCTATGTAATTTTTTTATTTATTAAGAAAAAGATTAAAGTTTAAAACCTAAATTAAACTAGATTAATTATTAGAGTTTATTTACAAAAATATGTTAATGGTGAAATTAATAATAATTAAATATACTTTGTATTTTTTGATTTTTTGTTTTTATAATGGAAAATTATTTTATGAAAAAAAAACAACTAAAACAATTAGAAAAGGAAAGAAAATAAAATTAAAAAAAAGATGCAAACCAAGGGGTGTGTTAGGCCCATATGGAGGTGTTTTGGGAGTAATTCAGGCCCATTAGCACAAGCTCGTTTAACTTTCCAGATTGAGTGCACGTGGATTGACTAGAGTGTGCCGTGGATTCCATCTTCTGGCCATTGGATTGGGCATCATGGCCATCTGGCAAGCTATGCGTGAGGCTCATGGTAGGAGTATTGAATGAGTGCTGCATGTGAATACGTTAGGACAAAAATCAAGAATTATATGGGGGGACCTGGGAATCGAACCCAAGTCCCATTGTTTGCAAGACACGTCCTCCACCAACTGGCCATTTGCGTTTGTTTGTATACATAACAACAAAGAAATATAATATATAAAATATGCCCATTATGCTGAAATATTAAAAAACCGCGCCAAGATTTGAACGCCCCAGTCATGTAATGCCACGTCCATCTTCTTCCTTGTTCTTCCTGCAAACATGAAACAAGTAGCGGGGGTTTTAAACCCCCACTAAGTGGAATAGTGAAAAATAGCGAATAGAAGAGGAATCAACATAAATTGAGCGCGAGAGGTTGGTTGAATTCGTCTGGCCTTGACGAATTCAACCATGGTCATGGCTTAGTCCAATTTTTCCTGATACCTAAAGCCCTAATTTGAAGCTTCTGAAAACCTAATTTTCGTCCATGGTAGATTTGGATTCAGGCAGCGTTAGGTCAATTAACTTATACCAATCGCTTCAGAAGGTACCTATTAGTGTAAATCAAACAAGAAAACCAATTAAAAGCACATGAATCATGATATGTCAAGTTGGAAAACAAAGCAAACCGTATGGCTCGTGTTCTTCAATTCTTCGTGTGTTAGGATTGATTCTTGATTGCAAACGCTTCCTGGATACTCAGGCAACGTATTGGAATCCTTTTTTGGCTTTGAATTGTCCTGCAACTATGAAATCAGTTTCACCACTTTCTTGAAATTTTTGCAAAGTGAGTATATGGAGTATGAGCAGCTTTCTCGTGTCCTCTGCACTAGGGTTCACTTGTGCCTTTGTATGTGAATGATTCTAGGTCAAAAATAAGCCCACAGGTCCATGGATTAATGACTTGAATATTTGATTTTTCAATTATGTGATTTTCAATCTTTTGTCATGAAAACTTTGCCAATTATAGAAGATCTTGTATTGTTGATTGATGCACGAAATCCTTAGCATGTGTGGAGTATATTTGCTGCATAAAAAGATTTAAAAAATCATATCTTTGAATTTTCTTATATTTAAAACCAATTTAATGAATTAATATGAATATAAATCCAATTAATTAATTAAAAATAAGAAAATAAATTATTTTGAGCTCAATGGGTCGTTCATAGGCTTTGGGTAATGATTCAAGAAAGAATTTGAGGCCCATTAGCAAAATTGAAGCTTTTTAGGCAAAGTTGACTTTTGAAAGTTCCCAAAAATTTCCCAACTTCTCCAATGCATATCTTGCTCAATTTTGAAGCTATGAACATGTTCTTTGACATTTTGGAAATATCTTGAAGTCCTCTAACCAATGCCTTTGGTCCCATGTCATTTTGATTTACCAATCTCAAGTTATGGTCTTTGACTTAAAATGCCTTTTTGTTGACTTTTGAAAATGACCTATAATGTTGAAATTGATAACTTTTTGTGAGAGCATTTCTTGGACTTGGAGTGTGAAGATGAGTTGTAGGAAATGTAATCCCCTTCAAAATGATCATTTGATGGGATTTTTCTGATGAACCATGAAAAAGTTATGCCTTGGTCAAGTTGCAGTTGACTTTTCAACTGTCCAAAAATAGAAACTTTTGCATCTTGAGACTTTTTGAGCCATTCTTTGAGGAATCATGATCAAGAATTGATCAAATGATGATTGTGGCTTCAAAATAAGATGTTGACCAAAAATTTTGACTTTTGACTGTCAAATGACCATTTTGCCCCTGCAGTTGACTGTGAAGCATTTAGGGCTTTTGACTATGCAACTTGATGTTGTGAGTCTTGAAACTTGACATATGGATGCTTGACAATGTATATAGGCATATGGGACTTGATTGAACCTTTGAAAACCTCAACTTCCTTGCAAGAACCAAAACCCTAATTTTGACTGTGTTAGGAGGCAATTGGACTGTGCAATCTTGAATCCATTTGAAGTTTGATCTTGCCAAATCTTGAAGAATATGGGAGGGCAAATTTTGGGGTACAACAGTGTCCACATTCATTCAATTTCAAAAAGAGACAAGAATTCCATGTCTTTTTCCAAAATTCAAATTCTCATTCATGGCCTTAAAGAACATGTTTATGGTTGTTTACTACCTTGTTACCTTATCCCCTCCTTCCCCTCTATATAAGGAGCACACTAGAAAGCTCAAAGGGGAGAAGAAAAAAAGGAGAGAGGAGACCACATACATACACACGCATAAGTTGCCCCACAAGAGCTCCACAAAACTTCCAAAATTCCAACAAGGTTGCCAGAATCGAAGCACAGCACTGGTAACGAACCTTCGATCCCAATTTCATTTCCCATGTAACTTAATTTCGACTGCATATTCATGCTGCAAGATTGTTAATATGTTACATGTAAAGTCTGAAGTAACAGGATACCATCACTAAGACACGTGAGGTGGATTCCTTCGAATCTCAAATCTAGCTCAGATGGTGAAGGAATGTGGGAAATTGAAAGGGCATGGGTTCGATACCCAGGCCTCACAATTTTATTTTTCTTAATATTCTCTTGCAGATTCCATACAGCCATGCCACACACGTATACCATGGGTCACATAATCTACACCCTATAATGACAATGCAGCCAGATCCAAGTGCAGCAAGCATGCGTCCCCATCATGAACATCCAAAGGATCCTCTCACTGGATCCATACAACCTTTGGACTCCTTAACTTGGGCCTAAGCATTTTTTAATCTTCTCACCCCCTGATTCATTTTGTAGTGCTTGGGCTTGTCTTCCCTTGGGCCAAACGAGTTTCAAGCGCACCCCCCAATTTACTAATTATCTCCAGGCCCAAATTTGCTTTTCTTTATTTTTATTTGTCTTATTATTTATTTCTTTAATCATTTTTTAACAAATCATAAAATAAATAAAAAACATTAAATAGACTTAGATTTTCTTAAATTGATCTTAATTTTGTAAATTAATTAATTTAATTATTTTGACATCATTTTTATTAATTTAAAATCAATTAGACTTAGATTTATTTCATTCAAATATTTTCTTAATAAAAACCCAAAAAAATAGTAGAATTAGTTTTATTAATTAACAATCATATTTCTCTTATTTAATCAATTAGGATCATATTTTTCTCACTTAACTTTTAATTATTTTCTTAATAAACACAAAAAAAAAAGATTTCTTTAGGATTACTTAGCTTAATTCTTAGGATTTCTTAGACGTTTCTTTATTTCGCACGCATTGTTTTACTTTTGCATTTTTTATAATAATGTATCTACTGACAGTATGTAATAGACTAAAATAGGATTTTATCGCTTTCTTTATTCCCCCCCCCCCATTTGAACATGTAAATACCCCATCCCTAAAACATTGTAATAACGTAGGATTTATATTCCTGCACTTTAAATTTCTGCAAAAATATTAACTGCTAGTAATTAGGCTTGTATGAAAAGATTGAAATCAAACGCTAGCAAACGTAACACAAAACTAAAATAACTGAACATAACACACCATGCACATATACACCTCTAGGGTATCCCACTTCATTTGCCTTCGGAAAACAGTAATAATTCTCGAAACGTGAGAAGTTTTAGTGGTTGTCCTCTAGTTTAGAAGATCACAAGTCCCTCGATGACCCTCTCGATGTTGCCTCGGTTAAAAGTGATCTTAGAACTTTAGGATAGTTACTAAAATACCTTGCCAAGTTTCCTTCGTGACTGTGTGTCCCTTCGAATGTCCCTCATACATCCAACGATAGGGCTACCTACTCACTAATATTAGGATAGCACTATCTAAAGGATAGGAGGAAAAGAACTACCTTTTCGAGTACAAGTAGATAGTTGTTAGATGCTTGCTCAAAACAAATTTTTACACTTACACATAAACATTTCAAAAAACTTTCAAAAACATTCGCTTTGTCAACACTCTTGAGGACTGATACAAGAGTTATCACAAAGCGAATCGCTGCACTAAGGAATTTAAAAACAAATCAACACAGAAAGCACATGCAATTTTTTAAACATGAGCCAGCATCTAAGAGCCCGTAGATAACTACAGATGGAAAGGGTGCTAACACCTTCCCTTTCCATAATCTACCCCCCTTACTCAGAAAAATCTCGAAAAGGTATTTTTCTGTTCTTTTCATCCTTTTCTTAATTTGGATAAAAAAAAGTCGGTGGAGACTCTTGCTTACCGCAACATTTGCGAACACAAATGTAAAACCAGTATTAACAGTCGGTTCTGCCACCATATCACATAACTAGAGACTCTCCTAGGTACATATAAAAGGTGGGGTTACCTTAGATTTAGTTCATTTTAAAACTGTTTTAATTGCTTGCTTTGTATGCTTTATCCTTGGAGGGTTGTTTGGGTTGTTACTATAGATCCTACACCTGGATCTGGGGGCATCTTTTTAGGTAAACAACAATAGATCGTGGAGACTATATGGTGTAGACCGATATGGTTGAAGCAATAGTTGTGTTAGTGTGACACTTTGGTTGGTACCGATATCCCTTGTGTTGAATCGAGGAGAATATGGGGATGCCGCGTGGTGTCGTGAAGCACTAACAGACCTTAGAACCTTAGTTGAACAAACTTGGCCATTAGAAAGTAATGAGATATCTGGCCTCGGTGTAAAGCTAGGGATTGGTTGATACTCGATGCTACACTCATTGAGATTGGACTTTCGATATGTTTCGGCCGCAAGAAAAGATTGTTAAGCTGAAATAATGCTCAATAAAGAAAGATCAGTGATATTGAGATTCCTTAGAACCCGGTTACTATTTCTATGATAGGTTGAACCAACTAAACTTCAAGAGGGTGCTTACCTATAAACTCCATTCAAGCGTAAACCTAAGGTCTTGTTTGTTTTGCTTGTGTATGATTAGTTTGCTTAAACATGACATCATGCATCATAACATCCATTTTTCATTACACTGTCTATATCAAGGACCAAGGAAATTTATCTTTGTTCTGTTTTGTAGATCATGGCTTCCGCTCACAGAAATACTATCTGGACCAGCTTTGTAAGAATACCTCTCCAACTCAAAGAGCTAGTATCAAGGGTTCCTGAGACTTCCTCTTTCACCAAGAAATATGTTCGACTTCTAAATCTAGTTACCTTGGGCTTTGATGAGAAGATGATGAGTGTACTCTTTCAATTCTTTGACCCTAAACACCATTGCTTCATTTTCCCAGACTATCAGCTGGTACCCACCATGGAAGAATTCTCTCAAATATTGGGAATACCTATTCTTTATCAGATGCCTTTCACCGATTTAGAAGAAGCTCCAAATCCAGAAGTCATTGCAACATCTTTGCATCTGAAACAATCCGATATTGTATCCAAGTGGGAAACAAGAAGTGGAGTCAAGGGTTTTCTAGTCAAATTCCTATTAGAGAAGGCTCGGGTGTTTCGAGATGATTTGGGTTTCCAAGTTTTTGAAGAGGTTCTGGACCTTCTAATCTATGGTTTAGTGTTGTTCCCTAATCCAGACTTACTCATAGATGTGAATGCTATCAAGGTTTTCCTCTCTTGTAACCCTGTGCCTACTCTACTCGGAGACATCTTGTATACCCTTCACACTCGCACCACGAAGAGAAAAGGGATTCTTATGTGTTGTGTGTCATTGCTGTCCAGGTGGTTTATTTCACACCTCCCTAAATCAGTATTGAAGAATGAAGAAGGTTTGATTTGGTCACGAAGGATAATCTTGCTCTCTCACTCGGATATTCTATAGTATTCCCGATCTATGGGAGATATTTCTGTCATTGACCGCTGCGGAGAATTCCCTAATGTCTCACTAGTTGGCATTAGGGGAGGCAAAACTTGTAATCCTTCTATGGCTTTGTGACAATTTGGTTATGCTCGAATGGATGGTTCCCACGATATGCTTATCCAGGGCATTATGTTTAACTACGAGGATGATGTTTAAGGGTATCGTCAAAGGTTTATACGAGCTTGGGGCATGGTAAACATATTCGATACCAAGACCTTGGGGACTAAGACTTCCATCCCTATGGAACCTTATCTCAAATGGGTACGAGCTCGCGCTCAGAACCTTATAATGTCGTATATAGCCATCTTACCAGTGGTCGTGGAGCCCATCACTGAAGGATATGTTCCTTATACAGTTCTCCATCCTGACATGCCCACTGATATTGAAGAGCTGCAGAGATCCTGGATTCAGTTGAAGAAAGAACGTGATACCTTTAGAGATCATTTCTATGTCAATGAGAAGAAAGTGTTGGAGCTTACGAAGAAACTTCACGAAGAAAAAAGTCTTAATGTCTATCTCGGCACGAAGAGGAAGCGCCCATGGGAAACCTGATTTCTTGGATTTTAGAATTTTTCAATTGTAAGCCTAAAAGGAAATTGTATTTTGAATTCTACTAATAAAACCTTTGTTTCATTTTGGTTCACAAATTTAAATTTCCCGAAGTCCTTGAAAACATTGCATACATATATCATACATATCATTGCATAAACAGGTTTCAAGACAGACTTCTTATCTTCTTTGCTGTTTATTTTAGCAATGGCTCTTGAACAGACAGTTAGGGAGCTTCAGGCGCAAAATGCTCAATTCCAAGAAATGTTCCTGAATCTGGCTTAGAGACAAGAATATTTGAAACCTCTGATTCTCAAGGACGAGAAGAAGAAAAAGAGGTTAGTGGGTGTTCTGAACATGGGAAGAAGGTTCAAAGGACCAGTGAGGCAAGTTTCAGTGCTCATAACTCCATCAAAAGAGAGAGACAATGAGGAAGGAGAGCCAAGAGAAGAAGACCACAGTCCAAGGGAGTATGAAGAGGATGAAGTTGATTACACTGAGGAACAATACCCTTCGGTTGATGATAAGTAAAAACAACTGGAAGACCATCTCAACTGCATGGAGGTTAAGAGGGTACTTGGCTTGGATTTCGAAGAGCTAGGGTTGGTTTCTGGAGTGCTTATCACGCAAAAGTTCAAAGTGCCCGCATTTTCTAAATATGATGGGGTCTTATGTCCTAAGCTGCATCTCAGATCTTATGTCAGGAAGATCCAGCCGCACATTGCTGACATGAACTTATGGGTGCATTTCTTTCAAGACAGTCTATTAGGGACTCAATTAGAGTGGTTCTATCAGCTGGAGGGGACCAACATCTGTAACTAGGAAGACCTGGCTGCTGCTTTCTACAAGTAGTACCAATATAATGCTGACCTCACTCCAACCGGTACACAACTTCAGAGCATGTCTGTGGGTTCTAGTGAGGGCTTTAAAGACTATGCCCAGAAATTGAGAGACCTTACAGGAAGAGTCCAACCTCCTCTGTTTGACCGGGAGCAGGTAGACATGTTCCTGGGTACTTTATGTGGTCCGTTTTTCAACCATCTGATTGGAAGCTCTTCAGTTGGGTTTACTGAGTTGATCTTGACTGGAGAAAGAGTGGAAGCTGGTATTAAAAGTGGTAAGATTCAAAGAGATGCCTCTTTAAGTTCAGGAAAGAGGTCTCTCATGGGAAAGAAAGAGGTCAATGCTGCTTACAACCAGAGAAGTCAAGGCAGAACCGAACACCGTCCAACGGTGGGAGCTGTAATGATATCTAAACCTATAGCTACTCAAAAATAGAATAATCAGTCTAGGATAGATAAGCCCGAAAGATAATTTACACTGATTAATATGACCTTGTCTCAAGTTTTTCCATATTTGCTGAAATCGAATTTGGTTACCCTGAGAGAGGCTCCCAAAAATCCCAACACTGCATCTCCTCACTACAATTCAAATGCTCGGTGTGCTTACCATTCTGAAAGTCCAGGCCATGATACAAACGACTGTTGGGCTTTGAAGAATAAGGTGAAGGATTTGATTGAGGCAAAGGAGATTGAATTTGATGCTCCTGAGACCCCTAATGTTATAACTTCCCCTATGCCCAAGCAACACTGTGGGGTTAATGCTATTGATGATGACATGTTTGTTGTTGCTATTGATGAACTAGCTACTCCACTCCTGACTGTTAAAAAGAATCTCTTGCAGGCCGGTTTATTTCCGGGTTATGGTGAAGGTTGCCACTTATGTTTGTCCCTACCTAATGGTTGCCATTTATTGAAGGAAGGTGTTTATCACCTGATGGATGATAAAGAAATTCTGTTTGAGAAGACTCCAGTTACAAGTGCTACGTGTGGAGATGTTTCTATCATTACCATTTCCACCAATCCTCCCAAGGTCTCCTCCAAAAGACTTGTCAGGATTACATCTGTTCCAAAAGTTGCTTCATTGATAATTACTTTTCCTGGACCTATACCATATTCGTTAGATAAAGTTGTTCCCTGGAATTATGGAGCTGACGTCTATTACCATGGCGTCAAGCAAGACCTGTTGGCTATTAAAGACAAAGTTGCTGAAAGTACCGAGCCTGACGTCTCCAATATCATCGGGACCAGTAAGATAATAAGAAGCGGAAGAGTTTTCTCTCTCGAGATCTCTCCAAAAACGGTTTCAACTCTTGTGATCATCCTTGCTTCTGCTCCTGTTAATACTCCCATTACTACTCCGATGACTATTCCTACTGTTGCTCCTGTCAGTATTCCCATGGATACTTCTACTGTTAGTCCTACTGTTATCCCTGCTACCGAGTTACCCGAGGCTCGGGGCAAAGAGGTATTGGTTGAGCCTGTCCGGACGAAGGCACATCCAGAAGCCATTCCTGAGGCTTCTAAAAAGGAGATGGAAGAGATATTGAAAATAATCAAGAAAAGTGATTACAATGTCGTAGAACAATTGGGGCAGACCCCTTCAAAAATCTCAATGTTGGCCCTATTGCTGTGCTTTGAAGCCTATGCTAAGGCTTTAGTAAAATTCCTGAAGTCTGCCCACGTGCCTCAAGAGAGCTCCGCTGATCAATTCGAGAATTATGTGGCTAGTTTGACAGCTAACAATGACCTAGGATTCTCTGATGCAAACCTAACTCCCAAGGGAAGGAAACACAATGATGCCCTACATATCTCTATTGAGTGTAGGGGCACTACATTAGCCCATGTTATGGTAGATACAGGTTCATCACTGAATGTCTTACCCAAGAACACTCTAGAAAGGTTGGACTACGAAGGGCTCACACTAAAGCCTAGTAACATTATGGTGAGGGCCTTCAACGATTCTAAAAGAATGGTGCATGGGGAGGTGGACATCCATATCAAAGTGGGTACTTAGAATTTTAATTCTACTTTCTATGTGATACACATCCACCCATATTACTCTTGTTTATTGGGTCGACCCTGGATCCATGGGGCTGGTGTTGTGACTTCCACCCTACATCAGATGCTGAAGTACCCAGTCAATGGGAAGATTATCACAATTCATGGGGAGGAGGAGTACATGGTGAGCCAGCTGAACTCTTTCAGGTACGTTGAAATGGACGGAGAGTTCATTGAGACCCCCTGTCAGAACTTTGAAGAAGTTCTACAGACTGTTGCTGCAACCAAGACCACTGCCAGTGTTCCAAAGACTACTAGGCCTCCGCTGAAAATGGCTTCTCTCAAGGATGCCAAAGCAGTAGTTGAAGAAGGAGCCAGAGAATTGTTCGTCGTGCTCGCACCGGGGGATCACCTTTACAGATTAACAACCATTGAGTCAATGCCCTGGAAGACAACGATAGTGATTATGACCTGGACAAGTGGATCTTCCCAACCATCAGCGGTGGACTCAGCAATTGGGAGGCTAAAGACTTTGTGCCCGTTACTTTTATTCAAGAGTAATTTATCTTTTTGTTTTAAGGAAATGTAATACTTGAACAATTGAAACATTAAAGCCTTGTGTCTTACCCGAGGCACAATGGTCTATTTGTGAGGGTCATTACTTCATTTTCATATGTCATCAATAAAACATTGGATGTTTCACATACAAATTTTACGCTTTTTGTTTTTCTTTTCTGCCTCTTTACTTTATCAAAAATATACAGCTATACTCTTACACACACTCACATATCAAACTGCAGATCCACATCCACTCTGGATCCCATTGATAACGGTTCTGCTATTTCTCATTATGACTTTGAAAATCCGATCAACCAAGTCGAGGACGAAGGTGAGGAAAATTGTGAGGTACCAGGAGAGCTTTCCAGACTGTTACAACAGGAAGAAATGGTAACACAGCCTCATGAGGAGCCAATTGAGATAATGAACTTGGGTACTGAAGAGGACAGAAAAGAAGTCAAGGTAGGTGCTAACTTGGATCCCAGTGTCAAACATCGGTTAATTCAGATGCTACATGACTATGTTTAGGTTTTTTCCTAGTCATATAAACACATGTCGGGACTTGATACCGATATTATGGTTCATCGCCTACCCATGAAAGAGGACTGCCCTCCAGTGAAACAGAAGGTTCGTGAGGCCGAATATGTCAGAAAAGATCAAGGTTGAAGTCATGAAACAGTTCAATGTCGGTTTCTTAGCTCATGTCCTATCCATAATGGGTCGCTAATGTTGTTCCAGTACCTAAGAAGGACGGTAAGGTACGTATGTGTGTGGATTACAGAGACCTGAATAGGGCAAGCCCCAAGGATGGCTTTCTGCTTCCCCATATTGATGTTCTAGTTGACAACACCGTACAACATAAAGTATTCTCCTTCATGGATGGTTTCTCCGGATACAATCAGATCAAAATGGCATCTGAGGACATGGAGAAGACGACCTTTGTCACACAGTGGGGCACTTTCTGCTACAAAGTTATGCCATTTGGACTAAAGAACATCGGGGAAACCTATCAACGGGCCATGGTAGTTTATTTCATGATATGATCCATCACGAGATAGAGGTTTACATTGATGATATGATAGTCAGGTCTCAGACTGAAGAGGAGCACCTTGATCACCTACAGAAACTATTTATTAGGCTAAAGAAATACAAACCGAGGCTAAACCCGAATAAGTGCATTTTCGGAGTAAGATCCGGTAAGCTCTTAGGCTTCATTGTCAGTGGAAAAGGTATTGAGGTTGACCCTGCAAAGGTTAAAGCTATACAAGAAATGCCAACTCCTTGCACTGAGAAGGAAGTTAGGGGATTCTTGGGACGTCTGAACTACATAGCCAGATTCATTTCACATCTGACCGCTACTTGTGAGCCAATCTTCAAATTACTGAAGAAAGATCAAGCAGTGAAGTGGAATGACGATTTCCAATATGCCTTTGACAAAATCAAGGAATATCTCCAAGAGCCTCTAATTTTGATACCACCAGTTGAAGGAAGACCTCTGGTCATGTACTTAAGAGTATTAGAGAACTCAATGGGTGTGTGTGCTAGGACAACATAATGAGTCTGGTCAAAAAGAGCATCCAATATACTACCTTAGAAAAAAGTTTACCAACTGTGAAACAAGATACTCACTGCTTGAGAAAACTTGTTATGCTTTGGCATGGGATGCTCGCCGACTAAGACAATATATGTTGACTCACGCTACCTTGTTGATATCTAAAATGGATCATATTGAGTACATCTTTGAGAAGCCCGCTCTCTTCGGAAGAATAGCAAGATGGAAAATGATCCTGACCGAATAAGACATTCAGTACACAAACCAGAAATAAATTAAGGGAAGTGTATTAGTTGATCATTTAGCTCATCAAGCTGTGGATGACTACCAATCCACGAATTTTGAGTTCCCAGACGAGAACATCATGTTAGTAACTGATTGTGAAGAACCTGGACCGGATGAAGGACCTGAAAAGGGATCCTGGTGGACTATGGTTTTTGACGGAGCTTCCAACGCTCTTGGAAATGACATTGGCGCTGTGATTATATCTCCTGAAGGCTGTCATACTCCTTTCACTACTAGGCTATGTTTCAATTGTACCAATAATATGGCTGAGTATGAAGCATGTATCATGGGTCTCAAAGCTGCAATCGATTTAAGGATCAAGTTCTTAAGTGTGTTTGGAGACTCGGCGTTGGTAATCATCCAGATCAAAGGAGAATGGGACACAAAGCATCATAATTTCATACTGTACAAAGAGCATGTGTTGCCACTAATCCCATACTTTGACGAAATTACCTTTGAGCATTTTCCACGAGAGGAAAATCAAATAGCGGACACTCTAGCTATGATGTCATCCATGTTCAAGGTAAAGTGGGATAATGAGGCTCCTCAAATCACCATTGAGAGGATGGACGAGCCAGCATACTATCACGAGATTGGTACTGAAGAAGTAGTGGAAAAACCCTGGTTCCATGAAGTAAAAATATATCTCGAGGTCCAAGAGTATCCTAAGGGAGCTTCAGTCAATGATAAGAAGTTCCTAAGAAGTTTCTCCGCCAAGTTCTTCCTCAGTAACAGGATCCTCTACAAGCGCAACCACGATTCTACTTTGCTTCGGTGTGTCGACAAGAGTTAGGCAGAAAATATTATGGTTGATTTACACAAAGGTACCTTTGGCACTCATTCCAGTGGACATACAGTGGCTAAAAAGATCCTGCAGGCAAGATACTACTGGTCCACTATGGAAGTAGACTATTATTAGCATTTGCGGACTTGTCACAAATGTCAGATCTATACTGACAAGGTACGTGTGCCTCTAGTTCCTCTGAACATCTTGACTGCTCCTTGAAAATTCACAATGTTTGGCATCGACATGATTGGAGAAATCATACCTACGGCTTCCAATGGGCACCGCTTCATCCTATTTTCCATTGATTACTTCACAAAGTGGGTCGAGGCAGCTTTATTTGCTTCTGTTACCAAGAACATTATGGCTCGATTTATCAGACATAACATTATCTGTCGTTACGATATTCTAGAAAGAATCATTACAGATAATGGTACCAATCTCAACAACACTATGATCATTGAGCTTTGCACACAATTCAAGATTCAACATCATAACTCTTCTCCTTATCGGCCGAAGATGAATGGCGTTGTTGAAGCTACTAACAAAAATATCAAGAGAATCATACAAAAGATGACAGTGACATACAAAGACTGGCATGAGATGCTACCATTTGCTCTTCATGGTTACCGCACCATAATGTGCACATCAACAGGGGCACCTCCTTTCTCTTTGGTATATGGCATGTAAGATGTCCTTCCCATTGAGGTCCAGATCCCTTCCTTAAGGATCATGAAAGATGCAGGATTAAGCGAAGAAGAATGGGTTCAGACTGGACTTGACCAATTAAACCTGATTGACAAAAAAAGGCTTGCAGTTGTCTGCCTTGCTCAGATATACCAAAAATGCATGATCAAAGCTTTTAACAAAAAGAACAGACGTCGGGTATATCAAGCTGGTGACCTAGTAATCAAACGCATCATACTGCCACAAGGTGATCCCAGGGGAAAATGGACTCCCACATACAAAGGGCCATTTGTGATCAAGAATATATTTTCTGGTGGAGCCATGATCTTAACCACTATGGACGGTGACGACCTTCCACACCTAGTAAACACGGACATAGTTAAAAGATACTACGCATAAACAAAGACCCACTAGGTCGACCAGCCTAGGAAAAAATTAGGGCATCCCGGTGAACCAAAAGGGTTCAGGAAAAAATTAGGGATATACATAAAAAATCTATACACACGGCAAGTTGAAAACCTGAAAATGCGGCTGGGGCAAAGAGGGATATCCCGGTGGACTGAAAACCTGAAAGGGCGGTGTGATACGGTGGCAGAACCGACTGTTTAATACTGGTTTACGTTTTGTGTTTTATATTTGCAAAATGTCGCGGTAAGCAAGAGTCACCACCGAATTTTATTTCATCCAACCGGAAAGGAAAAAAGTACAGAAAAAAAAATCCCTTTTTAAGATGTTCTGAGTACGGGGTGGTAGATTATAGAAAGGAAAGGTGTTAGCACCCTTTCTATCCATGGTTTTCCATGGGCTCTTAGGTACTTGCTCATTTTTTAAATTTCTTGTGTGTGCTTGCTTTGAAAAGTTTTGTTTTACTTCGTTTTAACCCTCGTTTCTATCCTCAAGAGTGTTACGAAGTTTGTTTTGAAAATTTGTTTGAAAAGTGTAAGTGTGAAAAGTTTTGATTTGAGCAAGTACATACTAGCATCTACCTACTCGAAAAAAGATCGTTTCTATTCTTGTTTCCTTTAGACAGGGCTATCCTACTATTGAGGAATAGGTAGCACCGTCGTTGGAATTTGTAAGGGTCAATTTCAAAAGGGATGTACGATCACTAAAGCAATATTAGGATACCTTAGTAATAATCCTAGAGTCTTAAGATCTTTCGAGGCAACATTCAAACGGGACATTTGATCTTTTTAGACAAGAGGGCAACCACTAAGACACCCTATGCTTAATGATCGTTTACCGAAGGCAACCGAAGTGAGAGTATAACCTAAGAATGAATATGTGCGAATGATTTGTTTTAGTTATTTATCTTTTCACATTAGGGTTTACTAACCGTATTAATTTGTCATGCATTCTTGTTATACAATCCTATTAGTATACATCTAGACAGTTAAATATTTGCGGGAATTAAAAATGCGAGAAAATAAATCTACGCTATTACAAGGCTTCAGAGAGGGGGATTAATTACATAGCCAAAAACCTGGGGATTTAAACAGTAAATAAAGCCCTAAATTAACTATTACAAACCATGAACAGTTACAAAAATATTGGCAAAATAAATAATAAGTGCACGGCGAATTAAATGCGAAGCGATTAGGGTTTTGACCCTTCGACTAATCCTATTTGCGATTGATTAAAAAATGTTTTTTGTCATCCTTTTGTTATTTGAGAAAATAACAAAATAATTAAATTAAAAGGAAGATCCTAAGTTCTAGTTAATTTTAAATTAAGAAAAGTAAATTAATTTATTCTAAAGAAAACCTATTTTTGTGTTTTTGCTTTTATTTGAGGGGAAAAAAATTAAATCAAGAACTTAACCTAATTTTCTATTTTTGATTTTTAATTGTGAAAACAAGTTAAAATTTCTCTAGATTAAATTAAACTAAATTAAATTAAATTTGATAATAAAAAAAAATAATTCTAATTTTTTTGTGAATTCTTGATTTTATGATTTTTATGGAAAAAAATGATTAATGGTGTTAATTAAAATAATTAAAGAAAATATTAAAAGAATTTAAAAAGAAATAATAAAAAAAGTAAAGATGGGCCTGTGTGTTAGCAATTCTGGGGGGTATGTTGTTGAATTTATTCAGGCCCAAAGAGCTCAATCCCAGTCCTGCATCTGATCTGGTGCTGCTCCCTCCTGATGGTGTACCATGGTCTTTGACAGGTGGGACGTTGAATTGGATTAATGATGAATCCAATGGCTTGATTGTGTGGTGCATGGTGGACGTTTGGACATGTGGGGTACAGGATCTGTTGTTAAATGTTAAGAAAATGATAAAATGTTTGGACCTGGGATCGAACCCAGGTCCTCACACTCAACACCAACACGCCCTACCATTTGTGCTACCTGCTTCATTTGTTAATATAACAACAATAATATATAAAACACGGTGGTTAGCTGCAAAAAGCGCGCGGAATTCAAAACAGCCAGTGGAGTTCAGAAACATTGTCTTCTTCTTCCTTATCCGTCGTATTAGATTAAATACTTTTACCTACGGACATGACTCCATAGCTAAAATCCTGCAAGCTTCAAAAATCAAGAAAACGCATGATAAATTTACGGTGAGTATATGGATCGATTCGCTTTGATCCCATGAGCACCATAGTACCCCCTTTTCTGGCCTAATTTTACTTGTACAGAGAAGCCCTAAAATGGCTCCTCAAACCCTAGTAATGGCAATCCTGGCTGTAGGCATCAAAACTCAAAATAAAGTAAACAAAAACCTTCCAAATGACAATATAAACACAATGCAATGTTTAAGAATGATTAATCATGTGTAAATCAAGAAATCAAATTCAAGCTTGGAGGTGTAAACCGTGGGTCTGTAGCTTATGATTCTGGATGCGAAAATGCTTGCAATTGATTGAGATACGTTCTGGAGATGTCCAGGAGTCTATTGGTAGCCTTAGAATGGCTTTAATCACTCTCTAAGTTCAAGAACGATCCCCCACTTTCTTGCAAATTTTTTAGTTTTCTTTTGGTGTTTTCACGACTGATAACCCCTCTTTTTTGCTTTGTTCTTGTTCATTATATATCCCTCGATGAATTAGGGTTGCAAAACATATTGAATCTTGAAGCTTTGATGATATTTGATTTGATTTTCAATTTGTATGATATCTTTCTATTTTCATGCCAATCATGCCTTTCTTGTACCAATTGCCATTGATTCAAATTAATCATCCAAGCTCAGCATATTTTGATTGCCAATCTGTAAAAAAAACAAATCAAATCATATCTTTGATAATTTTCATCATTTATTTGATTTAATTCACTTTTTAATTAATGAAAAATCAAAATAAATTGAAAAATGAAGAAAATAATGTGTGGATAATTATTTGAGTCGTGGACCACATTATAATTTAAGTGCAAGCATAAAAAGTTGGGCCCATTTAGCAAAAAATGCAAATTTGAGCACATTTGACTTTTGGCAATTTTGCAAAAATGGTCAACTTGGCCAATGCATAACTCTCTCAATTTTGACCATAGAGACGTGTTCTTGGACTTTTTAGAAAACCTAGGATGTCCTCTAAGCAACCCTTTTTTTCTCATCTCAATTGAGTCTTCCATGTTCATGTATGAAACCTTGACCCAAAAGGAGTTTTTGTTGACTTTTCAAAAGGACCTATAATGTCAAATTTCATATCTTTTTGTGAGTGCATATTCTGAACTTGGGAGCTGAATATGAATCGTAGGGAATTTCATCCCATTAAAAATGAGCTTTGGATGGGTCATTTATGATAAAGTATGAGAATGTTATGCTTGGTCAAAGTTGGGTTGACTTTTCCTACAAAACCCTAATTTAGCAACTTTTGGGTTTTGATGAATTGTAAGCAATCCTTGAGGAATCATGATCAACCCTTGATCAAGTGATGAATAATACTTCAAAATGAGGATGTTGACCAAAAATATTGAAGTTTGACTGTATGTGGGCCACAATTGACTTTTGACCTAGTACAGATGATTTTCAGGCATTTGAGCAATTGACTAAGCAAACTTCTTCTGCAAGGCTTGAAACTTGACATGGATGATCTTGAGAACATATTAGGACAATGGTAAGAATTTGAGTCCTTTGTGGTTCACACATCCTGATGAAGATGGAAACCCTAATTATAGATAGACTGCCTTAGGAGAGAGTTTGTTTGGTCAACTCTTGAACTTCCTTGAGCAATTTGGGGACCTCACTTGACATTTGTTGAGAAATATGGGAGGGAAAATTTTGGGGTATAACAGCTGCCCCTGTTCAATCTTCTTAAACCTAAAGATATAGATTGGTTGTCTGCCTTTCGTGATCTGAAGGTGGAAGATGATTGAACACTACAGTGCCCAGAAATTTGCACTTGCATGAAGTGACACTTGATTTGTGATGTCGGGAATGGGCTTACAGGTGCCATTTGGAGGTTTCTACAGAATTGTCGGAGATGGGCTTAAAGATGCCATCCGAAGAAGTGTCGATCGCGTAAGAGATTCCTTTGCGAGAACCTGTATACTTGTTATTGAGGAGAACTTCGCTGTGGAATGCTGGTATCTATCTTAGGAGAAATAGAGTTTTAGGATCTTCAGTTGTCAGTTACTCTACTGGAGAATAATTCCGGTTTGGGAAGCGGAAGTGAACTGCGTATCTGGTCGGGGTACATGCTGCACTGCGACTTTCTGGGGAAATGTGAAATCAAATGTGTTTAATCGAGTCCCAGTCTTACAGTGTTGTGGACTGCTGTCTGGGGATAAGAGAGAAAGAACCCGGATAGTAAGGTCATGAGAAGGAACCTGGATAATAGGGTTACTTCGAGATGAAAGCCGGGACAGTAGGGTTGTGAGAAGGAACCTGGATAGTAGGGTTACTTCGAGATGAAAGCCTGGATAGTAGGGCTGTGAGAAGGAACCTGGATAGTAGGGTCACTTCAATATGAAAGCATGGATAGTAGGGCTGTGATAAGGAACCTGGATAGTAGGGTTACTTCGATATGAAAGCCTGGATAGTAGGGATGTAAGAAGGAACCTGGATAGTAGGGTTGCTTCGATATGAATGCCTGGATAGTAGGGCTTGAGAAGGAACCTAGATAGTAGGGTTACTTCAATATGAAAGCCTGGATAGTAGGGCCATGAGAAGGAACCTGGATGGTAGGGTTACTTCGATATGAAAGTCGGGTAGTAGGGCTGTGAGAAGGAACCTGGATGGTAGGGTTAATTCGATATGAAAGTCGGGATAGTAGGGCTGTAAGAAGGAACCTGGATAGTAGGGTTACTTCGAGATGAAAGTCTAGATAGTAGGGCTGTGAGAAGGAACCTAGATAGTAGGGTTACTTCGAGATGAAAGCTTGGATAGTAGGGCTTGATAAGGAACCTGGATAGTAGGGTTACTTCGATATGAAAGCCTGGGTAGTAGGGCTGTAAAAGGAACCTGAATGGTAGGGTTACTTCGATATGAAAGTCGGGATAGTAGGGTTGTGAGAAGGAACCTGGATAGTAGGGTTACTTCGAAATGAGTTTGGGTAAAACTTGCAGAGGGAACCTGGGTAAGGTTGCTTTGTGATGAATCTGAGTAGGACTTATGTGAGGAACCTGGGTAAGGTTGCATTTGTCGCACCGATGATTACTTTGTTTAGCTTCGAGTGTTGATCATGGACCTGCTGGAAATTGGTGATAAAACTGTTTTTCCTAAAAGAAATACAGGGTTAGTTATGTGTGATGCATGAGATGCATTGTGATGTGGTTCTCAAAATAGCTGAGATTATGTTATATGTAATGTATGCACATGTCATGATGTATGACCATGAAATGCTAACGTAATAATCTGAATCCGGGAAAATAAATCACTGACTACTGTTTGGAGAGTATGAGAAATGGTATTCTCGATCGCTGTAAAAAAACCATAGTTCCTCTACTTCTGTTGGGGATGGTGAACAGAGATAACTAGTTGGGGATTCACACCCATTCGGTTGGTGAATATTCTGCCGGAAGAGACCCTGTCTGAGGATAATTCTGCGGGAAATAACTCTTGTTAGAGAGGAGATACTCTATTGATAGATCTTCTGATTTGGAGAAATAAACTCAGCTGGGGATGAATTTTCGTTGCTGGTGATAATGAACTCTGTTGGAGATTGAATTTCTGCTTGTGAGAGAAATAAACTCTGCTTGGGGAAAAATTTACTGACTCAACTCGCGATTGCGAACCTCGGCTGGGGAGAGCTATGTCCTGTTCAGGAAAGCTAACATCACTGTCTTTGGATACTTTTTACTATGTGGGGAGTGTATGTACCACTACTCATGTTCTCAAGCCGGCTCTATGCCGGGACCTGATAGGCAGAGTAACTGTAAGGTTTGGGCACTTCTTGTTTTCCCTGTTTCTGGCATTACGAGTAATCGTCTTTGTTTCTTGTGTAAATATTTATGAGAAGCCATTATTTTCAAATGCATATATCAAAAATGAATCATTGGACGTTCTTGCAAAACAAAACAGAAAAAGAAAAACAAATTGAAATTTCTTGTGAAAATGGATTGTATTGATTTTCGAAGTTAGCCTGTAACATGCGTTTTTGTACAAAGAGGCTGACGTCCTAGTAAGAGAACACCACCGAAAGATAGAAATTACAATTTATGTTAAAGAAAGAAAACATCTATGTGGAACGATCCCATCGGGTTTCAACTCTGCTATTGCCTTTATATCTTCAAGCGTCTCATCACTTTATTGCTTGATCGAAGGTGGATCAGATTGATCGGCGCTGTCTGAGCTTGATAGCCGATACCGAAGTCTGGTTGCGATATGATCCAATGAGACATAGTGTTACGCTCTGATCCCTAATTTTTGCCTGGACCGCCCTTTCGGGTTTTCAGTCCACCGGGATACCCTTTTTGCCCAAGTCGCCTTTTCAGGTTTTCGACTTGCCGGGTGTATAGTTTTTTTTATTTTCATCCCTTACTTTTGCCCGAACCCTTTGGTACGCCGGGAAGCCCTTATTTTTGCCTAGGCTAGTCAACCTAGCGGGTCTTTGATTATGCGTAGTATCTTTTCACTATGTCTGCATAGACGGGGTGAGGAAGGTCGCCACCATCCATGGTGGTTAGAATCATAGCTCCTCCCGAGAAAATGTTCTTAACCACAAATGGCCCTTCGTATATGGGGGTCCATTTGCCCCTGGGATCACCTTGCGATAGTATGATGCATTTGAACACTAGATCCCTGACTTGATATTCTTGGCGTCTGACTTTCTTGTTAAAAGCCTTGATCATTCGCTTTTGATACGTCTGACCATGACAGATAGCAGTAAGTCTCTTTTCATTGATTAGATTCAGCTGATCAAGTCGGGTTTGGATCCAGTCGTCTTTGTTCAAACCGGCATTCTTCATAATCCTGAGAGAAGGTATCTAGACTTCGATGGGTAGGACAGCCTCCATGCCATACACCAAAGAGTAGGGTGTTGCCCCTGTCGATGTCCATGCTGACGTACGGTACCCATGAAGAGCGAATGGTAACATCTCGTGCCAGTCTTTGTATGTCACCATCATCTTCTGCACAATCTTCTTGATGTTCTTGTTAGCCGCTTCGACAGCTCTATTCATCTTCGGCCGGTAGGGAGAAGAATTATGGTGTTGTATCTTGAACTGTTTACAGAGCTCGGTGATCATTGTGTTGTTGAGATTCGTACCATTGTCAGTAATAATCCTCTCTGGTACACCATATCAACAAATCAGATTGTGTCGGATAAACCGCGCCACGACGTTCTTGGTTACTGTAGCAAAAGAAGCTGCCTCCACCCACTTTGTGAAGTAATCAATTTCTACCAGAATGAAGCGATGCCCGTTAGACGCAGTAGGTCTGATCTCGCCGATCATGTCGATGCCCCACTTTGCAAAGGGCCAAGGAGCTGTCAAAACATTGAGGGGAACCGGAGGTACGTGTACCTTATCAGTATAGACTTGGCACTTATGACAGGTTCGAGAGTGCTGATAACAGTCGGCTTCCATAGTGGACCAGTAATATCCTGCCCGTAGGATTTTCTTTGCCATGGTGTGTCCACTAGAATGGGTTCCGAAAGTGCCTTCATGTAGATCCGGCATGATCATTTCTGCTTCGCTCTTGTCTACACACCGCAGTAAGGTTGAATCATGGTTACGCTTATAGAGGATTCCATTACTGACGAAGAACTTCGCAGTGAACCTTCTCAGAAACTTCTTATCATTAACAGATGCCCCCTCGGGGTATTCTTGAGCCTCAAGAAACCTCTTTACCTCGTGAAACCAGGGTTTATCTGCTACCTCTTCAGTCCCAATGTCACAGCAATGTGCGGGTTCATCTAACCTCTCAATGGTAATCTGGGGAGCTTCATTGTCCCACCTAACTTCGAACATAGAAGACATGGTAGCTAGCGCGTCCACCAACTGATTCTCCTCTCGTGGGAAATGTTCAAAGGTTATCTCCTTAAAGTGTGGAAGCAATGTCAGTACATACTCTTTGTAAGGAATAAGATTCTGGTGCTTCGTATCCCACTCGCCTTTGATCTGACTTATTACCATAGCGCAATCTCCGAAAACACTCAAGAACTTAATCCTCAGGTCAATAGCAGCTCGAAGACCCATGATACATGCTTCATACTCCGCCATATTATTGGTACAGTTAAAACATAATCGGGCGGTGAACGGAGTATGACAGCCTTCAGGAGTGATGATTACAACGCTAATGTCATTACCCAATGCGTTCGAGGCTCCATCAAAATACATGAACCATCGGGATCCCTCCCTGGGTCCTTCATCCAGTCTAGGTTCTTCGCAGTCGGTTACCAACATGATATTCTCATCCGGGAACTCGAAATTCATGAACTGGTAGTCATCCACGGCCCGATGCGCCAAATGATCCGCCAATGCACTCCCCTTGATTACTTTTTGGGTTGTGTATTAGATGTCGTACTCAGTTAAGATCATTTGCCATCTTGTTATCCTTCCGGAGAGAGCGGGCTTCTCGAAAATATACTTGATTGGATCCATCTTTGATATCAACAAGGTAGTGTGAGTCAACATATACTATCTTAGTCGGCGAGCAGCCCATGCCAAAGCGCAACAAGTTTTATCGAGCAATGAGTATCGGGTCTCACAGTCGGTAAACTTTTTGCTAAGGTAATAAATGGCGTGCTCTTTTCGACCAGACTCGTCATGCTGCCCCAACACACACTCCATTGAATTGTCTATCACTGTCAAGTATAATATCAAAGGTCTTCCTTCAACTGGAGGCATCAAAATTGGTGGTTCTTGAAGGTATTCCTTGATTCTTTTGAAAGAGGTCTGGCGTTCATCATTCCACTTTACCACTTGATCTTTCTTCAGCAGCTTGAAGATTGGCTCACAAGTAGCAGTTAGATGTGAAATGAACCTGGCGATGTAATTTAGACGTCCCAAGAAACCTCTAACTTCTTTTTCTGTGCGGGGAGCCGGCATCTCTTGTAAGGCTTTTACCTTTGTAGGGTCTACCTGAATACCTTTATCACTGACAACAAAACTCAGAAGCTTACCAGACCTTACCCCGAAGGTACACTAGTTTGGATTCAAATTCAACTTGTATGTCTTCAACTTGTCAAACAGTTTCTGGAGATGATCAAGGTGCTCTTCCTCCGTCTGGGACCTGGCTATCATGTCATCAACATAAACCTCGATCTCGTGGTGAATCATATCATGGAACAAAGCGACCATGGCGCGCTGATAAGTTTCCCCAGCATTCTTCAACCCAAAAGGCATTACCTTGTAACAGAAGGTTCCCCACTGTGTAACGAAGGTTGTCTTCTCCATGTCCTCAGGAGCCATCTTGATCTGGTTGTAGCCAGAAAAACCATCCATGAAGGAGAAGATCTTGTGCTACACGGTGTTGTCGACTAGAACATCAATGTGAGGACGTGGGAAGTCATCCTTGGGGCTTGCCCTGTTCAGATCTCTGTAGTCCACACACATCCTTACCTTACCGTCCTTCTTAGGTACCGGGACGACATTGGCAACCCACTGCGGATAAGAAGTGAAAGCTAAGAATCCTGCATCGAACTATTTCATGACCTCTGCCTTGATTTTCTTTGACATTTTAGGGTGCATACGGCATACCTTCTGCTTTACCGGAGGGCAATCTTCTTTAGTCGACAGGCGATGTACCACAATATTAGTGTCCAAACCAGGCATGTCTTCATAGGACCAAGCGAAGATCTCAACATAGTCGTGTAGCATCTGTATTAACCTTTGTTTGACACTAGGATCCAGATTCGCACCTATTTTAACCTCTTTCATGTCTTCCTCTGTACCCAAATTCACCGACTCCACTGGCTCTTCATGAGGCTGTATGGCTCTTTCTTCCTGCTGTAATAGTCTAGCAAGTTCTCCAGGCACCTCACAATTATCCTCACCTTCGTCCTCGGCTTGGTTGATCGGATTTTTGAAGTCATAACTGGCAGTAGCAGAGTTGTTATCAATGGGATCCATAGTGGATATGGATCTGCAGTATGATACATGAGTGTGTGTAAGAGCATAGCTGTTTTGATAAAGTGAGAGACAGAAAAGAAAAACAAGGATCGCAAAATTTGTAATGCAAGAAACGTCCAATGCTTTATTAATGATATATGAAATGACAAATAATAAGCCCTCACAGGCAAAGCCAAGGTGCCTCAGGCAAGGCACCAGGCCATAAGGTTTCAAACTGTTTATTACAAATCTTAAAACAAATGAGTCAATTATTGCAGAATAAAAGAAACATGTATGAAGTCCCTAGCCGCCAGTTATTCGGTCCACCGTTAGTTGTTGGGTAGATCCAGCTGTCAATATCTGGGTTCTCATCATCAGCATCCTCTATGGCGGAGACAACCTCAATGGCATTGATTCCCGAGCCATGCTTGGGCATGGGTGCAGTTATAATGTTGGGCTTCTCCGGAGCGTCAAACTCAATCTCTTTGGCTTCGATCAGGTCCTGCACCTTATTTTTCAGGGGCCAACAGTCGTTTGTATCATGACCTGGACTTTCTAAGTGATATGCGCAGCAGGCATTCGGGTTGTAGCGGGGAGATGTGGTGTTTGGGTTCTTCGGGGCTTCCCTCAGAGTTACCAGATTGGTCTTCAACAATTGTGGTAAAATTTGAGACAGGGTCATATTGAGCCGGGTGAAGTGCCTCTGTGGTCTTTCCACCCTTTGTTGATTGTTGCATTGTGGAGCAACTGCGGGTCTTGATATCGCTACAGCATTTACCATTTGACGGTGTTCAAATCTGCTTTGGCCCCTCGGGCTATAGACTGCACTGGCTTCCTTCTTACCAGTGAAAGGCTTCTTTGTCGAACTCGAGGAGGCATCTTTCTGTATTTTACCACTCCGAATTCTAGCTTCTCTTCTTTCTCCAGTTAAAATCAGCTCGGTGAAACCAGATGACGAGTTGCCGATCAAGTGATTGAAAAATGGACCAGACAGAGTCCCCATAAACATATCAACCAACTCCCTATCAGACAACGGGGGTTGGACTCTTCTAGCCAAGTCTCTCCATTTTTTAGCATAATCTTTAAAACCTTCACCTGCCCCCATGGACATACTCTGGATCTGAGTACGAGTGGGAGCAAGGTCGGCATTGTACTGATATTGCTTATAGAAAGCAGCAACAAGATCTTCCCAGTTTCGGACATTGGCCCCCTCCAACTGGTAGAACCATTCATGCTGAGTCCCTGACAGACTGTCTTGAAAGAAGTGGACCCACAAATTTCTATCAGCGGTGTGGGGTTGAATCTTTCTGAGATACCAGCGGAGGTGGAGCTTTGGGCAGGACACCCCATCATACTTGGAAAAAACCGGAGCTTTGAACTTCTGAGGGATGACCACTCCCGATACCAGTCCCAATTCTCTGAAATCCAAACCAGGTATCTTCTGAACTTCCATAGCACTCAGACGGTCTTCTAGCTGCTTATATCTATCCTCAGCAGGAGGATATTGCTCATCATCATAATCAGTATCATTGTCGGAGACTGCAGGACTAGGGTCCTTTTTCCCCTTCTTAGTTCTCCCCTTCCTTGGATGAAGAGGTCAGATCAGTTTGATGCTTCAACCTTTCTCTAAACCTTCTGCCCATATTCAGGATACCAATCTTCTTCTTCTACTTCTTCTCTTTCAGAATGAGGGCCTTCAGATCCTCTTGCCCCTTTGCCAGACTGTTGAACATCTGTTGAAACTGGGCGTTCTGTGCCTGAAGATCTTTGATGACTTGATCGGAAGACATTTCTGCTGAAATAAATAGCGAAGAAGATGAGAAACCTATAGTGGTACCTGTAATGATGTGTATGGTAATGGGATGCGCATGTAATGATTTCAAAGACCTCAGGAAATTTAAATTTGCAAACCAAAATAACAAAAACTTTATTAGCTTTGACTTTGAAGTTTCAAAATGCCTTTAAGGCGTTACAAAATAAGTAAATAAAACAAATCTAAAACTAGAAAAGAAAGATCAAAAGTCCCATGGACGCTTTCTCTTTGTGTTGATATAATCAATGAGTACTCTTTCTTCCTCGAGCTGCCTGGTGAGCTTTAAAACCTTCCTCTCTTGCTCATGGAACTGCTCCCGGTAAGTATCCCGCTCATTCTTCAACTGAATCCAAGACCTCTGTAACTCCCCAAGATCAGTGGGCATGTAAGGATAGATAACCGTGTAAGGAATGCCTTCTTCAGTAGTGGGCTCCATAATCACTGGTAATACGGCCGCATAAGGCATCATAAGTTTCTGGGCACGAGCTCGTACCCATTGGAGGTAAGGCTGCATAGGAATGGAAGTCTTTGGTCCCAACTCTTTGGGGTCATATCTGTTTACTATGCCCCAAGCTCGTATGAACCTCCGGCGATACTCTTTAACATCATCCTCATAGTGGAATACAATGTCCTCGAGAAGTAACTCATGGGGACCATCCCTTCGAGCACGACCAAATTGTCACAAAGCTAGATAAGGATTGTAAGTTATACCCCCTCTTATACCAAGTAATGGGACATTAGGGTACCACCCACAGCAGTCAATAACAGCAGTGTCTTCCATAGCTCGGGAACACCAAAGAATATCTGTATGAGCGAGTGACATTATTCTGTGTGACCAACCCAAACCTTCTTCGTTCTTCAGTATAGACCTAGGGAGGTGAGAAATAAACCACCTTGACAACAACGGCATGCAACACATAAGAGTCCCTCTTCTCTTCATGGTACGAGTATGGAGAGCGTGCAAAATATCTCCAAGCAAGGTAGGCACAGGGTTGCGAGAAAGGAAAATCTTGATAGCATTCATATCTACGAAAGAGTCCGGATTAGGGAAGAGATGTAAACCATAGATAAGAAGAGCCAAGACATCCTCAAAATCTTGAAACTCCATATCATCCCAAAATAGTTGAGCCTGGTCTATCAAAAATTTGGCTAGAAAACCCTCGACTCTGCTTTGAGTTTCCCAATTGGATACCACATCGGCCCGTTTCAAATGCAAAGTTGAGGAAATGACTTCTGGCTTAGGAACTTCTTCTATACCTGTGAAGGGTACCTGTTCAAGAATGGATATGCCCAATAGATGAGAGAATTCTTCCAAGGTGGGTACCAACTGATAATCTAAAAAGGTGAAGCAATGATGCTTGGGATCGAATAACTGAAAAAGTACACTCATCATTTCTTCATCAGGGTTTGAATTAACCAGGCTGAGAAGTTGACCATGTCTCTTAATGAACATAGAAGTTTCGGAAATTCTTGATACTAGCTCTTTGAGTTGGGAAGGTATCTCCACAAAGCTGATTCAGATAGTATTTCTATGCATGGAAGCCATGATCTGCAAAACAGAACAAAGATAAATCCCCTTGGTCTTTGAAATGGTTAGTGTAATGAAGCATGAATGCCATGTTATGATGCATGATGTCATGATAAACCACATGTATAGTAAACACAGGTATTTCAAACACAGTAAAATCACACAAAGCCCTTAGGTTTAAGGCTTGCATGAGGTCAAAGGTAGTACCCTCTTGAAGTTATGTTGGTTCAACCTGTCCTAGAAAAGTAACCGGGTTCTAGAGGATCTCAATATCACTGACCGTCCTCCATCGGTCATGGTTTCAGCTCGCGTAATCTGTTCTTGCGATCGAAATTATTCCGAGAGTGTGATCTCAATGAGTGTAGCATCGAGTATCAACCAGTTCTCAGCTCTACACCGAGGCCGGCTATCTCACTACTTTCTAATGGCCAAGTTGGGCGATTAAAGGTTCTAAGGTCAGTTGATGCTTAACGACACCATGCAACGGCCCCTTATTCTTCTCGTTTCTCCACAAGGGATAACGGGACCAACCAAAGTGCCACACCAATGTAGCTACTGCTTCAACCGTATTGGTCTACGTCGTACAGTTCCCTCACATTCTATTGTTACATACCTAAAAGGTATTCCCCAGATCCGGGTGTAGGATCTATAGTAACCCCAAACAAAACCCTAAAAAATAAAGCAAACAAAGCAATCAAGAGAAGCAATTATGATGAACTAGATCCTAAGGTATACCCCACTTATTATCTCCCCAGCAGAGTCGCCAGTTCTGTGATATGGTGGCAGAACCGACTATTTAATACTGGTTTGCGTTTTGTGTTTTGTGTTTGCAAAATGTCGCGGTAAGCAAGAGTCGCCACCGACTTTTATTTCATCCAACCGGAAAGGAAAAAAGTACAGAAAAAATCCTTTTTTGAGATGTTCTGAGTACGGGGGTAGATTATAGAAAGGGAAGGTGTTAGCACCCTTTTTATCCATTGTTTTCCATGGGCTCTTAGGTACTTTCTCATTTTTAAATTGCTTGTGTGTGCTTGCTTTGAAAAGTTTTGTTTTACTTCATTTTAACCCTCGTTTCTATCCTCAAGAGTGTTACAAAGTTTGTTTTGAAAATTTGTTTGAAAAGTGTAAGTGTGAAAAGTTTTGATTTGAGCAAGTACCTACTAGCATCTACCTACTCGAAAAAAGATCATTTCTATTCTTGTTTCCTTTAGAAAGTGCTATCCTACTATTGAGGAATAGGTAGCACCGTCGTTATAATTTGTAAGGGTCAATTCGAAAGGGACGTACGATCACTAAAGTAAAATTAGGATACCTTAGTAATAACCCTAGAGTCTTAAGATCTTTCGAGGCAATATTTCCGAGGCAACGTTCCGAGGAAACATTTCCGAGGCAACATTCGAACGGGACATTTGATCTTTTTAGACAGGAGGGCAACCACTAAGACACCCTATGCTTAATGATCATTTGCCGAAGGCAAATGAAGTGAGAGTATACCCTAAGAGTGAATATGTGCGAATGATTTGTTTCAGTTATTTATCTTTGCACATTAGGGTTTTCTAACCGTATTAATTTGTCATGCATTCTTGCCATACAATCCTATTAGCATACATCTAGACAGTTAAATATTTGCGGGAATTAAAAATGCGAGAAAATAAATCTACGCTATTACAAGGCTTCGGGGAGGGGGATTAATTACATAGCCAAAAACCCAGGGATTTAAACAGTAAATAAAGCCCTAAATTAACTATTACAAACCATGAACAGTTACAAAAATATTGGCAAAATAAATAGTAAGCGCGCGGCGAATTAAATGCGAAGCGATTAGGGTTTTGACCCTTTGACTAATCCTATTTGCGATTGATTAAAAAATGTTTTTTGTCATGCTTTTGTTATTTGAGAAAATAATGAAATAATTAAATTAAAAGGAAGGTCCTAAGTTCTAATTAATTTTAAATAAAGAAAAATAAATTAATTTATTCTAAAGAAAACCTATTTTTGTGTTTTTGTTTTTATTTGAGGAAAAAAAGAATTAAATCAAGAACTTAACCTAATTTTCTATTTTTGATTTTTAATTGTGAAAACAAGTTAAAATTTCTCTATATTAAATTAAACTAAACTAAATTAAATTAAATTTGATAATAAAAAGAACTAATTCTAATTTTTTTGTGAACTCTTGATTTTATGATTTTTATGAAAAAAATGATTAATAGTGTTAATTAAAATAATTAAAGAAAATATTTAAAGAACTGAAAAAGAAAAAATAATAAAAAAGTAAAGACGGGTTTGTGTGTTAGCAATTATGGGGGGTATGTTGTTTAATTTATCCAGGCCTAAAGAGCTCAAGCCCAGTCCTGTGTCTGATCTGGTGCTGCTCCCTCCTGACGGTGTACCATAGTCTTTAACAGGTGGGACATTGGGTTGGATTGATAATGAATCCAATGGCTGGATTGTGTGGTGCATGATGGATGTTTGGACATGTGGGGTACATGATTTGTTGTTAAATGTTAAGAAAATGATAAAATGCTGGGACTTGGGATCGAACCCAGATCCTCACACTCAACACCAACACGCCCTACCATATGTGCTACCTGCTTCATTTGTTAATATAACAATAATAATATATAATATATAAAACACGGTGGTTAGCTGGAAAAAGTGCGCGGAATTCAAAACAGCAAGTGGTGTTCAGACGCGTTGTCTTCTTCTTCCTTGTCCGTCGTATTAGATTAAATACTTTTACCTACGGACATGACTCCATAGCTAAAACCCTGGAAGCTTCAAAAATCAAGAAAACGCATGATAAATTTAAGGTGAGTATATGGATCGATTCGCCTTGATCCCATGAGCACCATAATACCCCTTTTTTGGCCTAATTTTACTTGTACAGAGAAGCCCTAAAACGGCTCCTCAAACCCTAGTAATGGCAATCCTGGATGTAGGCATCAAATGGAAAAATCAAGTAAACCAAAACCTTCCAAATGACAATATAAACATAATTCAATGTTTGAGAATGATTAATCATGTGTAAATTAAGAAATCAAATTCAAGCATGGAGGTGCAAACCGTGGGTCTGTAGCTTATGATTCTGGATGTGAAAATGCTTGCAATTGATTGAGATACGTTCTGGAGATATCCAGGAGTCTATTGGTAGCCTTAGAATGGCTTGAATCACTCTCTAAGTCCAAGAATGATCCCCCACTTTCTTGCAAATTTTTTAGTTTTCTTTTGGTGTTTTCACGACTGCTAACCCCTCTTTTTTGATTTGTTCTTGTTCATTATATATCCCTCAATGAATTAGGTTTGTAAAACAGATTGAATCTTGAAGCTTTGATGAGATTTGATTTGATTTTCAATTTGTATTATATCTTTCTATTTTCATGCCAATCATGCCTTTCCTGTACCAATTTCCATTGATTCTAATTGATCATCCAAGCTCAGCATATTTTGATTGCCAATCTATAAAAAAACAAATCAAATCATATCTTTGATAATTTTCATCATTTATTTGATTTAATTCACTTTTTAATTAATGAAAAATCAAAAGAAATTGAAAAGTGAAGAAAATAATGTATGGATAAGTATTTTAGTCGTGTACCACATTATAATTGAAGTGCAAGCATAAAAAGTTGGGCCCATTTAGCAAAAAATGCAAATTTGAGCACATTTGACTTTTGGCAATTTTGCAAAAATGGTCAACTTAGCCAATGCATAACTCTCTCAATTTTGACCCTAGAGAGGTGTTCTTGGACTTTTTAGAAAGCCTAGGATGTCCTCTAAGCAACCCTTTTGGTCTCATCTCAATTGAGTCTTCCATGTTCATGTATGAAACCTTGACCCAAAAGGAGTGTTTGTTGACTTTTCAAAAGGACCTATAATGTCAAAATTCATTTGTGAGTGCATATTATTAACTTGGGAGATGAAGATGAATTGTAGGTAATTGCATCCTCTTCAAAATTAGCTTTGGATGGGTCATTTCTGATAAAGTATGAGAAAGTTATGCTTGGTCAAAGTTGGGTTGACGTTTCCTACAAAACCCTAATTTAGCAACTTTTGGGTTTTGATGAATTGTAAGCAATCCTTGAGGAATCATGATCAAACCTTTATCAAGTGATGAATAATACTTCAAAATGAGGATGTTGACCAAAAATATTGAAGTTTGACTGTACGTGGGCCACAGTTGACTTTTGACCTAGTACAGTCGATTTTCAGGTATTTGAGCAATTGACTGAGCAAACTTCTTCTGCAAGGCTTGAAACTTGACATGGATGATCTTGAGAAAATATTAGGACAATGGTAAGCATTTGAGTCCTTTGTGGTTCACACATCCTGATGAAGATGGAAACCCTAATTTGAGATAGACTGCCTTAGGAGAGAATTTGTCTGGTCAACTCTTGAACTTCCTTGAGCAATTTGGGGACCTCACTTGACATTTGTTGAGAAATATGGGAGGGGAAATTTTGGGGTACAACAGGCGGTCCCGGCAAAAGTTAGGGATTTAAAGCGTATAACTGTGTCCCGTTGGATCACCTTACAGCCAATCTTCAGTGTCAACTATCAAGCTCAAGCGGTACTAATCAACCCAATCAGCTTCAGACAAGCAGCGAAAGGGATGAGACGCTCAAAGACATAAAGGCAATAGCAGAATGGGAACCCAATGGAATTATTTCACATAGCTGTTTTTATTTTTATACTATTTTTGTGTAATCTCCATTCTTACGACGACATTCTCTTACTAGGATGTCTGTCTCCTTGTACAAAAACGCTTATTTCAAGTTGATACAAAACTATTCCTTTGAAAGTGTAAAACTTCTTTTTTTATTTTTCTGTTTTGTGTGCGAAAAGGTCTAGTGATTATTTTTGAACATATGCATTTGGATGTGATTACTGCTTACAAATACACTCCTAAAAATAGAAAGACAGTTGCTAATGACTTTAAGAAACATGACAATATCTAAGGGCCATCCCACAAAATCCCCGCAGATGTTTTCCGTGACAGATACCTTCTCCAGTAGGTACAGAGGCAGGGGCATCCTACTGCAAGGTCTTTGCCATATTCTCAGTATGCAGCCTAATGGTGTCAGGTGTTCTCATATCCCTAGCAGAGCAAAAGTCTCCAATTACTACTCCAAAATTCCCCAGTGAAGTTGCCAAGCTTCTCAGGATTCCCCAACGAGATTTCAGCAAAATCCCTAAACAGTTCACAGAGTTTACCTTCCCCAACAAAGTTTATTTCTCTAACAACGGAAGTTTATCTCTCGACATTTCAACTTCAAACAAAATCTGAAGACCTACATTCTTCACCCCAAGCAACAGTTTGGGATTTATTCTCCCTAGTTCAACAATACTGCAATAGAACGACTGACACGTTCATACATTGAATTCATACATCCTTTCTACAAACATCATATCATATGCAGAACAAATGCATGTATCACAATCTCATTTATTTTGAGAGCATCATGCAATTCATACATCATGACATCGCATGAAACTGACTTTACCTTTTAAGGCTAAATTCCCAGATAGACGAACACTATCAACCTATACAGCAGGTTAAATATTAATGCCTGAAACCAGACGGGGAAACTATCTACACAACCATTTGGTATGAAATCCCGAAGCAAGACGGGATACCAACAACAACAACAGGCCATAAATTAATACATGTAACCAGCCAGGACAACTATCTCAGTGACCGACGATTTTCAAGTTCCAGATTGTTGTACCCCAAAATTTTCCATCCCATATTCTTCAAAGTTTTGACAAGCATCATCTCAATTTGCTCAAGTCCACTCAAGGGTTGCAGAGTTCAAACACCCTCCTAAGACAGCTAAAATTAGGGTTTTGGTTCCTTCAAAGAAGTTGAAGTTTTCAAGGGCTCAATCAAGTCCCACATGCCTATAAACATTGTCAAGCATCTACATGTCAAGTTTCAAGGCTCACAAGGTCAAGTTGCACAGTCAAAAACCCTAGTTGCTTCACAGTCAACTGTAGGGGCAAATGGTCATTTGGCAGTCAAAAGTCAAAATTTTTGGTCAACATCTTATTTTGAGGCCACAATCATCATTTGATCAAGTCTTGATCATGATTTCACAAGAATGGCTCAAAAATCATCAAGGTGTCAAAAGTTTCTATTTTTGGACAACTGAAAAGTCAATTGTAACTTGACCAAGGTATAACTTTTTCATGGTTCATCAGAAAAATCCCATCCAATGCTCATTTTGAAGGGGAGGACATTTCCTACAATTCATCTTCACATTCCAAATCCAATAAATGCTCTCACAAAAAGTTATCAATTTCAACATTATAGGTCATTTTCAAAAGTCAACAAAAAGGCACTTTAAGTCAAAGACCATAACTTGAGATTGGTAAATTCAAATTACATGGGACCAAAGGCATTGGTTAGAGGACTTCAAGACCTTTCCAAAATATCCAAGAACATGTTCATATGATCAAAATTGAGCAAGATATGCATTGGAGAAGTTGGGAAATTTTGTGAAATGGCCAAAGTCAACTATCCTTGAAACTTCAATTTTTGACAAAAGGGCCCACTTTTTTCCACTTGATTCAGCTATGCCATGCCACCCACGTGTCCCATGTTTTATTTCAAGATTTAAAATTAATTTTTCTATTTTTATTTAATTTTATTTGATTTAATTCATTTTAAATCTTTAAAATTCAAATAAAAATCAAAGAAATTAATTAAGGGATATCTTGTGTTTTGAATAGCCTTGATGCATCATGAAACACATACCAAATTCGTGTACAGCCTATTTCAAGCATAAAATTCAAATTTGGACAAAAAAGGCAAGTTTCTTCAATGGTGTTTATGGAAATCTCAAAAACATAATTGCAAGGGTTAAAGGTCCATTATGGTGACTGATTCTCATTGACTAACATATATGCAAGCCTTTCCAATCCAATTCACGACCTAGAACTCTCTCAAACGGCCAAAGCAAATCCAAAAAAATTGAAGAAAAATCACAAACTGAAAACCACTTTCCAGCATAATTCAAGCCTTCCTTTTGGTCCAAATACGTTCCCAGCATTGCCAGGAATCATTTGCAGCCAAGAACGAGCCAAAAACCCCAAGAACTCGTGCTACACAAGTCATACGGTTTACCTTCTTTCTCAAAATCATAATCATCCATTCATGCGTTTTTAACACTTTTTATTGATTGCATTGTGCTCACAGGATCCATACGAAGCTTTCCATATGACTTAATTTGATTATGGTGTCTTAAAACGCAAAATACCATTGTTGAGTTCTAGGTTTTTCAGAGCTTGTAATTTGGGGCTTTCTCCATACTGTAAAATTAACCCTCCAAACATACTTGGCTGAAACCAGCAGGAGGAGACGAATCCAAAGCATACCTCGCGCCCTTTTTATGTTCACTATATAGCTAATCGCTATTTTTGACATTGGTATTTTGTGGGGGTTTAAAACCCCCGTTATTTGTCTGTGTTTTTGTTTCAGGAACGAAGACGATGCTGAGGTGTCCCTGCCTGGCTGGTTAATTCAAATCATGCGCGCCTTTTCCAGCATATAATGCATTCTTTTTATATAATATTTAGTTCTCGTTTTATTTACAGATGTGCATGAGTGGTGTAGTGGTTGGCCAGTTGCTTTGCAAGCGTTGGGACCTGGGTTCGAATCCCAGGTCCCCCATTATTTCCATAATATTTTGCTTTGTGTAATTGTATGCAGCACTCCAGCATAATTCCACCCTACATCTCCTACAATCAACGTGCCAAGTGTCTCAAGCGCCAATCCAGTGGTCAAGGCATGAGGACCATGGTGCTCAGGAGTCAACATGGGCGTAGGCAACCAGAAAGAGTCAACGTGGCTGAAGCTTCATTGGGCCTCAAATTCCAATCAAACACCCCCCATTCTGGCCCAAACCCCCATTGGGTTTGCTTTTTCTTTTTTATTATTTTGTCATTTTATTTTTTTTATTTGCTTTATTTTATTTCTTATTCTTTTTTTTATTAACAATTAACCAATTAATTTTTTTTTTATAAAAAATCCAAAAAAGAACTAACATTATTATTATTATCATTAATTTCATTTTATTTTTGTAATTAAATACTAATAAATTGAATTAATTATTCATTAGACAACTTTAACTTTTTTTCTTAATAATTAAAATAAGTTTAGAATTAGGTTTTTAATTAACTTCTAATTTTATTTCCTTTTATTTTATTTCATTAAAAAAAAGTATAAAAAACAAAAAATATTTTCTTTTAATAAATTAACTAATTAGTTTAACAATTAGTTTTAATCTCATTTAATCACAAAAAAGACAAAAAAAATCAATTTTTTTTCTTAAAAGGGTCAAAACCCTTAGAATGTTTCCGATTAATTTTTATTCGCGCGCATTTACTTTATTTTGATTATTATGTACCTGCTTCAAGAATGTAATAGTAATTAGGTTTATCGCTTTATTTAATTTTTCGTACTTATTTATCAAAACGGGTCTTTGTATTTTTGGCGATGTATAGACCCGCGCCTTGTAATAGCGTAGAATTTATATTTCCGCAATTTACTTTCCGCACCCCCTAACTGTTAAATGCATGAAAGAATGTATGTAAATAAAACCAATCCGTAACTCACAAATAACTTGTACAAAACATTAACATGAAAAACAACACACAATGCACATGCCACTTCTAGGGTACGCTTCATTCGTTGCCTCGAAACGTGGTCATCAAGTATAGGATGTTTTAGAGGTCACCCTTATGTCTAAGATCCAGTTGCCTCGAAACGGTTGCCTCAGATACAAAGGATCTAAGATGCTAGGGTTACTTCTAAAGTATCCTACCATTGCTTCAGTGACCACATTGTCCCTCATAATCGAATTGACCCGAATAACTCCAACGACGGTGCTACCTACTTCTCAATAGTGGGATAGTACCGTCTAAAGGACTCTTACACAGCTTAATTCCTTAGCGTAGGTAGATTTCTCCTGGGTACTTGCTCTTTCAAAATAAACAAAAACAACTTTTCGCACCTACACTTTCAAAAAGTTTTCAAACAAACACTTCATACACTCTTGAGGACTGATACAAGAGTCAAAGTGAAGTTTTCAAAACGAAACTTTTTCAAAACCCACAATCACAAGAAAAGCAAACAATTTTGAAAACATAGTGAGCAAGTACCTAAGAGCCCGTGGATAACCACGGATAGAAAGGGTGCTAACACCTTCCCTTTCTATAATCTACCTCCCGAACCGAGAAACATCTCGAAAAGGAATTTTGTTGTGCTTTTGTCCTTTCCTTGTTGGAGAACATAAAAGACGGTGACGACTCTTGCTTTACCGCGACATACGCGAACCAGCATTCCAAAACAGTCAGTTCTATTTCCACCGATCACAGAACTGGCGACTCTGCTAGGGATACTTAAAAGTGAGGTGTACCTTAGGACTAAGATCACTTGTGTTTTCAATTGCCTGATCTGTTTGCTTTAATATTGTTGGGCCTGTCTTGGGAGTTTCATAGATCCTAACCCGGATCTGGGGGATACCTTTTTAGAAGGTAGCAACAAACTGTGAGGGAACTGTGTGGGGTATATCGACACGGTTGAAGTAGTTTGCTACATTGATGTGGCACTTTGGTGAGTACCGGTAACCCTTGAGTCAAGTCAAGGAGAGTACAGGGCCGCCGCGTGGTGTCGTGAAGCATCAACTGACCTTAGGAACCTTAATTGAACCATCCTGGCCTCTTTAGGGGTAGTGAGATAACTGACTTTGGTGCAGTCCGAAGTTGGTTGATACTCGATACTACACTCATTGAGGGTTATTTTCTTGGAATATTTTGATCGCCAGTTCAGTGGCTAAATCAAAACAATGAACATAGAAAACAACCCAATAATATTGAGCTCCTTAGAACCCGGTAACTTTTGATAGGACAGGTTTTTGAGCCCACCAACTTCAAGAGGGTAGTACCCCAAACTTCATATTGGCCTAAACTCTAAGGGTTGTGGTGTGACTTGTGTGCCTTATCATGTTTGCCTTTTGTGAATACTTGTGGTGTGCTCTTATCATAGCATCATAACATCATACAGCATCATATGCATCCACTAACCACTTCAGGGGTTCGAATCTTCATCTTTGTTCTTGTTTTGTAGGACATGGAAACTATCCGCAGAAAGACAATTCAGGTCAACCTTGTAAGGATCCCTCCTCAGCTTAAGGAGCTTACATCCAGGATTCCCGAGAACTCTTCCTTCAGTGAAAGGCATGGTAGACTCATCAGCTTGGTCCACATCAACATTGAAGAAGATATGGTGAAAGTGTTGTTCCAGTTCTTTGACCCTTCGCACCACTGTTTTACTTTCCCGAATTATAATTGGTGCCTACATTGGAAGAGTTTTCTCAGCTTCTGGGGATTCCCATCCTCAGTCAACTACCCTACAACGGTACAAAAAAGGAGCCCAAGCTTGAAGAGGTAGCCAAGGCATTACACCTACAACCATCTGATATCAAGGGGCATTGGGAAGTTGGAAGTGGTATCAAAGGGTTCTTGGCCAAGTTCCTGTTTGAGAAAGCACAAGAATGTTGGAGCTCCCTTGACCTACAAGCTTTTGAAGAAGTTGTGGCACTCCTCGTCTATGGGTTGGTGTTGTTCCCTAATCCAGATCAACTTATAGATATCAATGCTGTCAAGATCTTCATGTCCAAGAATCCTATACCTACGTTGCTTGGGGGCATCCTCCACTCATGTTACACTCGAACCATGAGAAAGAGAGGTGTTCTCATGTGCTGCACTCCTCTCCTGGAAAGGTGGTTTATTTCACACCTTCCACAATCAGTTTTGAAGAACGAGCAGGGTTTGAGGTGGTCGCAACGATTAATGACCCTTACACATGCTGATATACATTGGTGTTCTCGGTCCAGAGAGGATGTTACTATCATTGATCGTTGCAGAGAGTATCCTAATGTTCCTTTACTTGGAATCAGAGGAGGTATTACTTACAACCCCTGTCTGGCTTTGAGGCAGTTTGGATATGCTCGGAGGGATGACCCTCATGACATGTTGATTCCTGACATAGTTTTTGACTTCGACAACGATGCACAAGGACTTCGCCAGAGATTTATCAGAGCTTGGAGGATGCCCAACAGGGTGGATAGTAAGACACTGGGGCACAAGAACTCCATCCCCTTGGAGCCTTATCTCAGGTGGGTAAGAGCCCGCTCCCAGAGGCTTGTGATGCCATATCCTCATGTTCTCCCTGTGATCAAGGAGCCAGTTTTGGAAGGAGAAGTGTCCTACACCATTCAACATCCTGACATGTCTACATCCTGGGAAGAAATGCAGAAAAGCTGGATCCAACTCAAGGAAGAACAGAATTCTCTTGAAGCCAGTCTACATGCCAGTGAGAAGAAGGTCATGGAACTTACCCGCTTGCTTCACGAGGAAAAGACTCTCAACACTTACATAGCTCCAAAGAGGATGCGCAGTGTCTTTTGGGATTAATTATTTTGTAATGTTTTGCCCTTGAGGCCCTGATGTACTGAACAAATTATTTCCTAATAAAAAGTGTGTTCTTTTTTTGGCTACAACGAATTTGAACTTTCGAACCCTTGAATGCATTGCATAAATAGCATATCATGCATCATGTGCATAGCAGGTACCCTTTTTTTTCTACAGGTTGCTTAATCTTCTTCGCTGTTTATTTCAGCACTCAGTCATCATGAATCCTGAACCAACTACCGAGCAAGCTATCAAGGCCCTCCAAGCCCAGAACGCCCAGTTCCAGGAGCTGGTCATGAGTTTAGCCCAGGGGCAACAAGAGTTGAAGGCTCTGCTCTTGAAGGAGAAGAAGAAGAAGAAGAGGACCGTCCTGTTCAGCAATGGACGAAGGCTTGGGAATACACTGCAAAATGAGGCTGATCAAGCTGCTTCCTCTGTAGGGAAAGGCAGTCGCCAAGAGGAAGGGGTTCCTAGTCCCGTGGTCTCTGACACCGAGACAGATTTCAACGATGAACAGTACCCTCCTGCTGAGGACCGGTACAAACAGCTGGAGGACAGGTTAAATGCTATGGAGATTCAACGTGTGCCTGGGTTGGATTTTGGAGACTTGGGGTTATCTTCTGGGGTGGTGATCCCGCACAGTTCAAGGAGCCTGCCTTTGTGAAGTACGACGGGACTTCCTGTCCTAAAATGCACCTCCGCTCTTATGTAAGGAAGATCCAGCCTTACACTGCAGACAAGAACCTTTGGATCCATTTCTTCCAGGAGAGTCTTTCAGGGACTCATCTCGAATGGTTCTATCAGCTGGATGGAACCAACATTCATAACTGGGAGGACTTGGCCACTGCTTTTTATAAGCAGTATCAGTACAATGCCGACCTCGCTCCTACACGTACCCAACTCCAGGGTATGTCGCTAGGATCGGGAGAAGGTTTTAAGGAGTACGCGCAGAAATGGAGAGACCTGGCTGGCAGGGTGCAGCCACCGTTGACAGATCGTGAACTAGTGGACATGTTCTTGGGGACCCTATCTGGTCCATTCTTCAACCATCTCATTGGTAATTCCTCTGCTGGGTTTACTGACCTGATCCTGACTGGTGAGAGGATCGAAGCTGGTATAAAATCGGGGAAGATATAGAAGGGTTCCTCCTCAAATACTGAAAAGAAGCCCTTCAAGAAGGAAGCTAGTGCTGTGTATGGTCCCAGGAGACAGAATAAACCAGAACGCCGCCAAGCTGTCAACGCGGTGGTTATCTCAAAGCCTGCTGCTGCTCCTCAGCAATACAACCAGCCAAGAGCTGAGAGGCCCAAAAGACAGTATACTCGGCTCAGTATGACTCTCTCTCAGATATTACCGCAACTGCTGTCAACTAGCCTGGTAACTGTCAAGGAAGCTCCGAAGGTGGTAAACACAGCATCTCCGAAGTACAACCCCAACGCCCGCTGCGCATATCACTCTGATATCCCAGGGCATAACACTGATGATTGTTGGGCTCTGAGGAATAAGGTTCAGGACCTTATTGATGCTAAAGAGGTTGAGTTCGAGGCGCCCGAGAGGCCTAATGTGGTGACAGCTCCCATGCCCAACCACGGGGTAAATGCTATCAGGGTTGAAGACGAAGTGGAGGAATCTGAGTTCGACCGTTGGATCTACCCAACGACCAAAGATGGACCTAGCAACTGGACTGCCAAAGACTCCATACCCATTACTTTTGTCACCCAGTAATGAACTCCTTTGTTTTTAATTTGTAACGAACAACGATTTGAAACTTTATGGCCCGGTGTCCTACCCGGGGCACCGTGGTTTAATTTGTGAGGGCTTGTTATTTGTCACTTACATATATCATTAATAAAAGCATTGGACGTTTTTTCGCATTTCAAATCTTGCGCTCCTTTTCTTTCTTTATATATTGCAAAACAGCTATATTTACACACACTCACTCATACAGGTTCCAATCCACTCTGGATCTCACTGGTAACGACTCTGCTACTGCCAGTTATGACTTTGAAAATCTGATCAACTTAGCCGAAGACGAAGGTGAAGATGATTGTGAAGTGCCTGGTGAGCTTGCGAGACTGTTACTCCAGGAAGAGAGGGCCATTCAGCCACATGAAGAGCCAGTGGAAACGGTAAATCTGGGTACTGAGACAGACAGAAAGGAAGTCAAGATTGGTGCTAATCTAGAGCTCAGTGTGAAACAACGGTTGATTCAGATGCTGCATGACTATGTGAAAGTCTTTGCTTGGTCTTACGAAGACATGCCAGGGTTGGATACCGATATTGTGGTTCATCACCTGCCTACCAAGGAGGATTGCCCTCCGGTAAAATAGAAGGTCCGCCGTATGCGCCCAGACATGTCCGAGAAAATCAAAGCTGAGGTTATGAAACAATTCGACGCCGGTTTTCTAGAAGTGACTTCTTACTCTCAGTGGGTTGCCAACGTGGTTCCAGTGCCAAAGAAAGATGGTAAGGTCAGAATGTGTGTTGATTACAGGGATTTGAATAGGGCGAGCCCTAAGGATGACTTCCCTCTACCTCACATTGACGTTCTGGTTGACAACACTGCTCAGCACAAAGTTTTCTCTTTCATGGACGGCTTCTCCGGTTATAATCAGATCAAGATGGCTCCTGAAGACATGGAGAAGACCACTTTTGTTACTCAGTGGGGCACCTTCTGCTACAAGGTCATGCCTTTTGGGTTGAAAAATGTTGGGGCTACCTACCAACGTGCCATGGTGGCTTTGTTTCATGACATGATCCATCATGAGATCGAAGTGTATGTCGACGATATGATTGCAAGGTCCCAAACTGAGGAGGAACACCTTGACCACCTACAGAAGCTGTTTGACCGTCTGAAGTTGTAAAAACTGAGGTTGAACCCAAACAAGTGCACCTTCGGGGTAAGATCTGGAAAATTGCTAGGCTTCGTTGTAAGCGACAAAGGTATTCAAGTGGACCCTGCCAAGGTGAAAGCCATACAAGAGATTCCAGTTCCCAAGACAGAGAAAGAAGTCAGAGGCTTTCTAGGACGGCTAAACTACATTGCCCGATTTATCTCGCACCTAACTGCTACTTGTGAACCAATCTTCAAGCTGCTGAAGAAAGATCAGGTAGTACGTTGGAACGATGAATGTCAGGCTGATTTCGAAAGAATCAAAGAGTATCTCCAAGAGCCATCCATTCTCATGCCACCGGTTGAAGGGAGACCTATAATACTATACTTGACAGTACTTGACAACTCAATAGGGTGTGTGCTGGGGAAGCATGACGAGTCCGGCCGAAAAGAGCATGCCATTTATTACCTTAGCAAAAAGTTTACCGACTGTGAGACCCGATACTCACTGCTTGAGAAAACTTGCTGCGCTTTGGTATGGGCTGCTCGCCGGCTGAGACAGTATATGTTGACTCACACTACTCTATTGATTTCAAAAATGGACCCGATTAAGTACATATTCGAAAAGCCTGCTTTGTCCGGAAGAATAGCAAGATGGCAGATGATCTTGACGGAATACGACATCCAGTACACGACTCAGAAAGCAATCAAAGGAAGTGTATTGGCAGACCATCTGGCACACCAGGCAGTGGACGACTACCAATCTATGAACTTTGAATTTCCAGACGAGGACATTATGGTAGTAACTGATTGCGAAGTACCTGGACCGGATGAAGGACCTGAGGAAGGATCCCGATGGTCTATGCACTTTGACGGAGCCTCGAACGCTTTGGGTATCGGTATTGGCGATGTGATCATATCCCCAAAAGGCACTCATACTCCACTTACCGCCCGGCTATGCTTCAACTACACCAACAACATGGCAGAGTATGAGGCATGCATCATGGGTCTTCAAGCTGCAATTTACTTAAGGATCAAGTTTCTGAGTGTCTTCGGAGATTCCGCTCTCGTGATCAATCAGATCAAAGTCGAGTGGGATACGAAACACCCAAATCTTATTCCTTACAAAGAGTGTGTGTTAACACTGATCCCCCATTTCACGGAGATAACTTTTGAACATTTCCCAAGAGAGGAGAATCAGTTGGGGGACGCGCTGGCTACGATGTCTTCTATGTTCAAAGTCAAATGGGATAACGAAGCTCCCCGGATCATTATTTGGAAACTGGATGAACTGGCATATTGTTGTGATCTTGAGACGGAAGAGGTAACAGAAAAACCCTGGTATCATGAAGTGAAGAGGTACTTAGAGGCTCAAGAATACCCCGAGGGTGCATCGGTCAATGACAAGAAGTTCCTGAGAAGGTTCGCTGCAAAGTTCTTCCTCAGCAACGGCATTCTATACAAGCGAAACCATGATTCAACCTTACTGCGTTGTGTGGATAAGACTGAAGTAGAAAGGATCATGGCAGAGCTACATGAAGGTACCTTCGGAACACATTCCAGTGGACATACCATGGCAAAGAAGATTCTCCGGGCAGGATATTTTTGGTCCACAATGGAAGCCGACTGTTACCAACATTCTCGGACATGTCACAAATGCTAGATCTATGCTGATAAGGTGTACGTCCCTCCAGTTCCTCTGAACGTCTTGACAGCACCTTGGCCTTTTGCAATGTGGGGCATTGATATGATCGGCGAGATCAGACCTACGGCATCCAACGGGCACCGCTTCATCCTAGTAGCAATTGATTACTTCACGAAGTGGGTTGAAGCAGCTTCATATGCTACGGTAACCAAGAACGTCGTGGCACGGTTCATTCGGCATAACCTGATATGTCGCTATGGTGTACCTGAGAGGATCATTACGGACAATGGTACCAATCTTAACAACAAGATGATCACTGAGCTCTGCGAGCAATTCAGCATACAGCACCACAACTCTTCTCCCTACCGGCCGAAGATGAATGGGGCTGTAGAAGCAGCAAATAAGAATATCAAGAAGATTGTGCAGAAGATGACAACGACCTACAAAGATTGGCACGAGATGTTACCGTTTGCTCTTCATGGGTATCGTACCTCAGCACGGACGTCAACCGGGGCAACACCCTTTTCCTTGGTCTATGGCATGGAGGCAGTCTTGCCTATTGAAGCCCAGATACCCTCTCTCCGGATAATGAAGGATGCAAATCTGAGCAAAGATGACTGGATCCAGACTCGGCTTGATCAATTAAATCTAATCGACGAAAAGAGACTCATTGCTATTTGTCATGGTCAAACGTACCAAAAACGGATGATCAGGGCATTTAACAAGAAAGTCAGACGACAAGAGTATCAAGTCGGAGACCTGGTAATCAAGTGCATCATTCTTCCTCAAAGTGATCCCAGGGGCAAATGGACTCCTACGTATGAAGGGCCATTTGTGGTTAAACATGTCTTCTCAGAAGGAGCCATGATTCTAACCACCGTGGATGGTGACGACCTTCCTCACCCTGCCAATGCAGACATAGTAAAAAGACACTACGCATGAATTAAAGACCCGCTAGGTTGACATACCTAGGCAAAAATAAGGGCTTCCCGGCGAACCAAAAGGGTTCGGGAAAAAATAAGGGATGAAATGAAAAAATCTGTACACCCGGCAAGTCGAAAACCTGAAAAGGCGGCTTGGGCAAAAATGGGTATCTCGGTGGACTGAAAACCCGAAAGGGCGGTCCAGGTAAAAGTTAGGGATAAAGCGTAATACTATGTCTCATTGGTCACCTTGCATCCAGAATTCGGTATCACCTATCAGGTTCAGACGGCATCAATCAGTCAGCTTCATCTTCAACTAAACAGCAAAGTGATGAGACGCTTGAAGACATAAAGGCGATAGCAGAGTTGAAACCCAGTGGGATTTTTCACATAGCTGATTTGTTTTCCTTTTCACAAATTGTAAATTCTATCTGCTCGGCGGCGTTCTCTTACTAGGACGTCAGCCTCTTGTACATAAACGCCTATTTACAGGCAAATTCAAAAATCAATACAAATTCACTTTTCAGACCAATTGCCAATTGTTTTTTCCTTTTTCTGTTTTGTTTTGTAAAGAACGTCCAATGTTCAATTTTTGATATATGCATTTGACACTAATTGCTAGCTCATAAATATTTGAATACGAAACAAAGGATTAATTACAGGTGACATCAGAAACAGGGGCAATAATGAGTTGTCTAAGCGATCTAGTTGCTCTGTCCACCAAGGTACCAAGGTAGGTTCGGCTGAAGAACGTAACCAAGATGCTTTCACTCCCCGCAGAGTAAGACAGGATCCAACAGTACTCTCCCCGAGCAGAGTTGCTCTCTCATAAGCCCTATAAAGGCACAGTATCTCTAGCAAGTCAGCAACACTCTCCCCAAGCAGATTTAGTCTACTATCAAGCCTTAAGGAAGTTGGGTATCCCCAGAAAATCACAAATTTCCCCAGCGGAGTATACAGACATTCCTAAGAAAGCATCCCCGACAATCTTAGTATAAGATTGTTCCCCGGCGGAATACCAGACACCCCAGTGGAGCCACTTCCCTCAGTGCAGTCTCAAAAATTTCCCCAGGAAAGTTGTATCAATCTCCCCAGTAGGAAGCTTATCCCTAGTAGATCCCGGAAGCTTATCCCCCGCAGAGCGCAAAAGCATCTCCCCGGCTTTGTTCAGAGGTTATTCCCCACCAGAGCTTATAACTGGGTTATCCTCATCTAATTACAACGGAAAGACCGTCCTCGGCGAAGTTCTTCCTACCCCCAGCGAAGTTCATCAAATCTTCCAACAAAACCTATCAATGGAATCCCCAGCGGAGTTATCATCAAACCTCAGCGAAGTATCTCTTCCCACAGAGTAATTCCCCGCAGAGTAATCTCTTCAAGTTTATTCCCCAACGGAGTCATCTTCTCCTACCGGTTTGTTCTTGCAACCATCATCCCCAGCGGAAACGAAGAACTCTAATCTCCAGCATCAGCCCAGGATCCAAGCTCCCGGCATTCGTCAAGGATTTATTTTCCTAGAGAAAAAAATACATTCATAGACATTACATTATCATACACCATAACGCATGCATATACGCATCATAATCATACAATCTCATCTATTTTGAGAACATCATGACATCATGCACTTCATACATCAAGACATTGCATACAACTGATGTTTCGCCTTTTCAGGAAAAAGGTCAATCCAAAGATGATTACTATCAACTGTCGCAATTCCAGATTCGATTCCTGTATCCAGCCAGGGCATGTCTGTTGACGACTAATTCCAGATTCGATTCCTGTATCCAGCCAGGGCACGTCTGAAGAGTTTGAAGATTCGATTCCTGTATCCAGCCAGGGCATATCTGTTGACGACTATTTCTAGATTTGATTCCTGTATCCAGCCAGGGCACGTCTGAAGAGTTTGAAGATTCGATTCCTGCATCCAGCCAGGGCATGTCTGTTGACGACTAATTCCAGATTCGATTCCTGTATCCATCCAGGGCACGTCTGAAGAGTTTGAAGATTCGATTCCCGTATCTAGCCAGGGCATATCTGTTGACGACTATTTCCAGATTCGATTCCTGTATCCAGCCAGGGCACGTCTGAAGAGTTTGAAGATTCGATTCCTGCATCCAGCCAGGGAATGTCTGTTGACGACTAATTCCAGATTCGATTCCTGTATCCAGCCAGGGCACGTCTGAAGAGTTTGAAGATTCGATTCCTGTATCCAGCCAGGGCATATCTGTTGAAGACTAATTCCAGATTCGATTCCTGTATCCATCCAGGGCACGTCTGAAGAGTTTGAAGATTCGATTCCTGTATCGAGCCAGGGCACATCTGTGAGCAACCAATTGTAGATTCGACACCTGTATCCATCCAGGGCATATCTGCATGAATAGTTTGAATATCAACCCCTGTAACAGGCCAGGTAATTATCTTTCTTTCTCAGGTACGCAAGTTCTCGCTAAGGAATCTCTTACGTGATCGACACCTAGATGGCATCTATAAGCCCATCCACTTACCAACAGTTCCAAATGGCATCTATAAGCCCATTCCCGACAAGGTTCTGTCGCACCGCCAGATGGCATCTATAAGCCCATCCTCCTATCCATCATCTTTCCAAATGGCATCTGTAAGCCCATTCCCGCCATCACACTGCTGATACTCAACTATGTGAGTGCAAATTTCTGGGCACTCTAGTGTTCAATCATCTTCCACCTTCGGATCACGAAAGGCACACAAGCCAATCTACATCCTCAGGTCTAAGAAGATTGAACAGGGGCAACTGTTGTACCCCAAAATTTTCCCTCCCATATTCTTCAAAGTTTTGACAACCATCATCTCAATTTGCTCAAGTCCACTCAAGGGTTGCACAGTTCAAACACCCTCCTAAGACAGCTAAAATTAGGGTTTTGGTTCCTTCAAAGAAGTTGAAGTTTTCAAGGGTTCAATCAAGTCCCACATGCCTATAAACATTGTCAAGCATCTACATGTCAAGTTTCAAGGCTCACAAGGTCAATTTGCACAGTCAAAAACCCTAGTTGCTTCACAGTCAACTGTAGGGGCAAAATGGTCATTTGGCAGTCAAAAGTCAAAAATTTTGGTCAACATCTTATTTTGAGGCCACAATCATCATTTGATCAAGTCTTGATCATGATTTCACAAGAATGGCTCAAAAATCATCAAGGTGTCAAAAGTTTCTATTTTTGGACAGCTGAAAAGTCAACTGTAACTTGACCAAGGCATAACTTTTTCATGGTTCATCAGAAAAATCCCATCCAATGCTCATTTTTAAGGGGAGGACATTTCCTACAATTCATCTTCACATTCCAAATCCAATAAATGCTCTCACAAAAAGTTATCAATTTCAACATTATAGGTCATTTTCAAAAGTCAACAAAAAGGCACTTTAAGTCAAAGACCATAACTTGAGATTGGTAAATTCAAATGACATGGGACCAAAGGCATTGGTTAGAGGACTTCAAGACCTTTCCAAAATGTCCAAGAACATGTTCATATGATCAAAATTGAGCAAGATATGCATTGGAGAAGTTGGGAAATTTTGTGAAATGGCCAAAGTCAACTATCCTTGAAACTTCAATTTTTGACAAAAGGGCCCACTTTTTTCCACTTGATTCAGCTATGCCATGCCACCCACGTGTCCCATGTTTTATTTCAAGATTTAAAATTAATTTTTCTATTTTTATTTAATTTTATTTGATTTAATTCATTTTAAATCTTTAAAATTCAAATAAAAATCAAAGAAATTAATTAAGGGATATCTTGTGTTTTGAATAGCCTTGATGCATCATGAAACACATACCAAATTCGTGTACAGCCTATTTCAAGCATAGAATTCAAATTTGGACAAAAAAAGACAAGTTTCTTCAATGGTGTTTATGGAAATCTCAAAAACATAATTGCAAGGGTTAAAGGTCCATTATGGTGACTGATTCTCATTGACTAACATATATGCAAGCCTTTCCAATCCAATTCACGACCTAGAACTCTCTCAAACGGCCAAAGCAAATCCAAAAAACTTGAAGAAAAATCACAAACTGAAAACCACTTTCCAGCATAATTCAAGCCTTCCTTTTGGTCCAAATACGTTCCCAGCATTGCCAGGAATCATTTGCAGCCAAGAATGAGCCAAAAACCCCAAGAACTCGTGCTACACAATTCATACGGTTTACCTTCTTTCTCAAAATCATAATCATCCATTCATGCGTTTTTAACACTTTTTATTGATTGCATTGTGCTCACAGGATCCATACGAAGCTTTCCATATGACTTAATTTGATTATGGTGTCTTAAAACGCAAAATACCATTGTTGAGTTCTAGGTTTTTCAGAGCTTGTAATTTGGGGCTCTCTCCATACTGTAAAATTAACCCTCCAAACATACTTGGCTGAAACCAGCAGGAGGAGACGAATCCAAAGCATACCTCGCGCCCTTTTTATGTTCACTATATAGCTAATCGCTATTTTTGACATTGGTATTTTGTGGGGGTTTAAAACCCCCGTTATTTGTCTGTGTTTTTGTTTCAGGAACGAAGACGATGCTGAGGTGTCCCTGCCTGGCTGGTTAATTCAAATCACGCGCGCCTTTTCCAGCATATAATGCATTCTTTTTATATAATATTTAGTTCTCGTTTTATTTACAGATGTGTATGAGTGGTGTAGTGGTTGGCCAGTTGCTTTACAAGCGTTGGGACCTGGGTTCGAATCCCAGGTCCCCCATTATTTCCATAATATTTTGCTTCGTGTAATTGTATGCAGCATTCCAGCATAATTCCACCCTACATCTCCTACAATCAACGTGCCAAGTGTCTCGAGCGCCAATCCAGTGGTCAAGGCATGAGGACCATGGTGCTCAGGAGTCAACATGGGCGTAGGCAACCAGAAAGAGTCAACGTGGATGAAGCTTCATTGGGCCTCAAATTCCAATCAAACACCCCCCATTCTGGCCCAAACCCACCTTGGGTTTTCTTTTTCTTTTTTATTATTTTGTCATTTTATTTTTTTTTATTTGCTTTATTTTATTTCTTATTCTTTTTTTATTAACAATTAACCAATTAATTAATTTTTTTTTAATAAAAAATCCAAAAAAGAACTAACATTATTATTATTATCATTAATTTCATTTTATTTTTGTAATTAAATACTAATAAATTGAATTAATTATTCATTAGACAACTTTAACTTTTTTTCTTAATAATTAAAATAAGTTTAGAATTAGGTTTTTAATTAACTTCTTATTTTATTTCCTTTTATTTTATTTCATTAAAAAAAGTATAAAAAACAAAAAATATTTTCTTTTAATAAATTAACTAATTAGTTTAACAATTAGTTTTAATCTCATTTAATCACAAAAAAGACAAAAAATTCAATTTCTTTTCTTAAAAGGGTCAAAACCCTTAGAACGTTCCCGATTAATTTTTATTCGCGCGCATTTACTTTATTTTGATTATTATGTACCTGCTTCAAGAATGTAATAGTAATTAGGTTTATCGCTTTATTTAATTTCTCGTACTTATTTATCAAAACGAGTCTTTGTATTTTTGGCGATGTATAGACCCGCGCCTTGTAATAGCGTAGAATTTATATTTCCGCAATTTACTTTCCGCACCCCCTAACTGTTAAATGCATGAAAGAATGTATGTAAATAAAACCAATCCGTAACTCACAAATAACTTGTACAAAACATTAACATGAAAAACAACACACAATGCACATGCCACTTCTAGGGTACGCTTCATTCGTTGCCTCGAAACGTGGTCATCAAGTATAGGATGTTTTAGAGGTCAACCTTATGTCTAAGATCCAGTTGCCTCGAAACGGTTGCCTCGGATACAAAGGATCTAAGATGCTAGGGTTACTTCTAAAGTATCCTACCATTGCTTCAGTGACCACATTGTCCCTCATAATCGAATTGACCCGAATAACTCCAACGACGGTGCTACCTACTTCTCAATAGTGGGATAGTACCGTCTAAAGGACTCTTACACAGCTTAATTCCTTAGAGTAGGTAGATTTCTCCTGGGTACTTGCTCTTTCAAAACAAACAAAAACAACTTTTCGCACCTACACTTTCAAAAAGTTTTCAAACAAACACTTCATACACTCTTGAGGACTAATACAAGAGTCAAAGTGAAGTTTTCAAAACGAAACTTTTTCAAAACCCACAATCACAAGAAAAGCAAACAATTTTGAAAACATAGTGAGCAAGTACCTAAGAGCCCGTGGATAACCACGGATAGAAAGGGTGCTAACACCTTCCCTTTCTATAATCTACCTCCCGAACCGAGAAACATCTCGAAAAGGAATTTTGCTGTGCTTTTGTCCTTTCCTTGTTGGAGAACATAAAATACGGTGGCGACTCTTGCTTTACCGCGACATACGCGAACCAGCATTCCAAAATAGTTAGTTCTATTTCCACCGATCACACAGATTAACACCTGTAACAAGCCAGGAGAACTATCTGTGGATGAATGATTGTAGATTAATACTTGTAACTATCCAGGAGAACTATATACATGAAGAAATTTAAGATTAACACCTGTAACAAGCTAGGAAAACCACCATTCTTTCTCAGGTTAAAGATTAATACCTGTAACCAACCAGGACAACTATCTCAGTGACCAACAATTTTCAAGTTCCAGATTAACACCTGTAACAAGCCAGGAGAACTATCTGCAGACGAATGATTGTAGATTAGTACCTGTAACTAGCCAGGAGAACTATCTACATGAAGAGATTGAGGATTAATACCCGAAACCAGTTGAGGAAACTATCTTTCTTTCTCGGGTCAGAGATTAATACCTGTAACGATCCATGACAACTATCTCAGCGATCGACAATTTTCAAGTTCTAGATTAATACCTGAAACCAGACAGGACAGCTATCTGTGAACAACTGATTTGTAGATTAATACCTGAAACCAGATAGGAAAACCATCTACACGACTAGACGAAGTAATCTTACACGCGTTCCTTCTCATATATCTCCGGGTGTAGACTAACACAGACTCATCCTGGAACAGCCCTACACAGGCTCTTTCTAATATATTTTCAGATAACGGTTAATTCCATTATCCCCAACAAGTTACTATGAAGCCTGGATTTCAACCAGAAAACAACAAACTTTCATCTCTCCAGAGATAACTCTTCAGCAGAGCCTTGGACAACTGAAGTTCCTAGACTCTATTCCCCACAGAGTTTGCCTAAAGAAAATGAAAATTTTGAATGTTAGCAAAGTGTCTTTTAATTAGAAATTCAACAATGTCCTTCGATTGGCATCTGAACAGGGTACTTTAATTGGCATCTGAGCAAGCTTCGATTGGGCACTGAACTTCCTTTGATGCAAGCCTGATTCACAAGCTTCGATTAGGTGTTGGCCCTCTTCAATAAAGTTCAAATCACAAGGCTTCGACTGCACATTGGTTGCTTAAGATTTGCCTTTAATTCACAAGGCAAGAACGTCCTCCATGTCTGCTTCAATTCACAAAAAAGCAGTCCCCTGCAGAAAAGCTTCGATTGGACATCTAAAGACCCATTTGAGCAAGCTTTGGTCCACAAGTATCATTCCAGCAGGGCCTTCTCTGTGCTTGCCTTTAACGCATAAGGCACAAACCCTCTCTTCAACTTGCCTTCAGCGCACTAGGAAAATACTCCCTCTGTGCATGCCTTCAGCGCACAAAGCAAGAATTCCCTACAAGTTTATTTCGATTCACCAGCAGTGAACTCTTGCATACCAGCTTCAATTAAGCGCTGAGTATCCTTCGATCAAGCTTAGTTCATAAAGCTCCCGCTGGGCAAAAGTCCCCTTCGACTTGTCATCAACACACGTATGCCTCTTCATGCTTGTTTTTGGTCTATTATGAAAAAAGCTTCTTCATACTTGCCTTGGTTTCACAAGGCAAAGGCCCATCAGCTTGCCTTTGATCTACAAGGCAAAATGCCCCTCTCAGTGGTCTTCGATTCACAAGGCAAAGGCCCCCTCTTCAGCTTTCCTTCAGCACACAAGGCCAAGACTCCTTCAGATTTGCCTTCGATCCACCAGGCAAACAGCTTCTTTCAACCCATAAGGCATTGGCTACCTTTGTGCCAGCTTTGCCTAAGCAATGGCCTCTTTTACGCTTGCTTTGACCTGCCCCGTGCTAGCATCCACAATGCATGGGATGCCTTTGTGCCAACTTCGACTGGGCAATGGTCCCCTTTGAAACAGTTGTACACACTTCAACACGCATGATAGTCCCTTCGAAGGTGTATTCATATGGTCCCTCCGAAGAAGCATTCATTGGTCCATTCGAAGGACACATGATTATTGAAAACAAGTTTGCTTTGTGATGGGTCTTGGTCCTACATGTGGCCAGGCCCAGGCCTCTTGTGCAATGGCACTCGAAGCTAGTGAGAAAGAAAGTTTTCGATTGGCCATATTGAAGTCTTCATTTATATTGTTTGAATCAAGCAACTAGTTGTGCGTCCCTTCGAATGTCCCTCATACATCCAACGATAGGGCTACCTACTCACTATTAGTAGGATATCACTGTCTAAAGGATAGGAGGAAAAGAACTACTTTTTCGAGTACAAGTAGATAGTTGTTATATGCTTGCTCAAAAAAAAATTTCACACTTACACATAAACGTTTCAAAACACTTTCAGAAACATTCGATTTGTTAACACTTTTGAGGACTGATACAAGAGTTATCACAAATCGAATCGCCGCACTAAGGCATTTCAAAACATTTTTCAACACATAAAGCACAAGCAATTTTTAAAACATGAGCTAGCATCTAAGAGCCCGTAGATAACTACGGATGGAAAGGGTGCTAACACCTTCCCTTTCCATAATATATCCCCCTTACTCAGAAAACTCTCAAAAAGGTCTTTTTCTGTTCTTTTTACCATTTCCTTAATTTGGATAAAAGAAAAGTCGGTGGCGACTCTTGCTTACCGCAACATTTGCAAACACAAATGCAAAACCAGTATTAACATTTGGTTCTGCCACCGTATCACAGGGAGACTCTGATAGTAACGGTGATTGGGGCGACTGGATCTACCCAACTGCTGACAGAGGACTCAACAACTGGCAGACTAAAGACTTCATCTCAATCTCCTTCAGTCAGGAGTAATTGTCATTTCCTATTTTTTATTGCATTGAGAAATTTGTCTGTAATTTCCTTTAAAACAATGACTTGAAACCATGTGCCTTGCCCAGGACACAATGGTCCATTTGTTAAGGTTTTGTCATTTTAATATATCATATGCCCATTTTAATGAAAACATTGGACTATTTTGCATTCAAATTTTGCGCTCCTTGTCTTTCTTTACTTTACTACATTTTCAAATAGCCATGTGACCTTACATGCACACACACACACATTTACAGATCCACATCCACTCCGGATCTCATTGACAACAATTCTGCTATTGCCATCTATGACTTTGAAAATCCAATCTATCAAGCCGAAGACGAAAGTGAAGAAGATTGTGAAATACCTAAGGAACTCTCCAGACTCCTGATACAAGAGGAAAAAGCCATTCAACCACACGAAGAGCCAGTTGAAGTGATAAACTTGGGTACTGAGGCAGATAAGAAAGAAGTTAAGATTGGCGTCAACCTGGAAGATAGTGTCAAGAGAAGATTGGTATAGATGTTGCATGACTATGTCGAGGTGTACGCGTGGTCATATAGAGATATGCCATGACTTGACACTGATATTGTGGTTCACCGTCTGCCGATGAAGGAAGGTTGTTCTCCGATCAACCAAAAGGTTCGTCGCATGCGGCCAGGTATGTCTGAGAAAATCAAGGCTGAGGTAATGAAACAGTTCAATGCAGGTTTCTTGGAAGTGACGTCGTATCCCTAATGGGTTACAAATGGTGTTCCAGTGTCAAAAAAAGACGGTAAGGCCCGTATGTGTGTAGACTACAGGGACTTAAATAGGGCGAGCCACAAAGATGATTTACCACTACCACATATTGATGTCTTTGTTGATAACACTGATAAATATAAGGTGTTCTCCTTCATGGACGGCTTCTCTGGGTACAACTAGATCAAAATGGCGCCTGAAGACATGAAAAAAATCACTTTTGTCACACAGTGGGGCACCTTCTGTTATAAGGTCATTCCTTTTGGTTTGAAGAGTGCAGGCGTAACTTATCAACGGGCTATGGTAGCTCTATTTCATGATATGATTCATCATGAGATAGAAGCCTATGTTGATGACATGATTGCAAGATCCCAAACTGAGGAAGAACACCTTGATCATTTGCACAAGCTATTTGAAAGGTTGAAGAAATATAAGCTAAGGCTGAATCCTAACAAATGCACCTTCGGGGTGAGATCAGGTAGAGGTCGATCCTGCAAAAGTTAAAGCCATACAAGAAATTCCAGCTCCTTGTACTAAGAAGGAGGTCAGAGGTTTCTTAGGTCGACTCAACTACATTTCCCGATTCATCTCTCACTTAACTTCTACTTGTGAGCCAATCTCTAAACTGCTGAAGAAAGATCAAGTAGTCAGATGAAATGAAGACTGCCAAACAGCTTTTGACAAGATCAAGGAGTATTTATAAGAACCTCCAATCCTAATGCCTTCAGTTGAAGGAAGACCTTTGATTATGTACTTTACCGTATTAGAGAATTCAATGGGGTGTGTGCTAGGCCAACATGACGAGTCTGGTCGAAAAGAGCATGCAATATACTACCTTAGCAAAAAGTTTACCGACTGTGAAACAAGATATTCATTTCTCGAGAAAACTTGTTGCGCTTTGGAATGGGCTTCTTGTCGACTAAGACAATATATGTTGACTCATACTAATCTCTTGATCTCTAATATGGATCCCATTAAGTACATCTTCGAGAAGCCAACTCTCTCTGGGAGAATAGCCAGATGGAAAATGATTTTGACTGAATATGACATCCAGTACATTACACAAAAAGAAATAAAAGGAAGTGTATTGGCGGATCATTTGACCCATCAAGCTGTTGATGACTACCAATCCATGAAATTTGAATTCCCAAACGAGAATATCATGTTGATAACCGACTGTGCAAAGCCCGGACCATATGAAGGACCTGAACAAGGATCCCGATGTACTATGGTTTTTGATGGAGCTTCCAACACTCTTGGCAACGAAATCGGTGTTTTGTGATCATTTATCCCAAAGTTGCCATACTCCTTTCACTACTAGACTTTGCTTCGATTGTACCAACAACATGGCTGAGTATGAGGTGTGCATCTTGGGTCTTAAAGCTTTTATTGACCTAAGAATTAAATTATTAAGTCTATATGGAGACTCGACTTTGGTGGTTAGTCAAGTTAAAGGAGAGTGGGATACAAAACATCCAAATCTTATTCCATACAAAGAACTTGTGCTAGCCCTGATTCCATACTTTGAAGAGATTGCCTTCGAACATATCTCGAGGGAAGAAAACCAGTTGGCAGATGCCTTAGAAACTATGTCATCTATGTTCAAAGTCAATTGGGACGATGAAGTTCCCAGAATTACTATCGAAATATTTGACGAACCGACACACTGTTGTGGGATCGACACTAATGAGGAGAAGCATTAGTTCCATGAGGTGAAAATGTACCTTGAAACACAAGAATATCCTGAGGGAGCTTCAATCAAAAATAAGAAATTCTTGCGGTGGTTCCCAGCCAAGTTCTTCCTAAGCAATGGGATTTTGTACAAATGTAACCACGACTCAACTCTGCTTCGTTGTGTGGACAAGAAGGAAGCAGATAAGATCATGGAGGATATACATGAAGGTATCTTTGGAACTCATTCTAGTTGACACACTATGGCCAAGAAGATTCTGAGAGCTGGTTACTATTGGTAAACCATGGAAACCGATTGTTATCACCACTCAAGGACTTGCCACAAGTGCCAAATTTATGCTGATAGGGTTCACACGCCTCTGTTTCCTTTGAATGTCATGGCTGCTCCTTAGCCAATTACAATGTGGGGCATTGACATGATCGAAGAAATCTAGCCCACTTCATCTAATGGACATCATTTCATCCTCGTCGCCATTGACTACTTCACCAAATGTGTCAAAGCGTCTTCATTTGCCTCAGTTACCAAGAATATTGTAGCCCGGTTCATCAAACATAACCTCATCTGTCAGTATGGAATCCCTGAAAGGATTACCACTGACAACGGTACCAACCTCAACAATGCTATGATTACTGAACTTTGCATGCAGTTCAAGATTAAGCATAAAAATTCTTCTCCATATGGACCTAAGATGAATGGCACAGTGGAAGCTGCCAACAAAAATATAAAGAAGATTATGCAAAAGATGTTGGTGACCTATAAAGACTGGCACGAGATGCTACCATTTTATCTTCATGGCTATCGTACCTCGGCGCAAACATCAACTGGGGAAACTTAACTCTCTTTAGTCTATGGCATGGAAGTTTTCCTTCCTATCGAAGTTCAGATCCCTTTTCTAAGGATTATGAAAGAAGCAAACTTAGGCGAAGACGAACGGATTCAGACTAGGTTGGATCAATTGAACTTGATCGATGAAAAGAGACTGGCTGCTGTCTGTCATGGTCAAATGTATAAAAAACGTATGATCAAGGAATTCAACAAGAAGATTAAACATCGAGTATACCGGGCTGGTGACTTGATAATAAAACCCATCATTCTACCACAAGGTGATCGCAGGGGCAAATGGACTCCCACCTACAAAGGGCCATTTGTTGTCAAGAAAATATTCTCGGGTGGTGCCATGATGCTAACCACTATGGACGAAAAAGATTTTCCGCACCCTGTGAATGCAGACATAGTCAAATAATACTACACATAAGAATGATCCGCTAGGTTGACATACCTAGGCAAAAATAAGGGAATCCCGACGAACCAAAAGGGTTCAGGCAAAAATTAGGGATATATGCAAAAGATTGTACACCCAGCAAGTCGAAAACCCGTAAGGGCAGCTTGGGTAAAAAAGGGCATCTTGGTGGACTGAAAACCTTAAAGGGCGGTCCATGCAAAAGTTAAGGATTAAAATCATACAAATATGTCCCGTTGGATCAATACATCCAGCTTTATTACCAAGGTCAAAAGTTCAAATGGTACAAGATCAGTTCAATCAACTTCTTTTGACGGCAGGGGATGATGTTCGAAGATATAAGGGCAATAGCAGAGTTAAAACCCAATGAGATCACTTCCACATGGCTATATATATTTGTTTTCACTTTGTATTCTTTTCATTTCACGACGAATTCTTCTTACTAGGATTTCCGTCTCTTTGTACAAAAACTCCTGTTTATAGGCAAATTATCAATACAAATATACTTTGAAGTGCAAGCTTTTTGTTTTTTCTGTTTTGATTGCAAAAACGTTTAATGACTAAAATTGAATGAACATATGCATATGAACATGATTAGCTGTTAACAAATATACGCAAAAGAACAAGAATAAGTGCTTACTTAAGGAGCCAGAATAACACTCACGCTGCCCATAAATCCCCACAAAGTAAATTTACACAATCTCCACAATTTCCTTTCGGAGTTCCAATCAACATATCTCCTGGAAATTCTCTTCCCCAGCTGAGTTTGGCCTTCCAAAACTGAAAGAGAAACCTTGCAAAGCTCTTCCCCAGAAGAATTTGTTTCTCCAGTGAAGTCACTAGAATATTTTCCTCAATAGGGCTTATTTACTCAACAGACTACAATCTCCCCAGCTTGAATCAACTGACAAAAAAATCCTCTGCCCCAGTTAAATTACCAATATCCCTGGAAAGTTGCTGCAAAACCTGGAAACTAGCCAGACACCAATTAACTTCATCCCCCCAGAGAAGTCGGAAGATTATCCATCTCTTTTATCCCCAGTCAGGGTATATAAGAATTAAATTCCCCATTAGAGCAACGAACGATTAATGCTCCTTGTAATACGGTGGCAGAACTGACTGTTTTTACTGGTTTGCATTTTTTGTTCACAAATGTGCGGTAAGCAAGAGTCGCCACCGACTTTTATTTCATCCAATAAAGGAAAAGGGAAAAGAACAGAAAAAACCTTTTTCGAGATGTTTCTGAGTGCGGGGGATAGATTATATAAAGGGAAGGTGTTAGCACTCTTTCTATCCATGGTTTTCCATGGGCTCTTGGGTACTTGCTCATTTTTAAATTGCTTGTGTGTGTTCGTGTGTTTGAAAAAGTTTTCAAATTACCTTAGTGCGGCGTTTCACTTTATGATAACCCTTGTATCAGTCCTCAAGGGTGTGATAAAGTGTTTTTGAAAACTTTAGTTTGAAAAGTATAAATGTGAAAAGTTGTTTACTTTGAGCAAGTACTTAAGAGTTTCTACCTACTCGAAAAAGACTGTTCGTTTTCCTATTTCATTTAGACGGTGCTATCCTACTACTAAGAAGTAGGTAGTTCCATCGTTGGAGTTAAAGAGACATTCGAAAGGAACGAGTACGATCACTAAAGCAATGATTCGGAAACCTTAGTAGTTACCCTAGAGCCTTAAAGATATTTCCGAGGCAACATTCGAATGGGTCATTTTTTATCTTTTGAGACTAGAGGGCAACCACTAAAACTTCCTATACTTCATGACCGTTTACCGAAGGAAACCGAAGTGGGGCAAACCCTAGGAGTGAGCATGTGCAAGTGTTTGTTTTCAGTTTATTTAATCTTTGCACAATTAAGGTGATCTACTATTTTAATCGTTGATTTATCTTTCACATACAACCCTATTATCAATCATCTAGCAGTTTATAATAGCAGAAAGTAAAAGTGCGAGAAATTAAAGTCCTAACTATTACAAGGCCTCGGGGAGGGGGTTACATAACCAAAACTTGGGGATAAACAGTAAATAAAACCCTAATTTGAAACTATTACAAACCGTCAACAGTTACATTAATTGAAAAATAATGGTACGGCAAGAGATAAACATGCAAAGAATTAAGACGGGAATAAAGTCTAAGTCCTAAAAAATCTAATCAATTAAAGAGAAAATATTTTTGTATTTTATTATTGAGAAAAATATTTGAAATCTTAACCTAAATCTAATTAATTAAAGAAAAATATTTTTTTGGTATTTTATATGAAAAACAGATTTAAGATTTAACCTAATTTCTTCTTAAATTTTAAATTAAAGAAAACAAGTTGAAATCAATTAAATTAAATTAATTTACAAGAATTAATTTTAATTATAAAAAAACCTAAGTCTATTTTTTTGTGATTTTGGTTGATTTTATAATTAATTAAAAAAAAGAAAACAATTAAAATAAACAAATAATAAAGAAAAATAAATTGGGCCCGGAGTGATGAAGCAAACTGGTGGGTGCATGGCTGAATTTGCAAAGCCCAGAATAATAGGCCCACCTGCCTGCGTGTGGATTCAGTGTAGCTGGCCTCTGGGGGTTCACCATGGTTTGCATGTGCTGAGCGTTAGATCTGGTTGGAGATAGATCCAATGGATGGATCTGAGGACGCATGATGGTCCCTTGAAGGTGAGGCGCATGGGATCCTGCAAAGCATGTTAGGAAAATAACAAAATGCCTGGACCTGGGATCGAACCCAGGTCCTTCCTCTTACCAGCATTACCCTTTACCATTCGTGCTACTTATTTATTTGTTAATATAATAACATAATGAAATTATAAAAGAAACAAAATGTTATGCCTCAGGAAGCGCGCGCAATTTAAATCCTCCAATGGTTATCAGCCACATCATCGTCTTCTCCCCAGAACTGTTGTCTTTGATACTGTTATCTCCTAAATTTGACACCTATAGTAAGTTGGCCTTATGGGCCAAAAAATAGATTGAACAAGTCTAAGTTGGAAAAGCTTCGACAAAGTACAAAAGTACTTAGAGAAATTCTAAGTTAAAATGAGCCTTCGACCAGAAGGTAAAAATACTTAGAGAAATTCTAAATTAAAATGAGTCTTTGACCAGAAGGTTCTCAATCCCTTCTATTGAAGGGACTCCAAGGTCTTCGACCAGAAGGAAACTTTGTATCTGCCTCGGAATATTTTGAATCTGGAGAAAGGCGGGAAAAGTAGTTCGCTTGGTAGTTGAGGAAAGCAACGCGGCGTGAAAAGAGGGGTCGAAGCGCATGCAGAAGACACTTGTCTTCATCCTGGAGCAAGGCAACTCCTCGACGGTTACCTAGTTTTAGTATAAATATAGGAAGTTTATGTAGATTTTTGTATGTTCAACTGATCGTACAAATTATTCAATACTATTCAAGTACCCGCTTGTGATCGGTGGATCTGGAACTGACTGTTTAACGCTGGTTCGCGAAATGTCGCGGAAGCAAGAGTCGCCACCGTCTTTTATTTTCTCCAAATGGAAAGGACAAAAGCACAGAAAAATTCCTTATAGAGATTGCTCTCGGTTCGGGAGGTAGATTATAGAAAGGGAAGGTGTTAGCACCCTTTCTATCCATGGTTATCCATGGGCTCTTAGATACTTGCTCATTGTGTTTTCAAAAATAGTTTGTTTGCTTTTCAACTGTGGGTTTTAAAAAGTTTCTTTGAAAATTCCAGTTCGACTCTTGTATCGGTCCTCAAGAGTGTTTGAAAAATTGCTTTCGAAAGCTTTTTGAAAAGGTGTCGGTGTGAAAAGTATTTTTTGATTTGTTTTTGAAATTAGAGCAAGTATCTAGAGTCGTCTACCTACCCTAAGGAATTCGTCTGTGTAGATGTCCTTTAAAGTAGTGCCATCCCACCATTGAGAGGTAGGTAGCACCACCGTTGGAGGTGTTCGGGTCAATTCGAGGTTCGGGACATGGTGATCACCAGAGCAATGGGAAGACACCTTAGAAGCTACCCTCATGCCAGGTTCCCGGATCATGAGGACTTACTAAGACATCCTCTACTCGACGATCACCTTTCGAAGGCAAGGCAACAGTGAGGCGTACCCTAGGGGTGGTGTGTGATTTGTGTGTCGTTTTCATTTGTATTTATCTTGTCATGTCAAAGTGATCTATCGTTTGTTTTTATTTTTGTCCATTCATTCTTGCATGCATTGATTTAGCAGTTAAAAATTGCGAAAAGTAAAAGTTCTAAAGCTATTACAAAAGGCGCGGGTCCACATCGCCAAAATTTACCAGGACCCGATTTGACAGAAAATAAATAAAGTAAAAATGCGATAAGTAATTACATGGCTTCGGGAGAGGTACATAATTATTTAAGCGGAATAAAAATAATAATGCGAATAAGACATTAAGAGCGAAACGAGGGCGTTGGACCCTTTTGCAAAAATTAAATTAATGAGAAATTAATAAATTAAAAAAAGGAAAGGAAATTGTTTTTTTGGTGTTTTTTAGTATTTTAATAGATTTAATAGAAAAAATTAATTGCAATTAAACGCTAACCCTAACTCTAGTTATTTTTAAGTTATTAAGAAAAATATTGAAGTTTTTAACCTAAATTAAACCCAATTTTGTATGCAAATTTAATTATGAAAATAAATAAAAATAAATAATATTATTGTGAAAAAAAAAAGATTAAAAAAAGAATAAAACATTTATTAAACCTAATTCTATGTTTTTTTTATATTTTTTAGATTTTTATTATGAAAAGAATTAAAATTGCAACCTAATTTAAAACTAAATAATTTACATGCATTTATTTACAAGAAATATAAAAAAATAAAATATTTATTATATTTTTTATCTTTTCTGATTTTTTTTTTAGGATGTTTTTGTATTTTGTAAAAAAAAATATTTAATTAATTAAACAAGTGATAATTAAAGTAAAAATAGAATTAAAAATAAAGAAAGCAAAAATTATGCAAACCTAGGGGGTGGTAGTCCCCAAAGTGGAGGTATGATTGTGAAATTCTGGCCCAACAACCCAATGATCCGTTTGACTTTCCAGGTAGCCTGCTGGCATATTGACCAGGGTTTAGGGTGTACCTTCAATCTCAGCCTTTGGTTTGATTCTGATGGACGCGTGGATATTGATTCTTGAGGATGCATGGTACGTCTTGACGTGGGCGCTGCATGGGAATTGTTATTGCAAAATAATATGGAAACATGTAAGACCTGGGGCTCGAACCCAGGTCATGGACGTTGCAAACGCGTTTACCTTCCACTGAGCCATACCAAATACCTTTAACATATAATAGCAAATAAATATGATAAAAGAAATAATGACCAGGGTCCACTAACGCGCGCGAATTTTAAATGATCCAATCACCGTGTGCCACGAATTCGTCTTCTCCACTATCCCTGAAATACAAAAACATGAGGCAACGGTTTTATACGCGTTTTCTTAGGCCAGCTATTGAAAAATAGCGATTAGCTCTCAAGCGTTCATAAATTGAGCGCGAGGGTTCCCTTATGACCGTCAGAGCGTCCTGAGTTGAATGGTCATGGTTTTGTGGGCTAATTTTTCCCCATTACAAAAGCCCTATTTTGAAGCTCTGTAAACCCTAAATATCAACAATGGTGAAATTGCCTACAGCTTGCAAAAACTCAATTAAGTTACATGATTAGCATTAGAACAAGTCAGTGAATATAAATGCATAACAAAAACGCAATGAAAATGCCTAAAACATGCAATACGATTATGCAATTTTTCTGAAACAGTTTGAGTCCTGTATACCGATTCTTGGAGTTTGAGTGAATGTTTTTGATTGGATTGTGTTCAGTAATCTCCAAGGAAGCCAATGGAACAAGAATTGTGCTTTGAATCTACCTGTAAAGATGATTTCAGAATTGATTTTTTAGACAAAAATTCCAAGTTTTCTTTGTGCTCTTTTGCGCAGCTCTGTCTCTCTTCTGATTAGGGTTGTGTTCTAGCATATGTAGTGAGTCCATTAGGTTAACAAATTTGATTAGAATCTCTTGTATTCATGAATTGAAGATTTGATTTTTTTCAACATTATTTCCATATCCTTTTCCATGTGTTTTTGGTTCAAATCATATCCAATTGCTCCAATTCTTTCCTTATTTGCATATGCACGAATTATAGAGGCTAAAACATGCATAAAAAGATTGGTTAGGTTAAGTTAAATATTTTTCATATATTTAATTGATTTAAATGAATTAATATAAATAAAAATTCAAATAAATAAATAAAAAATGAGAAAATACTTCCCTTTGGGCCAAGTGGTCGTGCACATGTCATGGATGATGAATCATGGAAGAAAAATGGGCCCATTAGCAATTTTAGGTCATTTGAATCAATGTTGACTTTTCAAAATATCCAAAAATTTCCCAACTTCCACAAGGCATAACTTGCTCAATTTTTAAGCTTTTCTCATGTTCTTGGACATTTTGGAAAGGTCTTTGAGTCCTCTAACCAATGCCTTTGGTCCCATGTCATTTTGAGTTACCAATCTCAAGTTATGGCCTTTGACTTAAAGTCACTTTTTGTTGACTTTTGAAAATGACCTATAATGTTGAAATTGATAACTTTTTGTGAGAGCATTTCTTGGACTTGAAGTATGAAGATGAGTTGTAGGAAATGTCTTTCTCTTCAAAATGAGCTTTGGATGGAATTTTTCTGATAATCCATGTGAAAGTTATGCCCTGGTCAATTTCAGTTGACTTTTTCAGCTGTCCAAATAAGGAAACTTTTGCATTTTGATGATTTCTGAGCCAAATTTTGAGAATCATGATCAAGCATTGATCAAATGATGTTTGTGGCTTCAAAATGATATGTTGACCAAAAATTTGAACTTTTGACTGTCAAATGACCATTTTGCCCCTACAGTTGACTGTAGTGCAATTAGGGTTTTTGACTGTGCAATTTTGTGCTGAATGCCTTGAAACTTGATATGAGGATGCTTGACCATATTTTTAGGCATGTGAGACTTGATTGGGCCTTTGAAAACTTCATTTTCTTGATCAGAACACAAACCCTAATCTTGACTGTATAGGAGACCTTTGCACTGTGCAACCCTTGGGGAATTTTGCAGCTTGACTTGGCAATTTCCTGGAGAATATGGGAGGGCAAATTTTGGGGTACAACAGTTGCCCCTGTTCAATCTTCTTAGACCTGAGGATGCAGATTGGCTGACGTGCCTTTCGTAATCCGAGGGTGGAAGATGATTGAACACTAGAGTGCCCAGAAATTTGCGCTCACATAGTGGCAGTGATGATGGGAATGGGCTTACAGATGCCATTTGGAGATTGATGAATAGGATGACGGGCTTATAGATGCCATCTGGATGTTGATTGCGTAAGAGATTCCTTAGCGAGAACCTGCATACCTGCAAAAGAAAAAGGAGTACCTGACACGTTGCAGGAGCTGATTTTTAGATGCTTGGTATAGATATGTCCTGACTGGTTACAGGAGCTGAGTCTGGAGCTTCAAAAGATGATGAATGAACCAGGGATGGTCACTACCTTAGCGTGCACGGCAAGAGAACCTTGGGTGACTTCAACAACGCTCGTTGAGAAAATCTTGGTGGGAAATACCATCTTCGCAGGATCGGGAAGAGAACCATAGACAATTATAATCTGAAAGGAATTATCACCTCACTCACCGTCGGAGAGGGAAACATAGGTCATTATAATCTGGAAGGGAATCACCTCACTCACCGTCGGAGAGGGGACCATCTGAAAAGGAAATATAACCTCACTCACCGTCGGAGAGGGGACCATAGGAGACTATCACCTCACTCACCGTCGGAGAGGGAAACATCTGAAAAGGAATTACCACCTCACTCACCGTCGGAGAGGGAACCGTAGGAGATTATCACCTTACTCACCGTCGGAGAGGGAAACATCTGAAAAGGAATTACCACCTCACTCACCGTCGGAGAGGGGACCATAGGAGACTATCACCTCACTCACCGTCGGAGAGGGAACCATCTGAAAAGGCATTATCACCTCACTCACCGTCGGAGAGGGAACCATAGGAGATTATCACCTCACTCACCGTCGGAGAGGGGAATATCTGAAAAGGACTTACCACCTCACTCACCGTCGGAGAGGGAACCATAGGAGACTATCACCTCACTCACCGTCGGAGAGGGAACCATAGGAGACTATCACCTCACACTCACCGTCGGAGAGGGAAACATATGAAAAGGACTTACCACCTCACTCACCGTCGGAGAGGGAACCATAGTAGACTATCACCTCACACTCACCGTCGGAGAGGGAAACATCTGAAAAGGACTTACCACCTCACTCACCATCGGAGAGGGAACCATTTGAAAAGGAATTATAGTCTAGGATAACTTCTACTGAGTCTTTATCAGAAAAATCTGTTGGGAGTCGATTTAGCTGGACTAGAGAAGGCCTTGAAATATGTTTGAGAATTTAACTGCATCTTTCCTGAAAGGTAAAGGTCAGTCATATGCAATGCATGATATGGACCAAGTAATGATGTCCTCAACGTAAATGAAGTTCGTATGATATAATGCGTCTATGCATGCTATAATGATGTATGTGATGTTTTTGTATGTATGTTTTCGTCTAGGACAGTAGATCCTTGACGGGTGCCGGGAAGTCATATCCTGGGCTGATATTGAAGAATAAGCTTTCGCTTCCGCTGGGGATGATAACTGCAAGACTACCGGTAGGAGAAGATGACTCCGTTGCGGAATAAACTTGGCAAATGGAAGATTCTGCGGGGAGAAAAAGATACTCTAGCGACCATGCTGGGAAGCAATACTCTGTGGGAAGAGGGATGCCTTGCTGAATATTTTGCTGGGGATACCCTTGTTGTGCTGGAAGTGTTGATAGACTTCGCTGGGGATAAGGAGACTTTGTCGACGACGCTCTTTCCGTGGCTTTTGGCTGAGGATAATCCAGTTATATCCTGTTAAGGAAATAACTCTTTGAATAAAGCCGGGCGACGCGTCCGTGCTTTACGAGGATAAGCTTCCAGAATCTACTGGGGATAAGCTTGCTGCTTGGGGGTATGAATTCCTCAAATTTCCTGGGGAAACCGGATTGGACTTTTCTGGGGAAGTTTTGATATGTTGGGGAAGTGATTCCTTTGAATATTGAGATACCGCCGGGGAACAATCTTTAGACCAAGACTGCCGGGGATGCTTGTTAAGAATATATGTATTGCTGTTGGGGAATGTTGATATCTGCTGGAGGATACCCAACTTCCTTGAGATTTGATAATTTTGCTTGGAGAAGAATGCGCTGTTTTGCTGAACCACTCTCTGGGGAATTAAGGTATCTGGTTATGTTCTTTAGCTGAACCTACCTTGGTACCTTGGAGGATAGAACAATTGGATTGTTTAGAAAACTCTTTTATTGCCCCTGTTTCTAGTGTCACCTGCAATCGATTCCTTTGTTTCTTATGCCAATATTTATGAGTTAGCAAATTATTGTCAATGCATATATCACAAATTGAACCTTGGACGTTCTTCGCAAAATAAAACAGAAAAAGAAAAAACACTGGCACGTTTAACTGAAAATATATTTGTATTGATTTTGAATGGCCTGTGAATAGGCATTTTGTGTACAAGAGGCTGACGTCCTAGTAAGAGGAACGCCGCTGAACAAGAGAGTTTATACAAATTTTGTACAAAAGAAAATAAAACAGTTGTGTGAAGTGAATGATCCCACTGGGTTTCGACTCTGCTATTGCCTTTATAACTCCGAGCGTCTCATCACTTGATGACCTTGGTTGAAGGTGAAGCTGACTGATCGATGCCGTCTGAACTTGATGTAGATACCGGATTCTGGATGCAAAGTGATCAATGAGACATAGTATTACGCTTTATCCCTAATTTTGCCTGGACCGCCCTTTCGGGTTTTCGACTTGCCGGGTGTACAGATTTTTTTTATTTTTCATCCCTTCATTTTGCCCGAACCCTTTTGGTTCGCCGGGAAGCCCTAATTTTTGCCTAGGCATGTCAGCCTAGCGGGTCTTTTTTATGCGTAGTATCTTTTTACTATGTCTGCATTGGCGGGGTGAGGAAGGTCGTCACCATCCATGTTGGTTAATATCATTGCTCCTCCTGAGAACACATGCTTAACCACAAATGGCCCTTCGTACGTAGGGGTCCATTTGCCCCTTGGATCACTCTGCGGAAGGATGATTCGCTTGATTACCAGATCCCCAACTTGATATTCCTGTGGTCTGACCTTTTTGTTAAATGCCCTGATCATCCGTTTCTGATACGTCTGACCGTGACAGATAGCAGCAAGTCTCTTTTCATCAATGAGGTTGAGTTGATCAAGTCGTGTCTGGATCCAATCATCTTCGTTCAGATTTGCATCCTTCATTATCCGGAGAGAGGGTATTTGTACTTCGATCGGTAAGACTGCCTCCATGCCATAAACCAGAGAGAAAGGAGTTGCCCCGGTTGACGTCCTAGCTGAGGTACGGTACCCGTGCAGAGCGAACGGTAACATCTCGTGCCAATCTTTATAGGTCACTGTCATTTTCTGCACGATCTTCTTGATGTTCTTATTTGCTGCCTCTACAGCCCCATTCATCTTCGGTCTGTAAGGAGAAGAATTGTGGTGCTGTATCTTGAACTGTTCGCAGAGCTCGGCGATCATCTTGTTGTTCAGATTGGTACCGTTGTCTGTAATAATCCGCTCAGGGACGCCGTACCGACAAATCAGGTTGTGCCGAATGAACCGTGCCACAACAGTCTTGGTTACCGTAGCATAGGATGCTGCCTCAACCCACTTCATAAAATAATCAATCGCCACTAGGATGAAGCGATGTCCATTAGATGCCGTAGGTTTAATCTCGCCGATCATATCTATGCCCCACATTGCAAACGGCCATGGCGCAGTCAGAACATTCAGGGGAACTGGAGGAACATGCACCTTATCTGCGTAAATCTGGCACTTATGGCATGTCCTGGAATGTTGGTAGCAGTCAGCTTCCATTGTGGACCAGTAATATCCTTCCCGTAGGATCTTCTTAGCCATAGTGTGTCCACTGGAATGTGTACCAAAGGTCCCTTCATGTAGCTCTTCCATGATTCTTTCTGCTTCAGTCTTATCCACACAACGCAATAAGGTTGAATCATGGTTTCGCTTGTACAAGATGTCGTTGCTAAGGAAGAACTTGGCTGCGAACCTTCTCAGGAACTTCTTATCATTGACAGATGCACCTTCAGGGTATTCCTGAGTTTCCAGGTATCTCTTCACTTCATGGTACCAAGGCTTCTCAGTCACCAATTCAGTCTCGAGATCGCAACAGTATGTCGGTTCGTCCAGTTTCCAGATGATGATCCGGGGAGCCTCATTATCCCATTTGACTTTGAACATTGAAGACATTGTAGCTAATGCGTCCGCTAACTGATTCTCTTCTCTTGGAAAGTGCTCAAAGGTTATCTCTGTGAAGTGGGGGATCAGGGTCAACACACATTCTCTGTAAGGAATCAGGTTTAGATGTTTCGTATCCCACTCTCCTTTGATCTGATTGATCACAAGAGCGGAATCTCCGAAAACACTTAGAAACTTAATCCTTAGGTCAATCGCAGCTTGAAGACCCATGATGCACGCCTCATACTCCGCCATGTTGTTAGTACAGTTGAAACATAACCGGGCAGTGAGTGGAGTATGAGTACCTTGAGGTGATATGATTATGGCGCCGATACCATTTCCGAAAGCATTGGAGGCTCCGTCAAAGTGCATAGACCATCGGGATCCTGGTTCAGGTCCTTCATCCGGTCCGGGTACTTCACAATCAGTCACAATCATGATGCTTTCATCCGGAAACTCAAAGTTCATTGACTGATAGTCATCTACAGCTTGATGTGCTAAGTGGTCTGCCAATACACTTCCCTTGATGGCTTTCTGAGTCGTGTACTGAATGTCGTATTCCGTCAAGATCATTTGCCATCTTGCAATTCTCCCAGACAGAGCAGGCTTTTCGAATATGTACTTTATAGGATCCATCTTTGAGATCAACAAGGTAGTGTGAGTCAGCATATACTGTCTCAGCCGGCGAGCAGCCCATACCAAAGCGCAGCAAGTTTTCTCAAGCAGTGAGTATCGGGTCTCACAGTCGGTAAAATTTTTGCTAAGGTAATAAATGGCGTGCTCTTTTCGGCCAGACTCGTCATGCTGCCCCAGCACACACCCCATTGAATTGTCAAGCACTGTCAGGTATAGTATCATAGGTCTTCCTTCAACCGGTGGCATAAGGATAGGTGGTTCTTGGAGATACTCTTTGATTCTGTCGAAAGCAGTCTGACATTCATCGTTCCAACGTACTACCTGATCTTTCTTCAGCAGCTTGAAGATTGGCTCACAGGTAGCAGTCAGATGTGAGATGAAGCGAGCAATGTAATTCAGGCGTCCTAAAAAGCCTCTGACTTCCTTCTCTGTCTTAGGAACTGACATCTCTTGAATAGCTTTGACCTTAGCAGGGTCCACTTGAATTCCCTTGTCACTTACCACGAAGCCTAATAACTTTCCTGATCTTACCCCGAAGGTGCACTTGTTCGGGTTCAGTCTCAGCTTGTACAGTTTCAATCGGTCAAATAACTTTTGCAGATGATCTAAGTGCTCTTCCTCAGTCTGGGACCTTGCGATCATGTCATCCACATACACTTCTATCTCATGATGGATCATATCATGAAATAAGGCAACCATGGCACGTTGGTAGGTTGCCCCGGCGTTCTTTAATCCAAAAGGCATGACCTTGTAACAGAAGGTGCCCCACTGAGTAACAAATGTAGTCTTTTCCATATCTTCAGGTGCCATCTTGATCTGATTGTAACCTGAAAAGCCATCCATGAAAGAGAATACCTTGTGCTGAGCTGTATTATCAACAAGGACATCAATGTGAGGTAAAGGGAAGTCATCCTTGGGGCTGGCCCTGTTCAGATCCCTGTAGTCGACACACATTCTGACCTTACCGTCCTTCTTAGGTACCGGCACCACATTAGCAACCCACTGAGGGTAAGAAGTCACTGCAAGGAACCCAGCATCAAACTGTTTCATGACCTCGGCTTTAATCTTCTCGGACATCTCTGGACGCATCCGACGGACCTTTTGCTTAACTGGAGGGCAGTCTTCCTTAGTTGGCAAGTGATGGACCACAATATCGGTATCCAACCCGGGCATGTCTTCGTAGGACCATGCAAAGATCTCCACATAATCATGTAACATCTTGGTTAACCGTTGCTTCACGCTGAGCTCTAGGTTGGCACCAATCTTTACCTCTTTCATGTCTGCCTCGGTACCCAAGTTTATTGTTTCCACTGGCTCTTCATGGGGTTGAATTGCCCTCTCTTCCTGAAGCAACAGTCTTGCAAGCTCGCCAGGCACTTCACAATCATCTTCACCTTCGTCTTTGGCTAAGTTGATCGGATTTTCGAAGTCATAATTGGCAGTAGCAGAGTTGTTATCAGTGAGATCCAGAGTGGATTGGAACCTATATGAGTGAGTGTGTGTGTAAATACAGTTGTTTTGAAATATATGTAAAGGAAAGAAAGACAGAAAAGGAGCACAATATTTGTAATGCGAAAAACGTCCAAGATTTTCATTCATGATATATGAAATGACAATTTGTATGCCCTCACAAATAGAACCACGGTGCCTCGGGTAAGACACCGGGCCATAGAGTTTATCATTGTTTATTACAAAATAACAAAACATAGGAATTCATTACTCAGTAACAAGAGAAACAGGGAGATTGTCTTTTGCACTCCAATTGTTGAGTCCACTATCGGTTGCCGGGTAGATCCAGCTATCAAACTCAGCTTCGTCAACTTCATCCTCGTCTCCAATAGCATTCACTCCATGAGAAGGCAGGGGAGTTGTCACTACATTAGGCTTCTCAGATGCCTCAAACTGTACCTCCTTAGCGTCGATGAGGTCCTGTAGCTTACTTCTTAGTGCCCAACAGTCATCAGTAGAGTGCCCCGGGCTATCTGAATGGTAAGCACAACGAGCATTCGGGTTGTACTTGGGAGATGCAGTATTGGGGAACTTCGGAGCCTCCCTGACAGTCACTAAATTAGTGGATAGCAACTGTGGCAGGATCTGTGATAAGGTCATGCTTAAGCGGGTGAACTCTCTCCGGGGTCTTTCAACCTTTTGAGGGTTAGTTGGCCGAGGAGCCGGAGCAGGCTTAGCAATCATTACCGCACTGACAGATTGGCGGCGCTCAGGTCTCTCTGATCTCTTGGAACCATACACGGCACTAGACTCCTTCTTGAATGGTTTCTTTTCCGAACTAGATGATGCACCCTTCGCAATCTTCCCAGACTTTAACCCAGCTTCAATTCTCTCTCCAGTTAGAATCAAATCGGTGAACCCAGCAGAAGAATTCCCGATCAGATGGTTGAAAAACGGCCTAGATAGGGTCCCCAAGAACATGTCTACCAACTCCCGATCAGTCAAAGGTGGCTGCACTCTGCCAGCCAGGTCTCTCCACTTCTGAGCATACTCCTTAAAACCTTCGCTTGCACCTAACGACATACCCTGGAGTTGGGTACGTGTGGGGGCAAGGTCGGCATTATATTGATACTGCTTGTAGAAAGCAGTGGCCAACTCCTCCCAGTTACGAACTTTGGTCCCATCCAGCTGATAGAACCATTCGAGATGAGTCCCTGAAAGACTCTCCTGGAAGAAGTGGATCCATAAATTCTTATCCGCAGAGTACGGCTGAATTTTCCGAACATAGGACCTTAGGTGCAGCTTGGGACAAGACGCCTCGTCATACTTAGAGAAGGATGGTGATTTGAACTTGTGGGGGATAATCACACCAGTTGACAAACCCAGATCTCCTAAATCCAGCCCCGGTACCTGTTGAATTTCCATAGCCTTCAACCTATCCTCCAGTTGCTTGTATTTGTCGTCTGCAGGAGGGTACTGCTCTTCATCAAAATCTGTCTCGTTGTCGGAGACTACCGGACTAGGAACCCTTGCTTCTGCCTGAGGAGAATTCTTGTCAACAGAAGAACCAGCCTCTTCCTGTTGCAGAGTATTGTTAAACCTTCGACCCGAGTTGAACAGAATAGTTCTCCTCTTCTTCTTCTTCTCCTTCTTCAGGAGCATAGCCTTCAGTTCTTCTTGGCCTTGAGCCAAACCCTTGATTAGTTCCTGGAATTGTGCATTCTGCACCTGAAGAGCCTTGATTGATGTCTCAGTTGATGAAGAGTCAGTATTCATGATGCTGAAATAAACAGCGAAGAACTGTAAGCAACCTGAAAAGAGGAAAAACCTGCTATGCACATGATGAATGAGATGTGTTTATGCAATGCATTCAAGGGTTCGAAAGTTCAAATTTGTTGTAGACAAAAAGGAACACACGTTATCATTAAGGAAATAATTGTTTAGTACATCAGAGCCTCATGGGCAAATAATACAAAAATCAAATCAATCCCAGAATATGCTACGCATCCTCTTTGGAGCTATGTAAGTGTTGAGATTCCTCTCCTCATGCAACAGGCGGGTGAGCTCCAAGACCTTCTTTTCACTGGCATGTAGACTAGTCTCGAGAGAATTCCGTTCTTCCTTAAGCTGGATCCAGCTCTTCTGCATCTCTTCCCAGGATGTGGGCATATCAGGGTGCTGAATAGTGTAGGACACTTCCCCTTCCAAGACTGGCTCTTTGATTACCGGGAGCATATGGGGATAAGGCATTACTAACTTCTGGGAGCGGGCTCGTACCCACTTGAGATAAGGTTCCAACGGGATGGAGTTCCTGTGCCCCAGTGTCTTGCTGTCTATCCTACTCGGCATCCTCCAAGCTCTAATAAATCTCTGGCGAAGTCCTTGAGTGTCGTTGTCGAAGTCAAAAACTATGTCAGGAATTAACATGTCATGAGGACCATCCCTCCGAGCATAACCAAACTGTCTCCAAGCCAGGCATGGGCTGTAAGTAATACCTCCTCTGATTCCAAGTAAAGGAACATTAGGGTACTCCCCGCAGCGATCAATGATAGTGACATCTTCTCTGGACCTAGGGCACCAATGTATATCTGCATGTATAAGAGTCATCAACCGTTGTGACCATCTCAAACCCCGCTCATTCTTCAAGACTGATTGTGGAAGGTGCGAAATAAACCACCTTCCCAAGAGAGGAGTGCAACACATAAGGACACCTCTTTTTCTCATGGTTCGAGTGTAACATGAGTGAAGGATGTCCCCCAGCAACGTAGGTATAGGATTCCTGGACATAAAGATCTGGACAGCACTGATATCAATAAGCTGATCTGGGTTAGGAAACAACACCAAACCATAAACAAGGAGGGCCACAACCTCTTCAAAAGCTTGCAAGTCAAGGGAGTTCCAACATTCATGGGCCTTTTCAAACAGAAACCTGGCTAAGAACCCTTTGATACCACTTCTAACTTCCCAATGTCCCTTGAGGTCAGATGATTGTAGGTGTAAGGCTTTAGCAATCTCTTCAAGCTTAGGTTCCTTTTCTGTACCGTTGAAGGGTAGCTGATCAAGGATAGGAATCTTCAGGAGCCAGGAGAACTCCTCCAATGTAGGTACCAACTGATAGTCCAAGAAGGTGAAACAGTGATGCAGAGGGTCAAAGAATTGGAACAGGACCTTAATCATATCTTCCTCAATGTTGGTGTTGACCAAGCTGATGAGGCTTCCATGTCTTTCACTGAATGAAGAGTTCTCAGGAATCCTGGATATAAGCTCCTTAAGCTGAGGAGGGATCCTTACAAGACTGATTTGAATTGTCTTTCTACGAACAGTTTCCATGTCCTACAAAACAAAGAACAAAGATGAAGATTCGAACCCCTGAAATGGTTAGTCAATGCATATGATGCTGGATGATGTCATGATGCTATGATTAAACACACCACAGATATTTACAAAGACAAACATGTAAGGCACACAAGGCACACAAGACAAGCCCTTAAGGTTTAAGGCCAGCATGGGGTCTGGGTAGTACCCTCTTGAAGTTGGTGGGTTCAACCTGTCCTAATCAAAGTAACCGGGTTCTAAGGTTCCCAATATCACGGGATTGCTTTCATTGTTCATCGTTTCGATTTAGCCACTGAACTGGCGACCGAAATATTCCAGGAAAGCAACCCTCAATTGAGTGTAGTATCGAGTATCAACCAACCTCGGACTACACCAAAGTCAGTTATCTCACTACCCTAAAGAGGCCAAGATAGTTCAATTAAGGTTCCTAAGGTCTGTTGATGCTTCATGACACCACGCGGAGGCCCCGTACTCTCCTTGACTGAACTCAAGGGTTACCGGTACACACCAAAGTGCCACATCAACGTAGCAGACTGTTTCAACCATGTCGGTATACCCCGCACAGTTCCCTCACAGTCTTGTTGCTACTTTCTAAGAAAGGTATCCCCCAGATCCGGGTTAGGATCTATAGAACTCCCAAGCAACCCACAATAATAAAGCAAGCAAAGAAGACAATTGAAAACACAGTGATCTTAGCCCTAAGGTACACCCCACTTTATAAGATTGTCCCCAGCAGAGTCGCCAGTTCTGTGATCGGTGGATTTAGAACTGACTGTTTAACACTGGTTCGCGAAATGTCGCGGAAGCAAGAGTCGCCACCGTCTTTTATTTTCTCCAAATGGAAAGGACAAAAGCACAGAAAAATTCCTTATAGAGATTGCTCTCGGTTCGGGAGGTAGATTATAGAAAGGGAAGGTGTTAGCACCCTTTCTATCCATGGTTATCCATGGGCTCTTAGATACTTGCTCATTGTGTTTTCAAAAATGTTTGTTTGCTTTTCAATTGAGGGTTTTAAAAAGTTTTTTTTTTTTTTGAAAATTCCAGTTCGACTCTTGTATCGGTCCTCAAGAGTGTTTGAAAAATTGCTTTCGAAAGCTTTTTGAAAAGGTGTCGGTGTGAAAAGTATTTTTTGATTTGTTTTTGAAATTAGAGCAAGTATCTAGAGTCGTCTACCTACCCTAAGGAATTCGTCTGTGTAGATGTCCTTTAAAGTAGTGCCATCCCACCATTGAGAGGTAGGTAGCACCACCGTTGGAGGTGTTCGGGTCAATTCGAGGTTCGGGACATGGTGATCACCAGAGCAATGGGAAGACACCTTAGAAGCTACCCTCATGCCAGGTTCCCGGATCATGAGGACTTACTAAGACATCCTCTACTCGACGATCACCTTTCGAAGGCAAGGCAACAGTGAGGCGTACCCTAGGGGTGGTGTGTGATTTGTGTGTCGTTTTCATTTGTATTTATCTTGTCATGTCAAAGTGATCTATCGTTTGTTTTTATTTTTGTCCATTCATTCTTGCATGCATTGATTTAGCAGTTAAAAATTGCGAAAAGTAAAAGTTCTAAAGCTATTACAAAAGGCGCGGGTCCACATCGCCAAAATTTACCAGGACCCGATTTGACAGAAAATAAATAAAGTAAAAATGCGATAAGTAATTACATGGCTTCGGGAGAGGTACATAATTATTTAAGCGGAATAAAAATAATAATGCGAATAAGACATTAAGAGCGAAACGAGGGCGTTGGACCCTTTTGCAAAAATTAAATTAATGAGAAATTAATAAATTAAAAAAAGGAAAGGAAATTGTTTTTTTGGTGTTTTTTAGTATTTTAATAGATTTAATAGAAAAAATTAATTGCAATTAAACGCTAACCCTAACTCTAGTTATTTTTAAGTTATTAAGAAAAATATTGAAGTTTTTAACCTAAATTAAACCCAATTTTGTATGCAAATTTAATTATGAAAATAAATAAAAATAAATAATATTATTGTGAAAAAAAAAAAGATTAAAAAAAGAATAAAACATTTATTAAACCTAATTCTATGTTTTTTTTATATTTTTTAGATTTTTATTATGAAAAGAATTAAAATTGCAACCTAATTTAAAACTAAATAATTTACATGCATTTATTTACAAGAAATATAAAAAAATAAAATATTTATTATATTTTTTATCTTTTCTGATTTTTTTTTTAGGATGTTTTTGTATTTTGTAAAAAAAAATATTTAATTAATTAAACAAGTGATAATTAAAGTAAAAATAGAATTAAAAATAAAGAAAGCAAAAATTATGCAAACCTAGGGGGTGGTAGTCCCCAAAGTGGAGGTATGATTGTGAAATTCTGGCCCAACAACCCAATGATCCGTTTGACTTTCCAGGTAGCCTGCTGGCATATTGACCAGGGTTTAGGGTGTACCTTCAATCTCAGCCTTTGGTTTGATTCTGATGGACGCGTGGATATTGATTCTTGAGGATGCATGGTACGTCTTGACGTGGGCGCTGCATGGGAATTGTTATTGCAAAATAATATGGAAACATGTAAGACCTGGGGCTCGAACCCAGGTCATGGACGTTGCAAACGCGTTTACCTTCCACTGAGCCATACCAAATACCTTTAACATATAATAGCAAATAAATATGATAAAAGAAATAATGACCAGGGTCCACTAACGCGCGCGAATTTTAAATGATCCAATCACCGTGTGCCACGAATTCGTCTTCTCCACTATCCCTGAAATACAAAAACATGAGGCAACGGTTTTATACGCGTTTTCTTAGGCCAGATATTGAAAAATAGAGATTAGCTCTCAAGCGTTCATAAATTGAGCGCGAGGGTTCCCTTATGACCGTCAGAGCGTCCTGAGTTGAATGGTCATGGTTTTGTGGGCTAATTTTTCCCCATTACAAAAGCCCTATTTTGAAGCTCTGTAAACCCTAAATATCAACAATGGTGAAATTGCCTACAGCTTGCAAAAACTCAATTAAGTTACATGATTAGCATTAGAACAAGTCAGTGAATATAAATGCATAACAAAAACGCAATGAAAATGCCTAAAACATGCAATACGATTATGCAATTTTTCTGAAACAGTTTGAGTCCTGTATACCGATTCTTGGAGTTTGAGTGAATGTTTTTGATTGGATTGTGTTCAGTAATCTCCAAGGAAGCCAATGGAACAAGAATTGTGCTTTGAATCTACCTGTAAAGATGATTTCAGAATTGATTTTTTAGACAAAAATTCCAAGTTTTCTTTGTGCTCTTTTGCGCAGCTCTGTCTCTCTTCTGATTAGGGTTGTGTTCTAGCATATGTAGTGAGTCCATTAGGTTAACAAATTTGATTAGAATCTCTTGTATTCATGAATTGAAGATTTGATTTTTTTCAACATTATTTCCATATCCTTTTCCATGTGTTTTTGGTTCAAATCATATCCAATTGCTCCAATTCTTTCCTTATTTGCATATGCACGAATTATAGAGGCTAAAACATGCATAAAAAGATTGGTTAGGTTAAGTTAAATATTTTTCATATATTTAATTGATTTAAATGAATTAATATAAATAAAAATTCAAATAAATAAATAAAAATGAGAAAATACTTCCCTTTGGGCCAAGTGGTCGTGCACATGTCATGGATGATGAATCATGGAAGAAAAATGGGCCCATTAGCAATTTTAGGTCATTTGAATCAATGTTGACTTTTCAAAATATCCAAAAATTTCCCAACTTCCACAAGGCATAACTTGCTCAATTTTTAAGCTTTTCTCATGTTCTTGGACATTTTGGAAAGGTCTTTGAGTCCTCTAACCAATGCCTTTGGTCCCATGTCATTTTGAGTTACCAATCTCAAGTTATGGCCTTTGACTTAAAGTCACTTTTTGTTGACTTTTGAAAATGACCTATAATGTTGAAATTGATAACTTTTTGTGAGAGCATTTCTTGGACTTGAAGTATGAAGATGAGTTATAGGAAATGTCTTTCTCTTCAAAATGAGCTTTGGATAGGATTTTTCTGATAATCCATGTGAAAGTTATGCCCTGGTCAATTTCAGTTGACTTTTTCAACTGTCCAAATAAGGAAACTTTTGCATTTTGATGATTTCTGAGCCAAATTTTGAGAATCATGATCAAGCATTGATCAAATGATGTTTGTGGCTTCAAAATGATATGTTGACCAAAAATTTGAACTTTTGACTGTCAAATGACCATTTTGCCCCTACAGTTGACTGTAGTGCAATTAGGGTTTTTGACTGTGCAATTTTGTGCTGAATGCCTTGAAACTTGATATGAGGATGCTTGACCATATTTGTAGGCATGTGAGACTTGATTGGGCCTTTGAAAACTTCATTTTCTTGATCAGAACACAAACCCTAATCTTGACTGTATAGGAGACCTTTGCACTGTGCAACCCTTGGGGAATTTTGCAGCTTGACTTGGCAATTTCCTGGAGAATATGGGAGGGCAAATTTTGGGGTACAACACCGCTGCATGAGAAAGAATACTGAAAAATGTACGTTTAAAACACCATATTTTACAAAAAGTCTTTTATTTCTCTCTTTACATTTCTTGCCTCTTTATCTTGTTTGCACTTTATCTGCACTTTTACCTAAATTTCCTGCACCTAACCTCTCCTCAACCCCTTCTTTCTATTTACTTTCTACACTCAAACTCATCCCTTTCCCAGTCGAACGTGCGTTCTTCACCCACATTAATGTTTATGTCCAAATAACATAAAAAATTAGCATATGTCCTAGGATCAAATTGATCGATCCTGCGAGTAACCAAAAAGTTACCCTTTTTGGAAGATCAGCGGTTGTTTACTAGAAAACACGATGAACAAATTGGCACACCTGGTGGGACGTTGCTAATTATTGTTGCTTTATTTATTTTGTTTTCTATTTGTGCTCATTAATCTTAATATAAATGTTTCGCATGATTTTCTTTCTTTTACAAAGTTTTACATGCTACTAAGAAGTGGTAAAGTAACCACCAACGAGTGTACAACTAGAAAGAGAAATAGTGAAAGCAATATGGCTAATCAGCCAAATAATGGAGAAATACCTCCACCAATTACTACGGGAACAACGGTAATACCAACCGTTAGGGAAATTGTCTCGTCAACTGTTGGTTCAATACCAACATTAACAACAACCCAAACGGGACCAATACTTTCGTATGCAGGTCCCAGAGGTCCAACAGGAACACCCCCACCAACGGTGAATCCAGAAGTTCGACCACATGCTCCCCCAGGATTTTCGACAGCCTGGATGGGTCGAGACCAGCCTTATGGCATGCCAACTACTGAAATGGCTAGCCTTATGAACGCCGTGTCTACATTTTCAGAACCTTTGGTAAGTGCATCTTCGCCATTACAGGGGTTTGGAACTGGTATGGGTAGGAACCAACTTTTAGGAGGGACATCCCTTGCAATGCCAAGCCTCGCAAACGCTTCCACAACAATTTTGAGGCAATAAATGGATGAAAGCAACCATGACATGGTACAAATGTTGGCCCAAACTCTAAGTACAGTATTGAACCCTCTAATACAAACTACTACTCAGTCAAACCAACAAATGACAGCGCAAATGACACGCATGACTGAATTTTTTGGGGTTCCCCAACCTATTCGACAACCCCAGAGAGCTCCTATGAGAGAGGATCAAGGTGTAGTCTTAGAAGAAGATGTAACTATTAACCAAAATCCACAATTCGATAGGAGGAACCACATGGTAGAAATCAAACAACCTAGGGTCAAAATACCCAGACTTCCCTCGTAGATCCTTAGAGATGGTGATCAAGGTGTAATGATGGTAAATAGGAACCAAAATGCTGACGAACTGATACAGCAAGTTCGACACCATAATTATGGCACGGAGAATAATCTGACAGTCGTGATCGAAAGGATCATGATACAAAATGGAGTGAACATTGGCTTTCATAGTCCAAATTTTACTTCCCTACTGTCAGAATATATCTTGCAAACGAATTTACCCCCTAGGTGGAAAGTTCCAAAGTTCACTAAGTTTTCAGGGGATACGACAGAATCAACTATCGAACATATAGCGAGATGTTTGATAGAAGCTGGGGAAATATCAAATAATGAGAGCCTTAGGATTAAATACTTCCCAATATCTCTAACAAAAAACGCTTTTACTTGGTTTACCACCCTCCCATCCAATTCGATCCACAATTGGAATCAATCGGAGAGATTGTTCCATGAACAATTTTACATGGGACAAACCAAAATAAGTCTGAAAGAACTGGCAAGCGTGAAAAGAAGATTCACCAAGCCAATAGACGAATATCTAAATAGGTTTCGACTGCTTAAAGCCAGATGCTTTACACAAGTGCCTGATGTAGCGGTAGGAATGTTCAAGACTAAGCCATTGGATTGACTAGACTTTATACAAATCAAAATAAAAATTGCCACCGCGCTTTATTATTTCCAAAGGAATGGGAAAAGAGCGAATAACCCAAAAAAGGGGGAAAGATTCAAGGTAAGGGGGTTGGTTATGCAAATGGAAGGTATTAGCACCCTAAACATCTACGGTACTCCGCATGAACCTCTTTGAAAAATCTGTATATTGTGGCTATAAAAATGTGTTATATAGAAATAGATGGTGGAGGTGAGAAAAGAAATATTTTTTATGATTTTTGCACCCGCCGCAGTTGCGAACCTTTAGTGCCTATGTACCACCTTTCGTGCAATAGGGGATCAAGGTACACGTAGTTCCTCTTTTAAAAATTTGAAACACAAGCGTGTTGGTGAATTTTATGAGATAAGACATCATTGTCATTGTCCGTGTGGAAAACATACTTAATACCCACAATCATGAGAAATGAGAATTTGCATCATCTCAAAGTGGAGGATATGGCTTGGATTTTAAAATCAACAATGCCTCACTCAACACCCAAGTGGAAAATATCTCTCTTTACTACATATTGTAGAAGTATAGTTGTTTGCATCACTACAAGGATTGACAAGAGTCTAATCTTTTTAAGAAAAGTTTTAAAATAAAAAGCCAAAGTGGAAAAAATGGTTTGAAATGAGATTGATTGACTTTTAGTCTTCTCACAAAAATGTCAAGGTATTATTAAATTGATTGAAATTTATTTATGAAAATGTTTTGAAAATGCATGGACCTAAGTCCAAGTTTATTATGAAAGTGTCTCAAGTTTAGAAATAAGAATAGTTTTTAAAAGGAGGGAGAAGATTTTTTGAAATTAAAGAAGATGGGAGGAGATGAAAAGACTATCCTAAAGCATAAGGTAAAAGCTAGGGATAAGAACCATCTAACCAACAAGAAGCCAATACATGACATTATGAGTCAATATAAAATTCACATTCTTTGGATTGAAACCAAGCAAGCAAAAATACTAGACCTCTTGAGAGAACCAAACTTCAAGTGTATTAAGTCTTTGCAAAAATTGGGCAGAGTAACGGCTGTATACGGGTGAATTCCATATTACAAACAAAGAGTGTAATCACAATAGCCTGCACACAAAACAAACAAAAACCCAATGTCTTGAGGTAAACCTCAAGAACTCCAGACAAAATATCAAATAAAGTCGCAAAGTCTCCAAGATAGGCCAAGGTCTCTAATCCTAAGTCCAAGAAGTCCAATACTCCATAATGCCAAGGATAGTAACCAAGTAGTCCAAGTATCATTAAAGATTTTTATGGTTCATGTTGATTATTAGGTGTCTTCAAAAGAAAAAGAAAAGCTCAAGTGAGCAAAATAAAAATGACATAAAAATAAATGCTCAAGTGAGCAAAATAAAAATGGCATAAGAATAAATGCTCAAGTGAGCAAAAATTAAAATGGCATGAAATGTAAATGCTTAAATTAAATGGTACATAAAGCATAAAAAATAAAAGCATAAAGTAAGGTCAAATGTTAAAAATTAGTGGTTAGTTGGATGGCCATGTTGAAACTTGCATTTGGAACTCATTAGAGGATTGGTAGAACCAAAGCCTCCACACAACAAGTTGCATTTGCTTTTTGTCAAGTATATCATCCATTTTGGAATCTTCAAAAGTAAAATTTAATGATCAACGATGTTTAAGTGATCCGCGTTGACCAAAGGTGTTGTAGATCCATTAGAGGATTGGTAGAACGAAAGCCTCCACACAATGAATCTCAAGGTTATTGGATTAAAGAGATCAAATTAACATACTTGGGCTTGCAATCATAAGTTTGGGCCACTAATGATCATTCATTCGAATCGGGACAAAATTTAGCGCTATGTTAAGCAATCGTAAGTGGACTTATGTAGAAGTCGCACCTATTTTGAGGCCGGTCAATAGCAATCTATGTACTTCATGTTTGGATAAATGATATAGAGATCCCCATCCTTTAACATGTAGCACAATTAAAAATAAAGGGATAAGATGAAGAGGGAGGGGAATGATAAGCTAATTTGGATCACCATTTCAAAAATTCTTTCATCTTTAAATTCAACCACTCCTCTAGATGGATTAAAGCACTAAACATATCATTAATCCAAAGCACCAAAAATGAATTAAATAATTCACTCTTAGGTAGATTTGAATTGATGAACATTTATCCAACTTCATCTACATCACAAAGTTCATTGAGTTTAAAAAACAAATTGAACCTTTAAAATTGCAATCCAAATTATCCATCAAAGAGAGTGTGCAGAAAAATATTTGAGTCAAAACAGCCTAAAATAAGGCAGAAAAAGTATTTGTGGCACTTTTGCAACCAATTGTGCTTATTATCATTTTAAAGATCGAATTCTTGTTCCAACTTTTCATCAAACACCTTATGATCATGGATTCAATTGAGCATGAGAATTCCATCAAATTATGAGAAAATAGCAGTAATGGAATCATAAAACAGTGCTCAATGAATCAAAACCAGAAATCCACAAGAGATCACATTGTGAAAGTGTTTACCGTGGTTATTGGTAAACAACCGCTGATCTTCCAAATGGTTACTTATTTGGTTACTCGCAGGATCGATCAGATTGATCCTAAGACATGGTTGATTTTGGGGTTTTGATTAAGTTGGATAATGGTTAAATGACAAGAAAATAAAGAGGCTTTAAGTAAATTGCATGAAGAAGTGGACTTGATAAAATAAAAGGCTTGAAATAAAGGGATTCGACAGGAAAAGTAAAGAAGAAAGCAAGTAAAGTTTCTGGAAAAATAAATGACTTTGATTAATAAAAGTGGTGTTTCACACATACATTCTCAACAATTCTTTCTCACACGCTGGGTACTCGAATCTATATGAGTGACTTTGTATATAATTGTGAACACACGCGAAAAACTGCGTGACCTACTACTATTTATACTAAAACATCCCAAGTAACCGTCGGGCAGTTACACTGCTTCGAGATGACTCCACTTGGCACGTTCTCAGCGCTCGACGCTCCAGATCTTTGCACGTTGCACTTGGTAACCGCTGGAAACCGTTTTCCCTCCAAACGTTTGAATTTCAAACCGTTCCACTCTGAACCATCGAACACCTTCGTCGAGAAGCATCTTCGACGAGAAACACCTCCGACGTCGAAGGCAACCAACTTCTCCCTTGGAAGAAATCCTCTAAGTACATTGCTATCTTTCGATGGGCATTTCGACAGACCCAGCTGGTCGAAAACATCCTTCAACTTTAATAGCTGATATTAATAAAAACAAGGGTGTCGAATTTAGGAGCCAACAAATTGCCCCCCAAGAATGCCTTATTTCGGCTCTGAAAGAAAAAGGCATTCTTTGAAATGCCATTCGACACCTGTCTTTTCATTCTTAGTCACAAATTAAATTGTGCACTTTTTTGTCTTTTACCAACCACTGACAATCCCAAGGAAAAGTTATCATTTCATCCGTACATAAGACGTCACTTCAGTACGGCGTGCAGCGTGCCAAACGTCTTTTCACAAATTGTCATCATGACAATTCCCAAAAACGAGGGCGCACGCTGCACCCTTTCATTTCTGCAGAACGGCTACAACAACAGGGAGACGCCACGTGTCCCACTACCTTCTGCAACATTAAATGGCATTAAATGTCCTCGAATTTGGGGATTTCCCCAACTACTATAAATAGCGCTAAGTACCCATTGTGGGACTTTTTCACGCTACCTTGCCTTCAGATATTCCTCATTGCATACAAACTCTTGCCTCCTTTGCAAACCACCTGTTCTTCGCTTCATCTTCAACCTTAGTATCAACAATGGCATCCGGTTCTTCCACCGCTCCTAGCGCTAACATCCCCTCTGGAAACGTTAAACCCAGGATTTTCTCCACTGCTCCCGTAGTTACTCCCACGGGTCAACGAAGGCTCCCTGAGCCCTTGGACATTGCTGTACGTGATGCTTATTCACGCCAACTCATGATTCCGGTTGGATACTCCAACCAAATCTTTGCCATGTCCGGCCCACTATACCCAAGCATTGCTGAAGCCATGAAGATTAAAAGCTACTTTCCGGTACTTGAAAAACTCAAACCGGTTGGATGCTCTAAAAAGGATGTAGAGGATAATGAAGATCCTGCTAAGGAGAAAATCGACCTCCGTTTCTTCAACAGAGGTGTTAGGGCTTTCAGGTCTAGCCCTAGCCTCACTCCTGACTATAGTGCTTGGCTGGAAAAAATGGAGAAACGCCAGGCTTCGATCTAGAAAGATATGGGGATATTCGACCTGGTTATGTTGTCGAAGACGGGTCTTAACTATTCCCCAGAAATGTTGATAGCTTCCTTACTCTTCTGGGATTACACCCATTTCACCTTCCATCTTCCCTGTGGAATGCTGACTCCCACGCTCTTCGACGTGGCCGCCATCACTGGCCTTCGACCCACTGGGGACTATTTCGACCCAGAGGAAATGTCGGAGGATCAGATCGGATTCTCTGCCACAAAACCAACCTACACCACCTTCATCAATCACTACCACGATAAGTCGACGGACGATGTGTCGGATGTAGAACATATCGCGTTTCTAGCCTTATGGTTGTCACGCTTTGTGTTTTGCACCAAGTCTTTACAGGTGACCAAGAAGATGGTCACTCTCGCCACTCAACTCCACCATGGCCAAAATATCTGTTTGGCAGAATTGATTTTGGCGAATTTGTACGAGTCGATTAGCAACTGAGCGACTCTTCTGAAAATCATCGAGAACAGAGCCAGTCTGCTGCTTGCTGGACCCTTTTGGCTGCTTCAGCTGTGGCTCAATGCCACATTCGAGTCTTTCTTACCTCAGAAGACTCAAATAAATGAGCAGGCTCCGGAAATAGCAAATAGGTGCATCGAAGGCACCAGATTGGCTCTGTTGACTCCAACGGAAGATGGGCTGGAGCTTCAACAAACTTTTACAAACTTCCTCTTGATGTTTGCTAAAAGGAAAGAGTTTGCTTCGACCATGGCTCCGTTTGCTCGACGAAAGGTTGGCCCAGAGTGGTTCACGAGGCCACATCCTAAGGCGTCAAGTGGTCCTCAGGTCGAAGAGCATACAACAGTGTGGGAGGCATTTCTCACGCCAAGAATAATGCCCCTGCGATTCAAGAGCTCCAAGACTCACTTGAGTCTAATCGCGTATCAACCAAACTTGGTGTCTCGCCAGTTTGGTATTATTCAAACACTACCTTCTCCAATTTTTCCCAGGGAGAAGTCTATGTTATACTTTTGCAACGACTACACTGAAGACGCTGCCACTAAGCATATCGGCAGGTATGCTGGTCGAATAGTCCTTTCGTTGTTTGACTATCAGCTTAACTTTCTCTGCTCACCATCCTTCGAGGAGTGGTGGAAAAGTTACTACACTGAGGAGTTTTTCGACGAGAAGGACTTCGTGGACGAACTTCAGAAGTCTTTTGTTCTTGTCTTGGACAAAATAAAGAAATGTAAGTTCATCCTTCCGAATTACTTTGTCTTTCCCTTCCGACTGGCAGCCTGTTAATTATTTTGTCTACTTTCAGTTGTTCGAAAGCCTGCAGCCAAGAAGGCTGCAGAAGGCCATCAGGGAGGAGGCCCCTTAACAAAACCTCCACCACCGGCGAAAACTATAGCGCCGACGAAGACCACAACAAACCAACAGGGGGAAGGCCCTTCGAAAAAGCCTTCTGCATCGGTAACCAGACTTTTATCATTTTCTTCTGGCTTTAACTTTCTGACTTTCGATGCAACTTCTAAATCGAACTCCAATTGGTTTTTTAGGCACCTTCACCCAAGAAACGGCCAGCACTGACGGTCGAATCTTGGAGTGACGAAGAAGATGATTCTCCCCCTGCTCCTCTTAAAAGGCGAAAGCTGAAGAAGGACGTTCCTCTTCCCGAGGCTCGAACAATCAGAATAAAGGTTGCTGGGAGAAAGCCCAGGCCACCTCCAGTAATCATTGAAGAGCCAACGGAGGAGGAACTAAATGTTCTTCTCAATAAACCTGTCGAAAGCGACAATTCCAGCCCTGGGGCTGAAGCTCCCTTGCAGGTAATCTCTTTGATCCCTTTTTAACTCAGGTGTCGATACCCACGTTCGATTATGTCTCTTTCTAACTCAGAAGATTCTTCTCCTTTTTTTTTCTTCAGGACACCACTGAAAGCTCAGCGCCAAGGACTTCTGAAACATTGGACTCTGCTGAACTCAGTAGGCCACAAGAAAAAGACTTGGCGAACGATGAAGCCAATACTGATACAGCAGAACAACCAACAGAAGATCCACAAACAGAAGAGCAACAACCAAAAGAGATTCAGGTGGTTGATCTGTCGGAAGAAAATCGTGACGAAGGGGACCGCGGTGACGCTGGCGAAGAGGATCAAGGTGACGCTGGCGAAGGGGACCATGATGACGCTGGTACTGCCGTAGTCCGAGTCGAAGAGAGTCAAGTCGAGGCAAATGCTACTCAACAGCCTCAACCCCAAGACAACGCTGTTGCAAAGGTTGTCACCTCAACAAAGCATAGGTCGAAAGAAGACTTAGAACTCTTGAAGCAAACTGATCCTGTTGGCTATCTGAATGCCATCATCGAAAGCAAGGGAAGTTCGTCTGATGTTAGTCAGGAGGCTTCTACTCTGTCGGGGAAGTCCACTGAAACTTCTCCTCTCGATGAGGCTCTGACGAAGGTTAAGGCTCAGTTCTTCAAGAAGGATTTGATGAAAGCTTTGGAGGGGGGCCCTACTGCTCCATCATATTTGGGGGCTGTTTTGAATGTCGAAGACTTGCTAGCTGTACCTCCGGAGGTTTCAGGCTTTATCATGGAGTTACACTCCATTATTGATCAAGTCTCAGCAGATTATCGGCGACAAAGGGGCTTTAATAGCCAGCTTGAAGTGTTATATGGCAAAAGCTCTTCTGCATGGACTGCTGTAGCAGAGACAACTTCTCGAATTGCAGAGTTGTCGAAGCAAAAAGCATCTAAACAAGAAGAAGTTGATGCCATCGATCGAGAGAATGCTTCCATCAAGGCGCAAATCGAAGAACTAGAGGCTAAGATGAATGCCAATACTAAGCGCAAGGAGGAACTTCTCTCGACTGTTCCAGACACCGAAAGTCAAGCTGAAATCACACAAGGCCTAGAATTTGCTGAGAAAGCTCAAGCCTTCAACGATCAAATTGCCAAGCTTGCCCAGGCGAATGCCTTGTGCAACAAAAGATTGGAGTTGCAACAAGCTAAATACCTTCGAATCAAAGACTCCATCCCCTTCTGATTGATTCAGCCCTTTAACCATATATTGTAATATTTATTCGACGATATTGCCATTTTGGCTAATTTATAAAAATTTTCCATTTTGGCTTATTTATGGTTAATTTAGTCGTTACTTGTTATTTTATTTTTATCTCTTGGAGTATAGGTTTATACTTTTTTCAAATATTTACCATTTACTCTCAAGAGCCTTTTATCTTCACCTAACTCTTCGACTTCATAAGCTCCACCAGAAAAAGTCTGGATAATTCTGAATGGTCCTTCCCATTTGGGTGACCATTTTCCCATGCTTCGATCCTTTCGATCCATGGGAAGAATCACCTTCCAAACTAATTCTCCAGGCGAAAATGCCTTAGGTTTCACCTTTTTATTATAAGAGTCTTCTACTCTTTTCTTCTGAAGCCTGAGTAGGTCAAGAGCGCGCAATCTTTCTTCGTCTAAATCTACTAGTTCGTCTAACATCATATCCCAATAAATTTCAGAGGGAATATCATAATGTCTCTGAACCCTTGCAGATTGGAGACAAATTTCTGCTGGCAACACTGCGTCATGGCCAAAAGTTAGCCTATATGGCATTGTACCTATGGCTTCTTTTGGGGACGTTCGACAGGCCCACAAAATCTGGTCTAACGTCTTATGCCAATTTTTGGGCTTCTTCCCAACATGCTTTTTTATCAAGCCAATCACTACTTTGTTCGCTGCTTCGAATTGACCATTTGCCTGTGCATAATAAGGTGTTGATGTTAGGAGTTTAAAGCCCATTTCCTGAGCGAATTCCTGCATCTTTCGACCGGTGAAAACTGATCCTTGATCAGTTGTTATAGTCTCAGGGATTCCATATCTAAAGATAATGTTCTTTTGAATAAATTCAATGACATTTTCTTGGTCCACATTGACTAAAGGGATAGCTTCGATCCACTTAGTAAAATAATCAATGCCTACCAATATATACTTCTGACTCTTTGATGATGCTAGTCGAATCTCTCCAATGAGGTCCAACGCCCATCCTCTAAAGGGCCAAGGTTTCACTATCGAGTGAAGTTCGCTTGCTGGTACATGTTGGATGCCTGTATGGACTTGACATTCTTGGCAACCTTTAGCGAACTCGACACAATCTTTCAACATGGTGGGCCAGTATAGTCCTTGTCGAAACAACAACCATTTCATCTTATGGCCTACTTGGTGAGCCCCACATGCTCCAGCGTGCATAGTCGAAAGGGCTATGTATGCCTCAGTTTCACTTAAACATTTTAGCAATACCCCTTCAGGCGTCTTTTTAAATAACTCATTACCCATGAGTACATAACTCAACGCCCTGTACTTTGTTTTTCGTTCTGTCGAAGCTACTGGATTTTGAAGATAATCCACAATGGGCTTCCTCCAATCTTGCTCTGACAAATTATCTATGAACGAAATTTCGAAGTTGCTTTGATCAGCATATCCTAGTCTTGTCGATTCCAAGTCTGTTGGTGATAGACAAGTTGCTTTTATCTTTTCTCGAACTTCGATTGCTCTTTGTAATCTCGTTTTTGAAATCTTGTACCCAGATGCAATTTGTGCCAAGTCGTTGGCTATTTGATTTTCCAATCTGGGTATGTGTCGAATATTGACCATTTCAAATTTTTTCAATAAACGATTTGCTATCACAAAGTACATAATGAGATTTTCTCTTATGCATTTATATTCTTTTGTGACTTGCTTAATGACTAACTCTGAGTCTCCCATTATTTCGACTCGAGTTGCCCCCAATTCCAACAATATTTCAAGGCCAGTAATTAGAGCTTCATACTCAGCCTCATTGTTCGAACAAGAACCTGATATCTTGTACTTGAATGTTGTTGGAATGTTTTCTGGAGAAATAATCAAGACTCCTACTCCTGTTCCATCTTTATGGCTGGATCCATCGAAGTAGAATTTCCAAGGTTCTATCTCCACATAATTAACATTCTCAACTTGAATTGAATGGTCGACTATAAAGTCTGCAACCACTTGTCCTTTTACTGCCTTAAGAGGCATAAAGGTCAAGGAGTATTCAGTTAATGCTAGTGCCCACTTGCCAATTCGACTGTGCAAGATGGGTTTCGACAACATGTACTTGAAAACATCAAAATGAGACGACACATACACATCAACTGGTTTTATATATTGCTTGAGTTTTGTACAAGAGAAATACATACATAGACACAATTTTTCAACTTCGCTATATCTAGTTTCTGCATCGTTCAAAACTCTACTAAGATAATAAATGGGTCTTTCGACTCCATTCTCATCTTCTTGGGCTAACATGCTTCCCAAAGTTTTGTCGGATGCAGCTATGTACAATCTCATACTCCTATTGCTACAAGGAGGCACCAAAATAGGTGGCTTGGTGAGGTACCCTTTGATTTTGTCGAAGGCTTCTTGTTGCTCTTGCCACCATTCGAATCCCTCTTTATTCAGTCGAAGTAAGGGTGAAAAGGCTTGAGCTTTCCCACTTAGGTTAGATATAAATCTCCTTAAGAAATTTATCTTGCCTAACAGAGATTGCAGTTCCTTCTTATTCGATGGCGCTTTTGCTTCCAGAATAGCCTTCGTCTTGTTCTGGTTGATTTCGATTCCTTTCTTGTGGACAACGAAGCCCAAGAAATCTCCAGCTTTCACACAGAATGCACACTTCAAAGGGTTCATCTTCAGACCATGTTCTCTCATTCTTTCGAATGATTGTCGAAGGTGGTCAATATGATTCTTCCTGGAAACAGATTTTATAACAATGTCATCAATATATACTTGCATAAAAGTGTTAATAAAATCATGGAAGATAGAATTCATTTCTCGCTGGTATGTTGCCCCAGCGTTCTTTAGGCCAAAAGGCATCACTACCCATTCGTAAGTGCCTAGAGCCCCAGGGCATCGAAAAGCTGTTTTCGACACATCCTCTTCAGCAATGAATATTTGATTATATCCTGAATAACCATCGAGCATACTCAGGTATTCATAGCCAGCGGCAGAATCGACTAGCATTTCCGCCACATGCATAGGATATTCATCTTTGGGCGTAGCAGCATTCAAATCTCTGAAATCTATGCACACCCTTAATGTACCATTTTTCTTAATTACTGGCACAATGTTTGCAATCCATTCGACATACCTCGTAACGCGTATGAATTTGCACTTCAGCAGTCTTTCGACTTCCGTTTTGATCTTCGACAGTATTTCTGGAGCGAAGCGTCTTGGACTTTGCTTGATTGGCTTCTTCCCAGGTTTGATTGGCAACTGAAGTTCTACCAATCCTCTGTCGAGACCAGACATTTCGTCGTAATCCCATGCAAAACAGTCCTTGAACTCTTTCAACAATTGGATTACTTCCAACCTAAGTTCTGGGTCAATTTTGGCGCTGATGTAAGTTGGCTTTTTCTCTGACCCTTCGCCTAAGTTGATTTCTTCTAAAGGATCTTGCGCTAACATTTTAATGTTGTTCGCCAAGGGGTCCTTTTCGAAGCCCAAAGGCTCATCGTCATAGATGGCGTCGAGCCTCTGTTCCTGCATTCCTTTTGGCATGATATCAGGGGGTTCTGGATCGAAATCCTTTCCCGGACCTGCAGCAGATAACTGTTGATCATTGGCCTGTGTGGCCATGTACTTTACTTCGGCTTCGAGAGCCGTTATCATCTTTGTTTCGGCTACATAAGCCGAAATTCGCTTCAATGATTGTGACTCAGTCATTATCACTGAATTCACTTCCCCAACCAGTTGGTTGGATATCAGTTAACCCACTGAAGTCTATGTGGGACAAGTCTTCTCTGTCCCATTGAAAACCATGCTCAGGGTGCAGGTATAGGAAACAAAAAGTATTTGGCGCTGGCGCCAAGTCGAAGTCAGGTGTTGGACATGGCCCTATGTGAGCCAAGTTCTTGTCGAAATCTGCCAGCCCTAGGTGATTCACTTCGCCCAGGTAATAGCTTTGATCCGCCTCTATGTTTTCGACCATCCCATCTGGACGCCATAGCAGCAACCTCTGGTGCATTGATGATGGCACAGCTCCAACACCATGAATCCATTCACGGCCCAACAAAAGACTATAGTTAGGTTTGGCCGATATGACCATAAACATTGTTGGTCGAAGGATAGATCCTACCTTGATATCCAGTTGGATCACTCCCATAGTGGTCCCTATGCCGCCCTCATAGTTCGACAGGACCATGTTGTGAGGCTTGATGTCCTCATCCCTTTTGCCTATTTTCCTTAGCATAAAGTGAGGAATAATGTTGATGGTTGCCCCACAATCCACCAAGATTTTATTCACTGTAGTTTCTTCGAGTTTAGCCCTTATAAATAAAGGCTTGAGGTGATTTTTCATCGCCTCTGTAGGTGGTTCGAAGAACCCATTTTGTTCCTCAGTAGTGCCATTGTCCATGACAAAATAGCACACTGGCCTATGTTTGGCCATTTCTTGCTCCACTTCCCAATCACTTGTTTCGACCTCCACCTGTCGGTTGAACTCTCTGGGCAGCACTGAGACTATATTCACCATGATGTCCAAAGTATCATCAGACTCAGAACCATCTTCGTCCTCAATTTCACCTTGGTTAGGCCAAACTAGCCTGTTGGTTACTGTCTCTCTTTCCAGAGGTTTCCTTTGCTTCCTTAGAGGAACATTTGAACTGGTTTCTGCCTTTGGTTCATTAGCAGCCTCCCTCTCAGCTTTTCGTCGCCTCTGGTATCTCCTCCATTGAGATCGAGACATGGGATTTTTCCCTTTGTAGTTGCTTGACACCTGTGTAACTTTAGGGGCAGCAACTTGAGGCTCTTTCTTTTGTGTTAAAGATGAACCCCTTGGCACATCGAAAGAGTGTCATCTCTCCTTGCTTGGCCTCTTTCGACCAGATGTTTTGTACCATGTATCTACTGGCACATTAGTTGGAGGCCTGAAAGTCAATGGCCTCTTTTCTTGGTTTAAACCTCTTTGGGAGGCTCTTCTGGGGTCATGTCGAAGATCAACATTTTCCCTTCTCTTATTTGCTGCTCTTACGCCTTGAATATGTTCAGCAGCTTTTTTGTCAAAGATCGAACTGCATCTTGGACACAGCATCACTTCTGACTTCTTCTTCTGGCATCTTTGCAGGAAATCTGCCAGATTTTCATTCTCCCGAGGGAAAGCAGTCTTGTTAGCTTGTTCTTGCCTCATGGCCTCCTCTGATGCTTTTGGTTCAGAGACTTCGACCATGTTGACATTCATGGTATCTTTGTTGGCAAGAGTCAACTGCTTCATTTGAATCTCCAAGTCCTCTGTCTGGCCTTGAACTGGGGCCAAGTGAGAACTGGGTTTTGGTCCAGATTTTTGGGCTCCAACTGTCTCCAGCTTTGGGCTTTCGACCGCTTTCTGAACCGCTTCAATTGTCTTTCTGGATAAATTCCCAGAAAAACTGCCAAAGATTGGCATGTTGACATGGTCCTTTGAGACTTCGACCATTGTGATTCCTGGCCTCTTCGACTGGCTTCTGGATGCCTCGATCATGTTCACCTCTGAAGGTTCAGCATAGTGGGCTTCAGCCTGCAACGGATTAGAGTCCACAGCCATGGGGGTCTTGTCAGCAAACTTCAACCTCCCTTCTTCGATAGCGTCTTGCACAAGATTCCTGAAAAGAAAACATTGAGACGTTTTATGGCCCAGAAAATTATGATATTTACAAAAGCCTCTCTTCTTTCTTTGATCAAGAGGAGGCACTTTTACCCCTGGGGGTATTATCATTTGGCCATCTTTTACAAGCAAGTCAAAGATCTCATCACATTTTGTAATATCAAAACTATAAGTCTTTTTGGGGAACCTATCGTTGGTCCTTTCTGGACCAATGGGAATTTTCCCACTTGAGGGGACTAACAGTTTGCAAGAGTATGGTGGCCCTTGTTTTAGTTCCGCTAAATCGACTTCTCCTTCTTCGACAGTTATAGTATCGTCGAAGGATTCTGGATCTTCGTCATCCATCTCAACATACGCTATCCTCTCTCTCTTATGAGTTTTCGTTGCCTTTGCTTTTTCAGCTTTGAGGCGTTCTACCTGTCGAACTCTATCGGCCAGTTGGGCCATGTCTCTCAGGTATTGAGTGTCTAACTTCTTCCTAATGGAATAATCTAAACCTCCTGCGGCTATTTCGACTAACTCATGTTCTGGCACTTGTGTAAAACATCTTGCTTTGAGCAACCTAAACCTATTTAGATATTCGTCTATAGGTTCAGTGAAACGTCTCTTTACACTGGCCAATTCTTTCAGGCTTATCTTGGTTTGCCCCATGTAGAATTGTTCATGGAACAATCTTTCCAACTGGGTCCAATGATAGATCGAATTGGGGGGAAGAGTTGTAAACCAAGTAAAAGCGTTCTTTGTTAAAGAACTTGGGAAGTACTTAATCCTCAGGTTTTCGTTGTTTGAAATATCTCCTGCTTCGATCAAGTATCTCGCCACATGTTCGACAGTAGATTCTGTCGTGTCCCCAGAGAACTTAGTGAATTTAGGGACTTTACATCTAGGAGGTAAGTCTGTTTGTAACATGTATTCTGACAGCGGGGATGTAAAATTGGGCCTTCGAAAGCCCATGTTCATCCCATTTTGAGTCATGATCCTTTCGATCATGGTTGCCAGATTATTTTCCAAACCCATGTTTTGGTATTGGATATGCTGAACTACTTCGTCAGCATTTTGGTTTCTGTTAACTAACCTTACCTCTGGGGTTATTACCCTAGGTTCCTCGACAGGTTGCTCCAATCGTGCCCTAAGGTTTTCTTCGACAGGCTGTTGGACTTGGTTGATAGTGGTTTCTTCCTCTAAGAATACACCCTGGTTTCCCCTTATTTGCGCCCTTTGGGGCTGTCGAATAGGTTGGGGTACTCCAAAGAAATCAGCCAAACGCGTCATTTGCGCTGTCATCTGCTGATTCGATTGAGTAGTGTTTTGTATTAGAGGGTTCAACATTGTACTTAAAGTTTGTGCCAACATTTGAACCATATCATGGTTGCTTTCGTCCATTTGTTGCCTCAAGACTGATGTCGAGGCATTTGTAAGGCCATGTGCTACTTGGGACGTTCCTCCTAAGAGTTGGGTCCTATTTCTATTCGCCATACCTACTCCAGAACCTTGGAGTGGCGAAGAGGCACTCACTAAAGGGTCTGAAAAAGTGGACGCAGCGTTCGTCAGGCTAGCCAAGTCAGAAGTTGGCATGCCATAGAGTGGTTCTCGATTATGACCGCCTGTCATAAATCCTGGGGGAACATAAGGCCTTGTGCCTAAATTTCCCCTTGGTGGGGGAGTTCCCAAAGGCACTCTGGGGCCTGTGAACGGAGGTAATGGCCCCGTTGTTGTGACCGTTACTGCTGGTGTTGAACCAGCGGTTATCGCTTCACTTACGGTCGGGATAACCGTTGCTCCCACATTCGTTTGTGGGATTTCGTTATTGTTTGGCGGATTCGCCATCTCTTCCCTTCTTCTGGCAGTATTGGTATCGTTAGTGTATATTCTACCACTTCTCAATAACATGCAACACCCCTCGAAAAAGATGAGATTATGTTTAAAAAGGTTAAACTTCAACAATCAACACACTGTCCCACTAGGTGTGCCAATTTGTTTACCGTGGTTATTGGTAAACAACCGCTGATCTTCCAAATGGTTACTTATTTGGTTACTCGCAAGATCGATCAGATTGATCCTAAGACATGGTTGATTTTGGGGTTTTGATTAAGTTGGATAATGGTTAAATGACAAGAAAATAAAGAGGCTTTAAGTAAATTGCATGAAGAAGTGGACTTGATAAAATAAAAGGCTTGAAATAAAGGGATTCGACAGGAAAAGTAAAGAAGAAAGCAAGTAAAGTTTCTGGAAAAATAAATGACTTTGATTAATAAAAGTGGTGTTTCACACATACATTCTCAACAATTCTTTCTCACACGCTGGGTACTCGAATCTATATGAGTGACTTTGTATATAATTATGAACACACGCGAAAAACTGCGTGACCTACTACTATTTATACTAAAACATCCCAAGTAACCGTCGGGCAGTTACACTGCTTCGAGATGACTCCACTTGGCACGTTCTCAGCGCTCGACGCTCCAGATCTTTGCACGTTGCACTTGGTAACCGCTGGAAACCGTTTTCCCTCCAAACGTTTGAATTTCAAACCGTTCCACTCTGAACCATCGAACACCTTCGTCGAGAAGCATCTTCAACGAGAAACACCTCCGACGTCGAAGGCAACCAACTTCTCCCTTGGAAGAAATCCTCTAAGTACATTGCCATCTTTCGATGGGCATTTCGACAGACCCAGCTGGTCGAAAACATCCTTCAACTTTAATAGCTGATATTAATAAAAACAAGGGTGTCGAATTTAGGAGCCAACAGAAAGATGATGATCCAACTTACCAAAGGTAGAATTTGAGAATTATCAAACAACTTTAGAATTTTCTTCAATTCAACCACAAGAATCAATTGCCAAAGCTTGGATGTAGAGAATTGATGGAGAAAAAGTGTTTGGATGAAGGTTTAGCTCAAAGATTAATAAGCTTCAATGCAAAGCTTACTAACTCTTTTTTTTCTTCTGAAAATGGAGCTTTGAGTGAATTTGGTAGATTGAGAGATTTTTTAGCAAGATGATTTTGGCTATCAAAAGCTTGTAATTTGAATGAAATGAGGTCTCTATTATAGAGTTTTAGGATTGGGATTAGTGGTAATTTGGTAATTGATTCTTGGAGCCAAATTTGAATTAATGATATAATTTTCAAATTATGCAGAAAAAAAATTGGAGCCAAAAAGATAACAGTTTAAAATTGCTGGCCTTTTTCAAAAAACATGTGCATTTTGCTGTTATGAGTCGATACATGGGTGGTATACGTTGATACATCCTAGTTGTATAACACAACATGTGTCGATGCATACCTCTATGTGTCGACACATCCTGCTTCCTGAACATATTACAGAATCAAACAAACTGCACAAGTCGATACATAACACGTATGCATCGACACATGCTAGTCATACAAACAAGATGAGTCGATACATACATGCATGTGTCGACACATGCTAGTTATACACAACTGGATGAGTCGATACATACCTTTATGGGTCGATGCATACCTTTATGGGTCGATGCATACCTTTATGAGTCAATGCATACCTTTATGGGTCGATGCATGATGTCTTTCGCCATAATACAGAATTGAATCAACTTGCAATGAGTTCAACACAAGCCTCTATGGATCAATACAAGCTGCTTTTTGACACAATACATAATTGATCAACTGGAAAACCTTATTTGTCGGACGCTTTGACTCGGTACCTACAAAACACAATTTTGCAAAGACAAAGACAAATATTTTTTGTATTTTGATTAGAAGTTAGTCAACAACACATATACAAAATACACAACCAAGGTGCTTGGAAATTCCTCAAGAGCAAACTTAAAGATAAGAGATAGAAAAAAGATAAAAAAACCAACCCTAATGTGATCTTGTTATGATCAAGTTGACATGATATGATAGGGGAATCTTAGGGGCAAAAATTGGGGTACAACAGCTGCCCTTATTTAAGTTTCTTCTATCCGGAGATACGAAGGTTAAAATTCTTCATGTCGACGCGATTGAAGATACCTAAATATAAAACAAGCCCTATTTTTGTCTCTAAGATGCCATGCAATGCTTATGATTATGAATGCATATGAACAGAACAAAAGAGACGCAAAGTATCACTGGGGATGCCACAAAAATGAAGAAACAGTGGAGCAACCCCACCAGGAAAATAAATCACTGGTGGACCAAAATAATTGAATCAGAGAGGAGGATAACAAGCATCGACGAATAACTGTGAACTACCAACTCAATGGATGAAGGTAGAAAAGTAATAAGATATTGGCTCACAAGTGATGATAAACTACCAGCTCAATAGTTGGAGGTAGAAGATCAAAAAGATACCGACTCACAGATGACAGTGAAATACCAACTCAATAGTTGAAGGTAGAAGAAAATATCAGACCACCTCCGTTCACTGACAATGAACTATCACCATTCACTGATGATAGCAAAAAGATAAGAAACATCGACGTTCACTGCCGATGTACTACCAACGTTCACTGAAGGTAGATTTGGATATCATACCACCGTCGTTCACTGAAGGTAGATTTGGATATCATACCACTGCCGTTCACTGACGATGAACTATCACTGTTCACTGATGATAGAAAAAAGATAAGAAACACTGACGTTCACTGTCGATGTACTACCAACGTTCACTGAAGGTAGATTTGGATATCATACCACCGCCGTTCACTAACGATGAACTATCATCGTTCATTGATAATAGAAAAAAGATAAGAAACACCGACGTTCACTGCCGATGTACTACCAACGTTCACTGAAGGTAGATTTGAAAATATCATACCACCTCCGTTCACTGACGATGAACTATCACCGTTCACTGATGATAGCAAAAAGATAAGAAACACCGACATTCACTGCCGATGTACTACCAACATTCACTGAAGGTAGATTTGAAAATATCATACCACCGCCGTTCACTGGCGATGAACTACCACTGTTCACTGATGATAGCAAAAAGATAAGAAACACCGATGTTCACTGCCGATGTACTACCAACGTTCACTGGAGGTAGATTTGAAAATATCATACCACCTTCGTTCACTGACGATGAACTATCAATGTTCATTGATGATAGCAAAAAGATAAGAAACACCAACGTTCACTGTCGATGTACTACCAACGTTCACTGAAGATAGATTTAAAAATATCAAGTTTTCCCCAAAATCCTGGTGCTTCACCTAGAACGGGTCTCAACTTCTTCTTTAACCAAGGAACTCTGTCTGGAAAGGGTAATATGTAAGTTTATCTCAAATAAAGAGACTTCCACTCATTGTCAAGGGGAATTGCAAAGAGAAATAACTTTCTGGGGATAGAAATATGGCTTCCTGGGGAAAGAGATATGACTTCCTAGGGAAAGAGATATGACTTCCTGGGGAAAGAGATGTGACTTCCTGGGGAAATGCCATGGTATTCCTGCTGAGGAGCTAAAGTCTTCTCGTGAAAAATAAATGCACAAACCAAAACTCAAAGTTCTCAGAAATCCAAAGTAAATAATATCGTCATGCAACCACGAATCCAATTCGGAAACAAACTGGAGCAAGACGGCCAACAAAGATACATCCTTTGAGAAATAAACTCAAGAGGGAAAACCAAATCCAACTAAGCAAGGAGCACTACAGGACGGTTAGAATACAATGTCAATAAAATGATTTATAGCAATGCATGATGCATGTATGAATGATATCATGTAGATGCTGGTGAAAGGATACATAATCAGTTCAAACAAACAAAACCGCCTCAGGTACCAACAACATTGGGCTAAACTTCAACCAGAAAGATCAATCCAAGAAAGGTAAAAGCAACTGCGGAAACCAAACCTATTGCCTGTCCTAATTTCACTGAGGAGAAACATAATTCGGATGTAGCTAAATCAAACAGATACCGGGATAGAACATCTTTCTTCCGATTTCATCGAAGAAACCAATTTTTCAAAAGCAACATACCTACTGGAGATTGCAAGACCAGCCTCAAATAAAGCAGACTGGCGTTGAGACAATCAAACCTTACTGGGGAATTCAGACCCACTTTGAAGGAGGAGAAACATACAGACTTCACTAAGGGAGACAATGCTTCATCATCGAGACATATACTGGGGACTTCATGCTGACTTCAATGGGGAGGTCAAAACCACATCATTGAGGGGAAACCAAGATATGTTCTTCACTGGGGAAACCAGAGATACGTTCTTCACTGGGGAGACCAGAGATACGTGTTCACTGGGGAAACCAAAGATACGTGTTCACTGGGGAGATCAGAGATACGTGTTCACTGGGGAAACCAGAGATACGTGTTCACTGAGGAGATCAGAGATACGTGTTCACTGGTGAGACCAGAGATATGTGTTCTTCGAGAGTAATTATTGCACCAACTTCTTTGGGAAGAAAGGACTTCTATCAAATAAACGAGGCCTTCACTGAAGAATATTGGATTGAGTCTTCATATCATACAAACCTATTCCAACAAAAGATGCCCTGGTATAGCCTTCCCGGGAAATCAAGAAGTCAACACTAATGCCAATACTGCAAAAAGAGAGATATCTTAGCACACTTAGGGAATAAAACCTTTCATCATATGAGGGAAAACTTCGCTGGGGAATCTGGGATGGAGGCTTCTGACCATGCAAACCCAAAATCAAAAGCGAACCAAGACTCGGCCGGGGATAATGGGATCACAAACCAAATATTGTACCTTGCATCCACTGGTATCGTCTTCAACCATCTAAGAAACACACAAAGATTGCGCACCTACCAACAAGATGACCTGAGAAAAACCTTCATGGGGAATCAAGAAGTTAACATCATAGCAAGAAGTCAAAATTATGGGGATTTTAAATCAAACCCAGCACTTGGCGGGAGAAAACCCAAAAAGTTGATAACCATTTCAACACTTCTTAGAAAAGATATTGCCCTTGTCTAGCTGCTTAGGGATCGTATAACAATAATAATGTCGTAAGAAGAGAAAGCACTGCTCTACAAGAGATTCCATATCAAAAAAGGGAGAAAGAACTCCATAAAAATAAGAAAAGGCTTCATAGCTCTTTTTAATCTCCGTTTGATCGCCACTTGGCTGTGTAAAGAATCACACTCAGCTGGAGAAGTCTGCAGCAAGACTGGAAAATGGGATTATAAACCCAACACCATAACACAACCTGTAGGAAACCCTTTAATTGATCAACATTTGTTAGAGGAATCCAAACATACGTCTACAAAATAGGTCACAAGAAACAACCCTGGTTGAGGAAGATTCTCGGCTTGGGGTAGACATAGTAGCTATCTTGACGAAATCTGGATATGCCCTTGGAAACCAATCTGGTGTCCCAAGCTTACCGGGCTGATCAAGGTAACTTTCTTAACTTGCCTTTGGCTGCATGCTTTTAAGATAACCTTTCTGATCAAATGGCTTCTAGAGATTAGTCGAATCTTGACGTAACTGCCCTAGAATGGTTGAATGTTGCATCCTTTTCTCTCCACAACTCTTCTTGGCAACATGCCTTTTGCTGATACTCAAATGTAAACTTTCATGACATCAAGTAGTTGTTTTACAAGCAGAAAATGTTTATTCTAAGAATGGAAATTCTAATGCAACAATTATGTAAGTCTTTAAGATTTTATTTGAAAAGATGTCGCAAAACCTTGTGAACGAATCACTAGCCAGGATGCGACATGGATTTTTTGTACAAAAGATAACAAAATAAATATGATACCAATCACAATAATTTAGCAAAATTAATGGGAGTCAGGAAACACTATCTCATTGGAGTATGCTTTCGAAATAAACCCTGTTTCAATTAGGACTTTTGAGGGTTGTAACGTGGCCTGGTTCACAGTTTTAGAAAAAATATTTAAGGCTCAAAAATATTTGGTGCCCACCCCTTTCATGATGTTCTTCGGTCCTAAGTTCAGTTAACTTGACACGAACATTCATCTCTCAAAAGAGATTTCAAGATGGTTGAGGAATCAAACAAGGTTTTCTTTAGACATACAAGTCACTCATTCCTACTTCTTTTGGGTTTCTTGTCACACGACTCTGTTCTTTGCTGAGGATTTGGCATTGTAATCCTTTATTGCATTTTAGGCTTTCCATTTCTTCCTTGCCTTCTGGACAAATTCCTTTTGACTTTGAATCTTAAGTGCAGCGGGATGCCCTGACTTTTGCCTAAGCGACTTATTTTTTTCAAGTTCCAACTTAGCGGGGCTTTTTGTCTCTTTCTTTTTCATCATAATTTTTTTATTCATATCATTTTTTTTCTTTTGAACATGTCGCGTGACTTCGAGTCATTTGTGACTTGTCGGAAGAATTGTGACTTCCCTATTTCTGGGTAGATGAAAGATAACCATTATTGTATCGTCATCTGCTGATCTCCTGGTGCATGAGAGATAGTCATTAAGATATCTTTAATTGACACACCCTCCTGATAAGTGAAGATTAACCATTGTGGTTTTGACTTTCCTCAACCTTTCGAGGATAATCATTGTTGTATCCTTAGATGCGCACTCTTGATGAGATCTGAATACTCAATCAGATTAACTGAACACTACCCTGCCCCGGGTCAAAAATGAGGTTTTTTCAGAATAGAAAAAGAAACTCCTACTTCAAGGCTCAAAGGGGTTAACGAAGGTTTCACTCCCTTATATCTTCGGTGTTTGAGGATTTGAAACAATGCATGTACATCATCAACATGGTTTTATCCAAAAGCATACAACCAGAAAATTTATGTTTTAATATCATCATCCTCCTCCCAATCTCTGCCTAGGCAAGAGAATGGGTAACAAGTTGGTATCATAAAGCAATTTTAAAATTGAAAACAAATACGAGTGAAACGAATGAATTTCTTCAAGACAAACATACTCATTGTATTAAGATTAAACATTCAAATGCAAACAAGTTCTTACATGCAAACAGTCCAATGATAAACAATAAAAATTACAAATGATAAAGCGGTAAAAATGCTAATAAACTGAGAAGGCTAATCATCCTTAAACTCCAGGGAATTCTTCAATCACGTTTATTCTTGGGCAAAGATTTAACTTGAACCTCAAGACAAATATCCTTAAATGACAAGATACCACTTCAGACCAACCTCTGAACTTAAACCTTCAAAGCAAAGCAATCTTACAAATCGTGCCCAGGAGCATTCTGATGAAAGGCACAGGAAGCGTCAACCTTATATCCTCTTGGCAGTTTTTCAGGAATAACTGGTCGAGCTCGGGTTTGAACCAGATTCTTCTTCAACAAATAAGGATACAACTCTGTGTATGTCATTGGAATTGGATCAAAGCTCATTTTCCTCTGATGAGCTTGCCCTTGATTTCCTTTTTGAGGTGCCCTCTGATATGCAACAGCAGTCGGAGTAGCGGATACAGGAACAGTTGGAACTTCAACATTTGCCCTTGTTGGTTGAGGTTGAACACTCGGTGGCTGATTCTGAGCAACCACCAGAGCTTCCATCAGAGTAGTCAAGTTGACCAAGCCAGCCTTCAAAGCGGAAACTTCTTCGTGCAGCTCTTGATTCTCCTGTTCCAAGTTGTCCATCTTCTTTTTGAAGTTAGCCCAAGTGTTGTAGTGATGAGTCAGCTTGCTGAGTGAAGTAAAGAAGCTGGGTAAGACACCTGGATATGCATAACAAATGCAAGAAATATGTGAAATATGATGCATGATATGCAATGCATATTATTATTTTTACTTTATCATTTAATATTTCAAGGGATTTATGATTTATATTGCAAACATCCAAGTAATAAAGCTTTTGAAATACTGAAATTTTTTATTATAATAACTTCAAAGTGGATTACAAGTTTCAATGATCCCAAGTACAAGATGAAAATACAATCTAAAATCCTGAGAAGAGGAACTAATATAGATCAATCTGTACGCTGGCGCTTCCCTGTGAGCCTGGCAATCTGAGCCCTCAACCTCTGGTTTTCTTCCACATGTCTGATGGCAACCTCCTTCCAATCATCTGAAGCAGGAAGTGAGTAATCAACACCTGTTTGAGGCTTAGGAGAAAATAAATCCCCTTGCCTCTCTATAAACTCCACTACTCGACTCTCAAGGATCTCGATCAAATCATCTCTCTCCTTCAAGTCTGCTATGTAGGAACTCTCTAAAGTCTGGAACTTGTTCTTCCAAGCATCCCTTTCCTGTTGCATCCTAACCAAAGCAAGCTGCGGAATACTCGATATCTGGAATTAGATTGATCAACTCATCTATCTTAGGATCCTTGAAACTGTATTTCTAGGTCTTTCTCTTTCCAGAATCCATGGTTTAAAAGTACCTGAGATATTCACAAATAGTCAACATTTAAATCCCTTGAAGTATTGTTTTCTTCAAAAGATGCTTTTGAGTGCATGGATGCATGATGCAACAATCACACACAAGATCACACATATAGGGTTCATAGGTTCAACGTCACAAGAATGAGGTCGAAGGTACTATCCAAAAGGTGTTGGTCTAAAAAGTTATCACCTTCCGAACAAGGTTCTAAGAGGTTCCCAGAGTCTACATCCTTCCTTCGGATATTACCAATGTCCCGATTAACTCGATAATTAGTAATATTCTCAAGAAAGACTCGTCTGAGCGTAGTATCGCGTGACAACTACTTTCGGATTACTCCGTCATAGCTTCTGCACTACACCTAAAAGGCCAAGATGGGTTAGGTAATCTACGGTCCTCAGCTTCAGCAGGCTCCCAGGTCGAAAGCAGTACGTCTTCCCGATTACTCGGTAAATGACACTACAGTCAAAGGGGCCTCCACTGAGTGGGGGATCTCATGCCTCCTTTTTGGGGATTACTCCCTCAAAGTTAACATGACTATACCGTCCGTCCTATCTTAAAGTTTGCCCAACTCCGGGTATAGGACTTATGAGTAATCACCAAGCACCCTGTAAACTAGGAAAATCCAGACAAACATATATACAAAATATAACACATAAACACAATAACACATATACAGATATAAACAAAGATAGGCTCAACCCACTTAGGGATGGACCAGCAAGAGGTCAATCTCTCCCCAGTGAAGTCGCCATTTTTTTGTAGCGGTAGAAATGTTCAAGACTAAGCCATTGGATTGACTAGACTTTATACAAATCAAAATAAAAATCTCCATCGCGCTTTATTGTTTCCAAAGGAATGGGAAAAGAGCGAATAACCCCAAAAAGGGGGAAAGATTCAAGGTAAGGGGGTTGGTTATGCAAAGGGAAGGTATTAGCACCCTAAACATCTACGGTACTCCGCAGGAACCTCTTTGAAAAATCTGTATATTTTGGCTATAAAAATGTGTTATATAGAAATAGATGGTGGAGGTGAGAAAAGAAATATTTTTTATGATTTTTGCACCCGCCGCGGTTGCGAACCTATAGTGCCTACGTACCACCTTTCGTGCAATAGGGGATCAGGGTACACGTAGTTCCTCTTTTAAAAATTTGAAACACAAGTGTGTTGGTTAATTTTATGAGATAAGACATCATCGTCATTGTCCGTGTGGAAAACATACTTACTACCCACAATCATGAGAAAGGAGAATTTGCATCATCTCAAAGTGGAGGATATGGCTTGGATTTTAAAATCAATAATGCCTCACTCAACACCCAAGTAGAAAATATCTCTATTTACTACATATTGTAGAAGTATAGTTGTTTGCATCACTACAAGGATTGACAAGAGTCTAATCTTTTTAAGAAAAGTTTTAAAATAAAAAGCCAAAGTGGCAAAAATAGTTTGAAATGAGATTGATTGACTTTTAGTCTTCTCACAAAAATGTCAAGGTATTATTAAATTGATTGAAATTTATTTATGAAAATGTTTTGAAAATGCATGGACCTAAGTCCAAGTTTATTATGAAAGTGTCTCAAGTTTAGAAATAAGAATAGTTTTTAAAAGGAGGGAGAAGATTTTTTGAAATTAAAGAAGATGGGAGGAGATGAAAATGTTAGAACATAGTTTGAGTCTACAACCCTCAGTTAGAGTTTTGATGATAACAAATACAAGATTAAATAAATTATAAGATTTATATAAGACATATATGCTACCTAAAAATTATGTTGTGTATTTACAGAAACTCTGATGGAATCAGCATCAGAATATCAACATCAGCATCAGAAGATATGTCTGCATCAGAAGATCAAATATCATATGCTATACGCTGAAGCCTGATTAACAAGATCTGCGTTTAACATACTATGAATCTGATCAAGATCATAACAATGTCATCAGCACTTAGATGAGTCAGAATAAGCCAAAGCCCAGAACACTCTGAAGTGTCAACGATACTATGCATTCAAGACAATTAAATACCAACGGCTTTATTCCAAGACAAAGATCTTCTCAATATGGAAAGAACGTAATGAGCATTGAAATGGAATTATGGACTGCAACGTATCTTTTCCAAGGCTATATAAACATGTTAGTGAGAAAAGAATTGGCAAATGCTTGCAAATACTCTACACGCATATACACGTCTAAGCTAATCATCCTCACTCAAGATCTCAGTTTTGCTACAGCTCTCTACACCGCTTATTTCATAGCTTTAGCATTCTAGTTTCATATTAAGCTTCATTTGTGTTTTATCACAGTTGTGATATATAGTTTTCCTAGAAAACATCAAACACACCTTTGTTCATTTATCTGTAAGAGAATTTCCTTGAGAGAAACCGGTCTGTGGTTAGACTCAAGAAGGCTTTAGCAGTTGTAATATTCAGTTGAATATAGTGGATTAAGACCTCGTTGGAGAGAGGCGAAATCACCTTGACGGGTGGACTGGAGTTGTTTGAGATCAAACTAACCAGGATAAAAATACTGAGTTGTATGCATTTGATTTTAAGTTTTACAATTCAACCCCCCTTCTTGTGTTTTTCACTTCTTCAATTGGCATCAGAGCGCCTGGTTCTGAGCTTAAACACTTAACCGTGTCAGTACAAGATCCAACGTCAGAAAAACACAATGGAAGGACCACATCAAAACATCAGCAATGACAACAACAAAGATAGAGACAGATTCAGCGGCAAACCTCCAGTCTTTGATGGAGAGAACTTCGATTACTAGAAAGACAGAATTGAAAGCTTCTTTCTAGCCCATGATGCTGATCTGTGGGACATGGTGACTGATGGATACACTCACCCAGTGAATGCAAGTGGTCAGAAGATTGACAGGAAGGAAATGTATGATCAGCAAAAGCGTGATTTCAAAAATCATCACAAGGCCAGAACTATTCTTCTCAGTGCCATCTCTTATTCTGAATATGAAAAAATATCAAACAGAGACACTGCAAAGAATATGTTCGATTCTCTAAGAATGACGCATGAAGGCAACTTACAAGTAAAAGAAACCAAAGCTCTTGCGCTCATTCAGAAGTACGAGGCATTCAAGATGGAAGAAAGTGAATCTATAGAAACGATGTTCTCAAGATTTCAAATTCTGGTTGCTGGTCTCAAAGTTCTGGATAAAGGGTATTCTACTGCTGATCATGTCAAGAAGATCATCAGAAGCTTGCCAAAACAGTGGAGGCCAATGGTCACAGCGCTGAAGCTAGCTAAGGATCTCAACAAAATCTCTCTGGAGGAACTTGTCAGCTCCCTCAGAAGTCACGAGATAGAGCTAGAAGCTGATGAACCACAAAAGCAAGGTAAGCCATTAGCTTTAAAATCTAACAGAAAATCTGACTCCAAAGTTTTGCAGGCTATTGAAGAAACCTTTGATGGGTCCTCATTAGAAGAAGATGAACTATCCCTCCTCTCCAGAAGGGTGAATCAACTATGGAAGCAGAGGCAGAGAAAATTCAGGAATCTCAGAAGATCTGAAAATCAGAATGAGTCTTCCTCCAGATACAGAAGGTCAGAATCCTCATCTGGGTACAAAAGATCTGAAGGCTCTTCAGGAAGCAGAAAGCCAAACAACAAAGACATTATTTGCTATGAATGTAACGAGCAAGGACACTACAAGAGTGACTGCCCAAATCTTCAGAGGGAAAAGCCTAAACAGAAGTTTGGCAAGGAAAAGAAGAAAAGTCTCATGGCCACATGGGATGACTCTGACACATCTGAAGCTGACTCAGAATCAGATGATGAGAGAGCAAACATAGCTCTCATGACAAACATTTCAGAAGATAGTGAAGCTTCTGAATCAGACTCTGAATCAGACACAAAAGAGGTATTCCCTGACTTTGCTATTAATTTTACTAAGGCTGAACTTGCTGAAAGCCTGAACAAAATTCTGGAAAGATATCAGCAGATCAGAGTCAAATTCAGAACCCTTAAAAGGAATCTTGCTTCTGACTCTGATAAAACTGAGAGTCTCAAATTGGAAAATTCTGAGTTGAAAAATAAAATTTCAAAATTAGAAAATCTTTTGCAAAACTCTCAGAAGGAAACAATTCCTGAAACTCCCAGCAGTGCTGATGAGATCATCAAGGAGTATGATCACAGCTTTCAGAAATTTCTGGCTAAGAACATAGATAGAAGCAAAATGGCTTCAATGATCTATGGAGTTAGCAGAAATGGCAGAAAAGGAATAGGATACCAAGGTAAGGTACCTACACCAAAGAATGCCATGGATTTAGTTATAAAATGTACCCCTCTAAATTCACACTTTGTATATGGGCACACACATGACATCAAATACACTAGTAGTAATTATTATGTCAAACCAAAATTCAACCAGAGTTTTGGTAAAACTAACAAATCAGGACCCAAGAAAATATGGGTACCTAAGTGTGATACGGTGGGAGAACTGACTATGGTTTTGTGTTTGTTTTTGCAAATGTTTCGGTTGAGCAAGAGTCGCCACCGACTTTTTATTTTATCCTAAGGAAAGGTTTAAAAAGCACAGCAAAAACCTTTGAGATTTTTCTTGGGTTCGGGGAGTAGATTATAGAAAGGGAAGGTATTAGCACCCTTTCTATCCATGGTTATCCATGGGCTCTTAGGTACTTGCTTAGATCAACTTGCCTTGGTTTTCAATTGTTTAAAATGGTGCTTTGTGCGTGGTTTTGAAAATGTTTTGAAAAAGATACCTTGTTTAGGCTACCCTTGTAACAATTCTTTACTCGAATGTTTTACAAAAGGTGTTTGTCTTTTTGAAAAGATGTTCCAAGGTTTTTGAAAGTTTGTTTTGAAAGTGTTTGTGAAGTGTGGTTTAAAAATGGGCAAGTGTTTTGTTTTGCAAGTTGACAAGTACTTAAGAGCTATCTACCCTAAAGTTCTCAAAGATTTTTGTTATGTTTTAACCCTTTTAACAATTTTGTTCCACCATTGCATTTGGTGGACAATCTTGTGTTATGAGGTGAAAGGGACGGGCGCGGGTCATCGTTTAGACTATAATTGCAATAGTGTTAAGTATCTTTGGGCAATTTTTCTTTGAAAGGGACTTGATCATTTTAGGCAACTTTTCGAAAGTGTCATCGAGGGACTATGATCATTTGATTGTTTGTTTTTACCCAAAGAAACCTAACATGCAATATGGCCCATTTATTGAAGGCAACAAGTGGAATACCCTAGGGGTGCAAGTGTGATATGTGTTGTCCATTTTCATGCTTGTTTATCTTGAAATTAGGTCAAACTATTTTGTTCTTTTTATTTGCATACAAACCCTAATTCTAACATGGTATATTTAGAAAGCGTTAAAGTGCGAAAAGTAAAATTCCTACACTATACAACACAATATGGGAAGGGGGGTACAAATGTTCAAATGGGGGGATATTTAGACAAGGAATTTAAACCTAGCTATTACATCAATTTTGGAATATTTACAAGATAATTAATTGCATCAATTAAATGGAAAATAAAATAAAGATGCAAAAATGCAAAAAGGGTTTTATATGTATGGAAAAAAAGATATTTTTATGTCAAATAAAAAAAAATGAATAAAATAAAAAAAGTAATATTTTTGGAGTTTTTTTGTTTTAAGGGTAAAACCCTAATATATATATTATTTAATTTATACAAGTATTTATTTATTTTATACAAAAAAAAATGAAGTATATTTATAAAAGAGTATTTTTATGTCAAATATTAATAAAAATAAAAATGTATATATTTTTTGTATTATTTACCTAAATGTACTAATATATATATAAATATCTTTATTATTTACTAAATAAATATTATATATACAAAAATAATAATATTTAATATTTATAAAAAAAGTATATTTTGTATAAAATATTTTCAAAAGAAAAAATGAAATAAAAATCAGAAATAAAGTATATTTGCATTATTTTTCTAGTGTTTCTAAATAATAGTATATATATATATATATATATATATATATATATATATATATATATATATATATATATATATATATATATATATATATATATATATATATATATATATATATATATATATATATATATATATATATATATATATATATATATATATATATATATATATATATATATATATATATATATATATATATATATATATATATATATATATATATATATATATATATATATATATATATATATATATATATATATATATATATATATATATATATATATATATATATATATATATATATATATATATATATATATATATATATATATATATATATTATATATATATATATATATATATATATATATATATATATATATATATATATATATATATATATATATATATATATATATTTATGTACAAATGTTCATATAAACAAATAAATACCTAAAAAATATAAAAATGGTGTAAAAAATATTTTTTATGTTTTTAATATAATTAGCAAAAATAAATAAGTCAGGATAAAAAAAGAAAAATCAAAAAATCATGCAAATAAACAAAATGGGCCTAGGGGGTGTAAAACCAAAAACATGGTGTGAAAAGAAATAACACAACAGGCCCAGCCCATGAAGACCTTTCTTCAACCTTCAGCCAGCTTCTTGTTCAACAAACACGCGCCTGTACTCAAATTCAAACATCTGGATTCTTTGATCTTTTGCACAAACTTTCAACATAAGAAATGTTAAGCATTGAATCACGATTCTAAATATGTAAAGAACTCATCCTAACTCTCAGAAATGAGAGAGAATTTTAACATTCCCAAATCTTGACCTAACTTTTCTTCCATATTCAGACCTTAAATTCTCATAGCTCAGGCAAAATAAATGAAAAGTAAAAGCATGTACAGATTCAGGGGCATGAGTAGAACACTTCTTATTCACAAACTTAGAGCTAATGATGCCTACACTAAGAGTTAGAAGTTCAAGAAGATACCTGTTCAGTTGAAGTTCTATCTGGCAATGGGGGAACTTTCAGGGTAAGATGATGATCTGTACAGCTTGCCTGAAGTGTGGTGCTGCTATTCCAATGCTTACTTTGCTTTGAAACACCTTGAATCGAGCTATGGACCTTCAACTGCAAAACAAGAAAGTGAAAATGGTGGAACTGCTTAGAGGAGTTACAGGTCGTGTTTTATGTTTGGGTTAGCTTCAAGTGATGCTAGGGAATGTGTTTGATGAGCTTTTAGCAAGAAAGCATGAAAGGGATGAGAGTTGGCACTCAAACTGCAGCAAGCCCTGTTTTTGTGCAGTTCAATGGTGGTTTTGAGTTTGTGGAGGTATTGGAGTCGTGTGCTAGCTCAGTTGGGATGTCTTGAATGTGTACAAAATATTTGCTTAAGGGTTCTAATGCTGAGATGAAAGTTGTGTTGTGATATGCTATGTTTCTTAACACTTAAGCAAGCAAAGGCCAAGTTGTGTTTTAGACAGGTAGAGGCCCCCTAAACATGCTGCAAAACCTTGTCTTGATCAGAGTGATTAACTCATAAACTTGTGCCAAAGAGATTTCAAATGTACTTCTTGGATTTTCATTTTGACATAAAGCTTAACTTTTCAAAAATGGCTATTTCACTTTTTCCATAAATGGATTAAACTTGCATGTAATGTTTGAACTCATAGAACAACACTTTGGCACAAAGGATTGGCATTAAATTTATGAGTGTTGGATGGTTTATAGGCCTGTAATCAAGGGAAGCATACTGATTTTGAAAATGCATAAGTTATGAGCATGGTAATGGTCATGAATCAAAGTGACTTTTTACCATATTGGAAAATTCGATTCTCTCAAGTCATGAGGTTGTTTGATGAGTTTTTGGACATTTTGGAAAGCTTGGAATGTGTAATACAATCCATCTTTGAAATGCAACTTGAAATTCCAAGGGGAAGTATGTGAAAAATGGCCTTGAAGTTAGGTAAAAACCTTGCCTAAAAAGGTCAAAATTTCACTAAGTTAAGAATGGTTTGGTACCCTTGTTCCAAAAATTATAACTTGAGATACAAGCCTCTTTTGGAAAACTTTGTGACTCAAAGTTGTAGACTATGCAATACGCTACAACTTTCATGTTTTGACTTTTGCTTGAATCCAAATGAATCTTGGTGAGAAAGTGGGGCAAAGTTGGGAAAAAATTAGGGTTTTTCATAACTTAGAAAAATTCTAAGTTATGAAAAATTCTCATTTCAAACCCTAATTTGCAATTTTTGATTTCTTGATGAACAAGTTTCATGATTTGGCATGTTTTGATGAAAAATGAATCTTGACTCTTGATTTTGACCAAAAAGTCAAAGTTTGACTTTTCAGTATACAGTCAAAATTGATCAATTGACTGGGAAATTCAACTGTCAATCTTGTGTATTTGGAATCTTTTGAACTTGTTGAGCATGTAAAGACATTTCCATGGGGTCCTTGAGTCCATGTGTGAGCTTGGTTTGCCATTGGTTAGGTCAAACAGTCAAAATTTGCCTTTGTGCAGTCAAAACCCTAAAAATGACCATTTTGCCCTTTTGGTGATCTGATCAAATTTCCTGTGGAATTGTGATCCAAACTTGATCAAATGGTCCATGTGAGTTTATAATATTGATGTGGGTCAATTTTCATGATATTTGACTGTCAATTGGCCACAGTTGACTTTTTCCCCAATACAGTTGATTTCTTAGGTCAAATGTCCAATTGACTGGGCAAAACTTGGAATCAAGGCTTGAAACTTGATATGGATAAACTTGTGAGTCCAACATGAAGCATGAAAGTAATTTTAGGCATTTTAGGTCAAAACAACTTTGTGCAAACACAAACCCTAATTTGGGTCAACAGTGCAAGGAGAAGTCTTGAGCAGATGAAACCCTAATTGGATCTTGATCTCCAAGGGCTTTGTGATGAGAAATCAATGAGAAATGGGAGGGAAAATTTTGGGGTACAACAGTTGCCCCTGTTCAATCTTCTTGAATCCGAAGAGTTAGATTGGCAAGTTTGCCTTTCGTGACTCGAGGGTAAAAGGAGATTGGACACTAGAGTGCCCGGAAATTTGCACTCGTCAAAGAAATGGATGCGGGAATGGGCTTAGAGATGCCATTTGGAGATGGGCTTAATGATGCCATCTGGAAGAATGACAGAAACTTGTCGGGGATGGGCTTAAAGATGCCATCTGGAATGAGTATCAGGAAGGTGTCCATGCTTGGGACCATCTCTGAATTGGGGGTCTGAATAAGCAATAGATTGACATCCGTTGTTGGGAGGAATCCGTAAACTGTTTTCAAAAATTACATCTGAACAAGTTGATAGATTAACATCCGTTGTTGGGAAGAATTCATAAACTGTTTTCAGAAGTCTGGAGAAGAATCTGAACAAGCGATAGGTTAACATCTGTTACTTGGAGAACCCGTGAACTGTTTTCAGAAATCTTGAAGTTGAATAAGAAATAGAGCAGCATCCGTTGTTGGGAAGTGTCCGTAAACTGTTTTCAAAAATTGCATCTGAACAAGTTGATAGATTAACATCCGTTGTTGGGAAGAATCCATAAACTGTTTTCAGAAGTCTGGAGAAGAATCTGAATAAGCGATAGGTTAACATCCGTTACTTGGAGAACCCGTGAACTGTTTTCAGAAATCTTGAAGTTGAATAAGCAATAGAGCAGCATCCGTTGTTGGGAAGCGTCCGTAAACTATTTTCAAAAATTGCATCTGAACAAGTTGATAGATTAACATCCGTTGTTGGGAAGAATCCATAAACTGTTTTCAGAAGTCTGGAGAAGAATCTGAACAAGCGATAGGTTAACATCCGTTACTTGGAGAACCCGTGAACTGTTTTCAGAAATCTTGAAGTTGAATAAGCAATAGAGCAGCATCCGTTGTTGGGAAGCGTCCGTAAACTGTTTTCAAATGTTGCATCTGAACAAGTTGATAGATTAACATCCGTTGTAGGGAGGAATCCGTAAACTGTTTTCAGAAGTCTTGAGAAGAAACTGAACAAGTGATAGGTTAACATCCGTTACTTGGAGAATCCGTGAACTGTTTTCAGAAATCTTGAATTTGGAGGAAGAACCGGTGTAGGGTTCCCTGACGATGAGCTCGTGTAAAACCGCATCTGGATAAATCTGGAATAAGCATTAGAATGTTGTCGTGCCTGAGTTACATCCGAACTATTCCTGGAAAGAAATCTCAGAAGATAATGATTTTAGTCTTTCGACTGATTTTACCTGAAAAGGTAAAGAGTTTGTTATATGCAATGTCATGATGCATGATACAATGTATGTTATGTGATATGAATGTAAATGAATGCGCATGTAAGCTGGAGAGCTGTCTTGCAAAGGATAGATGAATCCGAGATGGCTGAAGATAACAGTATCTTGACTGCTGCTGGGAAGAATAATTCTTGGTTGTTGCTGGAGAATAAAGAGCTTGGTTTGTATACCAATCTTCTGGGGAATTCCTGATGACTTCTACTGGGGAGTTCCAATCTAATAGACTCATGCTGGGGATGCAAGACTGAGAATCTTCAGTTTGGTGGGAAGTATTTCTGGCGACTTCACTGGGGAACTCAAGATTTGCCCTCCCAAAACTCTGTGGGGAGAAGGTTCATTAGTCTGGCTCCGCTGGGGATTGATAATTTGAAGCTTTAGCTCGGCTGGGGACACTGAAACTTAAATTCTGAGGGGAATTGAGTTCTGGAGGATTCTCTGGATGGGGATAACAAAGACAAACTCCTCTGGGGATTGTATTGATAAGTTATGTTGGGGAACTCTGATGAACTCCGCTGGGGATAGGAAGAATTTTGGCGAGTGTGATCTTCTGTTGCAATAAGCTGAGGATAACCCAGTTATAAGCCCTTGTGAGGAATAACTTTGAATAAAACTCGGGAGAGACGTCCGTACTCTGCAGGGGATAAGCTTCCAAAATCTACTGGGGATAAGCTTCAGGACTTGCTGGGCGATATGGTATCCAAATCTCCTGGGGGTTTCCTTTGAAAGGGTACCAAGATATCCAACTGTATCTTCAACCTATCAGTAATCCTCTTTCTTGATTCATAAGGAAATGATTATGTTCAAATGCATATGCCTATTTAACAAAACATTGGACGTTTCTCAAAATAAAACAAATAGAAGAAGTGAAAGGAAATGACACAAATTTCTGGGAAAAGTATTTGTATTAACTTTCTCTGAGTATATTTGTACAAAGGAGACAATCATCCTAGTAAGAGGATTTTGTCGTAAATATTTGAAAGATTTACAAAATAAAGATGGCTATGTGAAATAATTCCATGGGATTCCGTTCCGCTATAGCTTTCAAAACTCTGAATATCTTTCCATTCAATGCTTCGTTTGCCGATGACTGGATTGATCAGAAGCCTGGAACTGGTTGATGAAGAGATTGTCTTTGAAGTGATCCTACGAGACATAGTCATACGCTTTAATTCCCTAACTTTTGCCTGAATCGCCCTTTCGGGTTTTCGATCCACCGGGAAACCCCTTTTTGCCCAAGCCGCCCTTTCGAGTTTTCAACTTGCCGGGTGTACAGATTTTTTTTTATTTTTATCCCTAACTTTTGCCTGAACCTCCCTTTCGGGTTTTCGGTTCACCGGGATGCCCATTTTTGCCCAAGCCGCCCTTTCGGGTTTTCGACTTGTCGGGTTATTTTATGCGTAGTGTCTTTTGACTATGTCTGCGTTCGCAGGGTGCGGCAAATCGTCGCCGTCCATGGTGGTCAGAATCATTGCACCACCAGAAAATATGCTCTTGATCACAAATGGTCCATCATATGTAGGAGTCCATTTGCCCCTGGGATCACTTTGCGGCAAGATAACCCGCTTGATTATGAGATCTCCGACTTGATACACCTGACGTCTGACTTTCTTATTGAAGGCCTTGATCATCCGTTTTTGATACGTCTGACCATGGCATATAGCAGCGAGTCGCTTTTCGTCGATCAGATTGAGTTGATCAAGTCGGGTCTGCATCCAATCTTCTTCATTCAAACCTGCATCCTTCATAATCCTTAGAGAAGGAATCTGGACTTCCATAGGCAAGACAACTTCCATGCCATATACCAAAGAAAATGGGGTTGCCCCGGTTGAAGTACGTGCCGTCGTTCGGTATCCATGTAGAACAAACGGTAACATCTCATGCCAGTCTTTGTAAGTGACTGTCATTTTCTGAATGATCTTTTTAATGTTTTTGTTCGCAGCTTCAACAGCACCGTTCATCTTCGGCCGATAGGGAGATGAATTATGATGATAAATCTTGAACTGTTCGCACAATGCGGTGATCATTGTGTTATTCAGATTTGTACCGTTGTCTGTGATGATCCTGTCTGGGACACCATACCAGCAGATGAGATTTTGCTTGATAAAGCGGGCAACCACATTTTTAGTAACAGAGGTGAAGGAAGCGGCTTTGACCCATTTGGTGAAATAGTCAATGGCAACCAGGATGAAGCGATGTCCGTTGGAAGCTGTGGGCTTGATCTCTCCAATCATGTCAATGCCCCACATTGCAAATGGCCACGGAGCAGTCAGAACATTGAGAGGAACCGGAGGGATATGAACTTTGTCAGCGTAGACTTGATATTTGTGGCAAGTACGGGAATGTTGATGGCAGTCAGCTTCCATGGTAGACCAGTAATAGCCTGCCCTTAGGATCTTCTTAGTCATTGTATGCCCGCTCAAGTGAGTGCCAAATGTGCCGCTGTGTATATCAGTCATGATCAACTCTGCCTCAGCTTTGTCTACACATCGGAGTAATACACAATCATGGCTTCGTTTGTAAAGGATGTCGTTGCTCAGGAAGAATTTGGCAGCAAATTTCCTTAAGAACTTCTTGTCATTTACGGAAGCTCCTTCAGGATAATCTCTAGTCTCGAGATACCTTTGGATTTCATGGAACCAGGGTTGTTCCACTACTTCTTCGGTATTAATCTCGTGACAATGCGCAGGTTCATCCATTCGCTCGATGGTGATTTGGGAAGCCTCGTTATCCCAGTTGAGTTTAAACATGGAAGACATTGTAGCTAGGGCATCTGCTAGCTGATTCTCTTCTCGCGGAAAATGCTCGAAGGTAATTTGCTCGAAATGAGGCAACAATGTCAGGACATGTTCTTTGTATGGGATAAGATTAGGATGCTTGGTATCCCACTCTCCTTTGATTTGACTGATAACCAAAGCCGAGTCCCCAAATACGATCAAAGATTTGATCCCCAAGTCTACAGCAGCCTTGAGACCAAAGATGCAAGCTTCGTACTCAGCCATGTTGTTTGTGCAGCTGAAGCAAAGTCGGGCCGTGAAAGGTGTGTGACAGCCTTCCGGAGAAATGAGTACTGCGCCAATACCATTTCCAAGTGCATTTGAAGCACCATCAAAGTACAGGGTCCATCGGGATCCCTTTTCGGGTCCGTCATACGGTCCGTTACTTTCAATGTTGTCCAAATTCATGATGTCCTCGTCTGGGAAGTCAAATCTCATGGGTTGATAATCCTCGATAGCTTGATGAGCCAGATGGTCAGCTAGTACACTCCCTTTTATAGCTTTTTGGGTGGTGTACTGGATGTCATACTCAGTTAGGATCATTTGCCATCTAGCTATTCTTCCGGATAAGGCAGGCTTTTCGAAGATATACTTGATAGGATCCATTTTGGAAATCAACAAGGTAGTATGAGTCAACATATACTGTCTTAGTCGGCGAGCAGCCCATACCAAAGCGCAGCAAGTTTTCTCGAGCAGTGAGTAGCGAGTCTCACAGTCGGTAAACTTTTTGCTAAGGTAATAAATAGCATGCTCTTTTCGACCAGACTCGACATGCTGGCCCAAAACACACCCCATTGAGTTATCCAAGACGGTCAAATACATGATCAATGGTCTTCCTTCGACAGGTGGCATCAGAATAGGAGGTTCTAGCAAATACTCCTTGATTTTATCAAAAGCAGCTTGGCAATCGTCGTTCCATTCGACTACCTGATCTTTCTTCAAGAGTTTGAAAATTGGCTCACAGGTAGAAGTCAGATGAGAGATGAATCTGGCAATATAGTTCAAGCGCCCCAAGAACCCTCTAACCTCCTTTTCAGTACGGGGAGCAGGCATCTCTTGTATTGTTTTCACTTTTGCTGGATCGACTTCAATGCCTTTGTTGCTCACAATGAATCCTAGAAGCTTACCAGACCTAACTCCAAAAGTGCACTTGCTTGGATTCAGTCTGAGTTTGTATTCTTCCAACCTAGAAAACAGCTTTTCTAGATGTGCAAGGTGCTCTTCCTTTGTTTGTGATCGAGCTATCATATCGTCTACGTAAACTTCAATCTCATGATGTATCATATCATGAAACAAAGCTACCATGGCGCGTTGATAAGTTGCCCCCGCGTTCTTCAGTCCGAACGGCATCACATTGTAACAGAAGGTACCCCATTGTGTGACAAAGGTTGTTTTCTCCATATCTTCGGGGGCCATTTTGATTTGATTGTAGCCCGAGAATCCATCCATGAAGGAAAACACTTTATGCTGAGCTGTATTGTCGATCAAAATGTCAATGTGTGGAAGTGGAAAGTCATCTTTGGGGCTGGCCCTATTCAAATCCCGGTAGTCCACACACATCCTGACTTTGCCATCTTTCTTAGGTACTGGCACGATGTTAGCGACCCATTGAGGATATGACGTAACAACCAGAAAGCCAGCGTCGAATTGCTTCATCACTTCTGCTTTGATCTTTTCAGACATGTCAGGCCTCATTCGGCGGACTTTTTGCTTGATCGGTGGACAATCCTCTCTTGTGGGGAGACGGTGAACCACGATGTCTGTGTCTAAATCCGGCATGTCTTCATAAGACCAAGCGAAGATTTCAACATACTCATTCAACAACTGTCTCAGGCGTTCCTTGACACTTGGTTCCAGATTGGCACCCACTTGCACCTCCTTCCGGTCTTCCTCGGTCCCTAAGTTGACAGTTTCCAATGACTCTTCGTGCGGTAAGATGGCCCTTTCCTCTTGCTGTAGAAGTCTGGCTAGTTCCCCTGGTACCTCACAACCTTCGTCATCTTCATACTCGACTTGATTGACCAGATCTTTAGAATTAGTGAAGGATATAGCAGAATTGTCACCCATGGAATCCGGAGTGGATGGGTACCTGCATTTGTGAGTGTGGGTATGTGTAAGGGATAGCCATCCTTAAACAAAAATGTAAAAGGAAAGAAAATGAACACAAACAGTTTATCAAATGAAAAACGTCCAATGAATCATTAAACATGGCATATTGATATGAAAAATAATCAAAACCCTTACAAATGGACCTACATGCCCCGGGCAAGGCATGAGGTGAAAAGATAGTGTACGGATTGTTTGAAAATAAATATTACAGACCAAATAAGAAATGTTTAACAGATAAATTACTGATGAATAAAAGTGATGGGGACAAAGTCTTTTGCCTCCCAGTTGCTCAATCCTCCTTTGACAGTTGGGTAAATCCATTCTTCGATGTTGCTCTCTTTGTCTTCGTCCTCCAAAGCATTGATTCCGTAGGGAGAAATTTTGACCGGCGCTCTTTCAATCTTCGAACGGTGCATAGCTTTCTGGCCTGCGGTAGTGAACCCTAGTCCAAATTTGTCGGTTTTATGTGGAATGTCAGGTAACTGCCCCCATGCTGAATTCTTCCCTTCCTTTATTGCGGCCCTTGCGTCCTCCAGAGATGCCATCCTGGCCATCTGCCTCGGTGTCTCAGCTGCCAACTTTGCTACTGTTATTTCAGGAAGGACTTCTTCGAAATGCTGAAAAGACGTCTCAATGAACTCCCATTCTACCTCCACGTACCGGAAAGAATTCAAGTGGCTAATCATGTACTCCTCTTCGCCATGGACAGTAATGATCTTTCCCTTGACAGGATACTTCAACATCTGATGTAAGGAGGAGGTGACTGCCCCAGCATGGTGTATCCAAGGCCTACCCAGCAAGCAAGAGTATGACGGACGGATGTCCATCACATAGAAAGTAGACTTAAACACTTCAGTGCCTATCTTGATGGGAATTTCAACCTCCCCATGGACCATTCTCTTCGAACTATCGAAAGCTCTGACAACAATATCACTCGGTTTCAACTCCAACCCTTCACAATCTAGTCGGTCTAAGGCCTTCTTAGGCAGTACATTCAGTGACGAACCAGTGTCAACCAAGACATGTGCGAGAGTGGTTCCTCGACACTCGATTGAAATGTGCAACGCATCATTGTGGTTTCTACCTTTAGGAGTTAGGTCGGCATCAGAGAACCCTAATCCATTGTCCGCAGTAAGGCTAGCCATGCAATTTCGAAATTGATCTGTAGAGGTTTCCTGGGGCACATGGGCTGCCTTCAGGAATTTTATCAGAGCTTTAGCGTGCGCTTCTGAGCAAAGTAGTAGTGCCAGCATGGAGATCTTTGAGGGGGTTTGCCCCAATTGTTCCACCACATCGTAATCACTCCTTTTGATTATCCTCAAAATCTCATCCATTTCCTTCTTGGAGGTTTCCGGGATCACCAAGGGTTGAGCCCTCGTCCTGACGAGCTCATCTTGGATTCCCTTACCTTTGTCAGCAATGGTAGGAGGGACAGTACTAGGACCAACAACGTCTTCAATCAAAGGGGTTCTAGCAGAGAGTTTTATTGGTGCAGGGATGACCTTGTCGGCAGATGAGGGTCCAAAGATTGCTCTTGGAGGGGCAATCTCTGGAGAAAATATTCTCCCGCTCCTGGTGATTTTGCTCGTGCCTGCAATGTTACTAATGTTGGCTTCTTCATCATCCGAACTTTCTTCAGTTATTTCGATTTGTTTAATACCATGGTAGTAGACGTCACCGCCATAGTTCCATGGTATCGACTTCTCAGAAACATAGGGGACAGGCCCTGGTATTGTTATCTTCAAAGGAACAGATTTCGTAGCTGGTGTAATCTTAACAGGATTTCTGACGGCCTTGGAAAGATTGGCGTGAATGGTTATGATTGAGACATCTTCAGTATGGGTTGGAGTAGCAGAAACTTTTTCAAACAAAATTTATCGACTATCCATAAGGCCTTGGATGCCTTTCTTCAGTAACGGACAATCAAACGGCAGAGAGTAACAACAATAGCAGTCTTCTTTACATCCCGGGAAGATCCCGGCCCTTAACAGATTCAACTTAATGGTTAACAAAGGAGTTATCAGATCATTAACATCAGCAACATACAAATCTTCTTCAATGGCATTGACATTTCGGCCGTGCTTCGGCATGGGAGTAGATATCACATTAGGCTTTTCCGGAGCGTCAAACTCCACCTCCTTCGCCTCTATCAGGTCTTGGATTTTATGCTTGAGTGCCCAACAATCATTGGTGTCGTGCCCAACACTGTCAGAATGGTAGGCGCATTTAGCATTAGGATGATAATGCGGAGAGGACGTATTCACATTCTTTGGTGCCTCTTTGATAGTGGCAAGATTCAGCTTTAACAGATGGGGAAGCACTTGCGCTGGAGTCATATTAATGCGGGTGAACTGCCGTTGTGGCCGTTCCACTCGTTGTTGATTTGGTCTGGACTGGTTATAGCGAGGTTGCTCACTTGAGGAATTTTGAATCATTACGGCCCCCACAGTTGGCCGACGCTCCGTCTTCCCTGCTCTTCTCTGAGAAAATACCACAGTCGTTTCCTTCTTAAAAGGTTTCTTCTCAACACTTGCAGCAACACCCTTCTAAATCTTTCCTGACTTGATGCCAGCTTCAATTCTTTCGCCCGTTAAGATCAAATCGATAAACCCCGCGGAAGAGTTACCAATCAGATGATTGAAAAATGGCCCAGATAGGGTCCCAAGAAACAAATCAACAAGTTCGCGGTCGGTTAAAGGAGGCTGCATCCTGCCAGCCAAATCCCTCCATTTTTGTGCATATTCTTTGAACCCTTCGCCTGTTCCTAGTGACATACCCTGAAGTTGGGTACGAGTAGGAGCAAGGTCAGAATTGTACTGGTATTGTTTGTAAAAAGCGGTGGCCAAATCTTCCCAATTTCGGACGCTGGTTCCCTCTAGCTGATAAAACCACTCCAACTGAGCTCCAGAAAGGCTATCTTGAAAGAAATGAATCCACAGGTTTTTATCTACCGTATAGGGTTGAATCTTTCTCACGTAGGACTTGAGATGCATTTTTGGACAGGACAGCCCATCATACCTCACAAACACTGGCACTTTGAATTTTGGGGGAATCACAATCCCGGTAACCAAACCCAAATCTTCAAAATCCAAACCCGGTACTCTTTGTAGCTCCATGGCGGCCAACCTGTCTTCTAAACCCTTGTATTTATCATCAGCTGGAGGGTATTGTTGATCAGAATAATCTTCATCCTCTTCGACCTCTTCTTCTTCCACGCCAGACTCGGAAGGTACCGCAGCCCCACCTCCTTTGCTGGTTCCTTCATCAGAAGTAGGAGGAAATTCAAGCACTCGCCGAGCTTCTCCGTCAAATCTTCTCCCCAAAGTAGCCACCCCGAGTCTCTTTTTCTTCTTCTTCACTGGGTCTTTATTCCCCAGCAAGGTCTTGAGATCCTCCTGACCTTTAGCCAAGGTTGTCAGGAGTTGCTGAAACTGTGCATTTTGAGCTTGTAGGTCTTTGACTGTTTGCTCGAGATCCATCCTACTGAAATAAACAGCAGACAAATAAGGAAACCTGGCGTGAGACCTGCTTATGCATATGATGAATGGTATGCTTATGTATGCAATGCATTCAAGGATTTAGGACATTCAAAATTGTTTCAGACAAAGAATAACGCACGTCATATTAATAAGAAGAAATTTGTTAGTACATAAATGCCCCATGGGCCAAATATTACAAAATAACTTCTCAAGGCAAAAAGACATTGCGCATCCTCTTTGGTGCGATGTAGGTGTTGAGAGCCTCTTGCTCATGGAGTCGGCGGGTAAGCTCTAGAACCTTCTTCTCACTGGCGTAGAAGCTAGCTTCAAAAGTATTTCGTTCCTCCTTGAGCTGAATCCAACTTTTCTGCATTTCCTCCCACGATGTAGGCATGTCAGGATGTAGGATGGTGTAGGGAACCTCTCCTTCCTTAACGGGCTCTTTAATCACAGGGAGAACATGAGGATGAGGCATCATCAGACTTTGGGCTCGGGCTCGTACCCACTTGAGATAAGGCTCAAGAGGGATGGAGTTCTTGTGTCCAAGAGTCTTGCTATCAACCTTGTTGGGTCTTCCCCAAGCTCTGATGAATCTTTGGCGAAGTCCTTGCGCATCGTTGTCGAAGTCAAAAACTAGGTCAGGAATCAACATGTCATGAGGGCATCCCTTCGTGCATATACAAATTGCCTCAAAGCTAGGCAATGGTTGTAGGTGATACCTCCTCTGATTCCAAGTAAAGGAACATTAGGAAACTCTCCACAATGATCGACGATGATGACATTTTCTCGGGACCGAGAACACCAATGTACATCAGAGTGAGTAAGAGTCATCAACCGTTGGGACCACCTTGAGCCTTGGTCATTCTTCAAGACAGATTGTGGAAGGTGCGAAATAAACCACCTTGTAAGGAGAGGAGTACAGCACATGAGAACACCCCTCTTTCTCATTGTTCGTGTGTAAAATGAGTGAAGAATGTCCCCAAGCAATGTTGGTATTGGATTTCTGGACAAGAAGATTTTGATGGCGTTGACATCTACCAATTGGTCAGGATTTGGGAACAAGACTAACCCATAGATAAGGAGTGCCACAATCTCTTCAAAGGCTTGTAGGTCCAATGAGTTCCAACATTCTTGTGCCTTCTCAAACAAGAATTTTGCTAAGAATCCTTTGACGCTGCTTCTGGTTTCCCAATGCCCCTTGATGTCAGATGGTTGTAGATGTAATGCTCGAGTAACATCTTCCGGCTTTGGTTCCTTTTCCGTACCGTTTAAGGGTAGTTGATTAAGGATAGGGATTCTTAGGAGTTGAGAAAACTCCTCCAAAGTGGGCACCAAGTGGTAATCAGGGAAAGTGAAACAGTGGTGAAGAGGGTCAAAGAACTGGAATAGCACTTTCATCATGTCTTCTTCAATGTTGGTGTTGACTTGGCTGAGCAGTCTGCCATGTCTTTCACTGAAGGATGAGCTTTCCGGAATTCTTGAGGTGAGCTCCTTGAGTTGAGGAGAGATTCTCACAAGGTTGACTTGGATGGTGTTTCTGCGAGGAATTTCCATGACCTACAAAACAAGAACAAAGATGAAGATCCAAACCCTTGAAATGGTTAGTGAATGCATATGATGCTTTATGATGTTTATGATGTATGCACAAAACATATGTACAAGCAATTCACACCAAACCCTAGTTTCAGGCTTGCATGGGGTTTCATAGGTAAGTACCCTCTTGAGTGTAGTTGGCTTAAAAACCTGTCCTATAAATAGTAACCGGGTTCTAAGGAGCTCAATATCATTGGATTGTTTTCATTGTTCATTGTTTCGGTTTAGCCACTTAACTAGCGACCAAAATATTCCAAGAAAACAACCCTCAATGAGTGTAGTATCGAGTATCTACCAACTTCGGACTGCACCAAAGCCGGTCATCTCACTACCCCTAATAAAAGGCCAAGATGGTCAAGTAAGGTTCTAGGTCATTAGTGCTTAGTGACATCACTCAGCGGCCCCGTACTCTCCTTGATTGAACTCAAGGGTTACCGGTACTCACAAATATGTCGCACTAATATAGCTATTGCTTCGACCGTGTCGGTATACCCCGCACAGTTTCCACAATGTATTGCTATCTATGAAATGTTTCCCAAAATCCGGGTGTAGGATTTGCAAACCCAAACAAGAGATCCAAAATATAAAAGCAATTAGTCATGCAAGAGGGTGATCTAAGCCCTAAGGTTACTCCACTTTTAAAATTTCCCCAGCAGAGTCGCCAGTTCTGTGATACGGTGGGAGAACTGACTATGGTTTTGCGTTTGTTTTCGCAAATGTTTCGGTTGAGCAAGAGCCGCCACCGACTTTTTATTTTATCCTAAGGAAAGGTTTAAAAAGCACAGCAAAAACCTTTGAGATTTTTCTTGGGTTCGGGGAGTAGATTATAGAAAGGGAAGGTATTAGCACCCTTTCTATCCATGGTTATCCATGGGCTCTTAGGTACTTGCTTAGATCAACTTGCCTTGGTTTTCAATTGTTTGAAATGGTGCTTTGTGCGTGGTTTTGAAAATGTTTTGAAAAAGATGCCTTGTCTAGGCTACCCTTGTAACAATTCTTTACTCGAATGTTTTACAAAAGGTGTTTGTCTTTTTGAAAAGATGTTCCAAGGTTTTTGAAAGTTTGTTTTGAAAGTGTTTGTGAAGTGTGGTTTGAAAATGGGCAAGTGTTTTGTTTTGCAAGTTGACAAGTACTTAAGAGCTATCTACCCTAAAGTTCTCAAAGATTTTTGTTATGTTTTAACCCTTTTAACAATTTTGTTCCACCATTGCATTTGGTGGACAATCTTGTGTTAGGAGGTGAAAGGGACGGGCGCGGGTCATCGTTTAGACCATAATTGCAATAGTGCTAAGTATCTTTGGGCAATTTTTCTTTGAAAGGGACTTGATCATTTTAGGCAACTTTTCGAAAGTGTCATCGAGGGACTATGATCATTTAATTGTTTGTTTTTACCCAAAGAAACCTAACATGCAATATGGCCCATTTATTGAAGGCAACAAGTGGAATACCCTAGGGGTGCAAGTGTGATATGTGTTGTCCATTTTCATGCTTGTTTATCTTGAAATTAGGTCAAACTATTTTGTTCTTTTTATTTGCATACAAACCCTAATTCTAACATGGTATATTTAGAAAGCGTTAAAGTGCGAAAAGTAAAATTCCTACACTATTACAACACAATATGGGAAGGGGGTACAAATGTTCAAATGGGGGGATATTTAGACAAGGAATTTAAACCTAACTATTACATCAATTTTGGAATATTTACAAGATAATTAATTGCATCAATTAAATGGAAAATAAAATAAAGATGCAAAAATGCAAAAAGGGTTTTTATATGTATGGAAAAAAAGATATTTTTATGTCAAATAAACAAAAAATGAATAAAATAAAAAAAAAGTAGTATTTTTGGAGTTTTTATGTTTTAAGGGTAAAACCCTAATATATATATTATTTAATTTATACAAGTATTTATTTATTATATACAAAAAAAAAATGAAGTATATTTATAAAAGAGTATTTTTATGTCAAATATTAATAAAAATAAAAATGTATATATTTTTTGTATTATTTACCTAAATGTACTAATATATATAAATATCTTTATTATTTACTAAACAAATATTATATATACAAAAATAATAATATTTAATATTTATAAAAAAAGTATATTTTGTATAAAATATTTTCAAAAGAAAAAATGAAATAAAAATCAGAAATAAAGTATATTTGCATTATTTTTCTAGTTTTTCTAAATAATAGTATATATATATATATATATATATATATATATATATATATATATATATATATATATATATATATATATATATATATATATATATATATATATATATATATATATATATATATATATATATATATATATATATATATATATATATATATATATATATATATATATATATATATATATATATATATATATATATATATATTTATATACAAATGTTCATATAAACAAATAAATACCTAAAAAATATAAAAATGGTGTAAAAAATATTTTTTATGTTTTTAATATAATTAGCAAAAATAAATAAGTCAGGATAAAAAAAGAAAAATCAAAAAATCATGCAAATAAACAAAATGGGCCTAGGGGGTGTAAAACCAAAAACATGGTGTGAAAAGAAATAACACAACAGGCCCAGCCCATGAAGACCTTTCTTCAACCTTTAGCCAGCTTCTTGTTCAACAAACACGCGCCTGTACTCAAATTCAAACATCTGGATTCTTTGATCTTTTGCACAAACTTTCAACATAAGAAATGTTAAGCATTGAATCACGATTCTAAATATGTAAAGAACTCATCCTAACTCTCAGAAATGAGAGAGAATTTTAACATTCCCAAATCTTGACCTAACTTTTCTTCCATATTCAGACCTTAAATTCTCATAGCTCAGGCAAAATAAATGAAAAGTAAAAGCATGTACAGATTCAGGGGCATGAGTAGAACACTTCTTATTCACAAACTTAGAGCTAATGATGCCTACACTAAGAGTTAGAAGTTCAAGAAGATACCTGTTCAGTTGAAGTTCTATCTGGCAATGGGGGAACTTTCAGGGTAAGATGATGATCTGTACAGCTTGCCTGAAGTGTGGTGCTGCTATTCCAATGCTTACTTTGCTTTGAAACACCTTGAATCGAGCTATGGACCTTCAACTTCAAAACAAGAAAGTGAAAATGGTGGAACTGCTTAGAGGAGTTACAGGTCGTGTTTTATGTTTGGGTTAGCTTCAAGTGATGCTAGGGAATGTGTTTGATGAGCTTTTAGCAAGAAAGCATGAAAGGGATGAGAGTTGGCACTCAAACTGCAGCAAGCCCTGTTTTTGTGCAGTTCAATGGTGGTTTTGAGTTTGTGGAGGTATTGGAGGTATTGTAGTCGTGTGCTAGCTCAGTTGGGATGTCTTAAATGTGTACAAAATATTTGCTTAAGGGTTCTAATGTTGAGATGAAAGTTGTGTTGTGATATGCTATGTTTCTTAACACTTAAGCAAGCAAAGGCCAAGTTGTGTTCTAGACAGGTAGAGGCCCCCTAAACATGCTGCAAAACCTTGTCTTGATCAGAGTGATTAACTCATAAACTTGTGCCAAAGAGATTTCAAATGTACTTCTTGGATTTTCATTTTGACATAAAGCTTAACTTTTCAAAAATGGCTATTTCACTTTTTCCATAAATGGATTAAACTTGCATGTAATGTTTGAACTCATAGAACAACACTTTGGCACAAAGGATTGGCATTAAATTTATGAGTGTTGGATGGTTTAGGGGCCTGTAATCAAGGGAAGCATACTGATTTTGAAAATGCATAAGTTATGAGCATGGTAATGGTCATGAATCAAAGTGACTTTTTGCCATATTGCAAAATTCGATTCTCTCAAGTCATGAGGTTGTTTGATGAGTTTTTGGACATTTTGGAAAGCTTGGAATGTGTACTATAATCCATCTATGAAATGCAAATTGAAATTCCAAGGGTAAGTATGTGAAAAATGGCCTTGAAGTTAGGTAAAAACCTTGCCTAAAAAGGTCAAAAATTCACTAAGTTAAGAATGGTTTGGTACCCTTGTTCCAAAAATTATAACTTGAGATACAAGCCTCTTTTGGGAAAACTTTGTGACTCAAAGTTGTAGACTATGAAATAAGCTACAACTTTCATGTTTTGACTTTTGCTTGAATCTAAATGAATCTTGGTGAGAAAGTGGGGCAAAGTTGGGAAAAAATTAGGGTTTTTCATAACTTAGAAAAATTCTAAGTTATGATAAATTCTCATTTCAAACCCTAATTTGCAATTTTTGATTTCTTGATGAACAAGTTTCATGATTTGGCATGTTTTGATGAAAAATGAATCTTGACTCTTGATTTTGACCAAAAAGTCAAAGTTTGACTTTTCAGTATACAGTCAAAATTGATCAATTGACTGGGAAATTCAACTGTCAATCTTGTGTATTTGGGATCTTTTGAACTTGTTGAGCATGTCAAGACAATTCCATGGGGTCCTTGAGTCCATATGTGAGCTTAGTTTGCCATTGGTTAGGTCAAACAGTCAAAATTTGCCTTTGTGCAGTCAAAACCCTAAAAATGACCATTTTGCCCTTTTGGTGATCTGATCAAATTTCCTGTGGAATTGTGATCCAAACTTGATAAAATGGTCCATGTGAGTTTATAATATTGATGTGGGTCAATTTTCATGAGATTTGACTGTCAATTGGCCACAGTTGACTTTTTCCCCAATACAGTTGATTTCTTAGGTCAACTGTCCAATTGACTGGGCAAAACTTGGAATCAAGGCTTGAAACTTGATATGGATAAACTTGTGAGTCCAACATGAAGCATGAAAGTCATTTTAGGCATTTTAGGTCAAAACAACTTTGTGCAAACACAAACCCTAATTTGGGTCAACAGTGCAAGGAGAAGTCTTGAGCAGATGAAACCCTAATTGGATCTTGATCTCCAAGGGCTTTGTGATGAGAAATCAATGAGAAATGGGAGGGCAAATTTTGGGGTACAACACTAAGGATAAAATAATACATGTTGCAGATATCTTTAGCAGCAAAGCAGAAACACCAGTCATGGTACCTGGACTCTGGCTGCTCGCGACACAATACGGGAAGAAGGCATATGTTCCAAAGCCTGGAACTTAAGTCTGGAGGCCACATAGGCTTTGGAGGCAATCAGAGGGGAAAGATCATTGGCTCTGGAACAGTAGGTAATAGAAATCTTCCCTCTATAAGTAATGTGTTATTAGTAGATGGATTAATGCATAACCTGTTATCCATAAGTCAATTAAGTGATAACGGTTATGATATAATCTTTAATCAAAATTCATGTAAAGTTGTTAGTCAGAAAGATGGGACTATCCTATTTAATGGAAAGAGGAGAAACAACATTTATAAAATCAAACTTTCTGAACTAAAAAGTCAGAATGTAAAGTGTCTTTTGTCTGTTAACAACGAGCAATGGATCTGGCACAGAAGATTTGGACATGTTAGCATGAGAAGAATATATCAGATTAACAAACTCAATCTGGTCAGAGGACTTCCTAACCTGAAGTTCAACTCAGATGCTCTGTGTGAAGCATGTCAGAAAGGCAAGTTTGCAAAACCAGCTTTTAAATCTAAAAACGTTGTTTCCACCTCTAAGCCATTAGAACTTCTGCACATTGACTTATTTGGACCAGTTAAAACTGCTTCAGTCAGTGGCAAGAAGTATGGGTTAGTAATCGTAGATGACTATAGCAGATGGACATGGGTAAAGTTCTTAAGACACAAGGACGAGTTACACTCTGTGTTTGTCACCTTCTGTAACCAAGTTCAGAATGAAAAGGATCTTAGAATCGTAAAAGTCAGAAGTGATCATGGTGGAGAGTTTGAAAACAAAGATTTTGAGTCATTCTTTAATGACAAAGGCATTCTGCATGATTTCTCTTGTCCTAGAACTCCCCAGCAAAATGGAGTTGTAGAACGAAAGAACAGAACATTGCAAGAAATGTCCAGAACCATGATCAACGAGACTAACGTTGCTAAGATCTTCTGGGCAGAGGCGATAAACACAGCGTGTTATATTCAGAATAGAATCTCCATAAGACCTATTTTGGAAAAGACTCCATATGAATTGTGGAAGAACAGAAAGCCCAACATTTCATATTTTCATCCATTTGGATGTACTTGCTTTATTTTAAATACAAAAAATTATTTGAACAAGTTTGACTCTAAAGCACAGAAGTGTATTATGTTAGGATACTCTGAATGTTCAAGAGGGTACAAAGTATACAATACAGAAACATAGATTATGGAAGAATCAATCAGTGTTCGTTTTGATAAGCTTGACTCTCAAAAGTTAAAGCAGAATGAAGTATTTGCAGGTATGGAAGTCGAATTTACAGGTACTGAAGACAAGTCATCAGAAGCTCTCAACAGAGACACTCCCTCAACATCAGAAAGAGGCACTGCAAGCAATCCAGCATCTTCTGTTGATCAACCTCAGAAAAGACCATCCAGAAGCAGCATGGATCATCCAGAAGAAACAATCTTAGGAAGAAAGGAAGATCCAATCAGAACAAGAGCCAGCTTCAGAAACTCTGAAGAATCCCTCATGGGACTTGTTTCTCTAATCGAACCTTCAACAATTGATGAAGCACTTCTGGACAATGAGTGGATTCTAGCAATGCAAGAAGAGCTGAATCAATTCACCAGAAATGACGTGTGGGATCTAGTTCCCAGACCAAAAGGATTCAACGTCATTGGAACAAAATGGGTGTTCAGAAACAAACTGAATGAACAAGGTGAAGTCATCAGAAACAAAACATGATTGGTAGCACAAGGTTATAGTCAGCAAGAGGGGATAGACTATACAAAAACCTTTGCTCCAGTCGCCAGGTTAGAATCTATCAGACTTTTAATTTCTTTTGTTGTTAATAAAGGCATCACTCTGTATCAGATGGATGTCAAGAGTGCATTCTTAAATGGCTATATAGAAGAAGAGGTTTATGTGCACCAACCCCCTGGTTTTGAAAGTACAAAAAATCCAGAATATGTTTTCAAACTAAAGAAGTCACTGTATGGTCTGAAACAAGCTCCCAGAGCTTGGTATGAAAGACTAAGTAACTTCCTGTTAGAAAAGGAATTCACCAGAGGGAAAGTGGACACAACCTTATTCTGTAAGACAGTTAAGAATGACATCTTAGTATGTCAAATTTATGTTGATGATATTATTTTTGGATCTACTAATCCTTCTCTTGGAAGAAAATTTGCTAAGTGTATGCAGGCAGAATTTGAGATGAGCCTAATGGGTGAACTGAAATTCTTTCTGGGAATTCAGATCAATCAAACCCCAGAAGGAACTTACATTCATCAGAGCAAATATGTCAGAGAACTTATGAAGAAATTTGATCTCTCAGAATGTAAGTCATCAAAGATTCCAATGCATCCCACGTGCATTCTGGAAAGAGAAGAGGTAAGAAAAAAGGTAGAACAGAAGGTCTACAAAGGTATGATTGGCTCTCTTCTTTATCTGACGGCTTCAAGGCCTGATATTTTATTCAGTGTATGCATTTGTGCAAGATTCCAATCATATCCTAGAGAATCTCACCTAACAGTTGTTAAGCGAATTTTCAAGTATCTGAAAGGTACTACTAATATGGGTTTATTTTATAGAAAATCTAGTGATTACAGCTTAGTAGGATATTGCGATGTTGACTTTGCTGGAGACAGAGTAGAGCGTAAAAGCACTTCTAGAAGCTGCCAGTTTTTGGGAGAAAATCTGATCACTTGGTCCAGCAAAAGGCAATCCACAATTGTGCTATCAACAGCAGAAGCTGAATATATAGCAGTAGCAGGATGCAACACACAAATGCTCTGGATGAAAAGTCAACTTGAGGACTTCCAGATATTTGAGAGTAACATTCCTATCCTCTGTGATAACACTTCTGCCATTTGCTTAAGTAAAAATCCAATTTTGCATTCTAGGGCTAAGCATATAGAAATAAAACATCATTTCATTAGGGACTATATTCAGAAAGGGATTTAAAATTTAAAATTTATTGACACAAACCATCAATGGGCTGATATTTTCACAAAACCACTTTCTGAAGATAGGTTCAACTTCATTCTGAAACATCTCAGCATGAAGCTCTGCCCAGAATGAAATTGTTTTAATTTTATATATTAACCTTCAGAATTTTGTTTATTTTCTGTGAACTTCTGATCAATCTTCTTTCAGAACATTAGAAATGCAGATTGTATCTGATTCTATCCATAAAGATCTGAGCGCTTCATTTCAAGGATAGATGTGTTGTTCACTCAATCAAACAAGTGTCATCCAGTCATCAGCTAATTCCTGAGGCAGAACACGTGTTCACGCTTCTGAAAAGGCATAGCGCTGATTGGATGCATTGAGACACATGTCATGGGTAACCGTTCCAAATATCTTTCTAAATCCCCTAAAATCAGCTATCATTAAATGCTAATAATCATGATTTATTTCTCTCTCTTAAACGTTTATGTTTTCAAAACACTTTTTGAAATCTATTTAAACACTTCACACCATTCACAACATTTTTACCGTCACTTTTATCTCTCTTTATATTTCTGATTTCTGAGTTCTTATTTTTTCTCAAAGAAACCCATTCAATCTCTTTTTCAAAAACCTCGTGTGAACATGGACTCTTCTAGCGTTCTCTCTACAGGTTCCCAGAAATCTGCTCCTTCTGAACAGTATGAAGTTCCTTTCAGAACGCTCCTAACTCCAGTCAAGAATCTTGAAGTTCTATCTGAGTTAATAGTGGATTTCAACAGTCTCAAGGAAAATGGTTTTGATTTGTCTGAAGAGATTCAAGCTCAAGGTTGGGATAAGTACTTTGACAGGTTGGTGGGTCCAACTTTTCCTATTTTGGTAAAGGAATTCTGGATTCACGCTTCTTCCTCAACTCATTAAGTCACATCCTATATCATGGGGAAGAAGATCGTAATCACTGAAGACCACATTGCAAGGCTGATAGGATACAATGGTGGTGGTATTCGCTGTATTGATATGGCAGAAAGATGTGCAAATTCTGCCCTAATTGCAAGTGAAATTTTCACGCTGGGGCTTCCCTCCAGCAAGATAAGGGACTTGAAAGACAAGCACAGAATTTGGGCGAAGATTATTCTGGGCTGCTTCAACCACAGGAAGCCTACAAGCTCTCCTGATTACATAAACATAGATCGGCAGTTTCTGATTTATTTTATTGCTCAGAAGGTAAAGATTAATCTAGCTCATCTTATGTTCAACCATCTCAGAACAAGCGTCAAGGAAACAAGAGAAGAAGAAAGAACAAAAAGGGATTGGATACCCTTTGGAAGATTGATATCAGATATTCTGACGGAGAATAGGCTGATTGATCACTTGACAGAGGCACAAGAGATCAGCACCCTGGAACCTTCTGTTGGCAAGCAGCTGAATGCCAAGAATCTGAAGAAAATGAAGTTGATAGAGAACATTAAGAAGGAGCCCAGTGTCACTCCTTTTGCTGAAATCTCCAGCAGAAGAATCCCACTGGACGACTTCCCTATGTTCTCAGAGATTGACTCTAAGCCAATTATCGTGCTCAGATATCTGGATGCGTGCAAAGCTGATGGTACAACTCCTAATCTGAACATTCAAGATCTTCACCAGAAGGCTCCAGAGGTTGCTCTGAAGAAGACAAAGAAAAGAAAAGCTTCGACAGAAGGACCATCTCAGCAAACTCCAAAGAAAAGAGGTCATCCTTCGACTGTTACTGTTTTAAATTCATCTGTTGTTCCAACATTTATCCCTACTCCAACTTCATTTGAAATCCCAATACCTCAAACCCTTGATGATTTTGAACCTGAATTTGACCCTTCTGAGTCTTTAACTCTCAGAAGATCCCGCTCTAAACCACAAAATCCAAACACTACAATCACACCAGAACCAGAACTTGAAAAAGTTCTTTCTGAAATAGACCAACACTCTTCCGCTCCCGAAACACATAATCCAAATCCTCAACCAGAAATTCCCATCAATCCACAACTTGAAACTCCCCACTCACCAATACCAGAAATTCCACATTCTCCATAACCAAAAATTCCACAACCTCCATCTCTCCAACCAGAACTCAATCCACCCTCTCCTCAACCACAACAATCTCCACAACTTGAGACTCAAACATCTGAGGCTCAATCCTCTGAGGCTCAATCCCCTGAATTTCATTCATCTGAATCACCTGAACCACAACCCTTGGCCATTCAATTGCCCTGTGGTACCACTGTAAACATTCCTCAACTTCCCTCCTCACCAGAAATTACTCCACCAAATTCCCCATCCAGTCCAATCGTAATCCCTGATTCTCCTACCCCCTCACCTAAGCAAAATTAAGATGAGCACAGCAAGACAGTCATTGATCTAACAGTCCTTGAACGCCTTGCTGCAATAAACAACAAAACTGCCATCCCCAAACCTAAACAACCAGATGTTGGTTCTAGCATTTTGAACTTTGAAACAGATATACAGAAGTGGATCACTTCTTTAAAACAAGCCAGTCTGGAAGTGATTGATCCTGCAGTCTCAGACCACCTCTGGACACAATTCAGAAGATGGTTATGCTCTGAAACCTTTAAGTTGCAAGACCAGAGCTATGGACAGGCTCAACAGAACTTCAGCAATCTGCTGAAGGAAATTGAAGGTCCAGTTCTGAGCAAGCTGCTTAAAGAAGAAGTTCTCCATCTAGACAGTGAGCCTTGGTCTGAAAAGCGTCCAGCTTCAGAAGTTCAACCTGCAGAAGAACATACAATTCCAGCTGAAGACTTGGGTCAAGAAGAAGTTGTTGCAGAAACCTCTGAGAAGCTTCCTAGTTCTAAAGATGCTCAAGCTGCATTGGACAGGCAGACTTTGGAAGAGCTGAAGCAAAATGATCTTCGAATGAAGGAAAGGATGGATGTACAGGACAGTAAAATCGAAGCAATAGCCAACATGGTCTCTAAGCAGAACGCAACCACTGATCAGATCAAGGGCATGCTAGAGGCTTTGTTCACACGTCTTCCACCTCCTCCTTAGAATTTTTTCTTGATGTTTTCATTGTTTTCTTTACATGTTTGTCTGTAATATTTTCTGTGCTCTGAACTTAATATAATCGTTTTTCTGCTCTGATCTCTTTTTAACTCTGATTATTTATGCACTTTTTGATTGCTGACAAAAAGAGGGAGAAAGAATGATATTTTTCAATAACGGATTACTGAGACAAAAGTCTCAAACATTCTAACATCCTGATATACTTGAATTTCTTTCTTCTGAAAAGCTTACAGGTACAAGAATCTGATGAACTCTGATAAAGAACAGTTCTGATACTCAAAGAAAGTCAATAAAGTTCTGATGCTCAAGGTCTCATGGAACTAAAAGGGAAGCAATAAACTCAGGGGGAGTATTTCTCTTCGTTACTCTGATACTTCTTTTCCCTATCTCCTTAGCTCTGATACCTTTTATCCATTATTTATTTATCTCTTATACCTTTAAATCTTTAATCTCAATTGAAAAAAATATGGTTTTTGTCATCATCAAAAAGGGGGAGATTGTTAGAACATAGTTTGAGTCTACAACCCTCAGTTAGAGTTTTGATGATAACAAATACAAGATTAAATAAATTATAAGATTTATATAAGACATATCTGCTACCTAAAAATTATGTTGTGTATTTACAGAAACTCTGATGGAATCAGCATCAGAATATCAACATCAGCATCAGAAGATATGTCTGCATCAGAAGATCAAATATCATATGTGTTGTACCCCAAAATTTGCCCTCCCATATTCTCCAAGAAAATTGCCAAGTCAAGCTGCAAAATTCCCCAAGGGTTGCACAGTTCAAGGGCCTCCTATACAGTCAAAATTAGGGTTTGTGTTCTGATCAAGAAAATGAAGTTTCTAAAGGCTCAATCAAGTCTCACATGCCTACAAATATGGTCAAGCATCCTAATACCAAGTTTCAAGACTTTCAGCACAAAATTGCACAGTCAAAACCCTAATTGCACTACAGTCAACTGTAGGGGCAAAATGGTCATTTGGCAGTCAAAAGTTCAAATTTTTGGTCCACATATCATTTTGAAGCCACAAACATCATTTGATCAATGCTTGATCATGATTCTCAAAGTTTGGCTCAAAAATCATCAAAATGCAAAAGTTTCCTTATTTGGACAGCTGAAAAAGTCAACTGAAATTGACCAGGGCATAACTTTCACATGGATTATCAGAAAAATTCCATCCAAAGCTCATTTTGAAGAGAAATACATTTCCTACAACTCATCTTCATACTTCAAGTCCAAGAAATGCTCTCACAAAAAGTTATCAATTTCAACATTATAGGTCATTTTCAAAAGTCAACAAAAAGGGACTTTAAGTCAAAGGCCATAACTTGAGATTGGTAAATCAAAATGACATGGGACCAAAGACATTGGTTATAGGACTCAAAGACCTTTCCAAAATGTCCAAGAACATGAGACAAGCTTAAAAATTGAGCAAGTTATGCCTTGTGGAAGTTGGGAAATGTTTGGATATTTTGAAAAGTCAACATTGATTCAAATGACCTAAAATTGCTAATGGGCCCATTTTTCTTCCACAATTCACTATCCAAAGCATGTGCACGACCACTTGGCCCAAAGGGAAGTATTTCTTCATTTTTTATTTATTTATTTGAATTTTTATTTATATTAATTCATTTAAATCAAATTAAATACATGGAAAATACTTAACCTAAAGTTTTAAATCTTTTTGTGCATGTTTTATACTCAATAATTTGTGCCTAGCCAAATAAGGAAAGATTTGGATTGATTAGATCATAATTGATACAAAAATGCATGGAAAAGATTGAAAAAACAAAGCTTGAAAATCAAATCTTCAAAACCATGATTGCAAGAGATTTTGAGCAAGTTTCTTGACCTAATTCGTTCAGTACATAAGCCTAAAGGAAAACCTAATCAAAGAACACGCGCAGCTGCTGAGAAAACTGGAAATCAAACTTGAAATTTTGTCAAAAACTCAATACTGAAAACTAATTTGCAGGTGGTTTCAAGGCACAATTCTCATCTCATTAGCTTCCTCAAGCATCACTGAACGTATTCCAATCAAAGACCTTCATCAAAACTCAAGGAATCGGTATACAGAACTCCAAATATTTCATGAAAAATTCATAATCGTGTTTTCAAATCTATGCATTTTCATGACATTTTAATTATTGATTCATGTTCCTGGTGTGATTCTAAAGCTAACCCATGCGTTTAATTGAGTTTTTGCAAGCTGTAGACGATTTCACCATTGCCAAATTCTAGGGTTTTCAGAGTTGGGAATTGGGCGTTTTCAAATAGCGTAAAATTAGAGAACCACAGTACCATGAACATATTCAGCAGGCTGGGACGAAAAACTTGAGACCCTCGCGCTCAATTTATGAGCGTCACAGGGCTAATCGCTATTTTTCAATAGCTGGCCTAAAAGAACGCATAGAAAAACGTTGCCTAATGTATTTGTGTTTCAGGAACATGAAGAAGATGAATTCGTGGCAAATGGTGATAGGCTGATTCAAATCTTCGCGCGCAGACCCACTAACATTCTTGTTTGCTTTTATAATATTTGTTAGTTATTTATTAATCACACGCGCGCAATTGGCTCCACTGGCAAGCATAAGGACTGGTAATGTTAGTGACCTGGGTTCGATCCCAGGTCTTCACACTTTCCATATATTATTTTGCAATTCATATTCCCATGCAGGCTCACATCAAAGCGTACCATACGCCCTCCAGATCAAACCGTCCACGTGCATATCAGGGACGATCCAAAGGCTGAGAATTAGAGAATAGCGTGGACGTGAGTCAATGTGCCAACACGCGTCCAGCAAAAGTCAAATGGACCATGCTAATGGGCCAGCATTATTTGGGCTATACCTCCCATCTGGGGACTGATACCCCCTAGGGTTTGCTTTCTCTATTCTTTTCTTATATTTCTTTTCTTTTCTTTATTTTAATTAATTTCATTTATTTATTTAATTTCCTATTTTCATAAAAATCATAAAATACCATAAAAAATCAGAAAAGGGTTAAAACAATAAATAATTTTTATTTTAGTATTTTCTTAAATAAATTTGCATGTAATTAAACTTAGTTTTAAATTAGGTTAATTTTAATTCTTTTCATAATAAAATCTATAAAAAAAAACATAGAATTAGGTTTAATTAATAATTTTTTCATCTTTTTATTTTTCTTTCATAAATAATTAAATAGTTAAATATTTATTTTTATAATTAAATTGCATGTAAAAATTAGGATTAATTTTAGGTTAAAAACTTCAATATTTTTTTTAATAAATTAAAAGCCACTAGAATTAGGGTTTGCATCTTATTTTAATTTTAGTTAATTCTTTCTTTATATATTAAATCCTAAAACATTCAAAAAATACCAAAAAAAAAACAAGTTCTTTTTTTTTCTTTTAAAATTAATCAATTCCATGTAATTTAATTTTGCAAAAGGGTCCAACGCCCTCGTTTCGATTTAATTTCGCATATTTATTTTATTTTGTTTAAATATTTATGTATCTCTCCCGAAGCCATGTAATTACTTCTCGCACTTTTAATTCTTTATTTACTTTGTTTATTTATTTTCTGTCAAATCGGGTTCGAGAAACTTTTGGCGATGTGGACCCGCGCCTTTTGTAATAGCTTTAGATCTTTACTTTCCCGCAAATATTTTAACTGTTAATCAATGGCATGAAAGACTGTATGGACTAAATAAAAACAAGCGTAGAACACCAATAACATGACAAGATAAATGCAAATGAAAACGACACACAAACCGCACACACCACCCCTAGGGTACGCCTCACTGTTGCCTTACCTTCGAAAGGTGATCGTCGAGTAGAGGATGTCTTAGTAAGTCCTCATGATCCGGGAACCTAGCACGAGGGTAGCTTCTAAGGTGTCTTCCCATTGCTCTGGTGATCACCATGTTCCGAACCTTTGAATTGACCCGAACACCTCCAACGGTGGTGCTACCTACCTCTCAATGGTGGGATGGCACTACTTTAAAGGACATTTACACAGACGAATTCCTTAGGGTAGGTAGACGACTCTAGATACTTGCTCTAATTTCAAAACAAATTCAAAAATACTTTTCACACCGACACATTTTCAAAAAGCTTTCGAAAGCATTTTTTCAAACACTCTTGAGGACCGATACAAGAGTCGAACTGAAATTTTCAAAGAAACTTTTTAAAACCCACAGTTGAAAAGTAAACAAACATTTTTGAAAACACAAATGAGCAAGTATCTAAGAGCCCATGGATAACCATGGATAGAAAGGGTGCTAACAACTTCCCTTTCTATAATCTACCTCCCGAACCGAGAGCAATCTCTATAAGGAATTTTTCTGTGCTTTTGTCCTTTCCATTTGGAGAAAATAAAAGACGGTGGCGACTCTTGCTTCCGCGACATTTCGCGAACCAGCGTTAAACAGTCAGTTCCAGATCCACCGATCACAGAACTGGCGACTCTGCTGGGGACAAACTTAAAGTGAGGTGTACCTTAGGGCTAGTTCATAACTGTGTTTTCAATTGTATTGATTTGCTTGCTTTACTATTGTGGGTTGCATCGGAGTTACATAGATCCTAACCCGGATCTGGGGATACCCTGTTTAGGTAGCATAAGCTGTGAGGGACCTGTCCGGCGTAGACCGACACGGGTGAAACAGTGGCTACGTTGGTGTGGCACCTTGGTCTGTACCGATATCCCTTGTGTTGCAACGAGGAGAATATGGGTCTTCCAAGGAGTCATTAAGCACCAACAACCTTAGAACCTTAAATGACACAACTTGGCCATTAGAACAGTAGCAGTATGCTACGCCCATTGAGGCTAAACTCTCGTGATGGTTCTGGCCGCAAGAAAAGATTGCGATGTTGGAGTTATGACCGATTGAGGGTAGTCAATGATATTGGGATCCTCTAAGAACCCGGTTACTTTGATAGGACAGGTATGAACCAACAAACTGAAAGAGGGTAATACCTAGACCTCATGCTGGCCTAAACTCTAAGGGCTTCTCTTGTGTGACTTGTGTGCCTTCGTACTTGCCTACTTGCATGCTTGTTATCTAACACATGAACTACTTGCAGGTTTTGTTTATAGTCCTTAACTGGGACTCATAACAGGGTTTACTGAGTGTTTTGCAGGTTTTATTTAGTCCTTAATTAGGACTCATGACATGGTTTACCAAGTTTCTTGCAGGTTTTGTTTTTAGTCCTTAACTGGGACTCATGACAGACTTTGTTTGAGTTTCTTGCAGGTTTCTGTTTATAGTCCTTAATAAGGGCTCCTAACAGGGTTTACCCACATCATTCTATGCATAGCATAACATCATACCATTGCATACATCCTAACCCATTTCGAGGATCTCAAGGGCTTGTGATGCAGGTCATGATGAATCAAACATCTAGCAAGGGGCAAAGAGGATTTATTTTCCTCTAGCCAAGGTCGTCAGGGGCTATGACCCACTTGATATGGTGAGCTCTGACTCCTGAAGAAGGTTCCCCCAACCAAGGTCTTTTGGAAATCAAAACCAGATGTGATGACTAAAGTCAGGGGCTATGACCCACTGGATATGGTGAGCCTTTGACCCTTGAAGAAGGACTCTCAACAATATGCAGTGCCTTCAGTCAAGCTACCGGTTTCAAATTTTAACAAATTTCTTGTTTACCCCGCGAGGTCCTTGAAAACATTACATGCATGTCATACCTATCATTACATAACAGGTACCCTTGTTGCAGGTTACTTACCTTTCCCGCTGTTTATTTCAGCAATGGCTTTCCAACCAGACAACCAGGATCTTCTTGCTCAAGAGACTCGGTTCGGGGAAATCCTCCTGAATTTATCTAAGGGGCAGGAGGAGCTAAAGACACTTCTCATGGAGACTTTGGTCAGGAACAGGGCTGAGGATGAAAGGCTGAAACACCTACAAGCTGAGGTGGATGCATTGAAGGTCCAGATGCTGGGGTAGAGGAATGCCATTCAAGGTTTAGCTCAAAGACAAGATGAGCTCCGGTTTCTCGTCAACCAACTGCTTCAGGGTAACCAACTGGGGCAAACATCTAAGGGTAAAAAGCCAGTCATCGTTCGACCATCTTTGAGACAAAGAGGCAAGGAGAAAGTTCCTCATATGGCTCCAGTATCACCAATTCAGCATCAACCTCACCAGCTTCAGGCAGACAAGCCCAAAAGGCAATTCACCAAGCTCAACGTGTCGCTGCCTCAAGCCTTACAACAACTGCTGAGGTTGAACTTGGTAACTCTAAAGGATCCTCCTAAGAATCCCAACAGGACACCTTCAAGGTATGACCCCAACGCTCACTGCGCTTATCATTCTGACAGCCCGGGGCATGCTACAGAGGATTGTTGGACTTTGAAGAATAAAATCCAGGACCTGATTGAGGAAGGAGCTGTGGAATTCACCCAAGAGGGCCAGGCTGAGTACTTCTACCATCCCCACAGGATCCACTATGTGAAGTGACAAGCCCTGAGACTAGGAAATTTTTGTTCATTCGAATGTTCAAGTTGCAATTTTCTTTTGTTCAAACATTTATTCATGTTAAACATTGTTATTCCATTAATGCATCGCTTATGTCTATTTTGAACCAATATATTCGTATTCACTCTATGCAAATTATTTTCATATTTTTTTCTGATGTCAACTCTTGATCTAAAATTCTAAGCCTCTTGAGGGAGGATGACGAAAACGATACCACGATCTTTACAGTATGCTTTTGAACAGACCCCGCTGATGAAGTACAGGCATTGTTTCAAATCCCTAAACACTGGAGTTATAAGGAAGATAATCCCTCGTCAACCCCTCTGAGCCAAAGAAGTAGGAGTTTTTTTTTTCTTTTCGAAATTTAAAACCCTTAATCATAACCTGGGGCAGGGTAGTCTCTCAGTTGATCCAAGTGCGCAACAAATGGCACCAAAGAGATCCTTACAAAACAAAAGAAAGACAGTGATGGTTCCGAACAATCGTGAAGACAGGCAGTCATTATCAAAAAAAAAAAGGGTTCATAAATGAAAAGCCCAAAAAGTCAAAACCTATAAAGGGGACTTACGAAACTGGGGCATCCCGCTGACTATAATTCCAAAAAAGGAAATAGTTCAGGCAAAAAAAATAGGGATAACAAAATCAGACAAGAAAGAGGTCTTACAAACCCTCAACAACAAAAAAAAAGAAATGACTGCCTATTCAAAATAGGTTATCAATATCCGAATCATCACCGGAAAATCCGAGCAAAGACTCAACCAAGGTCTAACGCACGATCAACTGAGTTTAGGTTTGAAGAACATCACGAAGAGCGGGTGGGTACAAATAATTTGAGCCTTTATCCTTTGTTTCTTAAACCGTGAACCAGGCCACGTTATAACCCTTAAAAGTCCTAGCTGAAGCATGGGTTAGTTCGAAAGCATACTATTACGAAAGGTATCCTGACTCCTTAAGGCCTACGGTAAATACGGAGTTGACATCACATTTTACAAACATTCACTTGTTTTATGAAAAAGAATGCATTTTCAAAATTCAAGACAGACATAAGCTTTTGCACTCTTAAAATAACCTTGTTTGCATATGACTATTTGTTTGAACAGCAGGGAAATTCGCACGATGAACACCTTGTGAACAGAAATACTTCCAACAGGGGCATGACATAATCATGGTCCATTATCTGGGGCAGTTAAATTAAGATTCAGAGAATCTCTCAACAATGCAAAACAGTCTGGGGCAAATCTCCGCCTGAGTCACTTGGGGCATTCCAACAACAAATCTTGCCTGATCAAATACCTTCTAGTGGCATGACGAAACGCTGTTAACAGGGGCAACTCCTTACATTCTGAGAGCAAGGACATAGTCGAAAAAATACTGCGCATAATCAAAGACCCGCTAGGTTGACACGCCTAGGCAAAATAAGGGCTTCCCGTCGAACCAAAAGGGTTCGGGCAAAAAATAAGGGATGAAAACGGAAAAATATGTACACCCGGCAAGTCGAAAGCCTGAAAAGGCGGCTTGGGCAAAAATGGGTATCCCGGTGGACTGAAAACCCGAAAGGGCGGTCCAGGCAAAAGTTAGGGATCAAAGCGTACGACTATGTCCCGGCATCTCGTCACTTGTCTACCCGAAGATTTGTCAATCACTCACACAGGTATCCTCTTCCCTCATCTCCGAAGCAGGGGCAATAATGAGTTATCCAGGCGATCCAATTGCTCTGTCAACCAAAGTACAAAGGAAAGATCAACATAAGGATGATTACCATCTACCTTTACAAATTCCAGATCGTGGGTTAACATCCGAAACCAAACAGGACAATCATCCACTTAATCAAAATCATGCAACCCTACACCGATTCCTTCTCAATTTTCAGAAGAAGTTTTACACGAACTTATCCCACAAGTAACCTTACCCCGGTTCATCCAGAAGTTTTTACACAAACTTATCCCGAAGCAACCTAACCCCGGTTCCTCTAGAAATCTTACATGGATTTGTCTCAAGATGACCTAACCCCGGTTCATCAAGAAGTTTTTACACAAGCTTATCCCGAAGCAACCTAACCCCGGTTCCTCAAGAAATCTTACATGGATTTGTCTCAAGATGACCTAACCCCGGTTTCTCCAGAAGTCTCACATGGACTTACCCCAAGATGACCTTACCTCGGTTCATCAAGAAGTTTTTACACGAACTTATCCTGCGGCAACCTAACCCCGGTTCCCCCAGAAGTCTCACATGGATTTATCTCAAGTAACCTTACCCCGGTTCATCAAGAAATCTTACATGGATTTATCCCAAGGCAACCTAACCCCGGTTCCCCCAGAAGTCTCACATGGACTTATCTCAAGTAACCTTACCCCGGTTCGTCACGAAGTTTTACACGAACTCATCATCAAAGTAACCCTACACAGGTTCCTTCTCCATTTCAGATGCGGTTTTACATGAGCTCATCAGCAGGAAACCCTACATAGGTTCCCTCTTTCAACTTACAAAATTACAGTCCAAAATCTCCCCCAGGAGAGTCCAATCTAATTCCCCAGAAATTGGAGTCCATCTCCCCAAGCAGTAAGCTTATCCCCAGTAGATTCTGGAAGCTTATCCCTCGCAGAGCACGAACGCGTCGTCCGGCTTTATTTAAAGAGTTATTTCCTTAACAGGATATAACTGGGTTATCCTCAGCCAAAAGCTATAGAAAGAGTGTCCCCGACGAAGTCTTCTTATCCCCAGCAAAGTCTATCAACACTTCCAACACAACAAGGGTATCCCCAGCAAATTATTATCAACACTCAGCAAAGCATCTCTCGCCACAGAGTATTGCTTCCCAGCATGGTCGCTAGAGTATCTTTCTCCCCGCAGAATCTTCCATTTGCCAAGTTTATTCCTCAACGGAGTCATCTTCTCCTACCGGTATTCCTGCAGTTATCATCCCCAGCGGAAGCAAAAATCTTTTCTTCAAGATCAGCCCAGGATATGACTTCCTGGCACCCGTCAAAGATCTATTTTCCTAGACGAAAAAAACATATTCATAAAAACATCACATACATCATTATAGCATGCATAACGCATCATATCATACAAATCTCATTTATGTTGAGAATATCATTGCTTGATCCATATCATACATTGTGTATGACTGACTTTTATCTTTCAGGAAAGATTCAGCTAAATTCTCAATCATATTTCAAGATCTAGACTGGTTCAGTTAATCGACTCTAAAGATTTCTTATCCAGTCCAAGGCCTTCTCTAGTCCAGCCAAATCGACTCCCAACAGATTTTTTCTGATGAAGACTCAGTAGAAGTTATCAGGTTATAAATTCCTATTGGTTCTCTCTCCGACGGTGCATGAGATCTCCATTTTAGGTCTTTCTTTGAGATTATAATTTCCTATTGGTTCTCTCTCCGACGGTGCATGAGATTTCCATTTTGGGTTTTTCTTTGAGATTATAATGTCCTATTGGTTCTCTCTCCGACGGTGCATGAGATTTCCATTTTAGGTTTTTCTTTGAGATTATATTTTCCTCTTGGTTCTCTCTCTGACGGTGCATGAGATTTCCATTTTGGGTTTTTCTTTGAGATTATAATGTCCTATTGGTTCTCTCTCTGACGGTGCATGATATTTCCATTTTAGGTTTTTCTTTGAGATTATATTTTCCTATCGGTTCTCTCTCCGACGGTGCATGAGATTTCCATTTTTTAGGTTTTTTCTTTGAGATTGTAATGTCCTATTGGTTCTCTCTCCGATGGTGCATGAGATTTCCATTTTAGGTTTTTCTTTGAGATTATATTTTCCTATTGGTTCTCTCTCCGACGGTGCATGAGATTTCCATTTTAGGTTTTCCTTTGAGATTACAATGTCCTATTGGTTTTCTCTCCGACGGTGCATGAGATTTCCATTTTAGGTTTTTTTCTTTAAGATTATAATTTCCTATTGGTTCTCTCTCCGACGGTGCATGAGATTTCCATTTTAGGTTTATCTTTAAGATTATAATTTCCTATTGGTTCTCTCTCCGACGGTGCATGAGATTTCCATTTTAGGTTTTTCTTTGAGATTATAATGTCCTATTGGTTCTCTCTCCGACGGTGCATGAGATTTCCATTTTAGGTTTTTCTTTGAGATTATATTTTCCTATTGGTTCTCTCTCCGACGGTGCATGAGATTTCCATTTTGGGTTTTGCTTTGAGATTATAATGTCCTATTGGTTCTCTCTCCGACGGTGCATGAGATTTCCATTTTAGGTTTTCCTTTGAGATTATAATGTCCTATTGGTTTTCTCTCCGATGGTGCATGAGATTTCCATTTTAGGTTTTTCTTTGAGATTATAATTTCCTATTGGTTCTCTTCCCGATACTGCGAAGATGGTAATTCCCACCAAGATTTTCTCAACGAGCGTAGTTGAAGTTAAAGTCACCCAAGGTTTTCTTACCGTTCATGCTAAGGTAGTAACCATCCCTGGTTCATTCATCATCTTGTGAAGCTCCAGACTCAACTCCTGTAACCAGTCAGGACACCTCTATACCAAGCATCTGAAAACCAGCCCCTGCAACATGTCAGGTACTCATTGTTCTTTTGCAGGTACGCAGGTTCTCGCTAAGGAATCTCTTACGCGATCAACATCCAGATGGCATCTATAAGCCCATCATCCTATCCATCAATCTCCAAATGGCATCTATAAGCCCATTCCCATCATCACACTGCTACTATGTGAGCGCAAATTTCTGGGCACTCTAGTGTTCAATCATCTTCTACCCTCGGATTACGAAAGGCACGTCAGCCAATCTGCATCCTCAGGTCTAAGAAGATTGAACAGGGGCAACTGTTGTACCCCAAAATTTTCCCTCCCATATTCTCCAAGAAAATTGCCAAGTCAAGCTGCAAAATTCCCCAAGGGTTGCACAGTTCAAGGGCCTCCTATACAGTCAAAATTAGGGCTTGTGTTCTGATCAAGAAAATGAAGTTTCTAAAGGCTCAATCAAGTCTCACATGCCTACAAATATGGTCAAGCATCCTCATACCAAGTTTCAAGACTTTCAGCACAAAATTGCACAGTCAAAAACCCTAATTGCACTACAGTCAACTGTAGGGGCAAAATGGTCATTTGGCAGTCAAAAGTTCAAATTTTTGGTCCACATATCATTTTGAAGCCACAAACATCATTTGATCAATGCTTGATCATGATTCTCAAAGTTTGGCTCAAAAATCATCAAAATGCAAAAGTTTCCTTATTTGGACAACTGAAAAAGTCAACTGAAATTGACCAGGGCATAACTTTCACATGGATTATCAGAAAAATTCCATCCAAAGCTCATTTTGAAGAGAAATACATTTCCTACAACTCATCTTCATACTTCAAGTCCAAGAAATGCTCTCACAAAAAGTTATCAATTTCAACATTATAGGTCATTTTCAAAAGTCAACAAAAAGGGACTTTAAGTCAAAGGCCATAACTTGAGATTGGTAAATCAAAATGACGTGGGACCAAAGACATTGGTTAGAGGACTCAAAGACCTTTCCAAAATGTCCAAGAACATGAGACAAGCTTAAAAATTGAGCAAGTTATGCCTTGTGGAAGTTGGGAAATGTTTGGATATTTTGAAAAGTCAACATTGATTCAAATGACCTAAAATTGCTAATGGGCCCATTTTTCTTCCACAATTCACTATCCAAAGCATGTGCACGACCACTTGGCCCAAAGGGAAGTATTTCTTCATTTTTTATTTATTTATTTGAATTTTTATTTATATTAATTCATTTAAATCAAATTAAATACATGGAAAATACTTAACCTAAAGTTTTAAATCTTTTTGTGCATGTTTTATACTCAATAATTTGTGCCTAGCCAAATAAGGAAAGATTTGGATTGATTAGATCATAATTGATACAAAAATGCATGGAAAAGATTGAAAAAACAAAGCTTGAAAATCAAATCTTCAAAACCATGATTGCAAGAGATTTTGAGCAAGTTTCTTGACCTAATTCGTTCAGTACATAAGCCTAAAGGAAAACCTAATCAAAGAACATGCGCAGCTGCTGAGAAAACTGGAAATCAAACTTGAAATTTTGTCTAAAAAACTCAATATTGAAAACTAATTTGCAGGTGGTTTCAAGGCACAATTCTCATCTCATTAGCTTCCTCAAGCATCACTGAACGTATTCCAATCAAAGACCTTCATCAAAACTCAAGGAATCGGTATACAGAACTCCAAATATTTCATGAAAAATTCATAATCGTGTTTTCAAATCTATGCATTTTCATGACATTTTAATTATTGATTCATGTTCCTGGTATGATTCTAAAGCTAACCCATGCGTTTAATTGAGTTTTTGCAAGCTGTAGACGATTTCACCATTACCAAATTCTAGGGTTTTCAGAGTTGGGAATTGGGCGTTTTCAAATAGCGTAAAATTAGAGAACCACAGTACCATGAACATATTCAGCAGGCTGGGACGAAAAACTTGAGACCCTCGCGCTCAATTTATGAGCGTCACAGGGCTAATCGCTATTTTTCAATAGCTGGCCTAAAAGAACGCATAGAAAAACGTTGCCTAATGTATTTGTGTTTCAGGAACATGAAGAAGATGAATTCGTGGCAAATGGTGATAGGCTGATTCAAATCTTCACGCGCAGACCCACTAACATTCTTGTTTGCTTTTATAATATTTGTTAGTTATTTATTAATCAAACGCGTGCAATTGGATCCACTGGCAAGCATAAGGACTGGTAATGTTAGTGACCTGGGTTCGATCCCAGGTCTTCACACTTTCCATATATTATTTTGCAATTCATATTCCCATGCAGGCTCACATCAAAGCGTACCATACGCCCTCCAGATCAAACCGTCCACGTGCATATCAGGGACGATCCAAAGGCTGAGAATTAGAGAATAGCGTGGACGTGAGTCAATGTGCCAACACGCGTCCAGCAAAAGTCAAATGGACCATGCTAATGGGCCAGCATTATTTGGGCTATACCTCCCATCTGGGGACTGATACCCCCTAGGGTTTGCTTTCTCTATTCTTTTCTTATATTTTTTTTCTTTTCTTTATTTTAATTAATTTCATTTATTTATTTAATTTCCTATTTTCATAAAAATCATAAAATACCATAAAAAATCAGAAAAGGGTTAAAACAATAAATAATTTTTATTTTAGTATTTTCTTAAATAAATTTGCATGTAATTAAACTTAGTTTTAAATTAGGTTAATTTTAATTCTTTTCATAATAAAATCTATAAAAAAAACATAGAATTAGGTTTAATTAATAATTTTTTCATCTTTTTATTTTTCTTTCATAAATAATTAAATAGTTAAATATTTATTTTTATAATTAAATTGCATGTAAAAATTAGGATTAATTTTAGGTTAAAAACTTCAATATTTTTTTAAATAAATTAAAAGCCACTAGAATTAGGGTTTGCATCTTATTTTAATTTTAGTTAATTCTTTCTTTATATATTAAATCCTAAAACATTCAAAAAATACCAAAAAAAAAACAAGTTCTTTTTTTTTCTTTTAAAATTAATCAATTCCATGTAATTTAATTTTGCAAAAGGGTCCAACGCCCTCGTTTCGATTTAATTTCGCATATTTATTTTATTTTGTTTAAATATTTATGTATCTCTCCCGAAGCCATGTAATTACTTCTCGCACTTTTAATTCTTTATTTGCTTTGTTTATTTATTTTCTGTCAAATCGGGTTCGAGAAACTTTTGGCGATGTGGACCCGCGCCTTTTGTAATAGCTTTAGATCTTTACTTTCCCGCAAATATTTTAACTGTTAATCAATGGCATGAAAGACTGTATGGACTAAATAAAAACAAGCGTAGAACACCAATAACATGACAAGATAAATGCAAATGAAAACGACACACAAATCGCACACACCACCCCTAGGGTACGCCTCACTGTTGCCTTGCCTTCGAAAGGTGATCGTCGAGTAGAGGATGTCTTAGTAAGTCCTCATGATCCGGGAACCTGGCATGAGGGTAGCTTCTAAGGTGTCTTCCCATTGCTCTGGTGATCACCATGTCCCGAACCTTCGAATTGACCCGAACACCTCCAACGGTGGTGCTACCTACCTCTCAATGGTGGGATGGCACTACTTTAAAGGACATTTACACAGACGAATTCCTTAGGGTAGGTAGACGACTCTAGATACTTGCTCTAATTTCAAAACAAATTCAAAAATACTTTTCACACCGACACATTTTCAAAAAGCTTTCGAAAGCATTTTTTCAAACACTCTTGAGGACCGATACAAGAGTCAAACTGAAATTTTCAAAGAAACTTTTTAAAACCCACAGTTGAAAAGCAAACAAACATTTTTGAAAACACAAATGAGCAAGTATCTAAGAGCCCATGGATAACCATGGATAGAAAGGGTGCTAACACCTTCCCTTTCTATAATCTACCTCCCGAACCGAGAGCAATCTCTATAAGGAATTTTTCTGTGCTTTTGTCCTTTCCATTTGGAGAAAATAAAAGACGGTGGCGACTCTTGCTTCCGCGACATTTCGCGAACCAGCGTTAAACAGTCAGTTCCAGATCCACCGATCACAATATGCTATACGCTGAAGCCTGATGAACAAGATCTGCGTTTAACATACTCTGAATCTGATCAAGATCATAACAATGTCATCAACACTTAGATGAGTCAGAATAAGCCAAAGCCCAGAACACTCTGAAGTGTCAACGGTACTATGCATTCAAGACAATTAAATACCAACGGCTTTATTCCAAGACAAAGATCTTCTCAATATGGAAAGAACGTAATGAGCATTGAAATGGAATTATGGACTGCAACGTACCTTTTCCAAGGCTATATAAACATGTTAGTGAGAAAAAAATTGGCAAATGCTTGCAAATACTCTACACGCATATACACGCCTAAGCTAATCATCCTCACTCAAGATCTTAGTTTTGCTACAGCTCTCTACACCGCTTATTTCATAGCTTTAGCATTCTAGTTTCATATTAAGCTTCATTTTTGTTTTATCACAGTTATGATATATAGTTTTCCTAGAAAACATCAAACACACCTTTGTTCATTTATCTGTAAGAGAATTTCCTTGAGAGAAACCGGTCTGTGGTTAGACTCAAGAAGGCTTTAGCAGTTGTTAAAGCAGTTGTAATATTCAGTTGAATATAGTGGATTAAGACCTCGTTGGAGAGAGGCGAAATCATCTTGACGGGTGGACTGGAGTAGTTTGAGATCAAACGAACCAGGATAAAAATACTGAGTTATCTGCATTTGATTTTAAGTTTTACAATTCAACCTCCCTTCTTGTGTTTTTCACTTCTTCAGAAAAGACTATCCTAAAGCATAAGGTAAAAGCTAGGGATAAGAACCATCTAACCAACAAGAAGCCAATACTTGACATTATGAGTCAATATAGAATTCCCATTCTTCGGATTGAAACCAAGCAAGCAAAAATACTAGACCTCTTGAGAGAACCAAACTTCAAGTGTATTAAGTCTTCGCAAAAATTGGGCAGAGTAACGGTTGTATACGGGTAAATTCCAGATTACAAACAAAGAGTGTAATCACAATAACCTGCACACAAAACAAAAAAACAACCCAATGTCTTGAGGTAAACCTCAAGAACTCCAGACAAAATATCAAATAAAGTTGCAAAGTCTCCAAGATAGGCCAAGGTCTCTAATCCTAAGTCCAAGAAGTCCAATACTCCATAATGCCAAGGATAGTAACCAAGTAGTCCAAGTATCATTAAAGATTTTTATGGTTCATGTTGATTATTAGGTGTCTTCAAAAGAAAAAGAAAATCTCAAGTGAGAAAAATAAAAATGACATAAAAATAAATGCTCAAGTGAGAAAAATAAAAATGGCATAAGAATAAATGCTCAAGTGAGCAAAAATAAAAATGGCATGAAATGTAAATGCTTAAATTAAATGGTACATAAAGCATAAAAAATAAAAGCATAAAGTAAGGTCAATTGTTAGAAATTAGTGGTTAGTTGGATGACCATCTTGAAACTTGCATTTGGAACTCATTAGAGGATTGGTAGAACCAAAGCCTCCACACAACAAGTTGCATTTGCTTTTTGTCAAGTATATCATCCATTTTGGAATCTTCAAAAGTAACATTTAATGATCAACGATGTTTAAGTGATCCGCGTTGACCAAAGGTGTTGTAGATCCATTAGAGGATTGGTAGAACCAAAGCCTCCACACAATGAATCTTAAGGTTATTGGATCAAAGAGATCAAATTAACATACTTGGGCTTACAATCATAAGTTTGGGCCACGAATGATCATTTAGTCGAATCGGGACAAAATTTAGCGCTATGTTAAGCAATCGTAAGTGGACTTATGTAGAAGTCGCACCTATTTTGAGGCCGGTCAATAGCAATCTATGTACTTCATGTTTGGATAAATGATATAGAGATCACCATCCTTTAACATGTAGCACAATTAAAAAGAAATGGATAAGATGAAGAGGGAGGGGAATGATAAGCTAATTTGGATCACCATTTCAAAAATTCTTTCATCTTTAAATTCAAGCACTCCTCTAGATGGATTAAAGCACTAAACATATCATTAATCCAAAGCACCAAAAATGAATTAAATAATTCACTCTTAGGTAGATTTGAATTGATGAACATTTATCCAACTTCATCTACATCACAAAGTTCATTGAGTTTAAAAAACAAATTGGACATTTAAAATTGCAATCCAAATTATCCATCAAAGAGAGTGTGCAGAAAAATATTTGAGTCAAAACAACCCAAAATAAGGCAGAAAAAGTATTTGTGGCACTGTTGCAATCAATTGTGCTTAGACAACAACCTATTGCATCAGTGCAGTTTTTTATCAAATCAATTTTCTGTGACAATCAATTGCAATGTTACAACAATTGATTGAAACCTATTAAAAATCAGTAGAAAACAACATTTTAAAGATCAAATTCTTGTTCCAACTTTTCATCAAACACCTTATGATCATGGATCCAATTGAGCATGAGAATTCCATCAAATTATGAGAAAATAGCAGTAATGGAATCATAAAACAGTGCTCAATGAATCAAAACCAGAAATCCACAAGAGATCACATTGTGAAAGATGATGATCCAACTTACCAAAGGTAGAATTTGAGAATTATCAAACAACTTCAAAATTTGCTTCAATTCAACCACAAGAATCAATCACCAAAGCTTGGATGTAGAGAATTGATGGAGAAAAAGTGTTTGGATGAAGGTTTAGCTCAAAGATTAGTAAGCTTCAATGCAAAGCTTACTAACTTTTTTTCTGAAAATAGATCTTTGAGTGAATTTGGTAGATTGAGAGATTTTTTAGCAAGATGATGTTGACTATCAAAAGCTTGTGATTTGAATGAAATGAGGTCTCTATTTATAGAGTTTTAGGATTGGGATTAGTGGTAATTTGGTAATTGATTCTTGGAGCCAAATTTGAATTAATGATATAATTTTCAAATTATGCAGAAAAAAAAAATTGGAGCCAAAAAGATAACAGTTTGAAATTGCTGGCCTTTTTCAAAAAACACGTGCATTTTGCTGTTATGAGTCGATACATGGGTGGTATGCGTCGATACATCCTAGTTGTATAACACAGCATGTGTCGATGCATGCCTTTATGTGTCGATACATCCTGCTTCCTCAACACATTACAAAATCAAACAAACTGCACGAGTCGATACATAACACGTATGCGTCGACACATGCTAGTTATACAAACAAGATGAGTCGATACATACATGCATGTGTCGACACATGCTAGTTATACACAACTGGATGAGTCGATACATACCTTTATGGGTCGATGCATACCTTTATGGGTCGATGCATACCTTTATGGGTCGATGCATGCTGTCTTTCGCCATAATACAGAATTGAATCAACTTGCAATGAGTTCGACACAAGCCTCTATGGATCAATACAAGCTGCTTTTCGATACAATACAGAATTGATCAACTGGAAAACCTTATTTGTCGGACGCTTTGACTCGGTACCTACAAAACACAATTTTGCAAAGACAAAGACAAATATTTTTTTGTATTTTGATTAGAAGTTAGTCAACAACACATATACAAAATACATAACCAAGGTGCTTGGAAATTCCTCAAGAGAAAACTTAAAGATAAGAGATAGAAAAAAGAGAAAAAACTAACCCTAATGTGATCTTGTTATGATCAAGTTGACATGATATGATAGGGGAATCTTAGGGGCAAAAATTGGGGTACAACACATGAGCATGAATTGGTCGAAATGGTAGCAGGGGGCCTAGACTATTCTATTAGGAAGAAACTAGATACCCAATATCTGAGGGACATGGCCCAATTGGACGATAGAGTTCGACAGGTAGAACGTCTTAAAATTGAAAAAGCTAAAGCAACTAAGACTCATCGGCGAGAAAAGGTAGCCTATGTCGAAATGGATGATGATGATCCAGAAACATCTAGTAATCCTATAGTTGTCGAAGAGAGCGAAATAGATTTAGCAGAGTTAAAACATGGGCCTCCATACTCTTGTAGAATGTTACTACCCTCAGATGGGAAGAATCCTACTGAGTCTGAAAAGAACAGTGATAGATTCCCAAAGAAAACGTATAGTTTTGACGTCACAAAATGTGATGAGATATTCAAATGATAGTGCCCCCAGGGGCGAAAATACCTGCTTTAAAACAAAGAAAGAAAAGAGGTTTTTGTAAGTATCATAATTTTTGGGCCATATAACTTCACAATGTTTTCTTTTCAGGGATCTCGTTCAAGGAGCGATCAAAGAAGGCAGGCTCAAATTTGCTGACAAACCCCTAATGAAAATTGATGCAGACCCACTGAGAGCTGATTCCCACTATGCCGGACTAGAAGGCATCAACATGGTCGAAACTTCGGAAGACTTCATCAATATGCCAGTCTTTGGCAGTTTTACTGGGAACATCTCCAGAAAGACTATAGAAGCAGTTAGAAAGGCCACTGAAGGCCTAAACCAAAAGGCTACTGAACGCCTAAACAAAGGAGTTACTGAAGACTCAAACAAAAGGACTACTGTAAGTTCTTATGTGGCTGCCGTCAAGGGTTCGACAGAATACCTTAAAGCCAAAATGCAAAAAATGAATCTCGCTGCCAAGAGCAACGTGCAAGTCAACATGGTTGAAGTATCTGAGGCCAAGGCTTCAGAGGAAGCCATGAGACAAGAGGAAGTGAATAAAACTGCATTTCTAAAAGAAAATGAGAATTTGGCTAACTTTCTACAATGATGCCAGAAGAAGAAGTCTGAGGTTATGTTCTATCCAAGATGCAGCTCCATCTTTGACAAAAAGGCTGCAGAACACATACAGGGCATACGGGTAATGAAAGAGAAAAGGGCCACCAATTCCCAACCTTACATGGTTTCTGAAGTTAGATACGATCCCAGAAGAGGACCAATGAACCAGGTGAAGAGGCCATCAACTTTCAAGCCTCTGACAAATGTCCCCATGGACACTTGGCTAAAGACAGCACACAGGAAAAGGCCAAATGAAGAGAAATGGCTAATATTCGATGTGCCAAGAGGTTCATCCTTGGCATATAGGAAGGAGTTCCAAACTACAACTACAAACAAAGTGCCTCATGTGTCGAGCAACTATAAGGGAAAAAACCCCATGTCTTGCTCCCAGTGGAGAAGATTTCAGAGACGGTGAAAGGCCGAAAGGGAGGCCACAAAGGAGCCTCAACCAGAGTCAAGCACCAACGTGCCACAAATAATGGAGAAAGGCAAACAACGAAAGCCTTTAGAAAGGAAACCAATTTCCAAAAGATTGGAGTGGCCAGATCGAGGTGAATCAGATGATGAAGGTAACTCTGAATCTGATGTTACTTTAGACATTATGGTAAATGTAGTATCAGTGCTACCCAGAGAATACAACCGCCAAGTTGAAGTCGAAGAGACCGACTGGGAAGTCGAACAAGAGATGGACAAACATAGGCCAATGTGCTATTCTGTGATGAACAATGGTTGCGTCGAGGAGCAAAATGCATTCTTCGAGCCACCTACTGAGGCGATGAAAAATCACCCAAAACCTTTGTTCATAAGAGCAAAGATAGGGGAAATAACAATCAACAAAATTTTGGTTGATTGTGGAGCTACAATAAATATAATCCCCTAATATATGCTAAGGAAAATGGGAAAAGGAGATGGAGATATCAAACCCCACAACATGGTTCTGTCGAACTATGAGGGAGGTATCTGAACTACCATGGGGGTGATACAATTGGACCTCAAGGTGGGAACAATACTTCGACCAACTATGTTCATGGTCATTTCAGCGAAGCCCAACTACAATCTGCTCTTAGGTAGAGAGTGGATACATGGCATAGGTGCAGTGCCATCTTCGATGCATCAACGAGTCACGATTTGGCGCCCTGATGGCATTGTAGAGAATATAGAAGCCGACCAAAGCTATTACTTGGGTGAAGTTAATAACGTTTGAAAAAATAGCTTCGACAGAAACTTGGCTCATATAGGGCCATGCAATCCTCCGGAGTTCGATTTAGCGCTAGCACCAAATGCCTTTTGCTCACTCTACCTACATTCCGACCATGGTTTCCAGTGGGATAGATAAGACTTATCAAACATTGACTATGGAGGAGTTGATGACATTTAACCAACAGGCAGGAGAAGTGAATTTGGTGATGATAACTGAATCACAAGATTTACAAAAGATTTCGGCATATGTAGCCGAAAGTAGAATGATAGCAGCCTTAGAGGCTGAAGTCAAATACATGGCCATTGAGGCCAATGAGCAAGTATTTCTTCCAGAGGGTCCTGGGAAAGACTTCGATCCAGAGCCACCTGACGCGAAGGAGGAAGAAATACAAAACCAGAGGCTAGATGCTATCTATGATGATGATCCACTGGGTTTTGAAAAGGATTCGTTAGCAAACAATGTTAAAATGCTAGTGCAAGATCCTTTAGAAGAAATAGATCTGGGCGAAGGATTGGCAAAAAGGCCAACATATATTAGCACAAAGATAGATCCAGAGCTCATGATCGAAATTATCCAATTGTTGAAGGAATTCAAAGATTGCTTCGCATGGGATTATGATGAAATGCCTGGTCTCGACAGGAAAGTGGTAGAACTTCAACTACCAATAAGACCTGGGAAAAAGCCTGTCAAGCAAACTCCAAGGAGTTTTTGCTCCTGAGGTCTTGTCAAAGATCAAGATGAAAGTCGAAAGATTACTAAGATGCAAGTTCATCTGAACAACTAGGTATGTCAAATGGATTGCAAATATAGTACCTGTTATAAAGAAAAATGGTACCATAAGGGTGTGCATCGATTTTTGAGATTTAAACGCTGCAACACCCAAAGATGAATATCCAATGCCTGTGGTGGAAATGCTTGTCGACTCTGCTGCTGGATTAGAATACATGAGTATGCTTGATGGATACTCAGCGTATAATCAAATTTTCATTGCTGAAGAGGATGCGTCGAAAATAACCTTTCGATGCCCTGGAGCTTTAGGCACTTACGAATGGGTAGTGATGCCTTTTGGCCTAAAAAACGCAGGGGAAACATATCAAAGAGCAATGAACTTAATCTTACATGATTTTATTGACACTTTTATGCAGATTTACATTGATGATATTATTGTTAAATCTATTTCAGGGAAGAATCATATAGACCATCTTCGACAATCCTTTGAAAGGATGAGACGCTATGGTCTGAAAATGAATCCTCTAAAATGTGCTTTTGGCGTAAAAGCAGGGTATTTTTTAGGCTTTGTGGTCCACAAGAAGGGAATTGACATAAACAAGAACAAGACCAAAGCCATTTTGGAAGCGAAAGCGCCAACTAACAAGAAGGAGTTACAATCTCTACTTGGTAAGATAAATTTCCTGAGGAGATTTATTTCCAACTTAAGTAGGAGAACGCAAGCCTTCTCACCACTACTTCGACTCAACAAAGGAGGCTTCGAGTGGGGGCAAGAACAACAAGAGGCTTTTGACAAGATCAAAGAATACCTCGCCAAACCACCCATTATGGTACCTCCGTGTAGAAATAGAAGTATGAGATTGTACATACCTGCATCTGATAAAACTTTAGGAAGCATGTTAGCTCAAAAGGATGAAAACGGTGTCGAAAGACCCATTTATTACCTCAGTAGAGTTTTAAATGATGCCGAAACTAGATATAGCGAAGTTGAAAAACTCTGTTTATGTCTTTACTTCTCCTGTACAAAGCTCAAGCAATATATTAAACTGGTTGATGTTTTTGTTTCGTCTCATTTTGATGTTTTCAAATATATGTTATCGAAACCCATCTTGTCTAGTCGAATTGGCAAATGGGCACTTGCATTAACTGAGTATTCATTAACTTTTATGCCTCTTAAGACTGTAAAAGGTCAAGTGGTAGCAGATTTTATAGTTGACCACTCAATAAAATAGGAATCAATCAACTACTTAGAGATCGAGCCTTGGAAGTTATACTTTGACAGATCTAGTCATAAAGACAGAACTGGGGTAGGGGTTCTAATTATTTCTCCAAACAAAATTCCAAAAACATTAAAGTACAAGATCGAAGGTTCTTATTCAAACAAAAAGGATGAATACGAGGCTCTAATCGTAGGCCTTGAAATATTGTTGGAATTAGGGGCAACTCGAGTCGAAATAATGGGAGACTCAGAGTTAGTTATAAAACAAGTTACAAAAGAATATAAGTGCATAAGAGAAAATATTATCATGTATTTTGTAATAGTCAATCATTTGTTGAAAAACTTTGAAAAGATCAACATCCGACATATACCAAGACTGGAGAATCAAGTGGCTAATGACTTAGCACAGATTGCATCTGAGTACAAAATTTCGAAAGAGAAATTAGAACAGGTAATCAAAGTTAGAGGAAGAGTGACATTGACCAAGTTGTCTCCAACGAATTTGAAAACAACAAAGTTGGGGTACGCTGATCACGAAAACTTCAAAATTTCATTCATAGATAATCTAATAGAACAAGATTGGAGAATGCCTATAGTGGATTATTTGCAAAATCCCGTAGCTTCAACAGAATGAAAGATAAAGTACAGGGTGGTGAGTTATACCCTAATGGGAAATGAGTTATTTAAATATACGCCTGAAGGGGTGCTATTAAAATGCCTAAATGAAACAGAAGCATACATAGCCCTTTCAACTACACATGCTGGGGCATGTGGAGCACACCAAGTGGGCCATAAAATGAAATGGTTATTGTTTTGACAAGTACTATATTGGCCCACTATGTTGAAAGATTGTGTTGAGTTTGCAAAAAGATGTCAGGAATGTCAAGTACATACAAGTATCCAACACGTGTCTGCAAGCGAACTTCAATCAATTGTGAAATGTTGGCCTTTTAGGGGATGGGCTTTGGATCTTATTAGAGATATTCAACCAGCGTCATCTAAAAGCCAGAAGTACATATTGGTGGGCATTGATTATTTTACTAAGTGGATTGAAGCAATTCCTTTAGTCAATATAGATCAGGAAAATGTCATTGAATTCATTCAAAAGCACATTATATACATGTTTGGAATCCCTGAGACAATAACAACTGATCAAGGGACAGTCTTTATTGGTCGAAAAATGCAAGAGTTCGCTGCAGAAATGGGGTTCAAATTATTGACATCTACGCCTTACTATGCACAAGCCAATGGTCAAGTAAGAGTCATCAACCGTTGGGACCACCTTGAGCCTTGGTCATTCTTCAAGACAGATTGTGGAAGGTGCGAAATAAACCACCTTGCAAGGAGAGGAGTACAGCACATGAGAACACCCCTCTTTCTCATTGTTCGTGTGTAAAATGAGTGAAGAATGTCCCCAAGCAATGTTGGTATTGGATTTCTGGACAAGAAGATTTTGACGGTGTTGACATCTACCAATTGGTCAGGATTTGGGAACAAGACCAACCCATAGATAAGGAGTGCCACAATCTCTTCAAAGGCTTGTAAGTCCAATGAGTTCCAACACTCTTGTGCTTTCTCAAACAAGAATTTTGCTAAGAATCCTTTGACGCCGCTTCTGGTTTCCCAATGCCCCTTGATGTCGGATGGTTGTAGATGTAATGCTCGAGCAACATCTTCCGGATTTGGTTCCTTTTCCGTACCGTTGAAGGGTAGTTGATTAAGGATAGGGATTCTTAGGAGTTGACAAAACTCCTCCAAAGTGGGTACCAACTGATAATCAGGGAAAGTGAAACAGTGGTGAAGAGGGTCAAAGAACTGGAATAGCACTTTCATCATGTCTTCTTCAATGTTGGTGTTGACTAGGCTGAGCAGTCTGCCATGTCTTTCACTGAAGGATGAGCTTTCCGGAATTCTTGAGGTGAGCTCCTTGAGTTGAGGAGAAATTCTCACAAGGTTGACTTGGATGGTATTTCTGCGAGGAATTTCCATGACCTACAAAACAAGAATAAAGATGAAGATCCAAACCCTTGAAATGGTTAGTGAATGCATATGATGTTTTATGATGTTTATGATGTATGCACAAAACATATGTACAAGCAAATCACACCAAACCCTAGTTTCAGGCTTGCATGGGGTTTCATAGGTAAGTACCCTCTTGAGTGTAGTTGGCTTAAAAACCTGTCCTATAAATAGTAATCGGGTTCTAAGGAGCTCAATATCACTGGATTGTTTTCAATGTTCATTGTTTTGGTTTAGCCACTTAACTAGCGACCAAAATATTCCAAGAAAACAACCCTCAATGAGTGTAGTATCGAGCATCTACCAACTTCAGACTGCACCAAAGCCGGTCATCTCACTACCCCTAATAAAAGGCCAAGATGTTCAAGTAAGGTTCTAGGTCATTAGTGCTTAGTGACATCACTCAGCGGCCCCGTACTCTCCTTGATTGAACTCAAGGGTTACCGGTACTCACAAATATGTCGCACTAATATAGTTATTGCTTCGACCGTGTCGGTATACCCCGCACAGTTTCCACAACGTATTGCTATCTATGAATGTTTCCCAAAATCCGGGTGTAGGATTGCAAACCCAAACAATAGAGCCAAGATATAAAGCAAACAATTCAAACAATTAGTCATGCAAGAGGGTGATCTAAGCCCTAAGGTTACTCCACTTTTAAAATTCTCCCCAGCAGAGTCGCCAGTTCTGTGATACGGTGGGAGAACTGACTATGGTTTTGCGTTTGTTTTCGCAAATGTTTCGGTTGAGCAAGAGTCGCCACCGACTTTTTATTTTATCCTAAGGAAAGGTTTAAAAAGCACAGCAAAAACCTTTGAGATTTTTCTTGGGTTCGGGGAGTAGATTATAGAAAGGGAAGGTATTAGCACCCTTTCTATCCATGGTTATCCATGGGCTCTTAGATACTTGCTTAGATCAACTTGCCTTGGTTTTCAATTGTTTGAAGTGGTGCTTTGTGTGTGGCTTTGAAAATGTTTTGAAAAAGATGCCTTGTCTAGGCTACCCTTGTAACAATTCTTTACTCGAATGTTTTACAAAAGGTGTTTGTCTTTTTGAAAAGATGTTTCAAGGTTTTTTGAAAGTTTGTTTTGAAAGTGTTTGTGAAGTGTGGTTTGAAAATAGGCAAGTGTTTTGTTTTGCAAATTGACAAGTACTTAAGAGCTATCTATCCTAAAGTTCTCAAAGATTTATGTTATGTTTTAACCCTTTTGACAATTTTGTTCCACCATTGCATTTGGTGGACAATCTTGTATTAGGAGGTGAAAGGGACGAGCGCGGGTCATCGTTTAGACCATAATTGCAATAGTGCTAAGTATCTTTGGGCAATTTTCTTTGAAAGGGACTTGATCATTTTAGGCAACTTTTCGAAAGCGTCATCGAGGGACTATGATCATTTTAGGCAACTTTCCGAAAGCGTCATCGAGGGACTATGATCATTTTAGGCAACTTTTCGAAAGCGTCATCGAGGGACTATGATCATTTGATTGTTTATTTTTACCCAAAGAAACCTAACATGCAATATGGCCCATTTATTTGAAGGCAACAAGTGGAATACCCTAGGGGTGCAAGTGTGGTATGTGTTGTCCATTTTTCATGCTTGATTATCTTGAAATTAAGTCAAACTATTTTGTTCCTTTTATTTGCATATAAACCCTAGTTCTAGCATGGTATATTTAGAAAGCAATAAAGTGCGAAATTTAAATTTCCTAAACTATTACAACACAATATGGGAAGGGGGGTACAAATGTTCAAATGGGGGGATATTTAGACAAGGAATTTAAACCTAGCTATTACATCAATTTGGGAATATTTACAAGATAATTAATTGCATAAATTAAATGTAAAATAAAATAAAGATGCAAAATGCAAAAAGGATTTTTATATGTATGGGAAAAGGGTGTTTTTTATATGTCCAATAAACAAAAATGAATAAAATAAAAAAGTAACATTTTTGGAGTTTTTTGTGTTTTAAGGGTAAAACCCTAATTTTTATTAAGTAATATATATATTATTTAATTCATACAAGTATTTATTTATTATATACAAAAAATAAAATAAAATGAAGTATATTTATAAAAAAGTATTTTTTTTGAGGTCAAATATTAATAAAATAAAAAATGTGTATATTTTTTGTATTATTTACCTAAATATACTAATATATGTAAATATCTTTATTATTTACTAAATAAATATTATATGTACAAAAATAATAATATTTAATATTTATAAAAAAAGTATATTTTGTATAAAATATTTTCAAAAGAAAAAATGAAATAAAAATCAGAAATAAAGTATATTTGCATTATTTTTCTAGTTTTCCTAAATAATAGTATATATATATATATTTATGTATAAATGTCCATATAAACAAATAAATGCCTAAAAAATATGAAAATGGTGTAAAAATATTTTTTATGTTTTTTAATATGATTAGCAAAAATAAATAAATCAGGATGAAAAAAGAAAAGTCAAAAAATCATGCAAATACACAAAATGGGTCTGGGGGGTACGAAAGCAAATATATGGTGTGAAGAGAAATAACACAAAAAGCCCAGCCCATGAAGACCTTTCTTCAACCTTCAGCCAAAAATGTTCCAAAACGTGCGCCTGTTACTCAAGTTCAAACATCTGGATTCTTTGATCTTTTGCACAAACTCACAACATAAGAAATGTTAAGCATTGAATCACGATTCTAAATATGTAAAGAACTCATCCTAACTCTCAGAAATGAGAGAGAATTTTGACATTCCCAAATCTTGACCTAACTTTTCTTCCATATTCAGACCTTAAATTCTCATAGCTCAGGCAAAATAAATGAAAAGTGAAAGCATGTACAGATTCAGGGGCATGAGTAGAACACTTCTTATTCACAAACTTAGAGCTAATGATGCCTATACTAAGAGTTAGAAGTTCAAGAAGATACCTGTTCAGTTGAAGTTCTATCTGGCAATGGGGGAACTTTCAGGGCAAGATGATGATCTGTACAGCTTGCCTGAAGTGTGGTGATGCTATTCCAATGCTTACTTTGCTTTGAAACACCTTGAATCGAGCTATGGACCTTCAACTGCAAAACAAGAAAGTGAAAATGGTGGAACTGCTTAGAGGAGTTACAGGTCGTGCTTTATGTTTTGGATAGTTTGGATTGATGGTAGGGAAGGTGTTTGATAAGCTTTTAGCAAGAAAGCATGAGAGGGATGAGAGTTGGAACTCAATCTGCAGACCCTGCCCTGTTTTTGCAGTTTGAGAGTGATTCTGGGAATGGGAGTGTTTGGGACTTTGTTTTCTCGTGTTCTAGCTTGGGTTTGATGATTAGAAGGTGTATAAAATATTTGCTTAGGCTTGTTTATGCTGAGATCAAAGTTATGTTGTGTTATGCTAAGTTTCTTAACACTTAAGCAAGCAAAGGCCACCTTTGTTTCTAGGCTTATAGAGGCCCCCTAAACATGCTGCAAAACCTCTCCTTGATCAGTGTGTTTTGTTCATAATCTTGTGCCAATTAGATTTGATCTGTACCTCTTGGATTTGCATTATGACATAAAGCTTGCTTTTGCAAAAATGGCTATTTCACTTTTTCCATAAATGGATTAATTCAACATGTAATGCTTAAACTCATGAAACAAGGCCTTAGCACAATGAATATGCATTAAATTATTGAGTGCAAATGGGATTAGAGGCCTGTGATGTAGCATAAACCAAGCTGACTTGAAAATGCATAAGTTATGAACATGGAAATTGGCCAATTCAAAAGTGAGTTTTTGCCATATTGCAAAATTCGATTCTCTCAAGTCATGAGGTTGTTTGATGAGTTCTTGGACATTTTGGAAAGCTTGGAATGTGTAATACAATCCATATTTTAAGTGCAAATTGAAATTCCAAGTGGAAGTATATGGAAAATGGTCTTGAAGTTAGGTAGAAAACCTTGCCAAAATAGGTCAAATTTTCACTAAGTTAAGAATGGTTTAGTACCCTTATTCCAAAAATTGTAACTTGAGATACAAGCCTCTTTTGGGAAAACTTTGTGAATCAAAGTTGTATATTATGCAATAGGCTACAACTTTCATGTTTTGACTTTTGCTTGAATCCAAATAAATCTTGGTGAGAAAGTGGGGCAAAGTTGGGGAAAAATTAGGGTTTTTCATAACTTAGAAAAATTCTAAGTTATGAAAAATTCTCATTTCAAACCTAATTTGCATTTTTTTGATTTCTTGATGAACAATTTTCATGATTTGGCATGTTTTGATAAAAAATGAATCTTGACTCTTGATTTTGACCAAAAAGTCAAAGTTTGACTTTTCAGTATACAGTCAAAATTGATCAATTGACTGGGAAATTCAACTGTCAATCTTGTGTACTTGGGATCTTTTGAACTTGTTGAGCATGTCAAGATAATTCCATGGGGTCTTTGAGTCCATATGTGAGCTTGGTTTTCCATTGGCTAGGTCAAACAGTCAAAAATTGCCTTTGTACAGTCAAAACCCTAAAAATGACCATTTTGCCCTTTTGGTGATCTGATCAAATTTCTTGTGGAATTATGATCCAAACTTGATTAAATGGTCTATGTGAGTTCATAATGTTGATGTGGGTCAATTTTCATGAGATTTGACTGTCAATTGGTCACAGTTGACTTTTTCCCCAATACAGCTGATTTCTAGGTCAACTGTCTAATTGACTGGGCAAAACTTGGAATCAAGACTTGAAACTTGGTATGGGTAAACTTGGGAGTCCCATATGAAGCATGAAAGTCATCTTAGGCATTTTAGGTCAAAACATCTTGGTGCAAACACAAACCCTAATTTGGGTCAACAGTGCAAGGAGAAGTCTTGAACAGATGAAACCCTAACTGGATCTTGATCTCCAAGGGCTTTGTGATGAGAAATCAATGAGAAATGGGAGGGCAAATTTTGGGGTACAACACCAAGGTATTCATGCCTGAAGACCTGGTATGGAAAGTAATCCTCCCAATGGATCAAAAGGATAGAAATATGGGAAAATGGTCTCCTAAATGGGAAGGACCTTTTAAGATCATCCAAACGTTATCTGATGGCGCATATGAGGTCGAAGAGTTAAATGAAGACCAAAGGCTCTTGAGAGTAAATGGTAAATACTTAAAAAAGTATAGATCTTCACTTCAAGAGGTTAGAGTAACCAATACTTGATCTTAATCGAGTTAAAAAGCCAAAATGGAAGATATATTATAAAGCCAAAATAGCTTAAAGTCATTACAAAATATATAAGCATACAACAAAAAAGTCAAAATCAAAACGGGAGGTTGGCCTTGATTTGGAGGTATTTTATCTTCTGTAGCTCCAAGCGTCTTTCGCACAGGGCTTTCGACTGATGAAGAGTCTCGATCTTGACATCCAATGCTTAGGCTCGTTCGACATACGCTAATCCCTCGTTGAGTTCCTCTTGACTCTCTGAATCAGTGCTGACAGCGAGAAGTCCTTCCTTTCGTTTATCGTTGGCAGAAATCTTGGCTTCTAGCTCTCTGATCTGAGCCTTCATAATGGCTGTATTTTGATCAAGTTCTTCTACTTCTTTCTGCCTAGCTTCTTGCGCCTTCGATAGCTCCTTCAGCTTTAAAGTTGATTCAGCAGCAGCACCCCAGGCAGCAGCTACATGGCCACTGGCCTCCTCAATTTCACGAGTAAGAGTCCTTCGACGATTTTAGTCAGCTGAAACCTGATCAATGATGGAAATCAAATCCAAGATAACGCTGGAAATGTCACGTGAAGCAGCAAGAAGGTCGATAACTCTTAAAGTAGTCTTCAAAAAGGAAGGAGCTATAGGTTCTCCTTCTAAAGTCGACATTAAATCTCTTTTGAAAAGTTGTTCCTTAACCTTTTGAAGTGCTTCTTCAAGAGGAGATATTGAAGTGGATTTTCCAGACGCAGTCGAAGCACTCTGATCAGAAGAACTTTCTCTACCCTCAAGGATGGCAGTCAAGTAGCCAAGAGGATTTTTCCATTTCAGCAATGCTAAATCTTCCTTGGTATGAGAGCATGTCGAAGTGACCCTCTCGTTTACAATACGAGCCACATTGGCTTCGACAGGCATCTGCACAGGAACATCTTCAACACGCGCAGAGTTTCCTGCTCCCCCTGTAAGGTTGTCTCCCTCATCAGTCTCCAGAATATCTTCAGTCTGATTTCCTCCCGCTAGCATGTTTTCCTTCTCCATTTCGATCACATCGTCAGCAACCTCCTCTTCCCCATCCTTCTGTCCATCATCATTAGCTTGCGGAGTCCCAAGATTCACATGCTCTTCACTATGAACTTCTTCATTAGGATTCCCAACGGTTTTGTGCCCAGAAATTTGGTTCACTTTGCTAGCAGAACTCACAAAAGACCCCTTTGCCGAAGAAGGCCTGTAAGTAGGGTCACCCTCACTATTTATCAAGGTGACAAATGCTTTTACAAGGTTCTGTTTTGAAGTACCAGCAGTGTCCTGAAGATTACAAGATGGTTATCAGAACTATCGAAAAAAGAAAAAAGAGGTCGAAGTCAGTAAACAATCATGAGGGGTCGAAGTGATTACCTTAGGCGGAATTTCAGCGCCAGGACTTGAGTTGTCTCTCTCACTAGGATTGTTTATCCTAGCAGCTATCTCCTGCTCCGTTGGTTCTCTGATGACAACAGGAGAAGGTCTTGACCCAATAAATTTAACCTTGACCTTGGTTTTTGGACGAGGCTCAGGAATAGGGGATGGTTTCTTTAACTTGTGTCTTTTTAGGGGGACAGGAGGAGATTCTTCCTCTTCATCACTGGAAATTTCAATTTATTGAATTTTCCTTTTCTACGGATTGATTTCAAATGCCCAGAAAGAAAGGAGTCGAATGCATTAGCGTCAAAAGTAATATGTCAGAAATAAAGATATAACAACCAGAAAGTGTTTACCTTGGGTGGAGGTTTCACAGAAGGATCTCCTCCTTTTGCGCTTTCAACGACTTTCTTAGTGACGGTCCTCTTGACCGCTAGAAAATGAGCAAGGATAAATTAGGTGTCGAATGATTAGATTAAAGACGATAAAGACATTTTCTTTGAGAAAGAAGATTATCCTTTTTTATCTTGTCAGAGACTAGCAAAAACGCCTCTTGAAGGTGAGCAGCAAAGTCTTTTTCGTCGAAAAATTCTTCATTATAATACTGCTTCCACCAGTCCTCAAAAAGAGGCGAACACATGAAATTAAGATTGAATTCGAACAGAGTTAGTACGGTTCGACCAACGTACCTACCAATATGCTTGGTAGAAGCATCCTCTGAGTAGTCAGCATTGTAAAACAACAAAAGCTTTTCTCGAGAGTAGATTGGTGAAGGGAGCGACTGGATAATACCAAATTGTCGAGAGACAAGATTCGGTTGATAAGCAATTAAGCTAAGTTGATTCTTAGAACTCTTGAATCTCAGAGGCATGATTCTTAGTCGAATAAACGACTCCCAGATAGCTACATATTCATTCACATGGTCATCTTCGTCAAACAAAGGGTATGGTCGAATAACCATTCTGGGCCAACCTTTCTACTAGCAAAGGGAGCCATGGTCGAAACAAATTCCTCCCGCTTTGCAAACATCATTACAAAGCTGGTGAATGCCTTTTGGAATTGTTGACCTTCGTCAGTTGGAGTAAATAGGAAGAGTCTAGTCCCTTCGACCCTTCTGTTCAGGACCTCTGGGGCCCTCTCATTAATCTTATTCTTCTGCGGAAGAAAAGATTCAAAAGTGGCATTTAGCCAAAGTTGCAGAAGCCAAAAGGGGCCGGAAAGAAGTAAACTCGCCTTGTCTCCAATAACCTTAAGTTGAGTCACACCATTGCTGATGGACTCATACAGGTTGGCTAGAATCAACTTAGCCAGACAAAGAGGATAACCATGGTGAAGCTGTGTTCCAAGAGTAAGCATTTTCTTAGTCACTTGAAGTGACTTGGTGCAAAAAACAAAATAAGATAACCACAAAGCCAAAAAAGCTATGTGCTCCACTTCAGAGACAGCGGTACTCGATTTGTCGTGGAAATGATTGATGAATATGGTATACGTGGGCTCCATGGCCGAAAACCCGATGGGATCTTCAGACAGATCCTCAGGGTCCAAGTAGTCACCCGTTGGTCGAAGACCAGTAATGGCGGCTATATCGAACAGGGTTGGAGTTACCATTCCACAAGGCAAATGGAAGGTAAAATATGTGTTATCCCAGAAATACAATTAAGACCCCAGCATGAGAGGGCAATAAGCTAGCCCAGTCTTTGACAACATGATCAAGTCATAGATCCCCATATCTTTCCAGATCTGGGCTTGTACTTTTTCCATCTTACTCAGCCATTCTGAGTATTCTGAAGTAAGACTAGGGCAAGATCGAAAGATCCTATTTCCTTGTTCATGAACTGAAGGTTGATATCTTCCTTCGTTTGAGGATGTTGCTGGTTGGCAGGAGTTGCATCTTCAGGATCATTCCTGAGTTTCTTCGCACAACCTATAGGCTTGAGCATAGGGTGAGTTGGGAAGAAGTTTCTATTTTGTTTTGGGTTCTCGGAACATGTAGACAATAGGCCAGACATAGCATACATCTGCCCAGAATACCTAACAGGGATAAGCATCTGGGAGTCATAAGCATCACGCCACTCTTTGGCTATGGGTTCAGATACGACCCTTCATTCCCCAGTCGAAACAGGTACAGGGAAAGTAGAGAAAACCTCTGGTTGTCTTTGAAGATCAGAAACGTTCTTAGTTTTTAGATTGTTGGGTGCATTGGAAAGGAAGGCCATGGCTGAAAGTAGTAGTGAAAGAGCGAAGAAGATAAAGTTGTTAAGGCTTTTTCTTTGCAAGAAAGTGAAGAATACTAGGAGTTGTAAAAGAATTCCCAAAAGAGGATTCGTCTATTTATAGTGTTCAGGAAATAGTGTTTTTCCCAAGACCATTTAATGCTGCAGAGTTAGTGGGGCACGTGGCGAACGTTAAAGCAGTTATCGTATGAGAAATGAAAACGTTTGCCATACTTTCCTAGGTTGTAGGGATAATGGCCATCATGGCAGCGTGGTAACGGCTGATTGACAGCGACATGTTAGGAAAAAGGTAATGATGACTCTGAATACCAGCAGGGGTTGGTAGAAGGCGAAAAGCACACAAGCGATTTCTGTGGTCAAAGAGAAAGACAGGTGTCAAATGGGAATCTCAAAGAATAATCATCTCTCTTTGCGTCGAAACTGATATTTATAGGGGGTAATTTGTTAGCTCCTAAATTCGACACCTACAACAAGTTGGCTTTATGGGCCAAAAATAGATTGAACAAGTCTAAGTTGGAAAAGCTTCAACAAAGTAGAAAAGTACTTAGAGAAAATCTAAGTTAAAATGAGTCTTCGACCAGAAGGTTCTCAATCCCTTCGATTGAATGGACTCCAAGGTCTTCGACCAGAAGGAAACTTCGTATCTGTCCCAGAAGATTTTGAATCAGAAGAAAGGAGGGAAAAGCAGTTTGCTTGGCAGTTGAGGAAAGCAACGTGGCATGAAAAGAGGGGTCGAAGCGCACGCAGAAGACACTTGTCTTCATCCTGGAGCAAGACAACTCCTCGATGGTTACCTAGTTTTAGTATAAATATAGGAAGTTTATGTAGATTTTCGTGTGTTCAACTGATCGTACAAATTATTCAATACTATTCAAGTACCCGCTGCGTGAGAAAGAATACTGAAAAATGTATGTTTGAAACACCATATTTTACAATCAAAGTCTTTTATTTCTCTCTTTACATTTCTTGCCTCTTTATCTTGTTTGCACTTTATCTGCACTTTTACCCAGATTCCTGCACCTAACCTCTCCTCAACCCCTTTTTTTCTATTTACTTTATGCACTCAAACTCATCCCTTTCCCAATCGAACGTGCGTTCTTCACCCACATTAACGTTTATGTCCAAACAACATCAAAAATTAACATATGTCCTAGGATCAAACTGATCGATCCTGCGAGTAACCAAAAAGTTACCCTTTTTAGAAGATCAACGGTTGTTTACCAGAAAACACGGTGAACAGTTATACTTTGCATTGTTTCATTTTGTTACGTATCTTATTTCATATTTATGTTGAACCATGCATTGTGTGAAGTTTTTATTATTGTTGAGGCCTTAGCGCCATGAAAGTGAATTAATTTAATTGTTCCATTGTTAAGTTATTTTTATTAGAAATAAAGTAATAAAGTTGACATCCTACTTATATATTTTCTATAGATTATAAAATAATTAATTATGAGAAGAAAGTGGGGTGTTACATTTAACACATAAGTAAGATAAAAATGTCTTTGAAATGAATAGAACCTGCTGATAGAAATAGAGGCTCCATTGGAAAGCCAAATCAAAACAGATTTTATCTCAATGATATCATGATAAGATGTACCTTTTTTTTTTTGCACATTTGTCAACATACAAGTGAATAAGAAAGAAGAGGAAAATATTATCATAAAATCCAATTCAAAGTTTACATGGGACACCATTGGGCTTATATACATGTGATAATAACAAACATTGAGAAATATAGTCTAACTGGTGAAAAACCAACTTAAACCCAATAACTAACTTAAATAAAAAAGTAAATAAATAAGATTTTAACACAAACAAACAAACCAGAAACATGAACATAGTGGTAGGTACATTTGATTTACTAGCTTGAGGTAATGAGAAGAAACCATTTTCTATGGTATTTTCTTCACAATTTGTTAAACTTAACTTCAACCCCGTCAATAGGAGCAGGATGTGAAAGATAAATTATATCTGCATTTGGATTAACCAGCTCCCACCTGAATTAGTCATAAAATAACTCAAATTAAATCATAGTTTACTCATTCTATGTTGTTATCAAAGTCATAAACCTTCTAAAAAATAGTATGATTCAAACATTACTTGTATCCTATGGACAAATGATGAAGTAGAATTGCGAGTTGAATTCTTGCAAGCGTGTTTCCTGGGCAAAGTCTTGGTCCTCCACCAAAAGGTTGGTATGTTCCTGACATTAATGGCTCCTAACAATTTATTTATATACAAAATTATCACTTATTAGTGTTTTGAAAATAATGTTGCAACCTAAATTAAGAGAGAATAATGATACATACGTCCCATCTATCAGGATTGAAATATATAGGATTCTTAAAATTCTCTGGATCTGTATGAAGATAACGAATAAGGAGAATAATTGTCCACCCCTTTGGTATCTTATAACCTGCCAAATTTGAATACCTTATAATTGTCATAAACAAAACTTAAATAAAATATTGAGAGCATGGTTTTAATTTGCGGTTATAAGTGTTGCGATTGTAATCATTGCAGTTGTTGCGATGTGCATTACGATTGTTGTAGCGTAAATTTTAATGCAACTATGTACCTTTATAATTAACTTCTGTTTCAACTTTTCTAAAAATACAAGCCGCAACATTGGCGATTCTTATCACTTCCTCAACGACCTGTATTCAAATTTATCAAATAAATAAATACTTATATTTATACATATTATATATATGCAAAATCTTAACCAATGAAATACCTTGTTTGTGTATTTTAAATTTGAAGCATCTTTAGGTGTAATCAAATCCTCTGGACCCTCCTTTGTAAAAGCAATATTCTCTTCCTACAAATGTAACAATAATTACTATGGTGATTTTTTTTGTAAAATCATAAATTAAGATTATGATTATAAGCCACAAATTTATTAATACCCTTAGCTTTTTTAGCACAATTGGATACTTTGCAAGAAGGTAAATAGCCCATGTAGATATAAGAGAAGTAGATATATATCCAGCAGCCACAAGAGAGACAATATTGTCTATAACTTCTTTATCACTCAACTTATCACCTTCTTCATCTTCAATTTTCATCAATCCATCCATTAGATCAATTGTTTCTATCTTGTTTTCATTTTTTCTTTTATCTAACTCCATCCAGAAAAAATCCTCTAGCTTTTTTCTACACTGAAGAGCATGGTGGTATGCAAAACCAGGAATGTTAATTGGATAAGCTCTCACTCCTGAAAGCAAGTCTTGATAGAGCTTATCCAAGGAATTTAAAAGAGGACTTGGCTCCTTGCCCAAAAATAATTTCCCAATGTTCTCAAATGTCAACTGCATTTAAATTTATCGATCAGATATATTAATTATTCAATTTTTAATTTATAACACTGATTGAATAAAATAATAATTGTTAAGATATAAATACCTTTTGAGTTTCGAATCGGGCATTGATTTTACCGATTTGTGCCCATGATCGAAGAGCATTGATCATGCGAGGTTGAACAAGAGCAGCGATGCGGTTTAGGGCATCCGGTCGATTAATGACATTGGTAACGAAGTTGCGGACGCGGGTATGGGCTTTCCCATGAACAGCCAGCAATGAAGTTATACCCATAAGTTCAATAGTGGGCCATTCTGCTATGAATATGTCATCTTTATGTAGCACAAATTTGTGGACATTTGGAGTGTATACTATGATGGATGGTGCACCAAAGAGATGTGTTCTAAACATGCCTGCTTCATCGCCATATCTGTTTCAATGTTTATCATGACAATATATTAATATAACATCAAGGAAATTATTAAAGTTGTCATCATGCTAAGTTGAAAACATGGTGTTAATAGATCATCACATAAAAGTACCTACTACTACTACTACTAACATTATTATTAATAATAATTTTTTTTATTTTTTTTATTCATTTTAAAACTTACTTGCGTCTCTTGGTGTTAATGAAATCATCTGGACGTCGAACAATTTTGAAGTACCAAAGAAAAGTAATCATTTCTCCAATGAAAGGTAAACCCATATGACCTGGTGGCAACTTTGTTGAAGATTTGAAGCATTTGAATTTGAGAGGAATAACATACCAATATTCATTCCACCACCACAATACAAACCCAATAACTATGCCAAACAACCCTAAATATATTGCATCCATTCTCTAAACTTTTTCACTAGCTAGCTAGATCTATGTGATTCTTATTCTGTTGCTGAGTTCATATGGAATGGTTATATTTATAATAGTACTCCTTTCCTTTTAGGTATGATTCTTGATCGATTATTCCTTCAGTTTAATGTTACTTGAAAACAAATATTTTATCAACTTGCTTCATTTGACAAAAATACATTGGAATAAACCAATATCCTGCTGTATTTTATTCACAATAATACTTTTCGATCCTTAGGAACATTCTTTGTCTCATAAAAATAATTGGAAACCGACACAAAATTGAAAACTTTGAGTCCCATTTATTTTGATTTTATACAATTTATGTTAATTTACTTGTTAATAATGGCATACTTTGTGCATTTTTTTAAGACAACAACAATGTTAAAATATATATATATATATATATATATCATTTTTAATTAGTATTTCACTTTCTCCATATCATAGTAGCTCATGTTAATGAAAAAAGTGATGTAGAGTTTGTTGTCGTGGTCTTGAGCTTATGATGCAGTAAATAGATAATTTGTTTATAAGGCTAACACTTCAATGTTCAAGTTAATATGAGAGTGAAAGACGATGTATGAATGTGAATGAATTTGAATACTTGAGAAATGTCGTGATTCTCTTATAAATAAGAGAGACAAATGGCAATTGTAAGAGTGGTGTGCGGCGTGGATAGTGGTCAGTCGTCAAATTGATCTAGATAACCAGCAAGGTTCGCGCGTGGAATTGTCTGGTCGGAGAGAATAAAAGACTACTTGTTTTGCACTTTGTCTCTTTGCTTTGTTATTGGGTCTTTATCCTTTGGACCTTGTGGGCAGTCGCTGACAGTTTCCCCCAAGTCCTTGTTTTTACTTTGTGGGATAAGGGTTTGTAATATGTGTCTTTGTCCGACCACAAGATCCAGGGATGTGATGGCTTTTGATGGGACGTTATTTCCCTTAGCAACATGCACTTTAAATGTCTTTCTTGTAATAGATAACGTTTCGCTGAAAATGATTAACGCGTGTCCCTACGCTACTTAGAGATGATGTTTCCTTTTCCTTAGAGCACTCGAGTACTTCAAATGGTTTTTGGGAAGATCTCAATTGTTGACGGTACACAGTAGATCATACAATCCTTAGTGTAAGAACAGTGTATAAGAAGCATCTGAAACATTATGTTGACCTTTCGTGTCATTAACGACAATCAAAAGAGTCTTTCCTACTTCCTTAATTTTTTTCTTCGTGAGCTTTTCTGTTCCGACATTTGGTAAGTTCATACAATCTTGTTTGTTGGCATATGTCCTGGATGTTGGATTGAACCATCTTTTATGCTAAATTTTATCATTTTCTTTGCTTCTGCTCTTCTTTCTAGGTTTTTCAGAATAATGAATAGTTGACCTCCCTATTTCTTTCTTGGGATATTTCTTCTGTAGTTAGTAACTTCTTCTATGGGTGCCAAGGTCTGAACTTACTTGCTTGCCATATTTTTTATTCGGATTTTTAGTAGCATTTTAACCATGGAAATCGTATCAACATCGACCAAAAAGACAATTAGGGATATCTTTGGTGATTGGGTGACCAAGACATATTGGAAAATGTTTCTTCTTTTGTGCATGAGGGCGTTTTAGATTAGGCTTCAATTAACGTGGATCCTTCATATGATTGGGGAGTGTTTCCCCTAATGAAGATAAGAGGGTATGCAACTAATATTATTGGTCTGTCACACCCTTCCACAAATGCATATTCTCCTTCATAGGCTTTCGTCTTCCTTTCAATGAGTTCGAGGTAAGCATAATAAGCCACTTTCTGACTACCCCATCGTAGTTACATCATATGAGTTGGACATTTTGTTAAGATTATTTAACATTGGTGTGAGTATAAGGGGTAAGTCAACTGTAACGTTATTTTTTCATCTCTTAAAAATTTAGAAACTCAAACAATGTGCATGGTTTAGGCTTTCTTTCTATGAGGAAAAACACCAGATTCTTTAAGACTTACTTTGACAGCGTGAAGAATTTCAAGGACCATTTCTTCCTAGTTACTGCTTTTAGCGAAGAATCCCATGCAAAGATTTGTAAATTAAAACTCGGTCCTCCACATGTATGTACAAATTTGTTCAGTAAGTATTGGAATTATAGTCACTTATTGACGGGGGTGGGATCTTATGTCTACAAGGAGGAGGACATGTCTCAAGAAGAACTATATTTGAAGAACTGGCTAGAGGCCTTCTACAAGAAGCTTGGCTATGTTGGTGATGTCATCCCACATAACGTGACATCAAGAAAATGGTTGAAAATGTGTGTTCAGACTCGATGGCTTGTGAATGCTAAATTAGATAAGGAAAGGAAGATCGTTTTTCGTAAGTGACATAGTAATCTTGATTTTATTTGGTTATTTGCTTGAATTACTTCCCCGGTGACTTCTTTTCTTGTTGGGTGTTCAAATGTGATGAAGAGTTAAGAAGCAATGTGGCAAATGATGAGGGAACTTCGAGCTTCTTCTCTTATGGCTAAAATTTCGAGTACCCCATCGAGTAGGGAAGCTTTTACCTCGGGTACACCCAGTGGTACCCCCTCTAGTCTAGTTTCGATTTTATTTTCAAGTCACCCCCACCTATTTAAATGAAAGTTTTTGTCTCTCTTGATTGAACCATGGTAGATGAAGTCTTACCCTAATCGCGGATGAAGGGCGGTGAAGGATTAGCTTCCATCCCTGAACTTGAAGAACTTCAAGTTGATAGTCCATCTAGAAAATTTCCTCAACTCGAGTCTATAAGAGGGCATGCTTCTGTTTGAGTGGAGTCACCTCTTGCGCTACTAGCGCATCCTGGCCCAAGGATGATCAGGGAGTTCCGGTCCTTAATTTTTGATGAAGATTACACTTTTCTCAAGTCTTTTCGAGGAAGCCCGGTAGGGGGATTAGAAAAGTTGGCTTATCATACATGTCATGTACCAACCGTTTTTTATCTCAGAGCTGGTGGATAGGGGGAAGTCATATTACCCTAATGTCTTTGATAAGAAGGGAAGATGCTCAAGGAATGGGTTGATGTCCTTTCTATTGAGCAAAATTGGTAACTGGAAAAAATCCAAGGTGCCTCTGACTCGTTTCTGGCTATGAAGGTTGTTGTAGATCCTTTTGAATATTTGACACTCTGGTTGAGAAGGTGAAGTTGCTTGCCCGGGTAGTAACAGAGAAGAATAATGCTTTGGGTTCTGCTTAAAATTTTTTATCCAAACTGAAGGCCTCTTTAGAATAAGCAAACCAATATTTGGATACTACTGTGAAAAAGATAGTAGAGTTCCAGTAGTCTCTAAAAGATTCTCAAGATAATTAGAAAATCGTTGAGGATAGTTGTTGTATCGGTATAACAGCAAGCAAAAAGTAAAGTATTATTTTACCAGGTGATATTTAGGTTATATTTTGTCGTGTCCACAGAGATTGGTTATCGATTCTTTGTTCAACAATTCATTCGTTAATGAGTTTGGGTGTTTGATTAGATAGGGTAAAATTTATCAACAGAAAATAAATATAAATAAAAATAAAAGAAAAAGGAATAACTTATCAAGTGTGCATACATACTACTTCTCATAGACTTAAACTTATCGACCTATTATACTCAACCTATAATACTCCTCAATGTCACCACGTATCACTCACAACCTAAGTCATTTCTAACCCAAATTGAAAAGCTGACTATATCACCTCCGTAGTGATCTCTCAACCACCTCAACAACGCAGAAATTAATTGTGTTAATCGCGTCGACGATCTCTCAGAGCAACAAAACCAACACAGGGGAATTAATCACAGACACTCAAGTGAATGTCAGCTCTAAATATATCTCTAGAATCCAGAAACTAACAGACTATCATCCTAGATAAGAATTTAAGCAGTATATGTCTATAACAACCTAAATCTCGAGCACAGAGCAAAAATCCAGGACAACAATCGAAAAATATTTGTAAAGAAAGTTTTATATAATGCCAAGGGCGACAAATATACATGATTTCAAAGTAAATACATATACAAACCCAACCAAAAGAGACTACACAAAGAAAAATAGAAATGAACCACATATCTACCGATTTGTCAACACCGATCGAAGAGCAATCCACCCTGGATCATCCGTATGAAAGCTCCATAGTTGTTATCTAAGTTAATCCTAACAAAATTGGAGGTTGATGGAGTTAGGAGCAAAAACTTCCCCAAAACCATAACCCTTATAAAAGAAATGAAATAAAAATATATACAAAAATTTGGTCCGTACGCTGATAAGTGCAAAATTGTAGTTATTTTGTATATACTTTTTGTTTCACTTATTGACTCTTGGTTGTTAATATCAGTTGAATAACCCAACTTTGTGTATAAATATATTTAGTTTGTGTATAATGCGTTTTCGTGTATAAATTGTATCGTTTGATAGTTTTGTACTCATTTTGTAGGTATTTGAGCATTGTTGGAGCAAGAGGAATAAAGCTCTAAGATGCATTTTTGATCAATGAAGAATAAGGCTAAAGATTGGACCCAATTGGAAGCTATGCAGAAAAGCAACAAAAGTTATTGGACTGTCATGGATCATCGGGAGAAATTTGAAGGCCATTTTTTATGATTGCTCCTGCCTTGCCTCACTGTTGTGTCTCCAGGCGAGGAATAAAGGTATCTTCGGGTGAAGATTTTTGTCGACGCGCGATGAAGGATATTTTTGACCTGCTGAGGAATATGGTTGTTGACTGAAGTCAGGTATGTACCCGATTTGAAGAGAATTTTGATTTCTCTTGGTGAATTCAACAAGAAAGGATATGTTTTCCAAGGAGAGAAAAGTATCCTAAGAGTCATGAAGGGGTCGAAGGAAGTCTTAAATAGTGTGAAGAAACAAGACTTGTATACTTTTGACGCTGAAGTTGTAAGTGGTTCTACAAATGTTGGATTCATGAAACCTTTGTTGAAAACAGAAATTTAGCACATGAGATTGGGCCTTGTCAGTGAAATAGGTATGGTCGAACTGAGGAAACAAAATCTACTTGGTGGAGACAAGTCCGCTAATGGTAGACTAGCACTATCTAAAGAAGGAGGAAAAGAACAAAAACTTTTTGAGTAGGTAGATTGCTCGTAATTGCTTTATCACAAATAAAACCATTTACACCTCACATTGTCAAAACACTTTTCAAAACAAACATTTTGTATACATTCTCAACGATACGAGAATCATTGAAAAACTTCCTTACATTGGCATTCTCAAACATCTTTCCAAACACACCTTTCAACAAATATTTTCAAAACCAACACTTTGTATACATTCTCAACGATACGAGAATCATTACAAAGTTTTCCAAACTTAGGCGTTTTCAAAATATTTTCAAACTTACACAAACACGAAGCATTTCAATGTGAGCTAGCAATTAAGAGCCCGTAGATAACTACAGATGAAAAGAGTGTCAACTCCTTCTCTTTTCATAACCTACCCCATAAACTCAAGAAAATATCTCAAAAGGTCTTTCCTGTTCTTTTCACCCTTTCCTTTATTGGATAAAAGAAAAGTCGATGGCGACTCTTTCTATCCACAACATTTGCGATAAAACGCAAAACACCAAGTCAGTTCTCCCACCGTATTACAGAACCGGAGACTCTGATGAGGAGATTTAAACTAAAAGTGGGATTACCTTAAGCGTTAGATCACCTTTATTTTCTTTATTTATTTTCCTTGTTTGCTTTAAATTTAGTTGAGATATTTTTCTCAAGCTAACATGGCCCAGACGTTTGTGCCAGATCCACTGCTCTTCTTGAACAGTCAAATGACATTTTACATTCTGATTTTTCAAATATGATAATCTGATTTTGTAAATTTTTTTCTTCCTTTTACCATTAAACATAACTGAGCCATCTTTCAGACTAACAGCTTTACAAGACGATTGATTAAAAATGACGTCATAACCATTGTCACTAAGTTTACTAATTGACAAGAGGTTATGCATCAGACCCTCGACTAAAAGAACATTGTTAATAGAAGTAAGTTTACTATTACCAATAGTTCCAGAGCTAATGATATTTCCCTTCTGGTTTTCTCTGAAACCAACGACTCCTCCAGACTTAAGTTCTAAATCTTGGAACATATGTCTTTCTCTCGTCATGTGTCGCGAGCATCCACTGTCTGGATACCATAATTGGTGTCTCAGTGGCGCCATCAAGGATATCTGCAACATAGATTATCTGATCCTTAGGTACCTATTTTCTGGGTCCTTTCTTGTTAGTAGTTCTAGAGATTCTAACACCTTTGGAATCATGTGCAACTGGATAATCAAGTGGGATTTGTGCATGATATTTAGACTTAGAAGTTTCCTTATGTGTCTGTGGTTGTGTTTCAATGGAATAAGAACCTTCTTGTACTGTACATTTCAATTTTGTGCCAGCAAGCACAAAATGTTCAGAAATGGATTTTGGCTTGATACTCAGAGTCTCATCAATTATTTTTTATGGTCCTGAATATCCCAAGCCTCTACTTCCGTTTCTGCTAACTCCATTGATCATTGAATCCATCTTGCTTCTATATATGCTTTTAGCTAGGAAGTGTTGAAAAGCTCTATCATATATGATTACTTCGTCAGTAACAGATGCGCTAGAGATAATCTCTTCTTCTAACCTTGAAACTTTAATTTTCAAAGCAAGATTTGATTTTTCTAAAACAAATAATTTTTCATTTAAATCATAAAGGTTTTGTTCATCTTTAGTAGAGTTCTCAGAAGTAACTACAAAATTATTTTTCAGAGTTTTGTGCTTACTTAGAAGAAGTTTATTTCTTTTCATCATTTTAGATAAATAAGTTTCAAGTTCAGAACGTGAAAGAGAAGTCATTACCTCAGCATCGTCTTGAGAGTCTGACTCATCATCAGCTGTCAGTTTATCCTCTGAGATTACTTCAGTAGTGCTTGTATTGGCCATGAGTGCCACGTTAGCATGTTTTTCATCAGATTCTTCCTCTTCTGATTCTGAAACATCCCATGTTGCTATGAGAACTTTCTTAGCTTTGAAGACCTTCCTGGACTTCTTGTCTTTCTTGAGCTTTGGGCATTCATTCTTGTAATGTTCAGGCTCCTTGCACTTATATCATGTAACTTCTTTTCCAAAAGCTTTCTTCTGACCAGGTGTAGATTTGGATCTATCGTTTGTTCTTCTTGGTCCTTTGAACTTACTCTTTCTGTGTTTCCAAATCTGACTTATCCTTCTGGATATCAGAGAAAGTTCATCTTCACCTGAATCTTCGTCAGATCCTTCTGATTCTTCTTCAGCTTGAAAAACCTTAGATTTTCCAAACTTAGACTTTAGATCCATATATTTTACTCTTTTATGAGGTTCATCTTGTTCAAGCTCTATCTCATGACTTCTTAAAGAACTAATTAGTTCCTCAAGACTGGTATTGTTTAGATCCTTTGATGGCTTCAAAGTAGTTACCATTGGTCTTTATTTATTAGGTAGACTTCTGATAATCTTCTTAACATGATCTGCCGTAGAATATCCTTTGTTCATAATCTTGAGTCCTGCAACAAGAGTCTGAAATCTTGAAAACATAGTTTCCACAGATTCATCATTTTCCATTCTGAAGGCTTCATATTTCTGGATTAGGGCCAGAGCCTTTGTCTCCTTAATTTGAATGTTTCCTTCACGAGTCATCTGAAGAGAATCAAAAATATACTTTACAGACTCACTATCTGCGAACTTCTCATACTCATTGTAAGAAATAACACTTACAAGAATTGTTCTCGGTTTGTAATGATTTCCTTGAACCTTCTTCTGAGCATATGTCATTGCACTTCTTGCAATCTTTATACCTTTATCATCTGTTGGGTGAGTGTAGCCATAAACTACCAAATCTCATAGATCTAAGTCGTATCCCAGAAAATAACTTTCAATTATGTCCTTCCAATAGTCAAACTTTTCTCCATCAAACATAAGAGGTTTAGCACTATAATGGTCTTTATCATTATCCTTATTATCACCAGTTACAGTAGCATTGCTACCATTGTTTGCCATTGTTTTTCACACTATCTGGATCAGTACTGAACAATGTTAGGTGCTTGATAAAAATCCAAACTTTTTATCAACTTCTCAGAACCGGAGCTCTGATGTCAACTGAAGGTGTGAAAAACACAAGAAATGGGGGGAGGGGGGTTGTTTCCAGTGATTTCTGGTAAACAACCGCTAGTCTTCCAAACTATCGAATAATCTTTATTAACGCTACTTAATCTCTCTGGTAACTCACAGGATCGACTAGATTGATCCTAGGACTCCTTGGATATTAAAGTTACTCTCACAATCGAACAATTATTCATGGTTGCTATTGTACAAATGTTTGATTTATTTCGATCCTTCTTTCTAAGAGTTTAAAAATGTGGTCAAATTGTACATGAAAACTAAACTATACGAATAAATGCTAATTGTAATGCTGATTGAAGAGACATATAAAACTGTATGAAAAATGAAGTAAATGGTTTCGATTTGCAAAACATTTAACATAAAAGGTTTCTGGAATGTAGAAGTTTAAAATGTGAAGAAAGCGTTTAATGCAATTTTAAGTAAAAGGATGCGTTTGAAAAACAATACTTGGAAGTAAAGGTATTGAAAGCGTAACAGCTCTCTGAAATATAAAGTGCTCGAAATATAAAGAAAGCAATAGAGAGTAAAACTTTTGAGGAAAAGACTTTGAAATGAAAAGACGATAAATAAAGAAACTTGTAAATGTTATTCGATAAAAAGAAAAGAGGAAAGTACTGGAAATGGTAAAAAGGCTTTCATTAAGTTAGAAATACATGGTGCTATCATACATACATCTCTCTTGCATTCGTTTCCCTTGCCATGTGGTAGTTTGAATGTTATTGAGTATTTTGTATAACAGATATGACACACCGAAATCCTAATACTAAGACTTCTATTTATACTAATTTGACCCTAACGGTCTCGCTATAGGATCATGCCACGTTTCGAACATGCAAGACAATGCTTCTTTCATCTTTCCACGTGTCCCCAAATGCTCCAACACATAACTTTCAAACTTTGAAAGTCCCGCTTCCATTTAAATTTTAAATGCTTTGGTGTTTCTCCGTTTCGAACGCTCTTCCCAAACCTAGCCTCGCTGTTGTTTCGAGACCCCTTTGGATATTTTCCCATGATCACCGTTCGAAGCTTCAAGCTTTGACACACTCATTCGAAACACTGCTTCTGCAACTTCGAAATATGGTGTTCAATTCCATTTCGATCAGAACTTTTAACTCTTTTGAATTCTAGATAACATTATCAAAATCTTCAGCCAACAAATTGCCCCTTTAAAATATGTATTTCGATCTCTTTGAGAAATACCTATTTTAAACATTTATACAAGATTTTGATAGGATTTTCGAATCATCATAACATTTAATGCCTTTGACTCCAGTCACATCAATCATAGCACCTTTTGAGTTCCTTAACCGCCCAGAGTCACTTCACAGCGTGGAGCAGTTATAAGTAATGATTGTTTTTAAATCACGCCTATTACCTATATCACCTTCTCGCCACCTCTTCATCACACCAACCCATGATCTCCACGTATCACACTTTTACTCGGTGGATGTTTAATCTTCTCATTATAAAACGTCAATTTACTCTTCCTTTTCCTTTTTTACACTCTAAATCTTTCATACTCTGAATTTTCACTCTTCTTCTCTCATAAGCAATCTAAGCTCTTAAACAACAAAAATGTCTTCCTCCACCTCTTCCCAACTCAAGAAAGTCTCAAAGAAGAAGGGAAAGACTACAGGAGCAACCATGGAGAGTAAAATCGTCACCATTCAAGGCCAATCTGCTCTTGCTCCTCAAATGATTTCCAAAGAAAAAGAAATGTTGTACGCATCACAGGTACTCATCCCTACCCATGTTGCTGGCAAGAGGTTAGCCTTAAATGGTCCTCTTACAGTTTTTGAAATACTAAAGGACACCAGGACAATTTTTCCCGTATGTTATAGCTTCAAACCTTTATTCAACAAAATGGATACCCCTAGGGTAGTAGAATCCCTCAGTTCGAATACCGCAGAAACCCCAACTGTTCCTCCCAAGGACCCATTTGTTTTGGATTATGTAAAAAGCAATTTTAAACCATTTAGATCTTGCCCTACTTCTGATATTGCCTATCAAAATTGGTTCGCGAAAGTAGAAGCCAAAAAATCCCAGCAATGGGAAGAACTAGGCATTTATAACCTCATTAAGCTATCGAAACCTGGATTCACCTATAGCCACCCTCTGCTGTTCGCGTCCCTTTATTTCTGGGATAGTACCTACAACACTTTCCATCTCCCAGGTGGAATGATTACCCCAACTTTCTTTGATATAGCGGCTATTACTGGGCTGTCTCCAGTGGGAGAAACTTATGTTCCTGACAACGAAGAACACTCCAGCATAATTGACTTCGAAGTCAAGTTAGCCAGCTTTTCCAAATTTATCAGCCATTATCATGCTGAAGGGGATAATGTGTCTGACATAGAGCATATTGCATTCTTAACCCTGTGGTTGTCTAGGTACGTTTTCTGCAGTAGATCCCTGCAGGTAGCTAGTAGATTCATTCCTCTAGCTAGGGATTTACACGAAAATCGCAAAGTGTGCCTAAGTGAATTACTCTTAGTTGACCTCTATGAGAGCCTGAGGTCAGCCGTTTCGAGTCTCAAATCCCACACCTCTAAAAACATTCTATTAGCTGGCCCATTTTGGTTACTCCAATTATGGCTAAACGCCATGTTCGAACCTTCTTTACCAACCGCCAACACCATAGATGAGCAAGATTCAGAAATAAGTGATAGGATAGTCGAAGGCACTAGGCTTCGAAGACTAACTCCTAATGATGACAAGGATGACTTCAAGGTTCAATTCTCGAAGTACATCATGATCCTCTCCAAAAGGCATAAGTTCGAAGAGAGCATGGCGCCTTTTGCTTCGAGGACTCATGGACCCTCTTGGTTCACCATGGCTCTCTCAGAAGCCATCAAGAGCAAGGAGATCCAAGATGTATGGAGAGCTTTTTTGCTTCCTAGACTCATCTCTTCAAGGATAACCCCAGCTAAGAATCAAATTCTCCTCTTTGCCTATCAACCAAACTTCGTTTCGAGGCAGTTTGGCTTATGCCAACTGATTCCTGAACCTTTGTTCCAGACTGAGAGCGCCATCACATCTGGTCGAACTTTCAAGGCAAGGGAAGCCAAGATTCAACAAGAACAATATCAAGGCTTTGCCCAATTTGAGCTGATAGCCTTCGAACCTACCCATCTCGCGGCTAAAGGGTTTCTGGAGTGGTGGATTAAGTTTTATCAAACTTGCATGTTCGATACACTTACAATTCGACAGAAACTAATTGATGCCTTCGATGTGCAGGTACCAGCAAAGAAAGGTATGTTTACTCATGCCAAAGAGATAAAAGCTTTTCAAAATTATTTTGAAACTACTTACGACCCCACGCGCTTGGACTCCACTGTGCATCAAGCAGCTGAGACCTTGAAGGAAAAATTTAAACAAAAAGTTTCTAAGCTAAAACTTCCTTCAGGGCTGTCACCTGAGGATAGGTATAGGTTGGCATTCGAAATGCATCCACCTAAATTTCCCAGATTACCTACCTCAGAACTGGCTCTGGCTTGGTTTCCCCCATATCCATGGTGGTTTACTTGCAAAGAGATGTTCAAATATCTTCAAAGGAAACCAAAGCCATCTGAGACTGTGACATGGGCTCGACACTGGCTTCATGATTTCCCAGGACATCTTCGATATGACCTTTCTGCCATGTCAATTAAATCTGATCAAGGCACAGGTGCGAATGCTTGGGAACAATCCCAAATGTCTTTTATTTTCCATATCTTTAACCTTTGCCTTAATTGTTTTGATTTTCAGCTATCAGGATAAAGACTGCTGCCTCGAAATCGAAGGAAGGGAGTGCCTCTCAGACCTCCATTGAAACTACTGAAAAAGCTAATCCACCCGAAACAACTGCTACTGCTGCAACTACAACAACAACAATAACGCCAACAACAAGTGCCCCAATTCCAACGGTAATCACTTAGTTTTTGATGCTTCGAATTCACTCAAGCTTTTTATATCTAACTTCGTTAAAATTCGTTCAGACCAACAAGCTTCCTCCCACTACTCCTAAGAAGCGAAAACCAAGCACTACTGGGGAAGATCCCACTGCTGGAGGAAACTCAAATACTGCTTCGAAGAAGAAGCTAAAGAAAGCTACACCTAAAAGTACTGTTCCGACTAGCGTCTCTGGACTCGACTCCAGGGATGTTGCTCCCTTACCAAAATCCAAAAATCCACCTTCGACCTCCAACCCACAGTTGGAACGCATAGCTAGTAACCTCTCCTCTGAGGGCCCACAGGTAAATCGAACTTCCTCTAAAAATGTTTAACTTCTTATTATCTTGGTGAATATTTTTCTTTAACATTCTGCCACTCTTTGCAGAACGTCTTGAATCCCACTTCTACCATTTCGACCTCACCGTCCAGAGCTGCTGCTCCGCTTAACTCCTCTCCTCAAGGAGATTCCAGCAATTTGGTCCAAAATAAAGGTTCTTCCAATGTGGCGGTTTTAGCTGGAACTTCTGAACAGCCAGATGACCAAGGCACCTCCATTCCTCTGAAAGAGGTAAACGAAACGATACTTCAAACGTCTGCAGAGGATTCACAAAGGGTTCTTCAAAAGTCCCCTCTTGAAACTCTTCAAGAGGACCCAAAGGATACTCAGACTGAAGAAGAAAAAGTTGATTCTGGGCGAGAATTCGAAGAATCTGCAGGCGAAGAATCTGAGGAGGAAAACGCCAATGAAGAGGAAAACGCCAATGATGGTTCGACTGCCGGGACGGAGTCTAACGCACATAGCGGCGAAAGGGATGGTATCGAAGTGGTAGATTTGGACGAAGATGAAGAAGACCAAGAGCACGAAGCAAATGAAGGGGATGGTGATGCAATCAACGAAACCCTAGAGGTTGAAACAAACGTGGTTCCCCTACGCGTGGAATTCCCCCAATCCTCTCCGTCTCGAATGACTGACGAGGAACTGGCACTTCTGAGGCGAAATGACCCCATTGGGTATATGAAGGCAAAGTTGGCTCAGAGGGACGTTCCACTCGCTAGGGCTGGCACAAGTTCAACCAGCTATCCTCTTCCCACAGATGAAAGAGTCGTTCTTCTTAACAAAATTAGGAGAACTATTCTCAATGTGGATATCTTCGAAGTGCTTAAGCAAGATAGTACTGCTTGCTATACTATGAAGGAGCTGCTCACAAAGGTTAATCTTTCCAACTGCTCTTTGCCAGTTAGTACTCTCTTGTTTGATCTTCAGAATTTGTTGGACAACGTAACTGGCTACCTTCTCCAAGACGAATCTGCTGCCAAGAAGGTTCATGAGAAACGCATTGCCATGGATGCCGCCTATGAACAAGCTTCGAAGCTTTCTCAAGAAGCTGAGGATCAGGCTATGCATCTGAAGCAGGCGAAAACTGAATATGAGGCTCGAGCTGAGTCCATTCTTATTTGGGAAAGGCAGATTCTGGAACTTCAGCAGAAAGTTAAGGAGGCTAAGGAACAACAACTAGCCTTCGAAACTAATCCTGCAGGTAACCAATTCGAAGAGCTTCTCAACCGGGGGCTTGCAGAAATGGAGACTGCAGAACGACTTAAAGGAGAAGTGGCAACCTTGGAAGGTGCCAGGCGGTTTGCTCAGCAGAGACTTGAAACATTTCGAAGCACCTTTAATCGATTGAAAAATAATGTTTATTTCTAAATTTTTATATCTCATCTGACCATAACTTTGGTTTTTACATGTAATATTCGAACAATGCCATTTTGGCATTCTTATCTTGCCATCTTGGCTTTTTATAATATTTTGTTTATGTTGTTATTATTCGAATCTCCCGCAGGCTTGGCTTATATTTCTTTAAATATTTCCCATTAACCTTTAGGACACGTTTATCATCCAAGAGTTCTTCGACTTCGTATGCATTGTTTGAGAATACTTTTAATATTCGAAAAGGTCCTTCCCAATGAGGTGACCATTTACCTAACGCTTTGTTCTTCTTATCCATAGGCAATATGACTCTCCAAACCAAGTCATTAATAACGAATACTTTTTTCTTTACCCTTTTATTGTATGTTCTGGCCACTCTTTCTTTTTGCCTCATCAAAATTTCCAACGCATGTAACCTAATTTCGTCCAACTCAACTAATTCATTCATCATCATTTCCCAGTATAATGCAGCTGGAATTTCGTTTTGTTTCTGGATTCGAACTGATTGCAGATGAATTTCTACTGGTAATACTGCATCATGGCCGAATGTAAGTTGGAAAGGCGTAGTGTTGGTGGCTTCCTTAGGAGATGTTCTACAAGCCCACAACACTTGGTCCAGAGTTTTATGCCAATTTCTTGGCTTCTTGCCAATATGCTTCTTGATTAATCCTATTATTACTTTGTTTGCTGCTTCGACTTGTCCGTTTGCTTGAGCATAATATGGTGTTGATGTTAGCAATCTGAACCCCATTTCTTGGGCAAATCCTTGCATCTTTCTACCAGTAAATACAGAGCCTTGGTCTGTAGTTATACTTTCTGGCAATCCAAACCTATAGATAATGTGCTTTTGTATAAACTCGATAATTTCCTCTTGATCAGCAACTACCAAAGGTATAGCTTCGATCCATTTGGTGAAATAATCTACTCCTACCAAGATATATTTCTGACCTTTGGACGAAGCAGGATTTATCTCCCCTATCAGATCCAATGCCCATCCTCTGAATGGCCATGGTTTGATGATCGAATGCAACTCACTTGCAGGGGCGTGTTGAATTCCTGCATGTTTCTGACATTCCTCACATCCTTTAGCAAAGTCTATGCAATCTTTGAGCATGCTAGGCCAATACAAACCATATCGAAATAGCAACCATTTCATTTTATGGCCTGCTTGGTGTGCCCCACATGCCCCATTATGGACCTCAGACAATGCTAAATATGCCTCACTTTCTCCTAGGCATTTCAATAATGCACCTTCTTGGGTCTTTTTGAACAATTCGTTCCCCATGAGGAGATATGACAATGCTCTATATTTTGTTTTTCTATCCACCTTTAAAGTTGGGTCTGCTAAATAACTCTTTAATGGACTTCGCCAGTCTGTATCTGACAAAGTATTTATGGCTAGAATTTCGAATCCTTGTTTCTCAGCATATCCCAATCTCATACTTTCCAGATCCGATGGTGTGAATCTAGTAGCCATAACTCTTCCCCTTATTTCGACCAAATCTTTAAGATTCTTGGTAGATACTCTATAACCTGAAGCCAACTGCGCTAAGTCATTTGCTTCTTGGTTTTCTAATCTTGGTATGTGTTGAATGTCCATGTATTCAAACTTTCGTAATAGCCTATTGACTATGACGAAGTATACCATTAAATTTTCCTTTATGCACTTGTATTCTTTTGTGATTTGTTTGACCACCAATTCAGAGTCTCCTTTAATTTCGACTCTGGTTGCCCCCAATTCCAACAAAGCTTCAAGTCCAACAATGAGCGCTTCATATTCAGCTTCATTGTTCGAACAACGAGGACCATCCAATTTATACTTGAATTTTGTTGGAATTCCTTCAGGAGAAATTAGAAGGACTCCAACACCACTTCCATTCCTGTGGGTTGAACCATCAAAGTACAATTTCCATGGTTGCATTTCGACGTAACTCATGCTTGTCTGCTCAACCAACGAATGATCCACAATGAAATCAGAAATCACTTGACCTTTCATAGCTTTTAGGGGCATAAAAGTCAATGAATATTCTGTTAAGGCCAGAGCCCACTTTCCAACTCTACTATGCATTATTGGCTTTGAAAGCATATGTTTAATGACATCGAAGTGAGACGAAACATAAACATCAACAGGTTTTATATAATACTTGAGTTTCATACAAGAGAAGTACAAACAGAGACATAGCTTTTCTAAATTGCTATATCTGGTCTCTGCATCATTTAGCACTCTACTTAAATAGTATATGGCTCTTTCGACGCCATTGTTATCCTCTTGTGCTAACATACTACCTATGCTAACTTCAGAGGCAGATATGTACAATCTCATGGGCTTCCCCCATGATGGTGGAGACAAAATAGGAGGCTGGGAAAGATATTCTTTTATTTTGTCAAACGCCTCCTGGTGAGCTTCGTTCCATTCGAAGGCCTGACCTTGCTTCAGACGAAGTAACGGAGAGAAAGCTTGGGTCCTTCCACTCAGGTTCGAAATGAATCTTCTGAGGAAGTTAACTTTCCCTAGTAGAGATTGCAACTCCCTTTTTGACGCAGGTGCTTTCGTCTCCATTATGGCTTTGGTTTTGTTCTGGTTGATCTCAATTCCTTTCTTGTGGACCACAAAACCGAGAAAGTCTCCAGCCTGCACAAAAAATGCACATTTAAGGGGATTCATCTTTAAGCCATGTTTTCTCATCCGTTCGAATGATTGGCCTAAATGATGCAAATGTGCTTCTGCAGATATGGATTTGATGACTATATCATCAATATACACCTGCATGAAGGTTTCGATGAAGTCATGAAAGATTGAATTCATCGCCCTTTGATAAGTTGCCCCAGCATTTTTTAAACCGAAAGGCATCACCACCCATTCGTAGGTGCCTAAGGCTCCTGGGCAACGAAATGCTGTTTTTGCAACATCTTCTTCAGCAATGAAAATCTGGTTGTATCCAGAGTATCCATCTAACATGCTCAAGTATTCGAATCCTGCAGCAGAATCTACTAGCATTTCTGCCACGGGCATGGAATATTCATCCTTAGGGGTTGCAGTATTTAAATCCCTAAAATCTATGCAAATCCTTAAAGAACCATTTTTCTTAATAACAGGTACTATGTTTGCTAACCATTCAACGTACCTTGTTGTTCTGATGAATTTGCAGCGCAGCAACCTTTCGATCTCAGCTTTAATTTTTGTGAGAACCGCTGGTGCGAATCTTCTGGGAGTTTGTTTGATGGGCCTCTTGCCATCTTTGATTGGCAGTCTATGTTCGACCAACTCCCTCTTTAAACCAGGCATCTCATCATAATCCCATGCGAAACAATCTTTATTTTTCCTAAGGACTTCGATCACTTTTTCCTTGAGGCCTGGGCTAAGTTTTGCACTTACGTAAGTTACTCTTTTCGTTTCTTCATCCCCTAAGTTGACTTCTTCGAGCGGGTCCTGTGCCAACATTTTGACACCTGAGTTTATGGGGTCCCTTTCGAAGCCTAAGGGTTCTTTGTCATAGATGGCATCCAACCTTTGATCCATCTCCAATTCTTTGATGGGTGAGCATTTCGCGCCCCCCCCCCCCCCACTGACTTCATTCGTCTTTACAGTTGATTCATTTATTTCAGCCTCTAAGGCCGCTTTCGATTCATTCTCAGCCATATAGGCCGAAATCCTTTCGAAGAAGGTAGACTCAGTCATGGTTAAGGTTGTCGAAGTTCCAGCCTGCTGGCCGTTTTTGTATAGCACCTTCAACTTCCTCCTCTTCACTGATTATTGTTCTATCCCAGTAAAGACCATCATGACGAAGTGTCATGTAGTAGTGGGCGTTTCTAGTTTCATTCATCTCATCGTTTGGGACACATGGAGCAATCTTTGCCAGATTTTTATCATAATCCCTTTTGTCAACTAAATTGACAGTTGACATAAAGTAACTCTGGTCTGCTTCAATGTTTTCCACGATTCCGTCCTCTCTCCACAGAACTAGTCGTTGATGCATTGACGAAGGAACTGCCCCCACGCCATGAATCCATTCTCTTCCTAGCAGTAGGTTATAGTTGGCCTTGGCTTCGATAACCATAAACATGGTGGGCCTGCAACTTGAGCCTATTGTCAATTCCAACTGGACCACCCCCAGTGTTTTGCCCACTTTTCCCTCATAATTGGATAGAACCATATTATGGGGCTTGATATCTCCTTCGCGGATCTCTAACCTTTTTAGCATGAAATGGGGAATCAGGTTGACTGCAGCACCCCCATCCACTAGAACTTTGTTCACACCATGGACACCTACTTTCGCCCGAATGAAAAGTGGCTTGAGATGTCTATGTTTCATTAAGTCTGTGGTGTCTTCCTCCTCATATTAATTGATTTCGGTTTCCTGCCCAAATTCGCAGGGAAGCACGGACACCACGTTACAGTTCAGGTTGAATGAAGACTCCCCCTCCGATTCGAAGTTATCTGTTACCATATCTTCATCCTCTTCCGGGCCTGGAATATATTCCTTTGGTTCGTCTCGTTGGTCTTCAGAAAAAAGCCTCCTATTGACTAGAGGTTTCTCTTCAGTCTGATTTTTTAGTTTGTTGGTGCTTGATTCACCTTGTATCTTGGTTGAAGTATCCCCTTTGTTTGCCATAGCTTCTCTCTCAGCCTTTCGAATCCTTTGCTGTCTGCGCCACTGGGATCTTGACATGGGGTTCCTTCCTTTGTAATTCTCTAATCTCACTTCCTCCCTTTTTTGTGTGTTGAATTGCCTCCTGTATGTCACAGCATGGCGTGCATTTCGTTCAGCACTCCTCCATTTGTCTTTGCCTTTGTCATTTCTGACTTGTAGCCATCTATCGGTTGGCACTTCAGCAGGGAGTTTGAAAGTCACTCTTCGAGCAACTTTGGGGTGAGGGCTATCAGGTCTTCGCTGTTTGTATCTGCTGTCGAAACGCGGGCCCATCTGGGCAGTTTCTTGATGGTTCCAGCAAGGGGCGAAGGGGATCGTTTCGAAGGCCCTGGACATGCTTTGGTCATACACAGCAGAACATCTTGGGCAAACCAAACACTTAGTTGCCCCTTTGTAGCAGCGAAAAACAAACTCCAACAGACTCTCTCCAGCCTTGGGATAGCACCTAAAGAGTTGGTTATCCTGGCGCCAATTGTTGCCAGTTCGAGCCCTCTGTACCCTTTCGAAATTTGCAGCAATTCTTTGGTTGCAGAGGATGCTGCACCTAGGGCACAATATCATGCCTGGATCTTCTTTGTGGCATGTCATGAGATAGTCTTTGAGAGTAGCATCTCCAGTGTGATTATCCCCCATTCTGTGCTTTTCTTTTTCTAAGTATTTTTTCACTTCCTCCATCTCAGAACGGGGTCCTTCCATATCCACCATATTTATTTCCACATCCCCCTCTTTAGTTTCGTCATCGCCCCATCCTGTGGGCTTTATATCTTCGATCTAGACCTTCGAACTTTCTGGGGCAGAATATTTGACCAGATAGTCAAATTTCCCACTGGGTTCCCCCAGAGTGTCCCATATTTCCTTCCGAAGGGGAACTGGCTGCGTAATTTGGACTTTCTCCAATTCCAACCTCAAGCCCTCAGTGACTTGTGTCAATCCTTCGTTTTGATTTCCTTGGCCTTCAGTAGCCTGGGTTTCTCCTGCAACAGCCACAGGTGCAACAATCGAAGTATCTGGCGTATTCTGGATGTCTTCAGTGACTTCCTCGCTGACTTCGACCATCACCCAGTTTTCGACTCCAGTGTCCTTCTCTCCTGTTGGGGCATCGCTTTGATCAGTTTCCACCATGTTGACCTCTCCAATGCATGCAGGCTCGGAGTAGTTGGTGTCTGCGACGTCCAAAGGATCTTCGTCCACTTTCATCTTCACCTTATCAGCAAACTTTAGTCTGCCATCTTTGATCGCGTTTTGAATCAAGTCCCTGAAAAGAAAACATTGTGAGGTCTTGTGGCCTAGGAAACTATGATATTTGCAAAATCCCCTTGTCTTCCTCTGATCCAAGGGAGGTATTTTGACATTTGATGGCACAATTAGTTGGCCATCCTTGACAAGCAAGTCAAAAATTTCGTCACACTTAGTGACGTCGAAGGTGTAAACCTTCTTTGGAAACTTGTCACTTTTCTCATTTTCAACAATATCTTTCCCTTTCGTGGGAACTAACATTTTGCAGGAGTAAGGTGGGGCCTGTTTTAATTCAGCGAGGTCGATTTCGACCTCTTCGAATTCGAATTCAGGATATTCTTCTACTTCCTCAGTCCCAACATAGGAAACCCTTTCTTTCTTACTATTCTTAAAGACTCTGGCTTTTTCAGCTTTTAGTCTTTCGACCTGTCGAACCCTGTCGGCTAATTGAGCCATATCCCTCAAATACTGAGTATCTAATTTCTTTCGAATAGAATAGTCCAAACCCCCAGCGGCCATTTCGACTAACTCATGTTTAGGCACTACTGTGTAACATCTGGATTTTAACAGCCTAAATCTATTCAAATAATCATCTATGGGTTCAGTAAATTTTCTCTTAACACTGGCCAATTCCTTCAAACTTATTTTCGATTGTCCCATGTAAAATTGTTCATGAAATAATCTCTCTAAAAGGGGCCAAGTGTCAATAGATCCGGGAGGCAACGTGGTAAACCAAGTGAAGGCGTTTTTTGTCAAGGAACTTGGGAAGTATTTGATCCTGAGATCTTCATTATTGGCTATGTCTCCCGCTTCGGTTAAATATCTCGCTATGTGTTCGACTGTTGACTCGTTGGTATCCCCAGCGAACTTTGTAAATTTAGGGACTTTGTATTCCCTTGGTAAATCAGTATGCATTATACAATCCAATATAGGAGAAGCATAATTTGGCCTCCTCATTCCCGTATTGAGGCCATTTTGGGCCATGATCCTCTCTATCATGGTGGTTAGGTTATTTTCTGCCAAGATGTTATCGTTTCGAATCCTATGAACGACGGCATCGGCATCTTGATTTCGACCAACAAAAACAACTCCCCTGGGTTGTTCTTCTCGAAGTTCTGGGGCTTCTGGCCTTTCGATCCTTGCCCCTGGTTCCATAACTTCCCTTTGTGGGCCCTGAATTACTGGGGCTTCTAACCTTGGTGCTCTGGCCCCTAAGTTAGCTTCTTCTCTGGGTAGTCTCTGAATTGGGTCGTTAGCAATTCGTTCTATAACAGGCATGTTTGTTCGAAATCCCGCCTGGTTCTGCCTACGCCTTTCTGTGGGAGCAAAGAAATCTGCTATTCGACTCATATTGTCAGCGTTTTCCCTGTTCGTCACAGTCACATTCTGAACTATTGGGGCAAATATTTCCTGCATGGTTTGCGCTAACACCCCTATCATGTTGTGGTTGCTGTCATCCATCAATTGCCTAAAAGCCAACTGGTTATCTGTGGTTAGGATAGGCAACGTGCTATAACCTCCTGACCCTTGGTTATTTGTCATAAATTGGTTCGCCCCAGACCCAGATCCTAGTTGTGGGGATGAATTCGAAGTGGAATTGTGTAAACCTGCCATAAAAGATGTTGGCATTCCTTAAGAAGAACTTCTAATTCTATTCTCATCGAAGCCGGGTGGTCTAGTTGATGGTGTGGCTAAATGGGATTGTGTTCCTGGTGGTGGAACGAATCCCCCAGGGTAGCCCATAGTTCCAGTATTTCCTAAGATCGAACTGTTAGTTGATATGCCACTTACTCCAGTGGTGGCTATGTTACTGGTTGAAGATGCAACAGACTGTGCATTCGAAGGGATTACATTAGATGTTCCGCTCGAAATGGACGCGTTAGTGCTTGTTGCATGTGGGTCACCTTGGTTTCCTTGTTGATTGTCTGAATTAGACATTTTGTCCAAACGTTTTCTTCTGGATAAAGGTTGGTTGCTGTTGGTTATCTTACCACTTCTTAGGTTCATAAAACAGCAAATTTCTTATGGTTCCTACGTTTTTGGGATGGCTATGTCTCGACAATCCTTAATTCTGATATCCAACTATTGGTCCCACCAGGTGTGCCAATTTGTTTCCAGTGATTTCTGGTAAACAACCGCTAGTCTTCCAAACTATCGAATAATCTTTATTAACGCTACTCAATCTCTCTGGTAACTCACAGGATCGACTAGATTGATCCTAGGACTCCTTGGATATTAAAGTTACTCTCACAATCGAACAATTATTCATGGTTGCTATTGTACAAATGTTTGATTTATTTCGATCCTTCTTTCTAAGAGTTTAAAAATGTGGTCAAATTGTACATGAAAACTAAACTATACGAATAAATGCTAATTGTAATGCTGATTGAAGAGACATATAAAACTGTATGAAAAATGAAGTAAATGGTTTCGATTTGCAAAACATTTAACATAAAAGGTTTCTGGAATGTAGAAGTTTAAAATGTGAAGAAAGCGTTTAATGCAATTTTAAGTAAAAGGATGCGTTTGAAAAACAATACTTGGAAGTAAAGGTATTGAAAGCGTAACAGCTCTCTGAAATATAAAGTGCTCGAAATATAAAGAAAGCAATAAAGAGTAAAACTTTTGAGGAAAAGACTTTGAAATGAAAAGACGATAAATAAAGAAACTTGTAAATGTTATTCGATAAAAAGAAAAGAGGAAAGTACTGGAAATGGTAAAAAGACTTTCATTAAGTTAGAAATACATGGTGCTATCATACATACATCTCTCTTGCATTCGTTTCCCTTGCCATGTGGTAGTTTGAATGTTATTGAGTATTTTGTATAACAGATATGACACACCGAAATCCTAATACTAAGACTTCTATTTATACTAATTCGACCCTAACGGTCTCGCTATAGGATCATGCCACGTTTCGAACATGCAAGACAATGCTTCTTTCATCTTTCCACGTGTCCCCAAATGCTCCAACACATAACTTTCAAACTTTGAAAGTCCCGCTTCCATTTAAATTTTAAATGCTTTGGTGTTTCTCCGTTTCGAACGCTCTTCCCAAACCTAGCCTCGCTGTTGTTTCGAGACCCCTTTGGATATTTTCCCATGATCACCGTTCGAAGCTTCAAGCTTTGACACACTCATTCGAAACACTGCTTCTGCAACTTCGAAATATGGTGTTCAATTCCATTTCGATCAGAACTTTTAACTCTTTTGAATTCTAGATAACATTATCAAAATCTTCAGCCAACAGGGGTTTGAATTGGGTTTTAAATATAAAAGAATTCTTTTAAAATTCCCTTCAAATAGAAACAAGTTGCTTCACTTAATGGTAATAGTGATAAGATACTAGAAGGAAAGAACAAGAATGTGTATACTAGTTCACTTGAAAACTATAAAGCTAATCTAATCCATCCGCCAAGGTGATTTCGCCTTTCTCTACAAGATCTTAATCTAATAATCACACAAATTATTACAATGCACAAGCTAACTGCAAGTGACTAATGTTACAACCTCTAAGACACACTAATATTAGACTTCTCAAGGATTCTGACCAACTGGTCCCTTAAGGAAAATCAAACAACAGTTTGAACAAAGTTTGTTTACAAAACATATGCTTCTACACAAGCGAATATGTAAACAGTATTTCAAGAATATAGACTAAGAAAAATAAGAAAGCGTGTGAACACTCTTGATAGAATGTGAATTAGCAGCCTTCTCTCTTAGTCTTCAAGCTCTTTTATAGCCAATAAAATATTATAACTGTTGGAGGGTATTTCTGGAATTTCCATAAAGTTGGCAGCTTGAATAATCACGTGGGGGACAAGATCGTATGCAACGTTCGTTCTTCATGGTAGTGGAATGGAATAATTTGTTTGTACCACACAATTTTATCCTCTTTTTCTTCTAACGCTGGAGGCTTCTGAGCATGCGTTGGAAGAATGAGAATAACACTTGGGTCTTTAGAACTTTCAAGTCTTCAAAGTCTTCAGAACTGTGTCTTCAGAATCTTCAGCACTTGGTCTTTAGAATCCTTGTAGAACCTTGGGTCATCAGAACTTCAAGTCTTCAGAATCTTCAGAACTTCGTCTATCAGAATCTTCAGAACTTAGTCTTTAGAGCCCTTTGTCTTCAGAAACATAAATCTTTAGCATCTGAACTTCAGTTAGAACTTCTATCTTCAGATCTTCAGAACCTGGTTTCTTGGACGAGTATCAGAATCACAACTTCAGAGCCTTCTGAAACTTTTGCTACTGTTCATCAGAACTTGTATAGCTAGAAGAAGAACTTATTCTCTTCTAATGTCTTGGCAGCGTCGTTCATCAGAAGGAAAATCTGTTTGTTAAATATTAAAAATAACAAATATTAGAGTACAAATATTGTTCATACAAACATACTAATTTGTTATCATCAAAACTCATAAATAAAGTTGCATAATCAAATTTTATTCTAACACTTATCCTGCTGCTTTAATTGTTCCTACACCATGTTGTTATGTAGTTTATTTCGCTCCTGCAAGATATTATTCACACTCTAACTGAGTTTGATTCCATATCCCCAAATCAATGACGTTTAAGCCCCCTTGATGCTTTGATCTACAGACCGTGTGCCAAGCTATAGAGGATTTTCTACTAATCTCACACTTTCCTGTCCAGATGAAGCTTCTGCACATTGCTTCAATTTTCCTAATGATTGCTTTAGGCAGTGATAGACACTGCATCCAGAAGTTGATGGTAGCAAAGGTTACACTTTGGATTAGCTTCACCCTCCCTACATAGCTCTGAAGTCTATCTCAAGTTAGTATGCTGTAACAGACCCAAAGAACTTCAAAGATCCCATGCACTTTGAGCCTGATAGATGGAATGTATGTTTAGTAACTATTCTTCTATTTGAGTTTCAAATCTTTTTTTATGCTAGTTAATTTTTTTTCCCTTTCTTTACATATAAATTCTTAGGAGCCAGCAAAGCCTGGAACATTCCAAGTTTTTGGTGCTGGACCAAGACTATGTCCTGGAAACATGCTTGCAAGAATTCAACTAGCACTTTTTCTTCATCATTTGTCCATAGGATACAAGTAATGTTTTTTATTTTCAACTTTCATAAATATGTAGGATACTTTTAGTTACAACCTAATGTTTTTATGTGAATTTAATGTAGGTGGGAGCTGGTTAATCCAAATGCAGATATCATTTATCTTTCTCATCCTGCTCCTATTGATGGGGTTGAGGTCATTTAGTGTCACATCACTCTTCAAACAAGATTAAGAGGCATGTTTGTTCACACAGGCACACAAAGTATCAACTAAAAGAGATCTATAAGGAAAACTAAATAATAGTTGAGAATATTATCTTTAATCTTCATGCAATTATACAAAAGATAGAACTCAATTGACTCACTAAAATCTCAATTACCACAATCTATAACTCAATTACATATTTAGGCCAAAGGGGAGACAATAACCTGATCAAGAACAGGACCACAAAGAGAACCAAAATCATCAATTCTAGTATGATAGAAAGAGCTATAGAATGTGAGTCTAGTCCTTGGTGCAACAGCTTTGAACTTGAAACTCACAGTTATGAATTTACCCTTCCCTTCAGATTTAAAAGGAACTTTAAAAGTGTCCTTTGCAGCAAATGCCTCAACCATCATTGATCCTTGACATCCGTTTTTCGCGTCTCCGACAGAGAATGTGATCTTGTAGACTTTGTTAGTAACTGTTCTGATGATTTGTGCAATCGCGCTTTCACGGCCTGCGACAAGCTCGACCGCTCCTTGCCCGAATGGGACGTTGAAATGGTTTGCGTCGATGAATTTCACGGCTTTGAGAGACTCGACTATCCAACCAGGGAGCGGTGAGAAGAGATCCTGTTGTTGTGGTGGGAGGAGGACGCCGTTGGTTGAGTTGAAAATCGGGAATGGACCCTCCTCAAAGCTAGGATTTTTCACCAGATTAACTGCAATAGACCATAGATTATGCAATGGTTTGATCAGAAAATAGAGTTTGAAACACTAAACACCAAATGAAATGGCAAGCAAAATTAGATGGATAATGTTTTTTATCTTTTTATTAAGCCTCAGGATCTAACCTTGCGACCGATTAATCCAAAGAAACTAATTCCACCGTCCATTAGTGGGGGGCCTATTTAAAGCCAGAGCAAAATATGTATGGATTGGCCCAACATAGGAGCAGATAGTTAGCACCTAGCAAGATTCGAAACTAAGAACTTGAAAAGAGCACACTCTCAGAGGACGACAATGTTATGTATATAATACGCTATCAAACTCTATCTATGTGGCTTGGTTATGGCGGAAACATACACGGTACTAACACTTCAAATTGAAGGCATGATTAGTAACCAACACAACACCACCACATAAGGTTACATTCAACATGTCTGATGGTGTTCGTGTTTGTCTGGTATTCGTGTCTGTGTGAATGTTAGTAGTTTATAACTAGTTTATAGGTAGGGATCCAATTTTCTTCTACTCTATAAATGTAACTCAACATAAATTCAAATGCTAACAAACACTTCAAGGGCATTAAATAAGGAATCAAAAATGGAAAGTACTCATTAAAAAGTTCAACTTTATTTGGTCAAAAAAGTACAAGTTTTAAAGTGTGTTTGGTTAGTAGTTGCAAAATTCATTACCTGTGGTTGGCATTGGAGGATAAAACTCTCTGATAGCAATAGCATCAAGAAGAGGACCACAAGAAGGATCTTCTTGAACACCAGGATTATGAAAAGTCACTTTAGCAACATTAGAAGTAGCCTTAAATCCCCAAGCAATAACATCACCATTAAGACTATACAATGTTTGCAAAGGAACATCGCCTGTTTGTGGCGGCACAGAGATTCTCAAAACTTCATCTTGTGCACAAGTCCTCGATGCTCCGAGAATTAAAGCGTAACGTTGACCGGGTTTGACCTTAATTGTTTGAGAAATCGAAGCTTCGTTTCCTAGTCTCACAGCATGTGTTCCATGAGTCACTGGAAAAAACATTCCTCCTGGTTGTGGACCTCCGGATACATACTCAACGAAACCATTGATTTCCCATTTTGGTAGCGAATATTTTCCGATGAGCTTTGTTTTTAAGAGATCTTTAGGGTTTGGTTTCTCCTCAAAGTTTCCATTTTGTAGATAAACTGCAAGAGAGTACAAAATTTACACAAAAAACAAACATTAGATTTTATTCTAGTACACTCTAATGCAATGTACTCAAGCACGAGATCTTAAATAGGATCGATGAAAGATCGTAAAAATCAGATCGTTAGCACGACACATAAGATCCAACCGAAGGAAAAATGGTAATTTCAATTTCCATATATATAGTTATATACACATACACAAAACACATGAAAATTATAATTCGGGCCCAAAAAAGGTCCCAGGTTTTATATCTTACGATTCAGCACTCGATCTTGACTACACTGCTCTATAGTCTCATGTTGAGGGTAAAAATAGTCTATAATCTATCATGTGAGAGTTATGTTGGAAATATCACGAACTCATTGAATCCACGTGAATTTCCAACACAACTCCATCATGTCACATTGAAGAATGTTGCGATTTCAAATCTGCACCCCTAGTATCGCATATTTCTACACAGCTATCAACTGATCTGACTTAACTACAAACTGATCTGATTTAATGGGACAAAATTATAAAGACTTGCACATAATCCAAAACAGAAAATAAGTAATAAATCAGTTCACCATTTGAGTTAGAAACAAATCAATTACTATTAACTTAACAAATAATCAGATCCAACCACAATATCTATCTTACTTACTCAAAGTTCATCATAACTAACAAAGAAAATGTGAACATTATACCTTCTGGTATTCTAGGCTGAAGAGAAGCAAAAGCTGAAGCAACAAAGAGAAAAGCTAGACAAACTATAGAAAGAGACACAGCCATTGGAGCTTTGAGCTAAGTATGGAAGTGGAAGTGAAGTAGATTAATAGGTTGGGTTTGTTTTTATATTGGAGAGAGAAAAGAGTTTGGATAGCACTCACCAAAAATCACGTAGAAAAAAAGCTATTTTTGAATTTAAAATTGTGGAAAAAGTTATTTTGGATGCACATGTGTTGTTGTGTCTAAAGTTCAATGTTTTGATGTATTTTTTCAACCGCGGTTTTCTCCATAATTCATGCTATGAGACTGAGAGAGACTTTTTTTATTAATGAAAATTTAGATTATTAGATCTTAAGGATTCGAAACATATTGGATACTTTTTGAATTAAAGTAAGTTTATGTAAAGTTAAATTATATGAATTCATTTATATCCTTATAGAATGCAAATGGATAACAACTATGTCACTTTTTTTTTATTGCACAATTAATTTTAAAAAAAAAAAATTACATTTATTGATCTAGAGCCACAACTTTATTGTAACATGAGTCTTTAAACTTTAGACTCTTCGAGATAAATGATATGAGAATATGATTATCATAACACTTTTCATGGTATACTATTTTATTTCATGGTATACTATTTTATTTGAAGTGGTTTTTGAGGGTTATCAATTTTATGGTAAAAATTCTTGTTTTCAGTTTCGCTAATGGAGAAATTATACTCATGTTCACACATGCATATTTTCTTGTTATTCAATAGTATATTCGAATATCTTAAAGATTAAGTGTCGATCTTTCTATCGATGGATCAATCAAGAAACTCACAATATCTTTTTTCAGAAATATTTCGATCTATCGAAATATATCAAATAAGACATTTCTTGTTAAATTGTAATTCTTTTATGTCGAAACTATGTGTGTGTGGAAGTGTTTGTAGTTGTCGAAGTGTGAAAATAGTTTATTACACACAAATTTGATTTTAGATCTAAAATAGATAGATTTGATTTAGGTCTAAAATAGATAGATTTGATTTAGTTTCAAAATAGGTATTTTGGACTTTTATAGTTTTGAATTTTGGCTTATAGAGCAAGCTAACCTAAATCTATAAATAGAGGGAATAACTCTTATTTTTGTAATCAATCAAGTTGTATTCACAGAATTTGCAGTTGCAAGTGAATAACAAAGTTTTCTACAGTTTATGGGCAGAGGAAACTCTGCAGAAAAATTATTATCTTCTTTCTTTCTTTCTTTCATATTTTTCATTGTCATTGTGTGGTGATAACAATCTTGTTCATCAATATTGATAGAAATTTATCATAGGTTTTGGTGGATTTCTAACATCTGGTATCAGAGTCTGGTTAAGTGATTCAAGGGAAGAACGATCAATAATGATCGAGGAAGAAGAAGAAGAAGAAGAAGAAGAAGAAGAAGAAGAAGATCACAATGGCGATGAATTACGCTAATGGAAATTTTCCAACAAGTCTCCCAATTCTTAAAGGTGATAACTATGAGAATTTGTGCAAACAGGTGAAGGTTATATTTTGTTTTTAAGGTCTTTGGGATCTTGTGAAATATAGATTAGAACCACTTGATGAAGACGCTTCAGAAGAAGAAGAAGCATAATACAGAGAATCGAGTAAGAAGAATTATAAAGCTCTCTTTATAATTCACCAATGTGTTAGTCCAGACAATTTCGAAAAGGTTAGTGATGAAGAATCTGCAAAAGAAGCTTAGGAAATCCTGAAGAAATCGTTTGGAGGTGCTGAGAAGGTGAAAGAGGCGAGGTTACAAACTCATAAAAGAACGTATGAATTGCTTCAAATGGAAGATATCAAAATCATATCTGATTTCTTCACTAGGATCACGAAACTAGTGAATCAAATCAAAGTTTGTGGAGAGACGCTAACAACAAGAGCAGTTGTTTAAAGATCTTGAGATCTTTGGCTCTGAAGTTTGACCATGTGGTAGTTTCCATACAAGAGTCGGAATACATGCCAACTTTGTCGAAGGAAGAGCTTCAAAGGACGCTTGAATCTCATGAACAAAGAATGTCTAAAAGAGCTGTAGGAAAGTCGAAGAGTGGTGTGGCTTTGCAGACTCAATCAACAAAAGATAAGAAAGGTAAAGGAAAGTGGTTCGACAACAAAGGTAGTGAAGGCCACAACAATTCGGCTGGTAGAAAAAACCAGCACGAAGAAAACATTTCGAATAAGAGAAGACCATATCAAGACAACCAAAGAGGTGGTGTTGCAAATAGAGAAAGAGGTGGTGGTCGAAAACCTGATGAGAGTCACATTCAGTGTAACAATTGTCAAAAGTATGGTCACTATTCTAGTGATTGTCCAGAAAAGCGAAAGAATCAAGAAAGTGATGTAAGGTTCGCAAAGTATGAAGAAGAAGAGATATTGCTGATGGTTACAACAAGGGATTAAGAAAAATTCAAGGACCAATGGTACTTGGATTCAGGATGCTCATCACATATGTCTGGAAGGAAAGATTGGTTTATCAACCTTAAACCCTCAATGAAGAACATGGTAAAATTTGCAAATGACAATACTCTAGCAGCTGAAGATATTGGAGATGTTCTAATTATGAGGAGAGATGGCAAATGGTCAGTAATTTCCAATGTGTTGTACATACCAGACATGAAGAGAAACTTGCTCAACATAGAACAGTTGGTCGAAAAGAATTACAAAGTATCAGTCGAAGACAAGATGATGAGAGTCGTGGACGCAAATGGAAGGATAATCTTGAAGGCTCTCATATCTCAGAATAGGACTTTCAAAATTGAACTTAATATGATAGAGCACTAGTGCCTTTCGACTGCAGCTAGTAGAGATAAATAGATATGGCACTATCGACTAGGCCATCTCAACTTCAGAGACATAAAAGATTTGAAGAGAAGAAATATGGTTTCAAGACTTCCAGAAATCGACATTTCAAACGAAGTTTATGAGGAATGTGTGCAGGCAAAGCAACACAAGAATAACTTCAGCAAGGATGCAGGAAGTGTAACACCCCAATTCTACCCCGGCAATTATATGAATAAATCAGAGTTATAAAATCATTTACGCAAACGAATCGGAATGTCACAAATTCATCATTAGAAACTCATTGCATTCATCGTGGATACATAACACTTTAAAACTTAGGATACACCATCAACATAAACACTTTAATTAAATAATTCAACAATTTAACATCTACGCAGCGGAATTCTTAATAACATCTTTAACATTGTTAACCCAACTTCAAAACAACACATGTTTAATAATAATCAACTTAAAGTTCAACAACTGAATAACCAACAATCAAAAGCAACAAGTGTTCATTCCCCCGAGTGTTATATATCAGAGCAATGACACCGACTCGAACTACTGAAGGTATACAACCTTCACTCTCGATTACCTGCATGTTACCAACATAAGGGTAACATTCAAACAGAAGAGGTGAGATATCTAACAATATAATAAAGCGTATGATAATTAATATATTAAATTAGATCACATAACATCATCACTTCTCATCTCATAATCAACAATGATCACAGCAATAACACACATTCATAACATCAATACACTCTTCTTTATGCAATCATATAATGCGAATCAATACTATGAAAATGCATGTGGTACCATTGGAGCAGAACTCTCATCTAAAAAATTGCCAATTAATAGAGGCATCAACAAGGCATAAGCCTTCATCTCAATATTCGCCAATACAGGCCATCTCAACGAGCATAAGCTCCATCTCAAAATTCAATATATGCGACACAATCATGAATGTAATAACAACACCATAATTGACAACATCTCAATACAACACCATCGTTGGCCAAAGGCCTACATCTTAAAAGCATCTCAACATCTCTAACATCATTTATCATCATAAATCATCAAACATCATTTATACATCATGATTCATTAAAACAAACTCTCATTAATACCATCTCGTCAACAACTCAGTTGTACAGTAATATAATGGTAACTCATCAATTTCACAATGTTGACCATAGGCCTATACAAGATATTGCCTATAATTAGTTAATCAACTAAGGCTTACTTCTAAATCACCAAATCTCTACATAATACTATTTTGTAATAATACATCAGTATCATCATTAATCCTACTGTTACAAACCAGACAATAATCTATAAATGTCTCATCCTCGTCCTTCTTCACAAAAACCAACATAGCGATTACCGCGGGAACTAACTCAAATCTTAATTTTGATACTAGGGTTATCCTTCCTATTCTTCATTTTAATCCTTAATAATAAAGCTCATCGCATTATCTATTCAACGCTTCGAACGACACCTCAAATGGAATCCGAAAACTCAAGTTACAGCCTTCTCAAACTGATTCTGCCAAAAACCAGGCAACATGGATCGATGCATAACTCCTTGGATCGACGCGTATTGCACTGAACTCGCAACATGAGTCGACGCATCTTCTCTTGTATCGACTCATACTGGGTCTATCACATAGCATGTATCGATACATGCTCCTACGTATCGACTCATCCTGAGTCTAAAAGTCCTCATGTATCGACGCAAGGCTCCTTCGTGTCGACTCATCCTGAGTCTAAAGACCATCTTGTATCGACACATACCATTTGGAGTCGACACATACTGCTCTGTCATGGGTAATTTATGCGATTTTCTCTGCGTTTTCACTACGGGTTCCATACTTTAAGCCCTAAAAACCTAATCTAATCATAGATAGTCATCACTTACAATTATCCTATAATTCTACATCAATTAAACAACATCAAAATGTCATTATTCATCTTCTAATCATCAATTCTCATTATACAACAACATATAATCCAATCATGAACAAAATAACACTTTCACATATAATCCCATAAACCAATTATCATGAACTCAATTATAGATTCATAACTCCACCCTTACCTTGGATTGAAGGTTGCTCTATAACTTCCGATTGAATTTCCGTTCTGCCGTTTTTCCTCTATTCCAACAGCTTCATGTTCTTCTTTCCAACCCTTATTCTTCTTACTGCTTCTTCTTTTATATTCTTTCTAACAATAATAAAATAACCTATTATTCTCTTTATTCCTTAATAGGCTCAAAACTAATACACCCCCTTTATTACTTCTATTCCTTTAAAACAAGCCCACAACAAAATAATATCATCCTTCTCATAATATTATTTCACCAATTAATAAAATAATTAAATCCAATTAATCACAACACAACTTCTCAAATATTCCAAAAATTATTTAATTAAATAATTAATTAAGTTACGGGCATTACAACTCTCCCCCACTTAGAATATTTTCGGCCTCGAAAATTTACCTCAATCAAACAACTCAGGGTAGGAGTTTCGCATCTTGCTCTCCAACTCCTAAGTCATTCTTTCTCCGGCAGCTCCTAGCCAAACCACTTTAACCAAAGCAATCTCTTTTCCCCTCAGAGTCTTTATTTCACGATCCGCGACCCGTACAAGCATCATCTCCACCGTAAGATTATCCCGTACTTGCATATCATCCATATGAATCACATGAGATGGATCTGAAATATACTTTCGGAGTTGTGACACATGAAACACATCATGCAAATTCGAAAGATTAGGCGGTAAAGTCACTCTATAAGCAACATTCTCAACTCTCTCCGAAATCTGATATGGTCCAATAAAACAAGAAGTGAGCTTCTTAGACTTCAATGCTCGCCCAACACCAGTCACATGTGTAACTCTCAAAAACACATGGTCACCCGCTAGAAATTCTAAATCTTTCCTTCGCTTGTCATGATAACTCTTATGTCTACTTTGGGAAGCTTTCATATTTTCTCGAATCAACTTCACCTTCTCAGTAGTCTCACAAACAAGTTCAGGTCCAAGTATAACACTTTCAATAGATTCATGCCAACACAAAGGTGTTCTACATCTACGACCATACAACGCTTCAAAAGGTGCCATCCCAATACTAGAATGGTAACTATTATTATAGGTGAACTCTATCAACGGAAGATAAGTATCCCATAAACCTCCCTGCTCAAGAACACATGCCTTCAACAAGTCTTCCAACGATTGGATAGTCCATTCAGTCTGACCATCTGTCTGAGGATGATACGCTAAACTCAACCTCAACTTAGAACCCAACGCTTCTTGCAAGCTCTTCCAAAAATCAGAAGTAAATCTTGGATCTCTATCTGACACAATGCACAAAGGAACACCATGCAACTTCACAATCACACTCGTGTAAATCTCAGCCAACTTCGTCACTGGAAAACTGATGTTAATAGGAATAAAATGAGCTGACTTCGTAAGCCTATCAACAATCACCCAAATCGAATCATGTACTCTTAAAGTATTAGGTAACCCCGTCACAAAGTCCATTGAAATGCTATCCCATTTCCATTCTGGAACTTCTAACGGTTGCATCAACCCTGCAGGTTTCTGATGTTCAACTTTCGACTTCTGACAAGTCAAACATGCATACACAAACCGAGCCACATCACTCTTCATCCCAGGCCACCAAAACAAACCTTTAAAATCTTGATACAACTTTGTAGCTCCTGGATGAATACTCAGCTTACTTCTATGACTCTCTTCAAGTATCACTTTCTTCATCTCAGTATCATCAGGAATACAAATCCGGTTACGAAATCTCAACACACCTTGCGCATCCAGCCTAAAATCACTATTCTCAGACTGATCAATCTCAACCATCGAATTTACCAGTTTCACATCCAACTTCTGAGCTTCTCTGATACTGCCTAGAAATTCATTATTAATCTTCAACATATCTAACATAACACTCCGCGGCGTAACCTCGCAAACTAAGCTCATATCTCTGAACTGCTCAATTAATTCCAACTCTTTAACCATCATTACTGACATATGTAAAGTCTTTCGACTCAACGCATCAGCTACCACATTCGCTTTTCCTGGATGATAATTCAAACCGAAATCATAATCCTTTAACAATTCCAACCATCTTCGTTGCCTCATATTCAACTCCTTCTGATCGAATAAATACTTTAAGCTCTTATGGTCACTAAACACTTCGAATCTAGAACCATAAAGATAATGCCTACAAACCTTCAACACAAAGACAACTGCAGCAAGCTCTAAATCATGCGTAGGATAGTTCTTTTCATGAGTCCTTAACTGCCTTGACACATAGGCAACTACCTTACCATTCTGCATAAGAATCCCTCCTAAACCCATCTTAGAAGCATCATAATACACCACAAAAGGCTCTCCTGGGTTAGGCAACATCAAAATCGGAGCCGACGTCAATCTCTTCTTCAATTCTGTAAAACTTTCTTCGCACTGAACATACCACACAAAAACTCTACCTTTACAAGTCAACTTAGTCAATGGAAGTGCCAACTTAGAAAAACCTTCGATAAACCTTCTATAATAACCAGCTAATCCCAAAAAGCTTCTAATCTCAGCTGACCTCAGAGTTTACCATTACAACACAACATCAACCTTCGATGGATCTACAGCAATGCCACTACCTAAGATCACATGACCAAGAAAACTAACCTCCTTTAACCATAATTCACACTTAGACAGCTTTGCATACAACTTCTTCTCTTTCAAAACTTGCAATACTACTCTTAAGTGTTCTGCATGCTCTTCTTCTGACTTAGAGTAAATCAAAATATCATCAATGAACACCACTACAAATCGATCCAAATAATTATGAAAGATACGATTCATGTATTCCATGAATACTCCAGGCGCATTAGTAACATTGAAAGGCATCACCGAATACTCATAATGTCCATAACGCATTCTAAAAGCCGTCTTTTGGATATCTTCATCCTTCACTTTAATCTGATGGTAACCCGACCTCAAATCAATCTTGCTAAACTCACGAGCATCCACCAATTGGTCCATTAAGTCATCTATTCTTGGAAGCGAATACTTGTTCTTAATCGTCACTTTATTCAACTGTCTATAATCAACACAAAGTCTCATACTTCCATCTTTCTTCTTAACTAACAACACTGGAGCTCCCCACGGCGACACACTTGGTCTTACAAAATTCTTCTCAAGTAACTCTTCTAATTGCTTCTTTAACTATGATAATTCATATGCAGACATCCTGTATGGTGCTATAGACACTGGTCTGGTACCAGGTACAAGATCGATTGCAAATTCAACTTCCCTCTCTGGCGGTACATTAGGAATCTCATCAGGGAAAACTTCAGGAAATTCACACACCACCTGCAATTCCTCAATTATAGTTTGAGTCTCTACAGATAGTGACGCAATCAATGAGAACATTTGTGTTTCCTCTTGCATCAACTTTCTCAACTGTCCAGCAGACAATAGACTAACTTCCTCTTCTTCAGGAGTAGAAAACCTCACAGACTTGTCATAACAGTTAATATGAACATAGTTATGCTCTAACCAATTCATACCAAAAATCACATCCAACCCTCTTAACGGTAAACAAACCAAATCAACAGCAAAGTCTCTGTCGAAGATCGATAAGGGACACTTTAAACACACAAAAGAAGTAATCACCGACCCCTTGGATGGAGTATCGACGACCATTTCTCCATTCAAAGAAGACAACATAAGACCCAATCTTTCAGCATAATCAGCAGCAATAAAACAATGAGTAGCACCGGTATCAATAATAGTAATTAAAGGAGTACTATTAATGAAACATGTACCTCTGATAAGTCTGTCCTCAGTAGCTGCCTCATCCTCAACCAAAGCGAACACTTTACCACTTGTCTGTGCCCTCTTTGGTTTCTGACACTGACTACCAATGTGCCCTTCTTCTCTAAAATTGAAACAAATCACATCCTTATGTTCATACTCAGATACAACATGTCCGTTCTTACCACAACGAAAACACCTCTTCACATCGGTAGTGCACACATTACTCTTGTGCCCAGATTTTCCACACTTAAAACAAACCACACCAGCAGGAGCATCTCCCCCACTAGTCCTCTGACCCTGAGCAACTTTCTGTTTACCTTTACCAGCTGGGGTATCATAAGGCTTACCAAAATTCTTTTGGTGCTTACCCCTCTTCTCACCGATAATCTTGTAATGAGCATTATTGTCCTCTTCATAAATTCTGCAACTATCAATCAAATCAGCAAAGACACAGATCTTATGATATCCAACTGCCTTCTTGATCTCCAGGCGCAACCCGTTCTCAAACTTGATACACTTCGAAAACTCAGCATCTGCCTTTGCATAGTGCAGATAAAACTTAGCCAACTCAGCAAACTTGGCAGCATACTCAACAACTGACATACTTCCTTGCTTCAGCTCAAGAAACTCAATCTCCTTCTTACCACGGAAATCTTCAGGAAAGTACTTCCTCAAAAATTGCCTACGAAAGATAGCAAAAGTGACATTCTCACTTGCAGCTTCCAACTTCTGACAAGTCTCTAGCCACCAGTCATCAGCTTCGACTGCTAGCATATGAGTACCATAACAAACCTTCTACGTTGGAGTGCAGTCCATCACACGGAAGATTCTCTCAGTATCTTTCAACCAATCCAATTCTCCGTCAGGATCATACTTTCCCTTGAACGTAGGCAGATTCTCTCTCTGGAAAGTCGCCAAGCTACGAGATCCAGCATTCCCGTCAGCATTCGACTGATTCTCCATTGCATGCGCCATTGCTTCTAAAGCAGCAGCAAGTGCAACATCATTCGTTCCAACCATCTTAACTTATCACTACAACATAAATAACGGTTAGAACTCAAATTAACAATACTCGATTGTTAGACAACTACGACTCGACGACAAGGTCGGACCAACCTTTTGCTCTGATACCAACTTTGTAATACCCCAATTATACCCCGACAATTATATGAATAAATCATAGTTATAAAATCATTCACGCAAACGAATCAGGATGTCACAAATTCATCATTAGAAACTCATTGCATTCATCGTGGATACATAACACTTTCAAACAGAAGAGATGAGATATCTAACAATATAATAAAACATATGATAATTAACATATTAAATTAGATCACATGACATCACCACTTCTCATCTCATAATCAACAATGATCACAACAATAATACACATTCACAACATCAATACACTCTTCTTTATGCAATCATATAATGCGACTCAATACTATGCAAATGCATGTGGTACCATTGGAGCAGAACTCTCATCTCAAAAATTGCCAATTAATAGAGGCATCAACAAGGCATAAGCCTTCATCTCAATATTCGCCAATACAGGCCATCTCAACGAGCATAAGCTCCATCTCAAAATGCAATGTATGCAACACAATCATGAATGTAATAACAACACCATAATTAACAACATCTCAATACAACACCCTCGTTGGCCGAAGGCCTACATCTTAAAAGCATCTCAACATCTCTTCATCAAAATCATTTATCATCATAAATCATCAAACATCATTTATACATCATGATTCATTAAAACAAACTCTCATTAATATCATCTCGTCAACAACTCAATTGTACAGTAATATAACGATAACTCATCAATTTCACAATGTTGACCATAGGCCTATACAAGATATTTCCTATAATTAGTTAATCAACTAAGGCTTACTTCTAAATCACCAAATCTCTACATACTACTATTTTATAATACTACATAAGTATCATCATTAATCCTACTGTTACAAACCAGACAGTAATCTATAAACGTCTCATCCTCACCCTTCTTCATAAAAACCAACATAGCGATTACCGCGGGAACTAACTCAAATATTAATTTGGATACTAGGGTTATCCTTCCTATTCTTAATTTTAATCCTTAATAATAAAGCTCATCACGTTAGCTATTCAACGCTTCGAACGACACCTCAATGGAATCCGAAAACTCAAGTTACAGCCTTCTCAAACTGATTCTGCCAAAAATCAGGCAACATGGATCGATGCATAACTCCTTGGATCGACGCGTATTGCACTGAACTCGCAACATGAGTCGACGCATCCTCTCTTGTATAGACTCATACTGGGTCTACCACACAATATGTATCGATACATGCTCCTACGTATCGACTCATCCTGAGTCTAAAAGTCCTCATGTATCGACGCAAGGCTCCTTCGTGTCGACTCATCCTGAGTCTAAAGACCATCTTGTATCGACACATACCATTTGGGGTCGACACATACTGCTCTGTCATGGGTAATTTCTGCGATTTTCTCTGTGTTTTCACTACGGGTTCCATACTTTAAGCCCTAAAAACCTAATCTAATCATAGATAATCATCACTTACAGTTATCCTATAATTCTACATCAATTAAACAACATCAAAACGTCATTATTCATCTTCTAATCATCAATTCTCATCATACAACAACATATAATCCAATCATGAACAAAATAACACTTTCACATCTAATCCCATAAACCAATTATCATGAACCCAATTATAGAGTCAGAACCCCACCCTTACCTTGGATTGAAGGTTGCTCTATAACTTCCGGTTGAATTCTCGTTCTGCCGTTTTTCCTCTGTTCCGACAGCTTCACGTTCTTCTTTCCAACCCTTATTCTTCTTACTGCTTCTTTTTTTTCTATTCTTTCTAACAATAATAAAATAACCTATTATTCTCTTTATTCCTTAATGGGCTCAAAACTAATACACCCCCCCCCCCCCCTTATTACTTCTATTCCTTTAAAACAAGCCCACAACAAAATAATATCATCCTTCTCATAATATTATTTCACCAATTAATAAAATAATTAAATCCAATTAATCACAACACAACTTCTCAAATATTCCAAAAATTATTTAATTAAATAATTAATTAAATTACGGGCGTTACAAGAAGCATGTCGAAGGCTATTCTCGAAGTCATATATGTAACAACCCGAATTTAATTAATTAGTTAATTAAATTAAATAAGAATTAATTATTTAATTTAGATGAAGTTTGGTAATTAATCAGATCGTCGGTATCGTTTGAGAAGTGCTATCGGATTATCAAGTAGAGTTGAATTTTATTCGGTTAACCGGAGATTTAATGCGAGTCAGTTACCAGAGCAATAATATTAGAAATAATATTATTATTGGAATTTGACCGTTTGAAATAAAGTCAGATTTAATCGGTTTGACCGGGAAATAGGATTCGATATAATAATATTGTCTTGATAAATTATATTTACTTAATCGGTAGTATACTATTCGGTCTGGTATGTGATTTCTAATAGTTTTAATTAATATTATTTATATTATTATTTTCTAAAATGACTGGTTGATATTTATTTTGATAAAATAATAATTATTTAGTCGGTTATTCGGTCCGATAATTGATTAATTTGGTTTGTTTGGTTTATCGAAAAATAATTATTTTATATGATAATATTGTATTTTAGTGTGCAATAATTAATTAATTGGTGATAATTGAATTATTAAAATATTTATTTAATTTTATTAAGATTAGTTTAATTAAATAATATGAATTAGTTTTATTATATAAATAATATAAGCATATATATGTTAACAGTATATATATATATATATATATATATATATATATATATATATATATATATATATATATATATATATATATATATATATATATATATATATATATATATATATATATATATATATATATATATATATATATATATATATATATATATATATATATATTAGTTTTATAATATAATAATATATTTTAGTTTTATAATATATATTATATAAGTAAAGTATATATATGTTATATAAGTTAGGAAGAAAACAGTAGAAACAAAGTTAGAAACAGAAAGAAAGTAGCAGGAGGAGAAGAAAGGAGAAAAAGTTAGGGTTGAAGAATAGAGGAAAAATTTCTGGAATCAAATCGAAAAGTTTGTTCCAGAGATTATTCGGTAAGGGTTAGACTTCCTCTAAACATCTAGTGTGTTTTTATTGCATTTGATTTCGTTTTTTTTGTTTAGGTGGTAAAATTAGTTATCCAGAAATTAATGAAATTTGACGGGGTAACTAAGTTAAACGCGTAGGTAATTATGATTGAGTTATTTTTTGAGATTGCGACATTTTCGGAGACTGGTCGGGATTGTGTTGTTTCGAATTAACCGGTTTAGACGGTAAAATTAGTTATCCGGAAATTAATAAAATTTGACGGAATAACTAAGTTAAACGCGTAGGTAATTATGGTGGAGTTATTTTTTTGAGACCGGAAAATGGTAAAGGAGAAATGGAGAATGTTATTATAGTATTTATTTAATTATATTAAATTAGTTTAATAAAATATTAATTTTAATTATATATATATATATATATATATATATATATATATATATATATATATATATATATATATATATATATATATATATATATATATATATATATATATATATATATATATATATATATATATATATATATATATATATATATATATATAAGTAAAATAGTTTAGTTAATATATTAATATATATATATTATAATTAACAGTGTGATTAATTATATAACCGGTTACGGTTTACCGATAAAACTTGATATTTTAGTTTCGATCGGAGATGAATTAAATTGTAGGTGTGTTGTATTTTCGAGATATTTGGTTAATTTCCGATTCCGGAAATAATGTGTTTGATTTGTCGAGTTTGCGACTTTTTCGCTAGCCGACCAGAATTGTGTTCAATTAGGAACCGAAATAGGTTAATACCGGAGACGTATTAGTGGATTAATAAATAATTAAAGATTAATCTGGTAACTTTGAATCGGCGCTGAGTTTCTTAACTTAGGAGTAAGTGAAAATCGTATCGTTCGGTCCGATTAGCCAAATTAAGCGGTATAATTAGTTACCCGGAATTGGATGAAAATTTAGATGGTAGCTAAGTTGGATGTGTAGATTAATGTGGTGATGTCGGTTGTCGAAAATGCGGCATTTTACGAGAGTGACCGAAAATGATGTTTAGGCTTGAATATTTATATTTTAAGAAAAATATTTCAATACCGATTGTATTGTTTTGCGAGTACTTAGATAGGTAGCCGAATCGGCGTAAAACCTAATATTTAATTGATGAATTGTGAGAGTATTATTATGTGAAAAAGTGTTGAATTAACATGAGATAGTAATGCATACTAGTGTTAATTGAATTTCCAGAATTTATTTGTTAAATGGAAATTGGTAAGAATGATGTATGTTTATGTGATTATGTTTTGATGCTGATGAATGGTTTTATACTATGTGTATGTTGTGAATTGTTGATGATGTGCTTAACATTTTATGCATGAGTGCTAAATGTTATCTGTGATGTGATGAGATGATTATTTGATGGATTATGTGCAATTGTTGATGAAAATTCATAGAGTTCAATTTGTTGGGTATGCCTGTATATTAGGCTCAGAGTGGGGGTCTTAATTGCATGTATTGTTGTTGAGTTTGCACACAACATTATTAGTCGTGTCAAGAGGCAATGTCTGTTAGTCCCGTGGAGGCTAGTGGCTCGTCCCAGACTCAGAGTGGGGGTCTGAAAGCTTAGGGAACGGGCTTTTGTGATTATCCGTCTGAGAGATAGACATCGGTAAATCCGAAGGACAATAGATGATTGGTACCACATGCATAAGTCGTGTCGTTGTGTCGGGTCGCACGTACACGTTTTGTTGAGTTTATGTGTTGTTGAATGTTATGCATTATGTGCTAATTGGTAAATGAAATTGATTGTGTTTGATTTCTTTGAGTTGTTGAATATGGGAATTGGATTAAATGAATATATTATGTGGTTTATGCAAGAGTTGGAAAAAGAGTAAGATTCTTTTATTTAATGCCTTTCAATTGCTTTAATTACATACCTTATGTTTGTTGGAATTCTTAGACTTCTGTTGGAAAATGCTTGTTACGGTATTGTTCAGGTACCGAAGACGGTAGTGCGAGGCACTAGCTTAGCAGATGCATTTGGATTGTAATTCGTTTTATTTTGGTTTATCGAGTCGATGCTCTGGTTGTAACACTTGAGGGTTAGGTGTCTGCATTCGAACTCGTATATTTTATATATGGATTATACTTGTATATAATCCATTATTTTGATTATATGTTGATGTATGTATATTATGACTTGATAACATGTTTGGTGTATGAACCGTATGACTTAATGTCTTGGATGTTATATTTTGAATTCCTCCTTTGGATATGAAGTTATTATGATTCTGTTGCGTTTGCACGAAAAGAAAGTATATGCCATGAATGTATTATGTGATTAAATGATTAAAGTGACGAATATGTCATGTCCATTTTTCTTGAATATGTGAATTGATGTTGTGACACTCCTTCCGTGCAAATTTTATTTTCTCTGATTTTAATTATATCGTTTAATTCGGGATTTATTAGAAGGGGTGTTACAATAGTGGTATCAGAGCAGGTCGGTTTATCGACCAGGTTGTTTATGTGTTTACTCCATTTTGGTATGCGACATGTGTGTGAAACACTGTCGGTACTTGATTGTTTCCTTTTCGTTGTCTGCAGAGGTACGTGTGAAATAAGTGGGCGAGAAGTTTCTTCTCCGAAGTGTTGTGAAAGAGGTTGGTTCAGTATACCGTCGATTGTAAGATGTAATTATTGCCGAGTAGTTGATGCTTCAAGCATGGTTATGTTTAAGTAGCTTGAAGGGTAAGATTGAATACGCTGTTGTGGTTTGGTAACAATGGTTGATGCCACCGTCATGATTGTTGACTATCTATTGACAAATTGAGGAACTTATCACCCTTAATCTCTTGTTGATAGTAGTCGGGATCGTGTTGGAGGGGATGGACTTATTGTGCCAGCTTGATAGTGTGTGAAATTAGTTGAGTCGGCAAGAAGAGAAGCGTTATGGTTTGCGTAACGAGAGATTTGGATCTTGGTGAGAGCAATATAAAGGCATGTGACCTATTGGATGTAATTTTTTTTATGAAGTGTTTCGTGATGAAGCAAGTGGAACGGTGTGAGAGTGCAAGGTGAAGTCTTAATGGGTTTTGTTACTAGAACTAGTTCGAATTCGAGGAATGCCTATAAGAGGTCTGCTTCTAGATTGAGAAAGTTGAAGAGTCAACTTGAAGATTTGTTTGAGGAGAGGTTTCTTCGTTCGGATGAGTCGTCATGGAATGTGCCTGTTATGTTGTTCGTGGAGAACGAAATTGCCGAGGTTGTGGGTCACTTCAAATGAAAGGATCGGAATGAATGTTAAGGATAAGAATCTACTCTCGGGGAGTGATATTTGGAGGAATCAGTCGTTGAGAGATGTTGTATTTAGTGAGTTTGATTTGAAGGTTGTTTATCGACAGTTCGTATGAAGGCTGGAGAATATTCAGAAGGATGTTTGGGATAAGGTATAGTTATGATGAGTATTCGTTTATATCGGTAGGATGACTAATACATCGTGCATGATTGTGGAATATATAAACAGTGCTCTCATGAGTAGCTGTAAGAGCTATAATTGTGTCTATGGATAATTGATTTTGGAATAAGCATTGTGGATTGGCGATATTCTGAGTAGCCGTGAAGATTTTATTTGCATCTTGTGGAAGCTCTGAGAGGTTATTTCTGAGAAATAGAAGTTTCCTTGTTTTGGATGGTTTTTATATTGAATTCGATTGAAGACCTTTCATAAGTTGGTTTTGTTATGGATATTGTGGACTAGAGAGGTTGAGTTGTTATTTAGACTTCGCAGTGTGAAGTGGATTATTATGAGTTATGAAGAGATTAAAGAACACATTTATTTTGGTGGTGTTTATTTCGGTGCAGTGTACCGAGATGTTTCATTTTGGACTTAAGGAGTGTTTTGGCGGAGAGCTGATAAGTGTAAATTATGACTTGGAACAGCAGGGCTTTCATGAGAAGATTTTGTCGGACATTTGAGTTAAAGTTTGATGCGGTTGCATTCGTTTGGAAACACGAAGATTTTAGTTGTATGTATGTAAGGACTATGAGAGATCGAGATTTGAATTGTTGAAAATGATTCGAAGTTGAGTACGGTTTGTGAAGAGACTGCATCTAATTGTGGGGATCATTAAGAGTATCGTAGATGATACTAAAGAAAGTCGGAAAATCTGGTTTAAGGAATCAATGGATTTAAGAAGGTGAATCCATAGTCGTTTTGGAAGTACTTACTGAGATGTAAGTTTAGAGAGTCAAAGTGAAATCATGTACTTCTACAATATGGATTTTGTCGGTCATTGATAACCATGGTGGATTACTGGATTGTGATTAAGATAAGTTTTGGCGGTGAAGTATCTTGGGACGGCTTGGTAGCCTCAAGTACTTTAAGATGATCTATGGTTTATGAGGAAGAGTATTGTACTTGTGATAGCATTCGTGTTGGACTAGAGAAGTATGACGTCGTGGTTCTGGACTTGAACTGTTTGGTTATTGCAAGAGTATGAGTTACCGTTAATTCCAAAGGAATAGGGTATGAGACTGCGATGATGGTTAAGATTTTTGAGAAAGTGATTTTTGGATTGGGTTCCTGTTTGGTAAGTTGAAGGTGATATTTGACGTCTTGAAATGAAAAATTTGTGCAGTTGTCGATACGGTTGTGTGAGAATTGAGTGGGACATAACGAGGAGGTTTCACCAGAGTTAAGCTTTTGAGGTTGGAAGTCCTAAGTGATTGTGGACAAGATTTGAGAAAGTGGGATACTACCGTATCTTTAGGGACCAATAAATGTTGATCAATTGAAATCGAAGAAAAGATTTTAGAATTGATGGATCAGAGGTTGTGATGTATCATGATAGTTGTATGTTTCAGATGTGTTTATTTGGACGATTTGAGGTTTTGATTAATTACACTGGATGAGGAATCGAGGGGGGTGCTACCGTGGTGATGGTAACGACCTTGTTGTGTCTGGAATCTCGGGTGAACCAGTGTGTTCTTGACTTGGTTATTCTTGGTGTCGTCAGTTTATTGACGAGTGCATGGTATGGGCCTTGCACCTCGACATTGTGTTTTGTTGGATCTTGATGTTAAGAAGATGTCAGCGTTTTTTGGTGTTTTTCGTATGTTACTTGGTGGAAGTGCGAGTTGGGTGGACCGATACATGAGCAAGTTCAGTGTGGTATGTCTCAGTCGTATTTTCGAGGGTGAAAATTTGTAAGTGGGGGAGAGTTGTAACAACCCGAATTTAATTAATTAGTTAATTAAATTAAATAAAGATTAATTATTTAATTTAGATGAAGTTTGGTAATTAATCAGATTGTCGGTATCGTTTGAGAAGTGCTATCGGATTATCAAGTAAAGTTGAATTTTATTCGATTAACCGGAGATTTAATGCGAGTCAGTTACCGGAGCAATAATATTAGAAATAATATTATTATTGGAATTTGACCGTTTGAAATAAAGTCAGATTTAATCGGTTTGACCGGGAAATAGGATTCGATATAATAATATTGTCTTGATAAATTATATTTACTTAATCGGTAGTATACTACTCGGTCCGGTATGTGATTTCCAATAGTTTTAATTAATATTATTTATATTATCATTTTCTAAAATGACCGGTTAATATTTATTTTGGTAAAATAATAATTATTTAGTCGGTTATTCGGTCCGGTAATTGATTAATTTAATTTGTTTGATTTACTGAAAAATGATAATTTTATATGATAATATTGTATTTTGGTGTGTAATAATTAATTAATTGGTGATAATTGAATTATTAAAATATTTATTTAATTTTATTAAGATTAGTTTAATTAAATAATATGAATTAGTTTTATTAATTAAATAATATAAGTATATAAGTTAGTTTTATAATATAATAATATATTTTAGTTTTATAATATAATAATATATTTTAGTTTTATAATATATATTATATAAGTAAAAAATATATATCTTATATAAGTTAGGAAGAAAATAGTAGAAACAAAAAGTTAGAAGCAGAAAGAAAGTAGCAGGAGAAGAAGAAAGGGGGAAAAGTTAGGGTTGAAGAGAAGAAGATAAATTTTTGGAATCAAACCGAAGAACTTGTTCCTGAGATTAATCGGTAAGGGTTAGACTTTCTCTAAACATCTAGTATGTTTTTATTGCATTTGATTTCGGTTATTTTTTGGTTTAGGCGGTAAAATTAGTTATCCGAAAATTAATGAAATTTGACGGGGTAACTAAGTTAAACGCGTAGGTAATTATGGTTGAGTTATTTTGTGAGATTACGACGTTTTCGGACACCGATCGGGATTGTGTTGTTTCGAATTATCCGATTTAGACGGTAAAATTAGTTATCCAGAAATTAATAAAATTTGACGGGGTAACTAAGTTAAACGCGTAAGTAATTATGGTGGAGTTATTTTTTGAGACCGGAAAATGGTAAAGAAGAAATAGAGAATATTATTATAGTATTTATTTAATTATATTAACTTAGTTTAATAAAATATTAATTTTCATTATATATTAATATATATTATAATTAACAATGTGATTAATTATATAACCGGTTACGGTTTACCGATAAAACTTGATATTTTGGTTTCGATCGGAGATGAATTAAATTGTTGGTGTGTTGTATTTTCGAGATATTTGGTTAATTTCTGATTCCGGAAATAATGTGTTTGGTTTGTCGAGTTTGCGACTTTTTCGCTAGCCGATCAGAATTGTGTTCAATTAGGAATCGAAGTAGGTTAATACCGGAGACGTATTAGTGGATTAATAAATAATTAAAGATTAATCCGGTAACTTTGAATCGACGATGAGTTTCTTAACTTAGGAGTAAGTGAAAATAGTATCGTTTGGTCCGATTAGCCAAATTAAGCGGTATAATTAGTTACCCGGAATTGGATAAAAATTTAGATGGTAGCTAAGTTGGATGTGTAGATTAATGTGGTGATGTCGGTTGTCGAAAATGCGGCATTTTACGAGAGTGACCGAAAATGGTGTTTAGGCTTGAATATTTATATTTTAAGAAAATATTTCAATACCGATTGTATTGTTTTGCAAGTACTTAGATAGGTAGCCGAATCGGCGTAAAACTTAATATTTAATTGATTAATTGTGAGAGTATTATTAAGTGAAAAAGTGTTGAATTAACATGAGATAGTAATGCATACTAGTGTTAATTGAATTTCCAGAATTTATTTGTTAAATGGAAATTGGTAAGAATGATGTATGTTTATGTGATTATGTTTTGATGATGATGAATGGTTTTATACTATGTGTATGTTGTGAATTGTTGATGATGTGCTTAACATTTTATGCTTGAGTGCTAAATGTTATATGTGATGTGATGAGATGATTATTTGATGCATTTTGTGCAATTGTTGATGAAAATTCATAGAGTTGAATTTGTTGGGTATGCATGTATATTAGGCTCAGAGTGGGGGTCTTAATTGCATGTATTGTTGTTGAGTTTGCACACAGCATCATTAGTCGTGTCAAGAGGTGATGTTTGTTAGTCTCGTGGAGGCTAGTGGCTCGTCCCAGACTCAGAGTGGGGGTCTGAAAGCTTAGGGAACGGGCTTTTGTGATTATCCGTCTGAGGGATAGACATCGGTAAATCCGAAGGATAATAGATGATTGGTACCACATGCATAAGTCGTGTCGTTGTGTCGGGTCGCACGTACACATTTTGTTGAGTTTATGTGTTGTTGAATATTATGCATTATGTGCTAATTGGTAAATGAAATTGATTGTGTTTGATTTCTTTGAGTTGTTGAATATGGGAATTGGATTAAATGAATATATTATATGGTTTATGCAAGAGTTGGAAAAATAGTAAGATTCCTTTATTTAATGCCTTTCAATTGCTTTAATTACATACCTTATGTTTGTTGGAATTCTTACCCTTCTGTTGGAAAATGATTGCTACGGTATTGTTCAGGTACCGAAGACGGTAGTGCGAGGCACTAGCTTAGCGGATGCATTTGGATTGTAATCCGTTTTATTTTGGTTTATCGAGTCGATGCTCTGGTTGTAACACTTGGAGGTTAGGTGTCTGCATTCGAACTCGTATATTTTGTATATGGATTATACTTGTATATAATCCATTGTTTTGATTATATGTTTATGTATGTATATTATGACTTGATAACATGTTTGGTGTATGAACCGTATGGCTTAATGCCTTGGATGTTATATTTTGAATTCCTCCTTTGGAGATGAAGTTATTATGATTCCGTTGCATTTGCACAAAAAGAAAGTATATGCCATTAATGTATCATGTGATTAACACTACGCCAAAAACTGCTTTTTGCAGCGCCTCTACTAAAGCGCTTATTGAAAAAGCGCTGCCATAGCCTTCACAAAAAACAAAATTAAAAAAAAGGGAAACCTACGAAGGCGCTTTTTTAAAAGCGCTGGCATAGGGTTCCCTACGAAAGCGCTTTTCAGAAAGCGCTTTCATAGGTATTTGAAATATCTAACCTACGAAAGCGCTTTTGAAAAGCGCTCTTATAGGGAACCCTATGCCAGCGCTTTTGAAAAGCGCTTTGAAAGGGGGACCTACGAAAGCGCTTTTTACCTCAGAAGCGCTCTTATAGGGAACCCTATGCCAGCGCTTTTTAAAAGCGCTTTCGTAGGTTGTTTTTATAATAAAATTAAAAATCCCTAAATCTGTTCTTTAGTCTTCTTCATTTCTTTCGTTCAGATCTTCTTCATTTCTTCGTTCGTCTTAAGCTTCCTCATTTCTGCCGTCGCCGCCGTTCGTTCCTTCCTCTTCAGTCGTCGTCGCCGCCGTTCGTTCCTTCCTCTTCAGTCGTCGCCGCCGCCGGTCATTCCGTCTTCTCCACCTTGGTAAGATTCTGAATCAATATAGTGTAGGAATGGTTCAAGCTTAGCATTTTCCTTCTTCATTCCGTCATTCCGTTGGTGTAACTGCCAGAATTTTAATATAGTGGTAAATGGTGTAAAATCTATATAAAAACTTAATTTTCCAGTTGCACCATAAACCTTACCTTCATGATTGTTTTCATAAAAGAGAAACGGTAGGGACAAGCGGTTTATGATTAAGCCTATGGCGGAAATTTAGTTTTTATTAGAACGTTTGACAAATTAGCCTATAAGACTTTAATTTAAACCTAGGTTGTACTTGCATACGTGTCTAAATTCTTCAGAAATTTGATCTGTTCCAATACTTCCAATTTAAGAAAGTTTATAGAGGACAAGCAGTTATTCGAGCACGGGTGAGTTTGATAAGTCTAGTTTTTATCGGTCTTAGTTGTTTAATTCTGTTGCTTAATGTGATCGGTGGATCTGGAACTGACTGTTTTAAAGCTGGTTCGCGAAATGTCGCGGAAGCAAGAGTCGCCACCGTCTTTTATTTTCTCCAAATGGAAAGGACAAAAGCACAGAAAAATTCCTTAAAAGAGATTGCTCTCGGTTCGGGAGGTAGGTTATAGAAAGGGAAGGTGTTAGCACCCTTTCTATCCATGGTTATCCATGGGCTCTTAGATACTTGCTCAATGTGTTTTCAAAATGTTTGCTTGCTTTTCAATTGTGGGTTTCAAAAATATTCTTTGAAAAGTTTCAGTTTAACTCGTACGTCAGAGTGTTTGAAAAGTTTGTTTTGAAAGTTTTTGAAAGTGTGTTGGTGTGAAAAGAGTTTTTGTTTTGTTTGAAATTAGAGCAAGTACCCTTGAGAACCTACCTACCCTAAGGAATTCGTCTGTGTAAATGTCCTTTGAAGTAGTGCCATCCCACCATTGAGAGGTAGGTAGCACCACCGTTGGAGGTGTTCGGGTCAATTCGAGTGTATAGGGACATGGTGATCACCAGAGCAATGGGAAGACACCTTAGAAGCTACCCTCATGCCAGGTTCCCGGATCATGAGGACTTACGAAGACGTCTTCTACTCGACGACCACCTTTCGAAAGGCAACAGTGAGGCGTACCCTAGGGGTGGTGTGTGCGAGTTGTGTGTCATTTTCAGTTTATTGTTTGTCTTGTCATGCATTGGTGATCTAACGATTCAATTTTATTTTTGGGCATTCATTCTTTCATGTTATTGTTTAACAGTTAAAAGTGCGGGAATTTAAAGTGCGGAAAAGATAAAAGTCCTACGCTATTACAAAGGCGAGGGTCTACAACGCCAAATTAATCCAGACCCGTTTTAAAATAAATTGCAGAAAAGAAATGTCTAATAGCTATTACACGGCTTTGGTACATATACATAATTATTTACAAAAGAAATAAATGAAACGCGCGAAAAAAAGAAAATAATCAAATGCGAGGGCGTTGAACCCTTTAAAAGAATTAAAATAATTAAGTTATCTAAAATTAAAATTAAATGAAAAATGGTATTTTTGTGTTTTTTAGATTTAAAAGAAAAAAAAAAAAAGAAAAGTTAATTAAAATTAAAATCCTAGTTCTAATGTCTTTTAAGTTTATTATGAAAATATTGACTTTTAACCTAATTTAATTCTAAATTAATTTATGTGCATTAAATAAATAAATAATATTATTATTAAAAAAAAAGAAAATAAAAAGTTATTAAACCTAAACTCTATTTTTTTGGATTTTAGTTATTAAAAGAATTAAAATCTAACCTAAAATGCAACCCTAGTTTAATTATGAAAAACACTAATACTATGGCAAAAAACAAGGAAAGTTAAAAGGAAAAAGTCATTAACCTAATTCTATGTTTTTGTTTTTGATTTTTATTAAAAAGAGATTAAAATTGAATACCTAATTAAAACTAAATATTTACATATATTTATTTAGAAAATAATCATAATAAAATAAATATCATATTTTTTATATTTTCTGATTTTTTGTGATGTTTTTTGTATTTTTGTAAAAAAATTATTAATTAAATAAATAGCAAATAAAAGAAATAAAAGAAAAAATTAAAGAAAGAATAAAAATAAAAATGATAAAGCAAACCAGGGGGGTGTGGTCCCAAATTTGGAGGTGTAGGCCTGGTGATTTTGGCCCATTTGCATTGTGAATTGGTTGACTTTCTAAGCCACGTGCACGCCTGTTGACTTGTCCTCATGGTATTCCTTGATTCTGAGCCCTTGGATGATCATCTGGGACACGTATGCGTTTGGATCATGATGGCCTATGGTGCACCTGGACATTAGCAAAGCACAGAATCTTGTTTTGAAAAATAATATGGAATTTTACAAGGCCTGGGATTCGAACCCAGGTCATAAGCATTGCAAGCGTTTCCCTCTGCCACTGAACCACTTATGTTTCATTTAATATAATATGGTTAACAAATAATAAATATTAAAACCAACGCCTAATAGTCAAACGCGCGCAAATTTGAATGGACGAACCACGCCTTGCCACGATGCCTTCTTCTTCACATGCCCTGTAAAACAAAACAAATGAGCAACGGTTTTGCAACCGTGGTGTTAGGCAGTCTTTCAAAAAATAGCGATTAGGTCCCTGTAGCTCATAAATTTGTCGCGAGCATATCTTCTTCTTCGTCTCAAAATGCTGAGTTCAACCATGGTGGTCATGGGCCCTAATTTTTCCTCTAGGCAAAATCCCTAATTTGAGAAAACTGTAACCCTAGGATTCGCGCATGGTGGATTCTTATATACAGTGCAAAAACCAAATTGAATATAAGGGTTAGCTTGGAAACATCATATGGAACAAGAATATACTATTGGAATGCAATGAAAATGCTTAAAATGGAGAATACGATTTCAAATATTTTGCTGTACAGTTTGAGTTAGGGGTACCAGTTCAGGGAGTTTTGGAAGATGTTTTGAATTGGAACGTGTTCAGTGATTGTCCAGGATGCTTATGGAACAAAAATTAAGGCTTGAAAACTCTCTAGCACTGATTTCAGATTTGTGTTTTAAGGAGAAATTTTCCATCTTCCAAAGCTTGTTTGGGCGCAGCTTATAATGTCTTAGGCCTAGGGTTTGACTCAGTGATGATCATGGAATGGAATTGGCTAGTTTTTTGGCCTTCATTCATGCTTAGGAAAGAATTAGTCTTAGGGTTTCTTCCATTAACCATTTTTCCTACCTTTTAGCCAAAACCTAGACCTAGTGTGCAAATGAACCCTAGCCTGATTTCTTGAGTTGGTTCATGATACATAGAAATTGTCCAAGTTCATTTGACACTATTTCATTGATTTTTAAATTTTATTTGAATTTTCAAAGAATTAAAATGAATTAAATCATCAAAAATTAAATAAAATAAAAAATCAATATTTGGTCTTGAAACTAATCATGGGCCACGTGTGTGGCATGACAAGGATGGACCAAGTGGAAAAAATGGGGCCCTTTTGTCAAAATTGGATTTTCAAGGATAGTTGACTTTTGCCACTTCACAAAAATTTCCCAACTTCTACAAGGCACAACTTGCTCAATTTTTAAGCTTTTCACATGTTCTTGGACATTTTGGAAAGGTCTTTGAGTCCTTTAACCAATGCCTTTGGTCCCATGTCATTTTGATTTACCAATCTCAAGTTATGGCCTTTGACTTAAAGTCCCTTTTTGTTGACTTTTGAAAATGACCTATAATGTTGAAATTGATAACTTTTTGTGAGAGCATTTCTTGGACTTGAAGTATGAAGATGAGTGGTAGGAAATGTCTTTCTCTTCAAAATGAGCTTTGGATGGAATTTTTCTGATAATCCATGTGAAAGTTATGCCCTGGTCAATTTCAGTTGACTTTTTCAGCTGTCCAAATATAGCAACTTTTGCATCTTTGATGATTTCTGAGCCAAATTTTGAGAATCATGATCAAGCATTGATCAAATGATGTTTGTGGCTTCAAAATGATATATTGACCAAAAATTTGAACTTTTGACTGTCAAATGACCATTTTGCCCCTACAGTTGACTGTAGTGCAATTTAGGGTTTTGACTGTACAATCTTGAGCTGAATGCCTTGAAACTTGATATGAGGATGCTTGACCATGTTTGTAAGCATATGAGACTTGATTGAGCCTTTGAAAACTTCCTTTTCTTGATCAACACACAAACCCTAGTTTTGACTGTATGGAGGTCTTTGCATTGTGCAATTCTTGGGGAATTTTGTAGCTTGGCTTGGCAGTTTATTGGAGAATATGGGAGGGCAAATTTTGGGGTACAACAGTTGCCCCTGTTCAATCTTCTTAGACCTGAGGATGGAGATTGGCTGACGTGCCTTTTGTAATCCGAGGGTAGAAGATGATTGGACACTAGAGTGCCCAGAAATTTGCGCTCACATGGTAGCAGTGTGGTGGGGGAATGGGCTTATAGATGCCACTTAGAGATTGATGGGTAGGATGATGGGCTTATAGATGCCATCTGGATGTTGATCACGTAAGAGATTCCTTAGCGAGAACCTGCATACCTGCAAAAGAAAATGAGTACCTGACACGTCGCAGGAGCTGGTTTTCAGATGCTTGGTATAGATATGTCCTGACTGGTTACAGGAGCTGGGTCTGGATCTTCAAACGGTGATGAAGTTGTCTCTACTGACAGGTTGTTTCCAAGGACGAGTGGTCTTTAACGATGGGTGTCTATAGCGACTAGTGTCTATGACGAATGTCTATAACGACAAGTGTCTACACTGACGAGTGTCTATCACGACGAGTGTCTATCACGACGAGTGTCTATCACGACGAGTGTCTATCACGACGAGTGTCTATCACGACGAGTGTCTATCACGACGAGTGTCTATCACGACGAGTGTCTATCACGACGAGTGTCTATCACGACGAGTGTCTATCACGACGAGTGTCTATCACGACGAGTGTCTATCACGACGAGTGTCTATCACGACGAGTGTCTATCACGACGAGTGTCTATCACGACGAGTGTCTATCACGACGAGTGTCTATCACGACGAGTGTCTATCACGACGAGTGTCTATCACGACGAGTGTCTATCACGACGAGTGTCTATCACGACGAGTGTCTATCACGACGAGTGTCTATCACGACGAGTGTCTATCACGACGAGTGTCTATCACGACGAGTGTCTATAACGACGAGTTGTATCAGAGGAATCTTTAGGCATTGATTTAAACTGGATTTGTATTCTTTGACCGGATTTGTCTCTTATGACGGGATTTGTCTTTTCTGATGGTGTTTTGTCTATTTTGACATAGCTGATCATTCAACTGTATCCTTCCTGAAAGGTAAAGGTCAGTTATATGCAGTACGTGATATGAATCAAGCAACGGCATAAATGCAATTGTATGACATGATGCGTACATGCATGTGTCATGATGTACGAAAATGTGATGTTTATGAATGTATGCTTTCGTCTAGGAAAATAAATCCTTGACGGGTGCCGGGAAGTCACTCCTGGGCTGATGTTGGAGAATAAGCTTTTGCTTCCGCTGGGGATGATAAGACTTTACTGAGGACGGTCTTTTCCGTGGCTATTGGCTGAGGATAACCCAGTTATATCTTATTAAGGAAATAACTCTTTGAATAAAGCCGGACGACGCGTTCGTGTTCTGCGGGGAGTGAAAATATCTGGGTCGCATACCTATGATGGACAGAGCAACCGGATCTTTTAGACAACTCCTTATTGCCCCAGTTTCAGTGGGAGGAGGCACTTGTGGGAGTACTTGACGAGTCTTCTGGTAGGCAGGTGCCGAGATGCTGGGACATACTCGTACGCTTTGATCCCTAACTTTTGCCTGGACCGCCTTTTCGGGTTTTCAGTCCACCGGGATACCCATTTTTGCCCAAGCCGCCTTTTCAGGTTTTCGACTTGCCGGGTGTACAGATTTTTTCATTTCATCCCTTATTTTTGCCCGAACCCTTTTGGTTCGCCGGGAATCCCTTATTTTTGCCTAGGTGTGTCAACCTAGCGGGTCTTTGATTTTGCGTAGTATTCTTTCGACTATGTCCATATTTCTCAGAATGTGGGGAGTTGCCCCTGTTGGAAATACTTTGTCATGCCCCAGATAATGGGCAATGCTCCTACTGTGCCTCTTGATTGGAGGTACTTCTGTTCACAAGATATTCATCGTGCGAATTTCCCTGCTGTTCAGACAAAAATTCATATGCAAACAAAGTTATTTTAAGAATGCAAAAGTCTATGTCTGTCTTGAATATTTTAAAAATGCATTTTGTTGTAATACAATACGGTGTCAACTCAAGATTTTACAGCAAACCTTCAGGAGTCAGGATACCTTCGTAACAGTATGCTTTCGAACTAACCCATGCTTCAGCTAGGACTTTTAAGGGTTATATCGTGGCCTGGTTCACGGTTTAAGAAACAAAGGATAAAGGCCCAAATTATTTGTACCCACCCGCTCTTTCGTGATGTTCTCCAACCCTAAACTCAGTTGATCATACGTTAGACCTTGTTTGAGTCTTTGCTCTGATTTTCCGGTGATGGTTCAAACATTGATGATTTATTCTGACTAGGCAGTCATTTTTTTGTTGAGGGTTTGTGAGACCTCTTTCTTGATTTTTGTTATCCCTTTCTTTTTTTTGCCTGAACTGTTTCCTTTTTGGAATTACAGTCAGCGGGATGCCCCAGTTTCGTAAGTCTCTTTTCATAGGTTTTGACTTCTTGGGCTTTTTGTTTATGATTTTTTTTGATAATGACTGCCTGTCCTTATGATTGTTCGGAACCATCACTGTCTTTTGTTTTTGAAAAAACTCATTTGGTGCCATTCATTGTGCACTTGGATCAACTGAGAGAACTACCCTGCCCCAGGTTATGATTAAGGGTTTTGATTTTCGAAAATAAAACTCCTACTTCTTTGGCTCTGATGGGTTGGCGAGGGATTATCATCCTTATAACTCCAGTGTTTAGGGGTTGAAACAATGCCTGTACCTCATCAGCGGGGTCTGTTCAAAAGCATACTGTAAATCGTGGTATCGTTTTCGTCATCCTCCCTCAAGAGGCTTAGAATTATTGATTGAGAGAGTTGACATCAGAACAAATATGAAAATAATTTGCGTATAGTGAATACGAATATATTGATTCAAAATGGACATAAGCGATGCATTAATGAAATAACAATGTTTTAACAATGAGTAAACGTTTGAACAAAAGAAAATTGCAACTTGAACATTCGAATGAACAAAAATTTCTAGTCTCAGGGCTTGTCACTTCAAATGGTGAGCCTTGGAGGGATGGTAGAAAAATTCAGCCTGACCATCTTGTGTGAATTCCAGTGCTCCTTCATCAATCAGGTCCTGGATCTTGTTTTTCAAAGCCCAACACTCGTTTGCATTATGTCCTGGACAGGCAGAGTGGTAGGCACACCTTTTATTGGGATCATAAGCAGGATGTGCTGTGTTAAGGTTCTGGGGATGAGCCCTTAATGTGATCAGGTTCAATCTCAACAGGCGTTGTAAAGCTTGAAACAGCGACATATTGAGCGGGGTGAACTGCCTCCTGGGCTTGTCTGTCTGAAGTTGGTGAAGTTGCTGCTGAATTGGTGATACTGGAGCCATATGAGGAGCTTTCTCCTTGCCTCTTGGTCTCAAAGGTGGTTGAACGATGATTGGCTTTTTACCCTTAGATGTTTGCCTCAGTTGGTTACTCTGAAGTAGTTTGTTGACGAGAACCCCGAGCTCATCCTGTCTTTGAGTTAAACCCTGAATGGCGTTCCTCTGCCCCAGCATTTGGGCTTTCATAGCATCCATCTCAGCTTGTAGGTGTTTCAGCCTTTCATCCTCAGCACTGTTCCTGACAAAGGTCTCCATGAGAAGTGTCCTTAGTTCCTCCTGCCCCTTGGATAGATTCAGAAGGATTTCCCCGAACCGAGTCCCTTGAGCAAGAAGGTCCTGGTTGTCTTGTTGGGATGCCATTGCTGAAATAAACAGCAGAGATGGTAAGTGACCTGTCCCAAGGATACCTGTTATGCAATGATATGTATGACATGCATGTAATGTTTTCAAGGATCTCGCGGGGTAAACAAGAAAATTTGTTAGCATTGGAATTTAGAGCTTGATTGAAGGACACCCATGTTATTGAGAACTCTTCTTCAAGAGTCAAAGGCTCACCATATCCAGTGGGTCATAGCCCCTGACTTTAGTCATCATGTCTGGTTTTGATTTCCAAACAACCTTGGTTAGGGAACCTTCTTCAGGAGTCAGAGCTCACCATATCAAGTGGGTCATAGCCCCTGACAACCTGGTCTAGAGGAAAATAAATCCTCTTTGCCCCTTGCTGGGACAGTTGATTCGTCCTGACCTGCATCACAAGCCCTTGAGATCCTTGAAATGGGTTAGGATGTATGCAATGGTATGATGTCATGGTATGCATGGGGTGATGTCAGTAACCCTATTATGAGTCCTAATTAAGGACTGAAACAAACCTGCAAGAAACAAGTGTTAGATCACAAGCATGCAGATAGTCAAGTACTAAGGCACACAAGTCACACAAGAGAGAGCCCTTAGGTTTAGGCCAGCATGGGGTCTGGGTAGTACCCTCTTGAAGTTGGTGGGTTCAACCTGTCCTATCAAAGTAACCGGGTTCTAAGGTTCCCAATATCACGGGATTGCTTTCATTGTTCATCGTTTCGATTTAGCCACTGAACTGGCGACCGAAATATTCCAGGAAAGCAACCCTCAATTGAGTGTAGTATCGAGTATCAACCAACCTCGGACTGCACCAAAGTCAGTTATCTCACTACCCTAAAGAGGCCAAGATGGTTCAATTAAGGTTCCTAAGGTCTGTTGATGCTTCATGACACCACATGGAGGCCCCGTACTCTCCTTGACTGACTCAAGGGTTACCGGTACACACCAAAGTGCCACATCAACGTAGCAGACTGTTTCAACCATGTCGGTATACCCCGCACAGTTCCCTCACAGCCTTGTTGCTACTTTCTAAGAAGGTATCCCCAGATCCGGGTTAGGATCTATAGAACTCCCAAGCAACCCACAATAATAAAGCAAGCAAAGAAAGCAATTGAAAACACAGTGATCTTAATCCTAAGGTACACCCCACTTTAAGTTTTAGTCCCCAGCAGAGTCGCCAGTTCTGTGATCGGTGGATCTGGAACTGACTGTTTTAAAGCTGGTTCGCGAAATGTCGCGGAAGCAAGAGTCGCCACCGTCTTTTATTTTCTCCAAATGGAAAGGACAAAAGCACAGAAAAATTCCTTAAAAGAGATTGCTCTCGGTTCGGGAGGTAGGTTATAGAAAGGGAAGGTGTTAGCACCCTTTCTATCCATGGTTATCCATGGGCTCTTAGATACTTGCTCAATGTGTTTTCAAAATGTTTGCTTGCTTTTCAATTGTGGGTTTCAAAAATATTCTTTGAAAAGTTTCAGTTCAACTCGTACGTCAGAGTGTTTGAAAAGTTTGTTTTGAAAGTTTTTGAAAGTGTGTTGGTGTGAAAAGAGTTTTTGTTTTGTTTGAAATTAGAGCAAGTACCCTTGAGAACCTACCTACCCTAAGGAATTCGTCTGTGTAAATGTCCTTTGAAGTAGTGCCATCCCACCATTGAGAGGTAGGTAGCACCACCGTTGGAGGTGTTCGGGTCAATTCGAGTGTATAGGGACATGGTGATCACCAGAGCAATGGGAAGACACCTTAGAAGCTACCCTCATGCCAGGTTCCCGGATCATGAGGACTTACGAAGACGTCTTCTACTCGACGACCACCTTTCGAAAGGCAACAGTGAGGCGTACCCTAGGGGTGGTGTGTGCGAGTTGTGTGTCATTTTCAGTTTATTGTTTGTCTTGTCATGCATTGGTGATCTAACGATTCAATTTTATTTTTGGGCATTCATTCTTTCATGTTATTGTTTAACAGTTAAAAGTGCGGGAATTTAAAGTGCGGAAAAGATAAAAGTCCTACGCTATTACAAAGGCGAGGGTCTACAACGCCAAATTAATCCAGACCCGTTTTAAAATAAATTGCAGAAAAGAAATGTCTAATAGCTATTACACGGCTTTGGTACATATACATAATTATTTACAAAAGAAATAAATGAAACGCGCGAAAAAAAGAAAATAATCAAATGCGAGGGCGTTGAACCCTTTAAAAGAATTAAAATAATTAAGTTATCTAAAATTAAAATTAAATGAAAAATGGTATTTTTGTGTTTTTTAGATTTAAAAGAAAGAAAAAAAAAAGTTAATTAAAATTAAAATCCTAGTTCTAATGTCTTTTAAGTTTATTATGAAAATATTGACTTTTAACCTAATTTAATTCTAAATTAATTTATGTGCATTAAATAAATAAATAATATTATTATTAAAAAAAAAGAAAATAAAAAGTTATTAAACCTAAACTCTATTTTTTTGGATTTTAGTTATTAAAAGAATTAAAATCTAACCTAAAATGCAACCCTAGTTTAATTATGAAAAACACTAATACTATGGCAAAAAACAAGGAAAGTTAAAAGGAAAAAGTCATTAACCTAATTCTATGTTTTTGTTTTTGATTTTTATTAAAAAGAGATTAAAATTGAATACCTAATTAAAACTAAATATTTACATATATTTATTTAGAAAATAATCATAATAAAATAAATATCATATTTTTTATATTTTCTGATTTTTTGTGATGTTTTTTGTATTTTTGTAAAAAAATTATTAATTAAATAAATAGCAAATAAAAGAAATAAAAGAAAAAATTAAAGAAAGAATAAAAATAAAAATGATAAAGCAAACCAGGGGGGTGTGGTCCCAAATTTGGAGGTGTAGGCCTGGTGATTTTGGCCCATTTGCATTGTGAATTGGTTGACTTTCTAAGCCACGTGCACGCCTGTTGACTTGTCCTCATGGTATTCCTTGATTCTGAGCCCTTGGATGATCATCTGGGACACGTATGCGTTTGGATCATGATGGCCTATGGTGCACCTGGACATTAGCAAAGCACAGAATCTTGTTTTGAAAAATAATATGGAATTTTACAAGGCCTGGGATTCGAACCCAGGTCATAAGCATTGCAAGCGTTTCCCTCTGCCACTGAACCACTTATGTTTCATTTAATATAATATGGTTAACAAATAATAAATATTAAAACCAACGCCTAATAGTCAAACGCGCGCAAATTTGAATGGACGAACCACGCCTTGCCACGATGCCTTCTTCTTCACATGCCCTGTAAAACAAAACAAATGAGCAACGGTTTTGCAACCGTGGTGTTAGGCAGTCTTTCAAAAAATAGCGATTAGGTCCCTGTAGCTCATAAATTTGTCGCGAGCATATCTTCTTCTTCGTCTCAAAATGCTGAGTTCAACCATGGTGGTCATGGGCCCTAATTTTTCCTCTAGGCAAAATCCCTAATTTGAGAAAACTGTAACCCTAGGATTCGCGCATGGTGGATTCTTATATACAGTGCAAAAACCAAATTGAATATAAGGGTTAGCTTGGAAACATCATATGGAACAAGAATATACTATTGGAATGCAATGAAAATGCTTAAAATGGAGAATACGATTTCAAATATTTTGCTGTACAGTTTGAGTTAGGGGTACCAGTTCAGGGAGTTTTGGAAGATGTTTTGAATTGGAACGTGTTCAGTGATTGTCCAGGATGCTTATGGAACAAAAATTAAGGCTTGAAAACTCTCTAGCACTGATTTCAGATTTGTGTTTTAAGGAGAAATTTTCCATCTTCCAAAGCTTGTTTGGGCGCAGCTTATAATGTCTTAGGCCTAGGGTTTGACTCAGTGATGATCATGGAATGGAATTGGCTAGTTTTTTTGCCTTCATTCATGCTTAGGAAAGAATTAGTCTTAGGGTTTCTTCCATTAACCATTTTTCCTACCTTTTAGCCAAAACCTAGACCTAGTGTGCAAATGAACCCTAGCCTGATTTCTTGAGTTGGTTCATGATACATAGAAATTGTCCAAGTTCATTTGACACTATTTCATTGATTTTTAAATTTTATTTGAATTTTCAAAGAATTAAAATGAATTAAATCATCAAAAATTAAATAAAATAAAAAATCAATATTTGGTCTTGAAACTAATCATGGGCCACGTGTGTGGCATGACAAGGATGGACCAAGTGGAAAAAATGGGGCCCTTTTGTCAAAATTGGATTTTCAAGGATAGTTGACTTTTGCCACTTCACAAACATTTCCCAACTTCTACAAGGCACAACTTGCTCAATTTTTAAGCTTTTCACATGTTCTTGGACATTTTGGAAAGGTCTTTGAGTCCTTTAACCAATGCCTTTGGTCCCATGTCATTTTGATTTACCAATCTCAAGTTATGGCCTTTGACTTAAAGTCCCTTTTTGTTGACTTTTGAAAATGACCTATAATGTTGAAATTGATAACTTTTTGTGAGAGCATTTCTTGGACTTGAAGTATGAAGATGAGTGGTAGGAAATGTCTTTCTCTTCAAAATGAGCTTTGGATGGAATTTTTCTGATAATCCATGTGAAAGTTATGCCCTGGTCAATTTCAGTTGACTTTTTTAGCTGTCCAAATATAGCAACTTTTGCATCTTTGATGATTTCTGAGCCAAATTTTGAGAATCATGATCAAGCATTGATCAAATGATGTTTGTGGCTTCAAAATGATATATTGACCAAAAATTTGAACTTTTGACTGTCAAATGACCATTTTGCCCCTACAGTTGACTGTAGTGCAATTTAGGGTTTTGACTGTACAATCTTGAGCTGAATGCCTTGAAACTTGATATGAGGATGCTTGACCATGTTTGTAAGCATATGAGACTTGATTGAGCCTTTGAAAACTTCCTTTTCTTGATCAACACACAAACCCTAGTTTTGACTGTATGGAGGTCTTTGCATTGTGCAATTCTTGGGGAATTTTGTAGCTTGGCTTGGCAGTTTATTGGAGAATATGGGAGGGCAAATTTTGGGGTACAACACTTAATTATCTATTTTGTTGAAAGAGTAATTCGTTGTGTCGAAGTGGGTTGTTGCTCGACACATGATATGTCGAAAAGCCTAATATGTCGAGTTGTTAGTTGTCGAAGTGTTAGAAATCATTATAGAAAAATTTGTAAGAACCTTTGTATTTTTCTGCTCTACTTATGTAATTCTGCTGCACTTCAATTTTCGGTTCATTTGTTTCTTTGCTTTAATTCTTGGTTTACTTTACATACGCAACTGTATATGTAAATCAATATGCATGTGTTTAATGTTATAATGAGTTAGTGAACTCTATTAGGTTTAAGATTATGAGGCTAGAAAATAGATCTCATGTAACTCTTAGTTGCAACCCTGTTAGAGAAATTAGCTTCTGAGTGGTAGTGCTAACAGTGTCCTCAGTGTGTCATCAATAGTCTGGAACAAGGAAGTATACTTAATCTCCACCTCCAAAAAGATCTTGTGTTTCATCTAGATAGTTGAGAATTTTTTTTAATATTCTTGCATTTGCAGAATCAAATTTAAAGAGACCAATTCATATCATCATCTCATCCAAATGTGAGATCAGAACAACAACAAAAACGATTAAAAGCACTTATCTATTTTTTATTTTCAAATCCAATCATTTATAGCGAGAACTAAATAGTAATGAACATCATCAAATAAGCCCAATAGGCTTTACAACTGATTGATTCTCAAATCTAAGCCTTTCCTGCTAGAACAGGAATACTCTGCTCATTCCTGAAGAAATTATCAGGATCAACATCAGTCTTAATCTTAACCAACCTATCAAAATTATTGTTAAAATACTTAGCACCATAAACCTTTCCTTCTTGATAACTATTCTCACCAAAACTATTAATCCCAATATCAAGGTCTCTATAGTTTAAAAAAGCACTTCTAGGATTCTTTGACACATATGGTTCCATAAAACTATATAGGCTCTTGGCTTGATTCAAATACTCTAATGTAGCATTAGGTTCTGGATCCTTCCAGTTCACTGAAATTTGAACTTTGAACAAATTCCCAGCCCGGTGAGGAATTTTAATTGTTTTTTTCCAACCTTCGATTCTGCGATTCTTTGATGAAAGGGAAACGGTTGGCAGAAGATCTGAAACGAACATGGTTTAAATTTACCAGTGTTTTTGATGCATGACAAGTTAGTGTAGGTACTACGAACCTTAAACCAAATTTCTTAAATCCTAATTCAAAGATTTGGTGCATGACAAGTTAGTGTAGGTAATAGGAACCTTAAACAAAATTTCTTAAATCCTAGTTTAAAGATTTGTCATCACTTCTCCTCTTTTGTACCCTCTCATTCCATTGCCTTGCCACACTAGATAACCAAAAACTGTTCTAGTCTTCAACTGGAGTATTCACTCAGTTTGAAAGCATAGGAGGTGCCTCTGTTCTTATTTAGATAATTTCATGATTCATTTGTGTAACAAAAGTGCACGCATTTAGCTGTTTGCTATGCTTGATGTTTAATATCTATGTTTTCCTTTCCTTTGCACTCTACTTTTGTATCTTTTCTGTTGTTCTGGTGTATATGTTGAAATATAATTTTTGTATTACTAATAGAAATATCAAGTAAAATATATGTGTAGTTCTGAAGTTTTAATTTTTACATAAGTGAAATTAAAAAGACCCGGGAATTTATTATGTATATAAAAATTGAAAGCTCCATTGTCACTCTCATTTATCCTGCATTTATGATTTGTTTTTCTTCTCTCTCTGAACCTTAGTATGAATTTTGATTGAATCACAGGGAGAAAGAATTAGCTGCTGTTAAGATAAATGCAGCAGATGTTGATATAATTGCAAACGAACTAGAGGTAACTTCTTCAACATGTACAGAAATCTATCTAGTAAGCTTACATTCCAATTAATTAACATACTTTTCTTATACAACAGTTGGACAAAAAGGTGGCTGAAAGAACCTTGCGTTGCTGCCATTCGTCATTTGCTTCACTAGTATGGTGGAAACAAATAAGGGAATGTGATCTATATTGTCAATGAAAATGTTTTGTTTTTAGTTACTCCTAAGTTTAACATGTTGTTTACATTCAAATCATGCAGCGGATAGTTCAACGATTTAATATCGATTGTGGTAGGAAAAAGCTGTGAAACTTTCTCCGATTGAAGAAATTCGAATTGTCCTTGATCGTAGTGTACGCGGGACGCTCTCAACATTTTCAAAGGTTTCTATCCTATTCTTGAACTGACTTGAATAACTGATTGTTTTTACTTTTATTTTCCGGCTCAGTGTGAATTTCTAATGATTATAGTTGAGTGGAATTCATGAGCTGCGGTTGTGTTTTTGTTTATATCCGACTTCACTAGTTAGTAATTAGTTATGAGTTGTTTAGCACATGCTTAAGGTGAGGCAAGAATAACTATGAATTTGATTACCTGATATGTTGAATTTCTTTACAGGTAATTAATTATTATTTTGCTATAGTTGCGTGACTAATTAGTTGCTATAGTCAAACCATGGATAAAAAATGGATGACTGCCAATCGATTGTCGAAAGAGTATGAGGATGGGGTATCAGAATTCGTTAAGTTTGCCGTTGCGCACGCCAGAGAACCCAATGGAATGATATGTCCTTGCTTGAGATGCTGTTATGGGAGACGGGTTGACGCGGTTCAGTTGGAATCGCATTTACTGATGCATGGAATTGATAGAAGTTATGCATGTTGGAATTTGCATGGTGAGAAAAGTAGCGGGAATGTTGAATCGAGTTATAATACGACGTATGCTTCAAATGAGGATTTCGCAGACGCATACGATTATGATCGAGTCGAAGAGATTGCAGAAGCGCTTGAAGAAGATCTTGAGGATTGTCCCAAAATGTTCGAGAGGTTGGTAAGCGATGCAGAGAAACCGTTGTATGATGGTTGTACAAAATTCACAAGATTGTCTGCGGTGTTAAAGTTGTACAACTTAAAGGCGGACAACGGATGGTCGGATAAAAGTTTCACACAGTTATTAGCCCTCGTGAAAGAAATGCTACCAGAGGATAATGTTCTTCCCAATCGAACGTATGAGGCCAAAAAGATGTTGTCCTCTATTGGCATGAGCTATGAAAAGATACATGCATGTCCAAAAGATTGCGTTTTATTTCGAAACGAGTACGCAATGTTAAATGAGTGTCCTAAATGCGGTGCCCCTCGATATAAGGAAAAGTTGTCTCCGGAAAAGGTGTTATGGTATTTTCCTATAATTCCGAGATTTAGGCGCATGTATCGTAGTGAGACCGATTCAAGACACTTGACTTGGCATGCAGATGAAAGAATTATTGATGGGAAGTTGCGACATCCGGCAGACTCACCACAGTGGACGAAAGTTGATATTGATTATCCTGAATTTGGAAAAGAAGCAAGAAATCTTCGCTTGTCGTTGTCTACTGATGGAATGAACCCGCATGGTATTCAAAGTATCTCGCATAGCACCTGGCCTGTGATTCTTATGATATATAACCTACCTCCGTGGCTATGTATGAAGCGTAAGTACATGATGCTATCTATGTTAATTTCTGGGCCCAAACAACCAGGGAATGACATAGACGTGTACTTGGCACCCTTAGTCGAAGATTTGAAGTTTTTGTGGGAGACCGGTGTGGAGGTTTACGATGGGTATAGGAAAGAAAGTTTCAACTTGAGGGCGATGTTGTTTGGAACAATTAATGATTTTCCGGCGTACGGAAATCTATCAGGGTACAGCATTAAGGTTCAAAAAGCGTGTCCTGTTTGTGAAGATGAAACCGATACGATGCGATTGAACTTTTGTCAGAAGAATGTTTTTCTCGGTCATCGTAGATTCTTAAATTCTAATCATCACTATCGTGGGTGGAGAAAGGCATTCAATGGAGAGGCAGAACACGGTAGAGCTCCACATATGTTGACAGGTGATCAGATTTTTGAAAAGGTGAAAGATGTGAGTACTGAGTTTGGCAAGCCTTTTGCACATAGACTTGTCACGAGTGGGTGGAAGAAGAGGTCGATTTTTTTTGAACTTCCATATTGGAAGTCGTTGTACGTAAGACATTTCCTCGATGTTATGCATATTGAAAAAAATGTATTTGATAGTGTTATTGGTACGTTACTCAATATACAAGGAAAGTCTAAGGATGGCATTAACATAAGGAAGGACATGTTAAACATGGGAATTAGAACTGAATTGGCACCCGTGACGAAAGGAAGACGCACATATCTACCACCTGCTGTTTACACTCTATCTAGAAAGGAGAAGAAAATATTGTGTAAGTTCCTCAGTGAAGTTAAAGTTCCAGAAGGCTACTCATCAGATATTAGAAGACTTGTGTCAATGAAAGACCTAAAGTTAAAGAGTTTAAAGACTCATGATTGCCATGTTATAATGGAACATTTTCTACCAATAGGTATACGTTCTATTCTGCCAGAAAAAGTAAGGAGCGCAATAACTAAGTTGTGTTTTTTCTTCAAGTCAATTTGCAGCAAGGTGATCGATCCTGCGATCTTACCAACATTGCAAAAAGAGGTGGTTGTTACTTTATGTGAGCTTGAAATGTATTTTCCTCCCTCGTTTTTTGACATAATGGTTCATCTAGTCGTTCATCTTGTCAAAGAGACACAGTTGTGCGGACCAGCTTATATGAGATGGATGTACCCTGCTGAACGTTATATGAAAATTTTAAAAGGGTACGTGAAAAACCGAAGTCGACCGGAGGATTATATTGCGGAACGATACATTGTTGAAGAAGCGGTTGAGTTTTGCACTGAATATCTGTCAAATGTTCAATCAATTGGACTCCCCAAATCTCATATTGTCGAGAAAAAAGAAGGAAAAAGACTAATTGGAAATAAAGTTGTGACAGTGTCAATGGTCGAACGGGATCAGGTGCATTTGTATGTTCTGCACAATGAGATTGAGGTTGAGCCGTATGCTGAAATGCACAAGGGTGTTCTTCGAGGTTCAAATCTGAATAGAAATGAGAATTGGATAGTACGAGAGCACAATCGAAGTTTCATACCGTGGTTTAAGGAACAAATTTATTCAAAGTATCGTTCGGATCCTGCTTCAGTAACAGAAAGGTTGAGATGTTTAGCATATGGTCCAAGTATGATTGTGTTTTCTTATAGCGCATACGCAATTAATGGATACACATTTTATACCAAAGAATAGGATGATAAAAGTACTATGCAGAATAGTGGTGTTACCTTGGTAGCTGAAGCGATGCACATATCAAGTGCGAATGACTTAAACCCGAAATTTGCAAATCTGTCATATTTTGGGGTTATCGAGCGCATTTTGTTGTTTGATTACGGGAAGTTTCAGATTCCTGTATTTGATTGCAAGTGGGTTGAAAATAATAATGGCGTACGAATGGATAAGTCAGGATTTTTGCAAGTGGATCTCAATAGGGTGGGGTACAAAGATGAACCTTTTATTCTAGCCTCTCAGGCTAAACAAGTGTTCTATGTCAATGATCCGACAAGTACGAAATGGTCTATAGTGCTTTTGTCTAACAAAGTAATTGATGAAAACATTGGAGATCAAGGTGATATTGGCGTTGGCATTGAATCTTGTACAAGAAACGATCAAAATGAGAATGAACCTTGTACTAGAGATGATCATAATGAGGGTATTTGGATCAATCCAACCATCCGAGTTGTTAACAGAAGCGTAAAATATATTGCTACCAAGAAAAGAAAGAGACGTTAGTGAAAAAGGTATTATTATAATTATAGCCTAATATTGTAAGTAATATGTGAATAATGTTTTGAATTTTTGGCATATCTTTTGAACCGTTTTGAATTTTTGCGAATGTGACTAGTGTTTATTTAGTAGAACAATGTTTCCGGAGCTGATGGTGAGGTTTATTTCTTGCAAGTTTGGTTTTTTAGCATGTTATTCAATTTTGAGTTCCTTTAGTGCTATTCATATCTTTTTCGACTATCCATTTTCATGTAGTGTACTAATGTGCTTGTTTGACTTTTGTTACAGGTCTAATGGCTAGCAATGAAGAAAACCCGCAAGGAAACCAACAAGAAAACCCACCAGGAAACCAACAAGATCATGAAAACTCACAAGAAACAAATCATGCAGCGGATGATACTTCAGCAAATGATGTTGCACGAGGCATCACCATAATGCGCGAAATCATTCGTGCTAGAGATAAGGGAGTGAAATATAATGTAGATTGGAATCATTCAAATCAAGTAGTTGGGGTTAATGCTTCAAAATTCACAAGCTACGTTGGTACACTTGTTCGTATGCATGTGCCAATCTCCATATCTAGATGGAATGCGAAACAATGTGAAGCATTGAAGCAAGGAAAAGAAATGTTTTGGGAAGATGTTAAGGTATGTATGTTATATGGTTTATATGGTTATATGTTTATAAGTTTATAAGTTTATATGGTGTATATGGTTTTTAAACTACTTATATGTTTATATGGTTTATATGGTTTTTAAATTACTTATATGTTTATATGGTTTATACGCAGCGGTCTTTTAACGTTCCAGATGAGCATAAAGGCTTCGTACTTGGGTTGGCCGGGAAAAGATTTAGAGGGTGGAAAAATCTGTTGACGAACACCTATCTTAAGGATGACAAAGGAAAGTGGCTGGAAGAGTTCCTGGCCGGAAGGCCAGAAAAGTATAATCTTTTCATTAAACAAGAAGATTGGACTGAGTTTATTAGACAAAGAGATGACGAATTCCGGCAAAAGAGTGCCAAAAATAGTGAGAGAGCATCAAAGCCCGCGTATCCATACAAAAAAGGGCGTTTGGGATATGCACGCTTAGAGGAAAAAATTGTAAGTAATAAATAGAAATGATATGTTCTTATTAATTGTCTAAATGTGTTGTATTTGACGATCTAACCGTTTGTTTCTATGCATAGTTAGAGGAGACGAAAAGTGATGAAACCTCACTTCCAGCACATTTGCTGTGGAAGGAAGCTCGTGTGGGCAAGAATCAAGCTGTTGATCCAAGTGTTCTAAGAATTTATGATGAATGCGTAAGTATAACATTGTGTCTTTAATTAAATCAAATTTTTATGACTATTTAATTGATTTTTTTATCTCCATTATTTTCAGGAGACATTGTCACAAACGGAGTCCACCGGTGACGACCAGGATACGAGGAGCGTACTTAGTAAAGCACTGAATGTTCCTGAGTATTCCGGTCGGGTGAGGGGTAAAGGTCATGGTGTGACTCCAACCTCTTTCTACCAGCATCATCGGAAAAGAAATCCTACCAATGCAGAAGTGATGAATGTACTTATGGAATTACAAGCAAAAGTCAATGCATTGGAAAGAGATAAAGAGGTATTAATGAGGGAAAAGGGCAATGCGGCAATGGCGAAAGAAACTAGTGACAACGCTAGTATCAACCGTCAGAATAAATTTCCTGAGGTAATTATAAATATATTGATAAATCTCTATTGTTCAAGTTTCTCATTTTTATTCCACCTCTTTCTATTATTGAATTAAAAGTAATATGTATGCATATTGGTTTAGGGCATTTCATCTTGCCAACTATACGTAATGGCATCAGATTATCACCTTGTTGGCAAGGGAAAAGTGTACAACACTTTGGGAGATTTAATTCATAATACACCGATCCCGGCTGGACACCTGAGAGTATCAGTAGATTATCCTATTGATCCCGATGCGTTGGTACCGGTACCTGACGTGGCCTTGGATATAAGATCGGTGCGAGACGCAGTAGGGTCGTTTGTTGCATGGCCCTTGGACCTCATTTTCATTGATGATGAGGTATGTTTAAAACCGTTAATATGAATCATTTAGATTTCAAATGTCAATTCTGAACCGTTAAGTTAATTATTTTTTAATATTAGCCTCCTACAAAACCCGCTAATAAGGGTAAGGAGATTTTGCAGCAAGGCGGCGAGTCTATGGCATCAATTCCAGAGGTACACTTAAATTGTTTATTATATGATATGAATTTAAAACTGAACGATTTTATAATTTACCTAAGTTATATGATTGTTAGGTATCTGCGAAAGTGTCACAACAAGTGACCCAGCCTGTTCGTAGCAGACTACCCCCGAAAAAGTCAATGCATAAGGGGGGAAGAGGCGGGGGAAGAGGCGTTTTTGTACCTCGATATCGGAATACACTTGGAGTACTTTTGGAAACCTCAGATTTGAAGTCAGGTGGTATTCGTACAATCCTTATGGATGCAGATATCTTTGGTCTTGACTGCCAAGAAACGATAGGAATGGACGAAATGACTGAGATTATGACGCATGGTGAATTAGGCATCGGCAATGTTCACGCATACATCCGGTATTCCGATAAATATATCATTTAATTAGTTGAACAATTTATTTACACATTTCAATGAAAATAGTCTAATGTTTATATGTTTTTATTTAAGGTTGTTGTACGATAAAAAAATGCGTGAGACTGTATTGGCAAGACGCTTCCATTTCTTGTCTGCCCATATTGTCAGCGGAGCGACAATTGTCAGGGAACCGGGTTCAGTTAGGGAGTACTTAGTGAATCGATACACGGCCTACGTCGGCAACCCAGATAGCTTGTTTATTTTGCCGTATAACACTGTTCTAGTGGGGTGAGTTTTTCATTTATTCTAATATATCTTTGTTTATTTTGCGTAGAAACTTTTCTTCTAAACTGTTGCTTAAATTTTTAGAAAACACTGGTTGTTGTTGGCTATCGATCCGATTAAAGAAGTTGTGTACTTTCTGAATTCGGTAGACGGGGAATGGACTAACTATCCCGCTATGAAGGAAACTGTTGATCAGTAAGTGAGATCGTTCTAACTATTCGTGTATATTTATATATTTAATTATTTCTGTGAGATTGATCTAAATATATGTTTTTATTTTCTTAGATCAATACAAATATTTCGTAGTCAAAGGGACGCACAGGTACCCCGGAGTAAATCATCAAATATTACTTGGATCAAAGTGCAGGTACAAAATTAGTTGCTTATAATAATAGTTATGTTACTTGATAAAATTACACGACAACTATAAAATATATTCTGTTTTTCTATGCAGTGTCCGTTACAGAATAACGATGTAGATTGCGGATACTTTTGCTTGAGGTTTATGAAAGAAATCCTTCATAAAAATCAAGTAGAGATTCCAAGCACGGTATGGATTTATAACTTAGAATAATTTTGTATGATTTCTACATTTAATAACATCATGCATATACTTAAGTAATAATTTCTTATGTAGTACTTTGATGACCTCTATACTATGTCGTACACGAAAGTTCAAGTGGAAGAAGTCAAAGAGGAAATATGTCAATTTTATGTTGAAAACAGATTATTCTGATGGGTATGAATAAAATATTATTGTACGTGTTAGTTTGATTGTGTTGGAGCCTTTAATATTGTTTGTTTAATTTACCGTGTTGTTCATATTCATACTTTGCAGGATGACGACCGTGTCGGTGGAGCATTATTTTCGATGTAATTATATATGATTTAGTTACATATGTATATATATATGGTTACAAATTAACACGATACTTTGTATGTGATTTAGTTATGGTTACAAATGTATATATGGTTACAAATTTAGTTATATATGATTTAGTTACATATATATAGATAAGGATTGAATATTATATGGTATACCGGTTTCTGTTAATATAATACCGATTTCTTAAAATATATGTATAGATAAGGATTGAATTACAGATTAAATTATTGGACCAAAAAAAAATTACAGGCCGCACAGGGAACCTCAAATTATAGGTTTCACTTTAAAAAATTTGTATGAGCTACGAAAGCGCTTTTGGCTAAAAAGCGCTTTCGTAGGCAGCATAAATTAAAAAAAAAATTAAATAGAAACCCCCTATCAAAGCGCTTTTTATGGAAAAAGCGCTGTGAAAGACCCCCCTATCAAAGCGCTTTTTCCATAAAAAGCGCGGTAAAAGCCATGATAAATAAAAAAACAAAAATTAAATAGAACCCCTATCAAAGCGCTTTTTATGGAAAAAGCGCTGGGAAAGACCCCCCTATCAAAGCGCTTTTTCCATAAAAAGCGCTGTAAAAGGCCTGATAAATAAATAAAAAAATTTAAATAGCACACCTATCAAAGCGCTTTTCAAAAAGCGCTGGGAAAGACCCCCCTATCAAAGCGCTTTTTAAGGAAAAAGCGCTGGGATAGGTCCACCTACGACAGCGCTTTTGGCCAGAAAAAAGCGCTTTCGTAGCCTACGCCAGCGCTGGCTACGGCAGCGCTTTTAAGCGCTTTTAAAGGGAAAAAAAAGCGCTGTGAAAGCCCATTTTCGTAGTAGTGTAAATGATTAAAGTGACGAATATGTCATGTCCGTTTTTCTTGAATATGTGAATTAATGTTGTGACACTCCTTCCGTGCAAATTTTATTTTCTCTGATTTTAATTATATCGTTTAATTCGGAGTTTATTAGAAGGGGTGTTACAATATACTCTGATGTATGTGGACCAATTAAGGTGGATTCGATGAGAGGTAACAAATACTTTGTTACATTCATAGATGATTTTAGTCGAAAATTATGGACTTACCTGATCAAGAAGAAAAGTGAATTGATCGAGTATTTGCCAAGTTTAAGTCTATGGTCGAAAGACAAAGTGGTCAAAAGCTCAAAGTTTTGAGAATTGATGGTGGTGGAGAGTATGCATCGAAAGACTTCGAAAAATTTTGTGAAAAAGAAGAGATTATGCATGAGGTGGTGCCACCCTACACACCACAACAGAAAGAAAGAATCGAACCATCATGAATATGGTGAGAAGTATGTTGAAAGGAAAGCATTTACCTAAAGAGTTTTGGGGTGAAGCTGTGTCAAATGCAACATACATATTGAACAAATGTCCGATAAAGAAGCTAGAAGTAATTACTCCAGAAGAATGTCGGTCTGATGTGAAGCCTAGCTTGAGTCATCTGAAGGTATTTGGATTTATTGCACATAGACATGTGCCAGATCAGTTGGGAAGAAAACATGATGACAAGTCGAATCAAATGATCCTAGTAGGATATCATTCGATAGGAGGATACAAGTTATTCGACCTAATGAACAAGTAGATTGTGATCAACAGAGATGTGATCATATATGAGCTTAAGGAATGGGATTGGAGTG